>JAMJFZ010001012.1:7475000-8075000 GCA_026225945.1 Cricetomys ansorgei
TCTCACAAGTTAGGGTACCTGTGACCCTGGGCATGGGTAGGCAGGAGGTATGCCTGCTAGTGTTCAGCAGTGTGATTGGGCTGCTGGTTGATGCCAAGCCCGTTTCAAACCAGCTAGTCAGAGGATTTTGAGTGTTTTTCAACACAGAGAAATGAGAAGTGTCTACAGGGATGCCAATTATCCTGATAGATGGTTCCGTGTTGTGTACATGCATTCAAATGTCACACTGCGCCCTGAAAATATAGACCATGGCTGTGTGACAATTAAAAATAAAAAATGAATATTTTTAAGACAAAAGTAGGGTATCGAGTCTTGTTAGAGATAGAGGGATACCTAATGATGTCTAAGAGCGCAGGGGGTACACAGCTCACCCCTGATTCCTTGCTCAGGGTCCCTCGGTTTTGTACTCTTACAAATGGATCCTACACTATTTACCATCGCTGGGACGGCACGGTCTTGGGGTCACCGAGCAACCTGAGGTTCTTTTCCCCTTGAGGAGAATGGGGGCCTCCCTCTTCTTTCAAGAGTGTGTGGGGCCCGGGGATGGCCGAGCATCAAACGCCCTTGGCCCTGGGTCTGCTGTGGAGTGTTAAGTGTTTCGGGATTGGAAGCAGATGGCCTCTGCCGCTTTCATAGGCACTGGGCATTAAAAAACAAAAAGAACTAAAAAGAAGAGGAATGCAGGGAAATGTTTCCGCTTTTGCAGAGCCCCAGCCGCCTGAAACCAGTTCAAGATGTTGCCCATGCAGCTCTCCCAATCACGATGGATTTTTTTTTTTTTTTTTAACATGTGAGGCTGGCCGGTAGAGAAGTCTGGACTTCAAAGGACTGTTCTCAGCGAGATCTAGGAGAGGGCTAGGGCTGCACCCACAAATTCCATTCACCCCCTCTCCTTTCCCACCCTGTTAGGTGCCCCACACTGATTTATGGAGTGATGTCCTTAGGACTCAGGGCCACTTCACAGCATCTGAAAGCAGCACTTTCTGAGGTCTGTGAGGCTTCCCCTCCACCAGGAAAGATGTCCCAATATCTTAATGACACCAGTCATCTCTGTTCCCTGACAACATAGGTGTAAAACGGAGGGATAATGGTTCCCACTTGGCCAACACTTTGGGCTGCAGACTAGAGACCCCAGACCCCTGGAGGAGATAAGAGCTGTTTGGGAGCAATTAGGGTGGACCTCATGCATGAAAACTGAAAAGTTTATGGTTCACCTCCTCCCTTACCCATCCCTGCACTGTGAGCATCAGCAAGACAGAGACCACCTCACCTCCGGATCCCCCAATACCTGCACAGCACTTCATTGGAGGAGCCCATCAACTGGGTTGAGCAAGTTGGGGTCATGAAGGCCCCTGAAAGCTCTTTAGGGTGAGGACAACAGTCTACCAGTGTCTTCTGCCAGGGCTGTCCCTGAGAGCTGGTAGATGTGGTGAAGAGGACCTTGTGGGGAGATGCTGGCTACGGGAGAAGTTCCTGACAGTCAGGATGGGCGCTAGGATTTGGGGCGGGGGTGGGGTCACCACTGAGATAACTGTTTCCAACCTTGCTCAAGTTTCTGATCCTAAAGGAGAGCTTCCAGCGGCATCACAGGTAGACCCTTCGTAGCCATGGATCCCACTTTCTGATGAATCAAGCTCTTATAGGACCCACTTGGGGGGCTGCCTCTGGTAGGGTCATTATTGCTGATCATACAGGGCAGACATAGAAAATGAGGGGCCCTTGTGGGAATGCAGGTGTGTGTGGCTACTCCAGTTCAACTTCATTATAACCAAATAGAGTTAAGAAGCCGGTCTCAGATCTTCTAGATGCACTGTTACTGTTTGCTGGCATATGTGAGCAGTGGGTCCATGGCCAGCATGCAGGCACGGGAAACTCCTACCATCATATTACTTCTGCTGGATAGCATTGTTCCAGCATCTGTTGTCATGTGTGTGTGCGTGTATGCGCAAGCACGCGCGTGCATGCATGTGCGTGGGTACTTGTATATGCGCATGCACGTATATGCATGAGTGTACTTGTACTTATGTATGACTATATGTGTATGTCTGAGTGTGTACATGTATGTGTAGGCGTGTATTGTGTGGGGTGTGTATCTGTGTGTGCATACTGCATCAGTTTAAAATTGCCATCAGATACTATGGATGAAGCTCAGTTAACAGCATGCTCATCTAGTCTATCGGTTACGTTTCTTGTTGCTATGACAAGACAGAACATAAGAAAGAAGCGCTTAATTTTGGCTCATAGTTTGAATAGCACATCCTGGTAGGGAAGTCATGGCAGCAGGAACTTGAGGCAGCTGGCCACACTTCATCAGTCAGGAAGCAGAGCGAGATGAATGCTGGTGCTCAGCTCCCTTTCTCCTTTTAATTCTGTCCAGAACTCCAGCCTATGAGACGGTGCTCCCTGCATTCTAGGTGGGTCCCCTTCTGTCTCAATGAACCAAATCTAGAAACATCTCTACACACATGCCCATAGGTCTGTCTTATAGGTGACTCAAGTTCCTGTAAGGTTGACAGCATCGACCACCATACTTCTCGAGCATAAGGCCCTGGGCTCAATGCCCAGCATCATATAAGCTGGATGTGGTGGTCCATGCCTGGAGTCCCAGCACATGAAAAGGTAGATACAGGAGGATCAGCCATTCAAGGTCATCCTCTGCTATATAGCAAGTCTAAGGTCAGCCTGGGCTATGTGAAACTCTATCTCCAAAAACAAAACAAAACATCTTAATAAAAACAATAAAAATTGTTAGGATCTTCAATAATTCTGTGAGACCCACCAGGTTACTTGTACCGAGGCGAGTACCAGGTTAGCATAGGTTAGACCGCCCCCCCATACACACCCATGAAACCAAATCGAGTCACGCCACTCATACCCACCACCATGATTACTATTCCACCTGCAATTCCACAGAACATACTAAAAAAATTAAAATCTCCTTCATCACCAGTCCTCTTGAGTTCTAAATTAATATTTTGCTTTCTCTGATAGAAAACTTGACTCATTAGCATGCGTTCAAATTAGTTTTATCCTGCTATAAAGACTCATTAGCTGCCATCCTTAAATTAGTGCCCATCAAACTGCTGACAAGCCACAAGGATTTGATGAGCAACATGAACACACCGGCCCAAGAAAAACCAGGCACCATTCTTCAGGGGTCTGAGTTCTGTCGAGGTGCCGAAGTGCCGTGCGCCAGGTGTCTGGGCCCACACTTATCTCAGGAACGGTGTAGACCGAGAACTCACATGAGAGGTCACTGAGCAGAATGAGTGTGGCTGGGAAAAGGGATCATTTGTCAAAGGCATATATGGACCTCGAAAGCAGGAGGACCTGAGTTTTAGACCCAGGACCCATGTCAAAGAAGGCGGTACTCATATCTCAGCCCTCGACGGAGAAGACGGTTTTGCCTTGTTTGTGTATCCCCCGGTAGATGGTGATTAATTCAAAGATCCACAACTGGCCAACACGCAGAGGGTAAGAGGCTGTGGAGTGGTCCGGCTTTGAATGGAACATCTGTATCACACCCCTCTCCCTGAGGCTCAGGGATCATCTTGAGAGAGATAATAAGAGTCACAGGGGAATAGCCTCCAGTGAAATAGCATTTGTTGGGCATGACAGAGTCGGTGCATGTGAACTCATGGGGCTATAACAGCATGCACGAGACCTCCAAAAGATCAACACCCTGATAGAGATGGGGGGGGCTCATGAGGTTCCACACCCCCCCCAGATGAAGAGTTACTGGGGGATGGGCTCTCGTCTGTAAGATGGAGGTATTGCCCACCCACCCCCATTAGACATCCAATGGGTAGAGAATTGGTAGCAGCCTCAGTCCCGTGAGGGCACACACCCCAGGCGTGTGCCACCATTTTAACACCTGCCAGGGTGTTCTCTTCCATTGGCTGGGAAGGACATTCAAGTGACCGTGCACATAGATTTTCCGACTACACGCCTGGAGATCATGTGACACAATTCCACTTTTGTGTTGACTGCTCCCCACGCTCTGGTGCTTTGGCACCGAATGGGCTTCTCTACGGCCTTATGCTAAGGCAAGCACTTTTGCCACAGGGACATGAGGCTGCCCTAGGGCTGTACCCTGTGTTCCAAGGGGTCTTGACATTTAAATCCCAGAATGATCATATCTTGATGTATTGTTCTATGGGAACCTCAGGGAGGTACCCTGGGCTGGCAGTATCTGCCATTATAGGATCTACCCCTTTGGTGAGGACGTCAGGATTACAGAGTGGCTATAGTCTGAAGTCTGGAGTAGACAGAGATGTCAACCAGGATGGGGAGGAGGAGGGGAGAGTCCCTGAATGCAGCAGGCTGCCACTCTGGGCTGCAAGTGAGACCCTATCTCATAAAACCAAACCAAAGCAAACCCGTGTGACACAGGTAGCCAGCCACTCTTCGATAACAGAAAATTAGGGCCTTGTCACAGGGACACACACCCTTACAAGATTGGTTGGTGGGACTACTTATTGCCCGGCGTGGCCAGAGGCCAACTGAGCATCAGGAACTCTGTTCCTTAGAGAAGACAGACACTGGGTACCTTGGCATCGAGCTTACTTATGCCTCTACCTACTCACGCTGCCTTCTTGACCTCCAGCTGTAAGGTTTTTACCATTCTGTCTGTACATTGAGCCCACTCCAGTCTCTGGACCTTCCTGTACTCTTCCTGCAGACTGACGGGCATTCACGTCATACCTCACACCTCTGACGTGCTCAGCCTATGAGCAAGGCAGGCCCTGTTGTGCTCTGTCACTGAGAGTGGTGATATGTTTTGCATCATTGCACACACCCCCAGTCCCCAGCACAGCACCTGCAGTTTTGCAGGCCTCCCTGCACCCAACCCTCACCAGCCTGCAGACCCCTGACTTGGGGTCACTTCTCCTGCACCATCAGCTCCAAAGCACATGACAAACAGAAAACAGGATGGACACAGGATGCGTTTGTGCAACAACCGGGGACAGTTTCACACATGCCATTTGCCTAACAGAAAGAATCCTCCTTTTGAGACTTCATGAGAGGATTTTATTCAGATGAGCATTTGACATAAAATTGAAGACAAATCAACCTGCAGGTGATATCTCTAGAGGTGGGGTGGTGTTGTATGGAAACCTTTTCCTCAGAAGCTATTTTCAGCTGAATTGTGGACACAGGTGTGTGTGTGAGAAATGTGCACTCGAGAGTTACAGGGACTAAGAATGCAGAGACGTGAACAGAAGCGAGAGATGAGGAAAATCCTCCCACAAACAGACGTTCAGCCCCACAGAGCAGTGTGGAGCCACAGGAGAGGTTCTCTTTGCTGCGTTAGGAATGATACATGAAACTAAGCCAGGAGAGCTTGCCCCACGAGGGCAGGACCTCACAGATCTCATAGACACACGCGCCAATGACGGTAGAGACTTGCACCTCCTACAGACCCAGAGGAGCGGCATGGACAGGACTGGGTGAGCACTTGGGGATGCTCCCCATGCTTCATGGACACCTGTGTTCACCCACACTTTTGCACGTGTGGTCTGGGTCACCAATGGCAATTCTGTCTCAGGAACGGGACTCTTTCTCCAGGAAAACCGCATGGTTCCTCTTCTGTCAGAGTCACAGAATCCCTCCACATACCACGAGTGTCTTCCATTAAGGAACAAATATTCCCAACCTGTCCTCTGTCCCACCTTCTCCATCTACAGTGACACTTCAAGGTGGAGGAAGTTCTTGTCAGGAACGCAAAGGAACTGGAGGCTGAGCCGAGAAACGAGGCCTCTCCAGGACTTACTGAGGGAATGAATGAGGGAGTAAATCATTGAATGAATAAGCGAACTAATGAGTGTGTGACTCGGTGAGTGAGAGTGAATGGATGAATGAGTGACTCTATAAACACCATGAATGAAGATGCGAAGGAGCAACCAAATGAATGAAGACATGAATGGATAGAGATGTGAGTGAATGAGTCGGTAAGGGAACGAGTGAACAAATGAAGTGAGGAACAAATGCATACATACGAGTGAACAAATTAGTGAGTGGGCAGAGTGAGTGGGTGGAACAAGCTAGTGCGTAAGCGAGCGGAACACAGAACAAATGAAGAAAACGAGCGAATTAGTGAAGACACGATCCGATGAGTGAATGAATGAGTTACTGAAACAGATGAGTCAATGAACAAAGGAAATCAACACCCCTACAGCAAGGTGTACCTCTTGGAACCCCCAGCCTGGTTGTAATGGCTGGCTGGACCCCAGGTGGGGCAGCAACACAGCCTCCCCACACCGAGGCACTTGGCACAGACGCTGCCATCCACGGTGACAATGGAGGGTGATGGTTTCATCCCCAGACCCAGCTGGCTGGAGACAGCTCAGTGCTGTGTGAGTTTGAACCTCAGAACCTATGTATAAAAAACAACCAGGGGTGGTGATATGAGCCAGCTTGTATCTCAGCACTGGGGCAGTAGAAATAGGAGGCTCCCTTGTGCTTGCTGCATAGCCAGCCCGGCCCGGATGATGAGAACCTGTCTCTGAAAGCCAGGTGATGGCTTCTGAGGGATGACAGGTGAGGGAGGTTGTCCTCTGGTCTCCACATGCTCGGACTCATGCGCTCACCCGAAGCCTGTCTGTTCTCCCTACTTTACGTATAAGGTACCATGGGATCTGGTCATGACATTTAGACAAGAAAAAGCAATAAAACTATCCAGAATGGGAAGGAGGCTGTAAGAACATGTCTAATCTCAGATGACCTGATCTGCATATAGAAAATCCAAACGAATCCATAAACCTTACAGCTAATAAATGATATCAGCAAGATGGCAAGGTGTAGGGTTACAACACAGTCATCAATTGGGTGTGTGTGTGGTGAACACCCTCAAATGAAATTAAGAAGCCAGGTCTACTTCGCACAGCATCAAAGAGAATGAAATACTTAGGAACAAACGTAACAAGCAAAGTGAAGACATGGACCCTGGAAGTCATAATATATTGCAGAAGAAACTCAAAACCCAAGTGACTGGAAGACACACACTGTTGGGAGGGCAAACCAATTGAAAGGTTCTTTGGAAATCCTGTCCAGAGTTCCCACTGTTTTTTTTTTTTTTTTTTGTAGAAAACAATAAGCTGATTCCATAACTCACAGGGAAGTGTATGAAGCCAAAGTAGCCTAAATGAGTTTGAACAAATTCGTACAAGTCACACTTTGCAGGTTTGAGGCTCACCATGAAGTTATGTTAATCAAGATGGTGTGGTGCCAAAACAAGAACACGCATGGACTAAGGCCACAGAATTAAGAGTCCAGAAGGAGACCCCAGTGTCTCTGGGCAAATGGTTTTGTTTTAAAGAGACAAGGCATGAACACATAATTTCACATCAAAGGCTGTTCACATACATTCGTGAGAACAGTATTTACCATAGCTTCAAAGTAAAAAAACAACTAGAATGCTCACCCACTAATAGAACAATACATGAAAATGGTGAACCCATTGTGACGGTTGGCATTAACTGTCAACTTGACGCAATCTAAAATAACCTGAGAAGAGTTTCTCACTGAAGGACTGTCTGCATAGCATCAGCCTGGAGACACATCTGTGGGAATTTCTTAACTATCTTAACTGATATGGGAAGACCAGTCAGCTGTGGGCAGCACCATTCCCTAGGCAGGCAGTCCTGGCGTGTATAAGAATGGAGAAACCGAGCTGAGCACAAGCAAGCAAGTGAGTTTTTGTGCACTCATTTCTCTCTACCTTTGACGATGGGTGTGATGTAATGATTGGCCTGGAGTTCCTGCATTGACTCCCCCACCACGATGGACTATAACCTGGAATTTGTAAGTGGAAACAAACTACTTTCTCCCCCGAGATGCCTTTTGTTAGGGTCTTTTATCACATCAACCGACTAGAAAACTAGAAAAGCCTCCATAATAAAATATTAGTCATGAAAACAAATAAATTACCCATATGTACTAAGACATGAATGGACATCAAAACCACCAAGCCAAGTGAGAGAAATGCCATATATTGAAAGTATGGATGGCCCTTACATACCATAAAGCCTTTTATTCTATGGACTATTTCAGGACTCCATTGATAAAAAAAAAAAGTCCTAGGTGGGCAGATCTTCAGCGGCAGGTAGCACGCAGTGGTTGTGCAGGAGGGCGACGAGTAGGATTGCTACAGAATGGGTGTGGGCTCTTTTTAGACTGTAAGAAAATATTCTAGAACTAGTGGTGAATGGTTCCTGACTCGCAGGATCACAAAAAAATGTAACTCTGGTGACATTCACTAATGTGGAGAGTTTTATATGTAAATTCTACCCCAGTGAGAGTATTAATTTTGATTCCTGAAATCCCAATGCATATTTACTTGGAACAGTGGGTTTCAAAGAACTAAACCTAGAGTAGGTTTTTAGCTAATCCATCAACTTAGCAGTGTAAAAACGCTATGTTCATTGATCCTTGTGTGTGTGTGTGTGTGTGTGTGTGTGTGTGTGTGTGAGAATTGGTAAACTACATCTTGTTTTTAGCAAACACACACCCGGCTTGTAAAATGCCAAGGGTATAGCTGTATTCTAGTTATCACTCAGCCCACTGCTCCCTTGCAGGGTGTTCCACAAACCATTCTAAAAACAATCATTATTGCAAACTCAGTGTCTTGGGCCACAGAACAGGACACTCAATTATGTCCGAGCAGCTCTCTGGTCTTAACAAGAACCCTGTCCCTTCTCTAGTCACCCAGTGAGCCTGCATATGGGATTCTCCCCTGCCTCAATGTTCCTTTTGCCTTCTGGCATCTGCTCTTCGCAGAGCCCACTGTCTCTCCTTGCAAGGACTCTGTGGGGACTTCTCAGGCCCTGCTCACTCTGCACTATGAAGGGTATAGGGGCCCAGCCATCAGTATCCCCAGCTCTGCAGTGGCACCCACCCAGCTGGTTCCAAGGCCAAGGCAGCTCCTCCCTGCCTGCAAGGGAATGAACAGAGCGAGACAAACTCTTCCCACTAATAGAAAACATCTCCAGCACCCCGCAGTGGGGCCTGGAATAGAGGAGGAGAGCTGTGGTGTCAGGCTGAGAACACCATGGTGGCCATCCAGGGAAGGATCAAAGGGCAACAGAAACCAAACCCAGCTGGTCTGCAGCAGTCTGCATTTGTCAGGGAAACCAGCCACAAAGGCTTCTTCCTGCTACACTAAACAGAGGGAAATAAAAGGCAATGGCAAGTGATCAAACCCTTGTAGAATGGTGAGTGACACCTCGGCTGGGGGATCTGCTGGGAGCTGAGCCCCAGCTCCCTCTCTCCTGTTTAAACTACTTGGGAAGATTTCTCAGGCAGAACAGACTGCCACGTGACTTCCCCGTGATATTTTCATATAGTTGTGGTCAGAAAAGGGATCCAAAACCCAACAAACAACAACAAAATCAAACAAAAACCAGGAACTCAGCACCAGATACTCAGAGTACCTTTTCTTACTTTCCCCTCGTTCAGAAAAGTTCAAAGTGTGGTCAGGTGAACTTCTAACGAGGAGTGGAACTGGCTGCAAGCAAGGGAGATTATAATTTATAAGGCTCAACATAACTCAAGATGGCAGAGGTTTGAAAAGCAGATGGAGATGTATCTCTTACTCATTTAAAGTCCAAAGAGAAGGCTGAAGGCTGTTTGACCATCCCACAGTCTGAGAGGTCCCTACTACATCTGCTGTTCTCTGCGTCCCTACCTCATGGCCGCTGCAGTTCTAGCCATCACATCTGCATCCTAACGAGCAGTAAGGAAAAAAAAAGAAGTCTGACCTGGCTCTTTGGAGGACCCGACCTAAAAGTTGCATAATCTGCTCCCATTTGTGTGTGATATACACACTGGTCACTTCCATCAATACTTTTTTAAATTCCTGACGACCTTCCCTGACATCGCGATGTCTCCTGAAAGCTCAGAGATGAAAGGCTTTGGTGCCAGAGAATGCACACTTGGAAGGTGGCTGGGTCACGAGGCCTCTGATTCCTTCACGTGACTCAACCACTGATGGATCTGTAATCTGGTGACACTCTCACGAGGTGGCATAAAGCAGGCAGTGGGATCTGGGTGCAGCGGAAGTCACTAGGGTTGTCCATTCGAAGGTGGTACCTTGTCCTTGGCCCTGCCTTCTCTTTCTGCCTCTGTGATACCAGGAGATGGGAAACTGGTCTACTATATCCACCTCCTGCTCCATCTTCTCCTCACCACAGACAACTATGGACCAGGGCCTCTGAAACGGTGAGGCAAAACCAAACAGATGAACAAACAAAACAAAACCTTAAAAAAAAATACAAAATCAAATAAACAACATAATCCTTTCCTCATTTTAAGTTGATCTTCTCAGGCAATTTGTCACAGCAATGTAATCTGAATAACACATCTAAAAACTACATACTCCTGAGTCCCGAAATATCCTACAATTATGGAGAACAATAAATTACGATATTTGAAAGTGCTTTAGAGTAAAATAAAACGCCTGGACCTGAGTGGCTGGCGAGGTCAACAGTCATTTCTTTGGTATCTCCCTTTCCTTCTGCAAACACATTCATCAAACAGTGCCTAATAATCAGGACGTAGAACAAAGTGACATGGTTGTCTGGCCTTTCCATGTAGACGCATGAGAGATAAATGCCCAAGCAACACAGGAATAAGGAGCAACAATGACGCCCAGCACTGTCCCACTTTGCTGGACCCACTAACCCACAAGTTTAGATCAATGGAGACACTGACAAGCAAGAGCAAACTGACTTCCTGCTGAGGTATACATCTACGATGTCAGGTCTTTGTTCTTCTTCTATATGAGTCTACTATATTTTTGGATTGACTCGTGGCCTGGTTAGCTGGAAGTGTTAACTTGACATCACTAATCTGAGAGGTGAAGCCTTCATTAGGGGAACAGATTCACCCAGAACAGATTCTCTTGTGGGCATGTCTATGGGGGGATTGATGGTTAATTGATGGAGGAAGGCACAGCCCACTGTGGGTGGCACCATCCCTTGGCAGGCAGTTCTGGGCTATATAAGGAAGCTATGTAAGCAAGAGGCCATGAGAGAGGCAGCAAACAGAATCCTCCATGGTTCCTGCGTAAGTCTCTGCCTTGACTTCCTCAGTGATAGACTCTAACCTATAAAGTAAACTTATAAACTTCTTCCCCTAAGTTGCTTTTGGTCAGAGTACCTTTTTTTTTTTTTAATCACAGCCCAGAAAGAGCTAGAACGATTTTTAACAGCCCTCTCGAGTGCACACAAAATACCTCTGGCATCTTGTGGCAACTTGAATAAGCTTTGATTGTTATGGAATAGAACAGCTTAGAATGAAGAGCCTCAGGTAGACCTTGTGAGGCGGGTTAGACAGAACACCTTTTGGATCTAGGGAAATGAAGAGTTTAGACAGTGCAGACGTTCAGAGAGGCACACCCTCACCTGCCAGGTCTCACCACTTGTCAAGACAACCAAATCCAGAGCTTCAAGCCTCTAGTGTGTGTGTGTGTGTGTGTGTGTGTGTGTGAGTGTGTGTGAGTATGAGTGTGAGTGAGAGTGTGTGTGAGTGTGAGAGTGTGTGTGTGTGTATGAGCGTGTGTGTGAGTGTGAGTGTAAGTGTGTGTGAGTATGAGTGTGAGTGTGAGAGTGTGTGAGTGTGTGTGTGTGAGTATGAGTGTGTGTGTGTGTGTGTGCGCGTGTGTGGGTAGCAAGAAGGCCCTCCTTCTACATTGGTTGAAGGTCTGCACTCAATAGCACTACCTTGTAGGAAGCATAGAGAACCCCAAGCCCTGCTGTTGGGCCTCTCACTGGGAGTACTAGGTGCTGGGACTCAGCAGTAGAAGAGAAAGCTGGGGGCAGCAGGGGGGGGAGGGGCTAAAGCTGTGTCCTTCATGCCACCCAGGGAAGTCATCTTTGTGGGAGAATGTAGCGGACCCAGTGCCTGGGACCACCCTGCGTTGCAGGCCTGTGTGGTCCCCCCAACTCGGCAGAGAGTATCGACTACAGGCAGTAGTAGCCTTGCAGGGCAGCAGACTGCTCTGAGCTGCAAGCTCAGACAAGTGCAGAGAAATCACAGCTAGCCTCGGGACCTCCTCTAGGACCAGCAGAGACAGCAATGATTAGGCCAGGAGAGAGGCTAGTCTCTGCTCCCCACCCCCCCTCACCCCATCCCTCAGGGGGACTGGGAGACTCTACAAGCTGCCCTTCCAGAACTTGAAAGGCCCATCCTGTGAAACATGATCCCTCTTTGCCTGCAGAGGTAGAAAGCCTGGATGTATCTGGCATTCTTCCCTGGATTGGACCACATGCTGATGGGAGGGTGCTGACCTCCAGGGCTTTGAAGCAGGGACCCCTGGACACAGACACACTCAAACAGGGCTCTGAAAATAAGCAGGGAGGTGGAAGGGCTCCAAAACTCTTTTTTTTCAATTCACCTTCCAGATGTGAAAATCCAGGCGGCCCCGGGAGGGGCCCTCACAGACATGGAAGAACCTTAAGTGCTTAAGTCAAGTCATCCTTAAGGACCCCAGGCTAATCATTTAAGCTACCCAACATCTTTACAAAATCAGGGAATTACCCAAAGCCCTTTGTGCAGGCACTTCTAAGTGTAGCCCTGCCTCGCCTCTTCCCCTGACATCATGCGAAAAGACTCAGGCAACAGTTCATAAATCCTAAGACCCTGGGATGGATTTCATCTTTGCTGCAGGAATAAAAAGGAAAAAGAAAAAAAGAAAAAAAAATTATATATCTGTAGAAATGAAAGACGAAAGGAATGTGTGCGGGCCTGAGTGCGATCAGCCCCGCACTATAATTCAACTTATAAAACCTCAACTATAACTTCGATAACTGCTTCGGATAACCCAGCTCATGCGGGCCTGGCCTAGGGCTCAGGGAGCCGGCCAAGAGGGCTCATGCTACAAACTCTTTCCACACCTCTTCTACAATACTTGCTGAGAACCTACTATGTGCTAGAGCTCTGTTCTAGGTACACAAGACACACCAGTGCCCAAGACCTCTCATTTGAGGCTTCTATCCCACCAGGGCAGTTACCACAAGCAACATATAACACATTTTAAACAAGATTAATAGTTCTGCAGAGAATTAAGGACGATGACAAGAACTTATTAAAAATGAATATACTCGGGCCAGCAAGATGGTTTAGTGGGTAATGGAGTCTGCTGCCAAGCTTAATGACCTGAGTTCAATCCTTGGGACCCACATGATGGAAGGAGAGAACCAGCTCCACAAAGTTGTCCTCTGACTTCCGCATGCACGCACCACATAAATGAATAAATGCTAATTAAAATGGAATGTACTTACATTAAAAAGATTTTGGTTTTATATATGTATATATGTGTATGTCTAGGTAAGTATAAGCACATGTGAGTGCAGGTGCCTAGAGAGGCCAGAAGAGGGCAGCAGATCCCCTGAAACGGGGAGTTACAGGCAGTTGTGAACTGCCATGTGGGTATTGGGAATCAAACCCAAGTCCTCTGGAAGAGCAGCCAGTGCTCTTAGCTGCTCAGCCATCTCTCCAGTTCCTGGACTTTGTGTCTTAGAATAGTTTTATTGTTACAGGAAAATTAGGTGGGAAGTACAAAAAGCTTCAATTTGACTACTTACACAGCATCTATATACACACACCCTTCCTCAACGATTATCCTCTTGAATTATTAAACTATGTAAGCTGTGCACTGATAACCAGCCTTGATGTGTCACCAATGAATGCTCATATTTTCCACCAAGATTCACACTTTGACATACATTCTACAGGGTTTTCCAGATGTGCAAAGCTGTGCCCGTCTTCACTGTATTATTACGGAATTGTTTCACTCCTCCTCACCAAGACCACCCTTGTGTTTCATCTGTTTTATCTCCAGGTCCCCAGAAACCACTGTCCAATTTTACTCCCTCTATAATTCTGCCTTTGTAGAATGCCATAGAATTAGAATTATCCATTCATTGCGTAGCCATTTAGAATCCCACCATGGCTCTATGTATCATGTGATAACTCATCTTTGTTAGAGTTGAGTACTATTCCATCATGAAGGCATCAGCCTGCATTTGCCCATGCACCTCCTGAAGGACAGATGTTCTGGCTTCCTTCACAGTTGTCAATTAAGAATAATAAAACTACCAAAAACGCTTGCACATCTTTGTAATTTCAAATGGTAAGGACGCCCAGGCGCGTGACTGGTGCACATCATGCCACATCTGTGTTCGGCTCTGAGGAAACAGATAGAATGTTTTCCAAAGGGTTCCCTTCATTTTGTATTCCCACCAGCAACCTACCAGGATCCCTGTGGTTCCAGTGTCCTGGATAGCCTGTGGCGGTATCATCGTTCCAGATTTCAGCCATTCTGATACATGCGTAGTAGTTGCAGGCTGCGGGTTCTAATTAAGGTGTGTAGCATCAGCAGGCATGAAAGGGATGGCTTGCAGGTATCTGGAAGACTAATTCTGTAGCTGTTGAGCTGCAGTGCTTGTATACAAGCTGGGCATAGTAGGTGTGTCCCCTTCTCCTTTATCTGAGATCTGGCTGCTTGTTCACCTCCCATTCCCCCAACGCCAGAACCGGGTCAGGCAGACAGCAAACCTTTGAGCATCTGAAAGTTTTCTTTAGAGGTCACTAGTCATTATTTTTAATAAAGGACAACTTGGACGAGAAGACACATTTTAAAAACTCTCTCTCTCTGTACATGTGTGTCTGTGTGTGTGAACATGGGTTATACATATGCCATGGCAAACACATGGAGGTTAGAGGACACCTGCAGGTTTATCCGTCCTCATCTTGAACCTTGTCTGAGAAATGGTTCCTTGCTGGCCGCTGCATACACCAGGTTCTCCTGACTCTGCCTCCTATCTTTCTCAGCAGGAGTGCTGGGTTCACACCACATACACTGCCCATCTGGCCCTATGTGGGTTCCAGGGATCAAAACCCCAATCCTCAGGCTTGTTCTACAAGCCCGTTATCCATAGAGCCGACTCCCCAGCCCAAGAAGACACAACTGAAGACAATTATTTCAGATAGTTCTAAGTCGCTTGGTCATTTTGATGCCTCAATGATAACGTTTATTAAATAAGGCAAATGGGCTGCTCAAAATGGGATGCTCCTGAGGTCGCCGAGGAACAGTACGGGAAGGGAAGTGTCCCAGGGAGGAGTCAGACAAGCTGGCAGGCAATGGCCTTTCTTCAATGGCAGACAATCCTAATCCTTCTACAGGTTCAAATGAGGCTTCCTGCTACTGTCACATTTGCTTACAATGGACCAAAATATACCTCCTGATAAATTATCAGTCTGGTTTTCTGTCTCAGCAGGTTAGACTTGTCTACCTACATGAAGGTTGTTCCTAATTTATTTGTTGTGTGTTGGGGTGGAGCTTGGGAAGGAACCCAGGGCCTGACCCATGGAATGGGAACACTGATCTGCAGGCACAGGGTGGGGTTATTTCTACCCAGAATCCTGAAGTCGTGGCAGTGGGTTGGTCCTGAATAGAATCTATTTGCAGGTTATCCAGAAGCCTTGTCTGCCTAAGAGAGAGAGTTATGTCAAAGGTGACCTATCATTCTCCCTATGGATGCCTGTTATTAGTCTTCTTATTTCACAGAGACCTTACATCTGGTCCTTTGAGGATCTGGTGACATCACCTTGAGAATATCTCCAGACAGTGGATAAAATCCTGAAGGCAGAAAAAGCAGATGCAGAGAAATGTTTGGAGAGCAGGAGGGTGTGCCTGAGGTTTCAGGGTCTTTGTGCCAGGTTTGTGTTTGAGGAATATTACACATCTGGTCTTACCTCGGGTTCCACCATCTCGGGCAATAGACAACATCAAGTAGCTTTTGTGAACCAAGATGGAAAAAAAGAAAAAAAATCCACTTTTATGTTAGTGTGTCCACTTCAGAGCTACAGAAGGAAGGAATTAAGTGGATGGGTCGTTAGCCAAGCACAAGAGGATAAAGAGCCTGACAGAGTGTTTGAAACAGGAGAAGGGGCTCCTGAACTCTCTGAAGAGAAATGTCAAGGAGACCTAATTGTAAAAGGCTACAGGGAACAAAGGAACCTGTGGGAGGGGAGGAACCCCCCCTCCCCCGCAACTTTATTTCCACTTCGGAGCTGGACACTGTCAATTTGGAGTCTAATATGGGTACCATAAATCCTGGGATGCAATTCCTGCATTTCTTTGCTCTCTCCCTCTAAGGGGCAGAAGAGAAGAAAGAGAAAGAATGCAATCAAAAGCCCCCGCCCCCTGGACACTTCCTTGTGGGTTAGCTTTGCCTAAACTGCTCGCCCCAGCTAGTCTGAAATTAGTCTCTGAACAACAGAAGAATACCATGAAAGTCCAATGAAGGGGTCAAAGTTGAACACAGTACTACCTTCCTATCGAGTACTTCCTCTCTTGAGTATGATAAGCCAGCTGCTGTTATCAATGACAAGTTATAGAAAGGGTTGTAGGAATGAAAAGGAGGAGAGGGAGAGGAAGAGCAAAAGACTCCGTTTCTTCTTGAATTTCTCTCCCTTTAAAACCTAACTCAGCCTTTTCTCATCAAGGCTGGGTGGTTTCTGACTCCCACGGCTTTAAGTCCGAAGTTCATCATGCCAACCTGGAAAGAGGCCAGCATGGAGCCAGAACAGATCCCTTCCACACAGAACCAAGGGCTAAAGCACGGGCAGACAGCAGTGCCAAGTGGGGAGCACACACTTGAGAACCCCCTTGACTTGAGCCTGGAAGTCAGTCCCCGCTGCTCCCACCTCCTGCGGGAGACAGATGTGGGATTCTACCTTACAGCATTTCACAGCAGAGATGGGGCCTTGGGCCTTTGGCCTAATGATTGGCACTTCCCCACGCGTGTCCTGCTGTGAGGGAGTGGAAACACAACCAAGGAGGCATAGGGTCAAACAGATGGCTGGCCAGGATGGTTTTTTTTATTTAATCTCAGTTGGCTTGTTTTTTTTTATCCCCGAGCATAGAAACAATAGCGAAGGACCATTTGGGTAAATGGCTATGTATCTGAGAAAGAAAAAAAGATACATATTTGGCATTTAACTTATAGAGCCAAATAACAGGGTTGACTTATTAACCTCTTTGAAAGAATGGTCTGGTTGGAAACAGTAACTCGGGTTTAAATATAGAGTCCCAGCTGGGACATCTGCCTTGTGTAATTACTCAACGAGAGACATAGGGTTAGGAAATGGACCTGCATGTCAGCATCGTGCCCCTCCCATGGAGCAGGAGCTGGTGCATAGAAAACATTCTCCCACAAAGATCCCTAATGATCGCATCTATAAATGAGTAAGCATCTGTTTACATATGCACCTATTTAAATTCACTATTAAGGGCATGCATCTCCTTCCATAAATTCAGCCTCCTCCCATCTAATGAGTAAACTCAAAAACAATTCTATTTTATCCGGTGCAGGGGTATGATTAGTAATTTCACCAAAGCCACTTAAAACACTTATTGTACAACATCAGGCAAGCGTTTCCAGAGGGAAGCTGGTTCTTATTTATTTAGAACACCAAGTTATAATGGAAAATTACTCTGAACAGTTAAACCCCAATACTACAGAGGCAAGCTTACATATTTCCCCACATTGATCTAATTTAATGAGGTAGGTAAAACATGATGGATAATTATGGATTGGAGCTCTGAGAATTGGCTCTATGCTCCCTGTCTCAGATGAAATAATTCTACAGAGGGCAAGTTCTAGAATGACAGGAAGAATACAAAAGGTCTGTGTACAGTGTATATGGGGGTGTATGTGCACATCTGTCCTGGTATCTCCCGGAAAACTTTTCAGAGCCAGGCAAGAAGCAGGGAGGATGGCTCAGTCAGAAGTGTTTCCCTTGTTAGCATGAGGACCCGAGCTCCCCCAGAGCCCATGTGTGTCAAAAAATTAAATTTGTAAAAGCTGCTGGAGAGCTGGAGAGATGGCTCAGCATTTAAAGCACTGCTTATCTTTCAGAAGACCCAGGTTCAATCCCCAGGACCCACATGGAAGCTCACAACTGTTTATAACCCCAGTTCTAGTGGATCTAGTGGATCCTTACGCCAATGCACATAAAATAAAAATTAAGTAAGTTATTTAAAAAAAAAAAGAAAAGAAAGGTGGTGTAATGGTTTACACTTCTAATTTCAGCATTGGGGAAGTGGAAACAGGAGGGTTACTGGGGCTGGCTCTCTAACCAGCTTTTTCAATGAGTCCCAGGCCGGTGAGAGGCCCTGTCTCAAAAACAGCCAGTGTGGGGATTTTTTGGCCCCATTCAATAGAATGATGGCATTTAGAATACATTTGGGATGGACAGTCTGTATTTCTTTCTGTGTATATGTATGTGCATGCTCATGTGAGTGCACCTGGTTGTGTGTGTGTGGGGCGTGGGCCTGTATGTACAGGTGTACGTGGGGACGAGGTTGCTGAAGTCAGGTGTCTTCCTCCATTGCTTCTAACCTTACTTTTTTGAGACAGGGTCTCTCACTGACTCTGGAGTTCACTGATTGGCTAGGCTGGCTGCCCAGTGAGTCCTAAGGCTCTGCTACCTATCTCCCTCAGCCCTGGGTTTATATATCACACTGTTCCTCCTGAATGTTTGTGTAAATACTAGGAATTTGAATTCAGGTCTTGAGGCTTATACAGCAAACACTTCACCAACAGAATCCATCTCTCTACCCCCCTGCACAATTTTTCATAAATGTTGTTCTTTTCAAAACACAAATGTCAACACCCAAAACATTTGAAAAGGCATCATTCATTCATTTTCTTAGTTTCCTTTCCTATTGCTGTGATAAAATTCCCCAACAAAAACAAATTAAGGGACAAAGAACATATTTAGCTCGAAATTTTCAGTTTACTGCCCATCATTTTGGGGAAGCTAGGATAGCAGGAACTTAAAGTTCATATGACATCCATCATCAAGAGAGGGGAGCAGCAAATTCATGCATGCATGCTAGCGCTTAGATGGCTTTGTCCACTCTTATGCAGTCCAGGGCCCCTGCCTAGGGAATATTGCTGCCCACAGTGGGCTAGAGATTCCATCAATTAATATAATCAGGACAATCCTCCAAAGACATACACACAGGCCACCAGCACAAATAAGTAGAAGGCGTGTGAGGGGGTTGAAAACATTTCTCGATCATCCACTGACAATGATTTGCGCTGCTCATATGCTCCTCGGTCTGACGCCACCCAATGGAGCATGGTTGATCTGCCAGGAGCTACACCCTTAAAGAAAACTGAGTTTCAAGAAACGGAGGAGGCGAAAGAAGACAAAGCATGATTATGACAGGAAGTTAAGAGGGAGGTGTGGGTGAATGTGGGAGGAGTTTGTGGGAGGAGTTAGGGGAGGAGCTAGGGGGAGGAGTTAGGGGAGGAGCCAGGGAAGGAGTTAGGGGGTGGAGTTGGGGGAGGAGTTGGTAAACATAAAAATGCATGGTATGAAATTCTCAAAGAATAAAGTAAAATATTTTTTAAAAAGTGTCTTTAAAAAGCTTTTTGCAGATCTGAGGCAATAGATGGTTCAGTTGGCAAAGTGCTGTTAAACCTAAGGATCTGAGTTCAGGTCCTTACATATATCTTTAAAAAAATTTAAAAAACCCTCATAAGTGTGCACACACTCCTGTAACCACAGTCTAGCTCTGAGTGGAAACAGGGGCTATCACCACCTTGCCGGTCTCAAAAAATAAGGTGGAGAAGAGATCTACATAGGCCAACACACTTGCACACACACATACTCCCGGAGAGAGAAAAATACATGATTTTTCTAATTGTAATTAGAAATAAAGTATGTTTTTTAAGATTCTTAGCCATGAGCAGCATAGGTCAGCCAAAAGGCACTCTAGGGAGATCCCCAGATCGCTAACACCTGCCAGGCTGGGACTCTGACAAAGCAAATATTCGCTGACCTCAGTGACAATGCATGGCCCAGGGCACTGCCCAAGCATCTGTCCTTCACCTTGGATCATAAGGACACAGGGGCAGGTGTGGTCCCAGGAGAAGTGCTGGGTTGACTGTGGGCTTCTCAGAAAGTGGCCACTTTGAGGCTTCTGAGCTGATTGTTGGACTTAAACTGTGAAGCTCGAAGTGAAATTTTAAATGTATTCAGCTTTTGTTGAGGGAAGGTACAGGAGAGGCAGTTTTGAAAACCAGAGAAATGGGGGCAGAGAGATGATAGCTCAGTGGTTAAGAGTACTGGCAGCTCTTCCCAAGGACCTGGGTGTGATTCCCAGAACCCATCACCTGTAACTCCAGGTCCAGGGGATTCAGTGATGCTCTCTTCTGGCCTCCTTGGGTACCGGGTACATACGATGAATGGATGTCCATGCATCAGGTATACAATAATGTGTGTGTGTGCGGTGTGCGGTATGTGTATGTGTGGTGTGTAGTGGTTTTTAGAGACAGGGTTTCTCTGTTGTAACTCTGGCTGTCCTGGAACTCACTTTGTATGTAGATCAGGCTGGCCTCGAACTCACAGTGATCTGCCTGCATCTGTGCTGGGATTAAAGGCATGCGCTACCACCACCTGGCAAATAAAAATGTTTTACAAAAATATGGTACTAGTAGTAACAATAGAAACCCCCACCCCAGCACCTACATGGCATATGTACACATGATCACAGTCAAGTGCACGCATAGAAACATATACAGACAACAATCACACACACATACACAAAGCTCATACATGCATATAGGCAGCATACCTTCACATGCATACACAGGAATCTGACACATGCGTACATACAATATTCCCGTGAATCATAAGCATATACATACAAACAATACCACCATACAGCACATACGCATAAACCACACATCCACAAGCATATGTATGCATACCGTAATTCAGATACAAACACACAATGAGCAAAAACCATTTATACTCAAAATTTCTAAGTTATGACACCAGGCGCCTACTGTGTGTTTGCTAGCCCTGGGAGCCGAAACTCACGTTTTCTTTCATTACCATGTGCTATCTGGAGGAGTGGAGGCCTCCACTGTGCCCCTGGGCAGATTTCCAAGATCCCAGGGTACTTGGCAGAATGCACAGAGGCTCTGGCCACTGTAGCTCCTTCAAGAATAAAGATAATCTCAAAGGCGGCTGGGAAAATCCGATCCCCCTTCTGGGGAAAATGAGGCTTATCCAGAGCTCTGGGACACCCCAGGGAAGGAGGGGTGTCTTCAGCACCCCCCAGCATCAGCCTCCAGCATGGGGCACATCAGTGAAATAGGGGCACAGGGCAGAGCAAAAGGAGCTCATGCATATGACCTTCCCCTTTTCATCCTTCAAGAGAACCAGCGGCAGTGCTGGAAGGCTTGGGCTTAGAACCTTGACATGTGAGAATCATACTGTCTGTCACTTCCGAGAGTGAGAGTGAGAGAGAGCAGCCGAGAGAGAGCAACAGAGAGGGAGGGAATGCAAGTTCAAGGAAGAGCTGTTGACAACTTTGAAACAGGGCAGAAAACGGAGGTGACTTTTAATGTAAATGTAAATAGTCCTGGGTTTGGGTGAAGCACTTGTTTTCCTAAAGGCAGAAAAAGGACAGCTGTGGAGCAGGTCAACCTGCGAGGACATCACCTTGCTCAGCCACCCAGTAGGCAAAAGGATGCATGGCCTTCACTGCCTTAGGGGGCATTTAAAAAAGTTAAATCATCTCTCTGAGAAGGCATGTTAGGGCTGGGGGATCCCTCAGTCAGTCGAGTGTTAGCCTCAAGTCTGTTTTCTAGAATACACACACACAGGCAGGCAGGCAGGCAGGCAGGCAGACAGACAGACACACACGGAGGGCAAGTGGCGGAGTTCTGACCACACTCAGTGGTCAAAGAAGCATCTATGAAATGAGCTTGTTCACACCCACCTATGAGACACCATCTTTAATCTCTGTGCTCACAGACCCTCTTTGTGACAGTCTTGCTATAGCAGGGGCTCAGCAGAGAGAAGGAACATGTGAGCTTCTCAGACCACAGGAAGCAGCTACATCAGATCCCTGGCCCCCCACAAACTAGCATTCCAGAAACTCCCAGCAGGGGCACCCACATTTTACACATACATCCACAGGCCATGTCCATATGTGTTTATCGACACCTGAGGGTTTAGTAACCTGGTAGGCACCTGCCTTCCTTAGGGAGGGGGAGGTGGCATAAAAGGTTTTCTCTTTTAGGCAGGAGAACAGCCTAGGTGGCGTGTTCACGGCTGCCATTTCATGAGATGGCTTTAGTGCTCCATGGGTTCAGCAGAGAGGGGTCTAGGGGATGAGGGGGCACTCCGATGACCTAGTCGTTTCGTGCCATGTGGTCAGTAAGGAGAATGCACATATACCTGGACACAGGGCCCAGAGACAAGCCATCACAAGCATCTCCCAGGCTGTATTTCACAGGTTCTCATCATATCTGACAGGTCAAACCTCTTACAGGAGGATGCTTTTGGCTAAATATTTGGCTGTTTGTATTGTGAGGAGATTGTTTTTTTTCTCCTTAATGCTAAGCTGCCCAGACATCTTGGGACCAGATTAATGGCCTCCACATGCCTTCTCTGTGGGGGATGGTAAAGTCTCCCACTATAGAAGCAGCAGGAAGCCTCAAGAGCCCAGGTCCTGACTTCTAGACCTTTGCATACCATCTCCACTGGCTGGGGCATCCATCTGCCGGGGAGATAATTCACACCATCTCTTGGTCCTAAACACAGGAAGAATAAAGGGAGCCTACACACATTGCTCTTCTGTGGGTCCCAGGCCAGGAAAGCGCTTCGGTCAATTCCTTCCCTGAGAACTGGTATTTTCAGGAACCAATAAAGTTAATCCTGTGGCCTCCCAGCTGCTTTTATAAGGGCCTTTAGCCTCGCACAAATGCCAGGGGCTCTGAGGTCACTGGCCCTTGGAAGGCTAATCTGTGGGCTTCCCAACTGCTTACCTTTTCCCAACTGCCCTGCGAAGTTTGCTGAGATCAAACATTTAAAAAAAAAAAAAACCCCTCTTTTCTAAAACAGACAGAAAATAAATCAATTAGGCTAATAGAAGTTTTGTTTAAGTTCAGCTATATAGAAGTCTTCTAGATAGATGTTTGAGTTTGCTTAGAAAAATGGCAGAATCAGTCCGCAAATCTCTGGGTTACCAAAGCCTCCTTCTCGCCTTCCCATGTCTGCAGGAGACTTGTCACCTTGTCACTCAAGGGCCAAGCTGCTTCTTCCATTGATGAGGCCCAGCCAGGCCTAAGGCAGAAATCTGTGACCAGGAAAACAGTCACAGAAAGTTCCCATGGAAACCAGGGCAAGGGGAATGCAGAGGAGGCCTTAGAGCAAAGAGAGCCTGGGATAAGCCACTGTGCATGTCCACATCTCTGAGCCCTGGCTGTGTGGAGAGAGTTTGTAGCAAGAAGCCTGCAGCTTTGGCTGCTCCAGCCTTGCTTCAGCTTGCAAGGTGGTTTAGGGCCTCTGCAGACAGCAGTCAGCCAGCCCTTATGCTAAAGTTGGACTTGGGGCTGCAAGTATCCTGGCAAGAGCAAATGTCTAAAGAGAAATGCTTGTGCCCACCTCTCTGGCTGTCAGACTGAATTAAAATAATGAGCCCCAAGGAATTAGAGTGACCCCAGGAATCACATGCTGGAGAAGGGCAAAGGTCAAAGCTCTGGTGAACCCAAAAGAGGCACTTCCCTCCTGTGCAGAGATTTCACAGTTCTGAAGGCCCTGCAGGGTGGACTGGAGCCAAGACAATGCAGGTTCAATGATGAGCAGCCCAGACCCCACCCATTCTGTGACCCAGGCTGCTTAATGAGGAATGCCTCTTGCCTTCCATTTAAACCTAAGCCTCAGGTCAGGACCCCAAAGACAGGCTTGTGGGGGATCACTGGCCTGTTATCTGTTTTTCTCAATGTGGCCACAGTGAATCAGTAAATCTCCTTTTTCTGTTTGTCAATATTATTTTCTTTCAATTTGGCATATTGAGGGTGGGTGGCCAAACTTAGCATGTTAGGGTTGCCAGGGCCCAGGTTTGTACCCCAGAAACTTCTGTGGTAAGAACAGTGTCCATACTCCAGGCCACTATCCCATCCTGTCTCTATCTGGCAGAGATTGGAGTTGTCCACATAAGGGCTATTCTTACCAGCTCAGCTAACATTAAGCCCTGTTCTTGGCAGTCATGAGGTTGTTTAAAAACACAAACACAAACGCAGCCTTCCCGGCTTCGTTCATCATAGCTGCTGTCTCCTGTGTATGTGACTGACTCTCTGCACCCATTTTCTACCTTCGGGACCCACCCCACACAGGTGTGTCTACACATAAGGGATCAAGGGTAGGGTGTGGCACTGGGTCACTGGTCTTATGATGCCATTTGTCACTCAGGAGAGGATCCAGGAGAGGAATCTAGGGGGGCGGGGATGAGACACAGGGGGCTTCCCTTCAAGCCTCAGCAATCTATGTGGAAGAGGAGGCAGAAAGAGACAGAGGTAAAGGATGACTCAAGGAAACGGTGTCTTTCAGACACAGCAGGGCTGATGTACCAGAGACTGTGGCAGCGTACACAAAATACACAGGTTCAAACCAGACAAAACACAAAGTCCCACCCCTAAACAAGAAGCTTTTAGGAGTTTATATCCATTGGGAAAAGAAAAACCAGTTTTCTCTGATAGAGTGAAGCTGGGTATATCAACTGTACTCGAGGGCAGGTCTCTTGGCCACACATCGTTGGCCAGCACAAGATGGACTATGTTTTTTCTTTTTCTAAGAGAGATAAAGAATAAGAAGTTGGGTAAGTCAGGGGTGGGGAGGGTCTGGGAGGGGTTAGGGGATGGGAATATTTCATGAAATTTCCGAAGAATAAATAAAAACATTATTGAAAAAGAGAAACAAGAAAAGCAACAGGAGAAAGCAATCGCCAATATCGTGAGAAGAGAACGTGTCCTCAACAGTCTGCGAGATATTTTCTTCTGGAACAAGACTCATCTTGAGTTCTCAGAATTAAGCATGCTCAATGTAAGGAGGAAAGAAAAAAAAAGAAAAAAGAAAAGAGGCTCTGCTTTATTGAAAATACAATGAAGCGCCGAGCGCTGTTCTGCTGTGTGGTTGAGAAAGGCACAAACGATGTGTCCTGTGGTACTGAGACAGGGAGAGAAGCATCTTCCAACCTCTGCCTGCGGTCAGCTCAGAGGGATCAGACCAGCTAACAGTGAGAGACCTGCTACAAAGTCCCCTCCCGTGAAAGCAAGCAACAGAGTAATTTCCCAGCTGCGGACAGGTCTAGTTTGCCTGGTATTCTTTCCTCTGGATGCTATTCTCACTGGGAATATGGTGGAACCCCTGCCTCGTGCTGGGTTTGGGGTGGGAGGAGAAGCCCAGGGAAAGCTGGGGTGCTCTGTGAGAATCTTCATCTACCAAGAGACAAGAGCCAGACAGAGATGCCGGGCAGCCAGATGCTCAGCAAGATGTGTCTCCCTCCTGTTTTCTCAGCAGATGTGGCAACTTGAAAAGCAAAACTCTCCTATATTGGGTGGCAGAGTCATCTGTAGCCAAATTGTCAGAGGAAAAGAAGCAGTCAGGAGGCTGGGGCTAAATGGTGACCAAAACCAAGGTGAATCTTCAACTTATCTCAGCCTCACTAGATTCTTTATAACTTGGCAAGTAATTAATTCTTTTAGGCTCATAAAAACGTAACAGAATGTAGCAGATGGTATTTTTCCAATATTTACCTTTACTACAATGTACATTCCCTCTTTCACTTACTGCAATATTGAATAGCCCCTGTTCTTGCCTGGGGATCCAAGGGTCCTACCTATGTAGGGACTCTACACACAGGCAGAGAAAGATGATACCTGTCCTGTCCACTGTGGGACAGAGAGTAAGGACTTGTAAAGACAAAAGAACCATCTATTGCCACAGGAATGACTTTGGCCTCACACACATAGATTTAGGATACCTGAGGGCAGTGTGCTGTTGAGTCCAGTCACCAGATCAGGGACCAACTGGAGGGTATGAGGGGGGCACAAAACGTGCTCACTGGTCGTGTGGCCCAATGTCTGTCAGCAAAACATGGCTGAGTGAGAGGAAAACTAGGCAGGGGTTGATGAGATAGCAGGGTAATGGCCCCCACCCCCTATACAATGAAACATCGTATGTAATGAGGAAGGCCGCATATACATTGCATATTTTAAAAGACATTGCAGAAGAACACATGTATACATGTATACACTTGTGTGTATACATTTTTTAAAGATTTATTTATTTGTTCTGCATGTACACCTGCATACCAGAAGAGGGCATCTGGTCCCATTATAGATGGTTGTGAGCCACCATATGGTTGCTGGGAATTGAACTCATGACCTCTGGAAGAGCAGTCAGTGCTCTTAACCCCTGAGCCATCTCTCCAGACCCATGTGTATACATTTTTAAGGACCAATAATGCATGTATGAGCATGCTTGCTTTCTAGAAGGGTAACTTTAGGCTCTTGATTCTTTTTGTTTCACTTTTTTTGCTGTTTTAAAACACCATGATAAAGAGCAATTTAAGGGGGAACAGGGTCTATTTAGACTCATAATTCCAGGTTACAGTCCATCACGTGGGGAAATCAAGGCAGGAACCTTTAGCAGCTAGTCACATCACACTCATAGTTAAGAGCAGAGAGAAATGAATGAATGCATGCAGTCTCACTTGCTTGTGCTAAGCTAGGTGTTCACACTCAAAGGCCCAGGACTTCTTGCCTAGGGAATGGTTCGACCCAGAGTGGGCCATGTCTTTTACATCAATTAATAGTCAAGGCAATCCTCCACAGACATACCACAGGCCAATCTGATCTAGACAATCCTTCACTGAGATTCTCTTGCCATCTAGATTGTGTCAAGTTGATAATTAAAACTAAACCATCACATAGTCATTTGGTAATTTTCTAAGGCTCCGTAGCCTTCTCTTTCTATATCCACCTCTCTCTGGGTACAACTCTCTTAGCAGGTATAGATGCTGGTGTTGTCTGAAGCTTCCTGGAGAGAGCTGATCTATGTGTGTGATTGATAAGCATCTCTTTCACCTCTCACATTTCCCCCAGCAAAATTGAGAAACAAACAACTGGTAACTATTACCACACTGAATACCATCAAGAAATGCCATTATGCCAATTTTAGCTCATAGGCAGGTGGGCAGCAGCAGTGTCTGTGTAGCAAGCATGTGGGAGGAGCCTCTGGGAGGCTCCTCCCACCTGACAGGGGATGCTACTTTTCAGAATTTAGCACAGAGGATTTACTTTCAGGAATGTACCTGTATTTCCAAAGTGCTCAGTGGTTTTCACACAACACTGTATGCAGTTTTACCATAGGAAACACGGAGAATAACTCAAACTCTCACCAACCTGACTTGAGACAAGACAGAAATAAGAAAGTCCTGCTACCCAAGATATTTCTTGGCATCAAGAAATGACAATATGGGAAACAGGCCGCAGCTGTGGCTCAGCTGATGGAGTGCTTGCCTAGCATGTGTGAAGTCCTGGGTTCTCTTCCCAGCCCCCTTTAAACCAGGCATATGGTGCATGTCTGCAATTCCTGCACTTGGACACCGAGGCAGGAGGATTGGAAATTCAAAGTCACCCTCAGCTATACAGTGAGTTCGAGGCCAGCCTGGGCTACATGAGCTCCTATCTAAAAGAAAAAAAAAGCCCAAAGTAACAGAAAGATAACACAACCCCTATAAATACAACCCAGTTTAACTTTGTAAGCAAGTAATATATATATACACGCTATAGTCATACACACGGCACATTTTTGCATACATTGACACACAAACACACATCAACAGAACCAGAGCAGGAAGCACCATGGTGAGAAAGGCCAGACAACCATCACAGTGACTGGTAGATGATATGGCTGAAGCGGAACTATGGCTATTTTGTATTTTTAATAATTGGTGGTTAGGGAGATGGCTTAGCAGGACCTGAGTTCAAATCCCCAAAACCCATGTAAAAAGCATGGTATGCTCCTACAACTCGAGAGTCAAGGGGCCAGAAAAAATGAAGATTGATGGGGCTTGCTGGCTGACAGCCTCGCTCCAGGTTCAATGAGAGACCCTGCTTCATGAGAATAAGATGGGGAGCTCACGAGAATAAGATGGGGAGCAATAGGGTGGGGCACTTGGTGAATGCACATGTGTGTCCCACCTTACCCCCCGACCCCCATGCATACATTAATCATTGCAGTTCTGCAAATGAACCCAGGGCATCGTATGCCAGACAATCCATGGTCCTGAAGTCCACAGACATCTTCTTTCCCACTTCCGCATGAACTCTTAGGGAGAATGAAGATGATGCTTTCTCCCTATAGCTCTGCCTCCAGGCTCCCAGCCACTCCCTAAATGGTGTATCTTGGGAAATAATTATAACACACAGTCTTTTTTTGGGGGGCGGGGGAGGGGAGGATTATACGTTAATCAATGTCCCACAGGGGACATTTTCTCAAAGCTGCCCATGGCCTTCTCTCCTCTTAGTGTTCTGCTTTCTCTTTCTTTTCTGCAATTTCCTTCCCCCTTCTGCTCCTAATTGATGCCTCCTCCTTTTGCACAGCGCCAAAGCCTCCTGTGGACAGCCCGGGCCCATGTGCAGCCCAGCATATGCCACCAGACTGGCTGCTTCCCAGCTCCCCCCAGGTTGGCTTCTTGCAAGGGAACTGAGCTTTTCTCCAATGCTATTGGCCACACGTTGGCCCTCGGGTACACTCTGTTGCTGTGCTCACTGGCAAAGCCCACAGCTTCTCTCCCGGAGCCCAGGGAGGCGACAGAGGCACACCTATGAGCAATCTAACGCCACGCGCCTGCTGCAAGGAGCCAATATCATCACGGCAAAGACTCGCCTCCTGCTATATTGATTTTTATATTAACAATAAAAGACAAGCCGGTCCCCTAGCGAGCTGGGCTGTAAAGAGAAGATGAACTTCCCGCTTCCTTCTGAGCTTGCAATCTGTGAATATTCTTAGGCTCAAATTCCTGTTTTGTCACGCCTGACAGTCTCCTTCCAGGCTGGGGGTGCAGTGGGGTGGTGGGCGGGCGGGGGGGGGCGGGGAGCTCTCAGCTCTGTGTACAGTGGCTCGGGGCCAATCTTTGGCTGACGACCCGACACTATCTTCCGTGTTCTAAATCAGTCCAGGCTCAGCAAGCTTCGCTGCTCTCAATGTGTCCGATTTTCCTCACGAGGAGCCAGGACACCACAGAGATTTTTCTCCTGGAGCCGACACATAAATTCTGCAGTTTTCTTCGTTTTCCTCTTAGCCGGCTCCCCTTGAAGATGGCTATTAGTGGGTTAGCTCGTTTGTCCGTTAACACTGTCTCCCTCCAGATAGGAAACCGGCAGAAACAAGACTCATTGAGAACACAGGGCAAAGCGCTTGAAGAGAGATGCGGTATGGACGGAGGAAGCGTTCTGCTTCATTTTTATTTCAGAGGTTACCTTGCTATCGATAAGCAAGAGACTCCGTGGTGCAACAAGGGGGATTGGGTGGGAAAGTAAGGAAAATCCAACATGTGCTTTATCCAAAGCGATAACAGATAGGTGCTCATGATATTAATTAAAACATCACCCATTAGATGTGGCAAAGGGTCTTCTGGTCCTGCTATCTTGTGGAATTTCCAAGGCCTGGAATTGAGGTCTTCAGGAAAGCAAGCACCATCGTATGCTGCTCTAGCAGTGTCCCAGTAGGGAGTCGGCTTGCTTTCCTGGCATGCATTGCTTACATGGCTGGCCCGGCTGTATGCCACAGTGTTATCAGCCACTCCAAAGGTTTCTAGTTTAAAACATTTATTCTGATCTGGAATCCATAATCTGGGTAGGATTCAGCTACGGCATCTGTCTCTAGTTGAGGGGGCACAAATGTCAAGGAGGGCTCATTCATTCTCGGTTCTGGGAGTTGACTCTCAGTTGGATGGAAGCCCCGTCACTTGCTTCTGGCCACTGTGCACGAGATGAACTTCTTCACAGCACGGGGACTGAGTTCCCAGGTGAACAACCACAGAGAAGGCCTAGTGGGTACCACATTACCTTCTGGGCACTGGCAGAGTCACCAGATCATTCCAGTCAGTAAGTCCCCGAGGGTCAGAAAGAGCTCCCAGCTCTTCCTGGCTTGTGATGACGTCTGGAAAATGCTATAGGCTCATAAATATTACATGAGGTGAGCCATGAGCCCAAGAGCTAAATTCCAATGACACATACTGTCAGGTCTTTGAGGGATGCAGGGCTTTTCTCCATACACCTCCAAATTTTCTTAGAAAAAGGTCTTTGCTGGAATGTGGTCTTTGATGTTAAAATTGCATGGAGCTATTTCTAATTATATTCATGGAAGTGTATTTACATATAATTGTCCATCTATATATGTATAGTTGTTATAACTGTATATTTATATAATACTTATCATAATCATACTTGTACATGCAAGCCATGAGAAAGGCAAAGAGGGCCATGGATGCTTTATCTGCTTTTCCATAAGAGTAACAAATTATAAAGTGCTGTCTCATAAGCAGGACATCCACAGCGATTCCATTGTCCTTATCTTTGGAAGCTCAGAGTTTGAATTCTGCTCACGGTGTATGTCTGCATGTTCGCTTCAATACACTTTCATGACAGCTGGGGGCTTACCACCTTCCACTCAACACAGAGAGGGGCTGCCTTCACCAGGACCCCTCCTGATTCCTCTTGGTGACCACACTCCTTCCCAAACATCCCTTCCCACTCTAGTGCCTGGCCATCACTAATTCTCTCTCCACTTTTAAACTCCATGTCTTTTCAATAGTGGCAATCACACAACATGCCACATTTAGAATGAGTTTATCAGTCCTCACTTTTGCTCAGCATGTCATCTACGTTGCTACATGAATCTGTAAGCTGGTTCCTTTTTCACTGCTGCATAGTATTCCATGGTGTGGTGCACACGTACCATTTCCCATTGAAAGACATCGTCTATCCACACTTTTAGTCACAAAGGGGACACAAGGGGAAAAAAGAAACGGTCTGATAGTTATTTCTGAAGGACGGTGCCTGGGGGGAGATGACAGCTGACACTACTCTGTAGCCATCTTGGCTTCAGAACAGAGTTAGTGAGCCCTTGGAAGGTGTCAGATGGGCTTCTATGGGTTTGGTTTAGCCTGGCTTCGTTTCTACTGCAGAAAGCCGAAGTTCTCTGGGCACACGCAGAGGCAAGGGCTGCACAGCCCCAGTGGCACAGAAGCTCACGATGGTCCTGGCACAGCAGACACTCACGATGCTGTCTAACTCCTTGGAAACACATGATAACGATTTCAGCTCCTGGATGTGTTGTTGTTAACTGGACTTTAACTAACAAATGAGAGTGAGAAAAATAGTAGAAAGGGGTAGATCAGAGTCCTGTCTACTGGAGGCTAAGCAAAAACTTCAAGAAGGGGCTGGCAAGATGGCCAGGCAGTTAAGAGGGTTTGCTGCTCTAGCAGAGGATCCAGGTTTGGTTCCCAGCACCTCTGTTGGGTAGCTCACAATGTCCTGTAACTCCAGGAGGATCCAGTGCCTGTGACCTCCACAGCCAAATGTGCACACGTACATCACACACACACACACACACGAAAATAATACAAACAAAACCTTACAAATTTCAAAGCCGGATGAGGTGGCACATGCCTTTAATCACAGAACTTGGTGGGGTGAAGTAAGTGGGTCCCTATGAATTTCAAACCAATCTGGTCCACCTAATGAGTTCCAGGACAGCCAGGGCTGCATACTGAGATCGTCTCCAAATGACAGACAACTTTCAAATAGCAGGTGTGCACCCAAGCCAGCAAAAGTCTGCAGCACTAAAAGTGACTCGGAATGCAAAGGGAGAATAAAAACCAGGGAACATACAGGCGGCCTCGCAGGCAGCCTCGCTTGATCTCCCATTCGGCCATGGCTTTGAGAGTGAAATAAAATGAATCGAATTTATGACAGTGGCGATTCATCCGAGGGCAGTTTTCAGACAAACCACAGAACAAAAGCAGAAGACAGACGGTTGCCTGATGGGGACACAGGTTGAGTCTTACCAGACTGGACAGATTTAGAGTTGTTTTTCTTTGTTCTTTAATGCCCCCAGGATCACCTTTCTCTATGCTAAGTGTTTTTCTGCACACCGCTGTCAACCTTCTATCTCTCTGAACTCCCCACAAGCTCTCGAGAACAGGGTTTTCTCAGAAACACAAGTCAGATACACCCCATGTCGGTCCCAGAAAGTTCCAGATGAGAAGGGACAGGGATGCGTGTTCATCTGTGCCATGCTGCACTCAGTCCTTTGCTTTTGGTTTATGGTGACTGCCTCTCACCCTTCCTGGGACACTTAGTGCAGTTTTCAATTAAGCCAAGACCTGGAAGCCAACCTTGGGGGATTCTGAGTTTTTGACGAAGCGAGGTAGAACCAGAAAGGATGTAGCTGTTGATAAAGGGACTGGTGTTCCTCTACCAACACCCTGACTGGGTCTTTACTATCCTATCACCAAACAAGGTACCTGGCTTTGGCTGACTGACTGACCCTCATCTTAATTTCTTCCCTGCAAGTCTTTCTGAAAGGCTGAAGACAGCTTCCATTGCTGACCTATAAAGGAAGCTTGATCTATAAAGAATAGAAACATCAAAGTCAACACAGGTTCTTGAACGGCCAACAGCATAATCATTCTCCTTCACTTGGGTGTCTTACTCGGAGTCACAAAGGTAGGCTTTCCAGAAGCTGTCTACCCTGTTTTCTGAGACATTGGCTGCAGCTCAGACTCTGCTAGGTCAAATAGCCAGTGTGTCTCCGGAATTTACACACCCAACGTCATGTGTGGCTTTTTCACAAAATGCCAGGGATCGAACTCAGGTTCTTACGCTTGCATGGCAACTCACTAGCCCTGTACAGAAGAACCAAGCCCATCTATTCAAATTCGTGTACAAACACCTTCCCAACCATTGTATCCAAAGGTTCTGGCCCAGCATGTAGCTTGCAGCTCATCTTTAGATCATCATGTGAATATGTTCGATCTATTGATAAAACCCTTATTAAGTTTTGCCTCTCAATTAATGAAAGCTGAGACAATGCTGTTTGTATTATTTAAAGTTTATTCTTTTTTTTTTTTTTAAATGGTGTGCAATTAGCTGCTAACAGACGCCAACTCAGCAGGGTTTCAATTATGTTATGGATGCTGGTCCCTAATTTGATACGTGGCTATAATTAAGAATGTAATTAATTCCTGAAGTTACTCTGATGTCATTGGCCACAGAGCACAAAATGACCCTTGTTGTTCTCACACAAAAGCCTTTGGCAAACCGGATGACTCCTGGTGGGAGAAGACTTATATCATTTACGTGTATAAAACAGTTCCTGACGGGAAGCTGGCCAATAGGTTGATTCTATGTAAAGATCCAGGAGAAGGCAAACACCAAGACTTCCACAGCATGGACTGTCCAGAGATCTGGGATCTCTGGAATTGTCCTTGACAGCTGATGACAAGTCACAAGAGGTCCAACAAGACCAAAGAGGAAACATCAAAATCAGTCCTCCAAAGGATGTATCCTCAAACTCCAGTAAGGTTCAGTATATCTGTTTTTGACCCTTCTGTAGGATTTAGGGCCAGGACCCCACACGTTCACCATCAAGTCTCAAAAGCCTGACCTCAAGCTGATGTCTAATGTGTCCTCAGGAATAATTGTGATTGTGTGTGTGTGTGTGTGTGTGTGTGTGTATAGACAAGCAAACATGCTGCGTTCTCATCCCCCAAAATCCACAGGGTGTGTGTGTGTGTGTGTGTGTGTGTGTGTGTGCGCAACACACATGTGGTTGTGTGTTGGCTGGCTTCTTGATTTGTGATTATTCCCTTAATCTTTTATCACCTGGTACTTGAGCACGAGGCACCATGATCTGGATTCCTGAACACTTAGTAAACAGTCCTGGCTCAGAAAAGAGAAATCTGTTACCGGTTGAGTTTACCCCAAGTCGGTTGATCTTTTTATTGTATTTTACCACAAGGAAACTCAGCGGTTCCTGGCTCTGTGCCTGACAGAGATCAGTTAGGAAAGAAGAAAGTTTTGCTTAGGAGAGAATAAAGAAAACAGAATCATAGGACAGGAGTTGATGAAGAATGTAGAGGTGTCCCCCCTAGAACAGTGGTTCTCAACCTTCCCAATGCTGTGACCCTTTAAGAGAGTTCCTTAGGTTGTGGTGACCCCCAACCATAAAATTATATTTGTTGCTACTTCATAATTGTAATTCTGCTACTGATCAATGTCTCAGTTCCTGAGACCACCAGAAATATGTTTTCTGATGGTTGCAACCCACAGGTTGAAAACCACTGCCCTAGGAGAACAAGGGTGGACTCTTTGGTTCTGAACATCCAACGGTACTACTACCTGGGAGTTGAAGATGGTTTTTATTTTTATTTTATGTGCATTGATGTTTTTGCCTGCCTTCAGGTCTGTGTGAGGGTGTTAGATCTCCTGGGACTGGAGTTACAGACAGTGGTAAGCTGCCATGTGGTTGCTGGGAATTGAACCTGGGTCCTCTGGAAGAGCGGCCAGTGTTCTTAACTGCTGAGTCATCTCTCCAGCCCCTTGAAGATGCTTTTGAAACAGTGTGGTTCAGAGGAAACAGAAAAAAAAAAAAAAAAAAAAAGCCTTCCCGCATTACATAACTACATTTAAAATGTGTACAGGCAAATGCTACTCAGAAAATTGAGGTTGGGGAGACGGAATGCCCTACTTTTGTCTGTGGTGATGGGGGTCACAGGTGCGAATTATGTTGTTATTTTTTAGTAGCTAATTAAATAACTGTATAAATTCAAGTGAGTTACTTGAGGTGCGGGAAGGGGGTGTGTTTGGGAACAAAGGTGATGATTAAGCCAGTTCTGCACCTGGGTTCCCAGAATGATAGGATCAAAATGGAAAAATTCAACCAGTTTTAATGACATAAAATTAAATTTTTTTATTTTATTTTAATGAGACTGCAAAGGAAACTGGCCAACAAAGGCTTAAGTTTAAGTTGCACCTTGGTCGCTGTCTGTGCCTTGTCAAGCTTGTTTGCATGGTTTCTGGTGGTAACTCGGCATCCCCGTTCCCACAGCCTTTATGAACCATCGTCTTTCAAAGGTTCCGTGACCCAGATCGGTGCCACCAGCTAGAGACAAGTGGCAATTTACAACCGGAACCTTAACACCTCTCCTTGCATTCATGGCAAGAACCCACCCTTCCTCAGCTCAAGGCCAGGAAACCACACCTTTGGAGCGCTCCCTAGGTCTCTACGTGACTTCCTTAGAAGGACCCCAGTGGCTGGATGTGAGGCCTGAGCTGTTCCACTCTGACCTCACCGTTCCTCCCCACGCCTGCCAGGACTATGGAGAAGGTCACACCCAAGTCCCAGGAAGACGTAGGTTAAAGGTAGATTATTCAGTTCAGCACAGGTCCTGCTTAGGCACCTCCTTCCCCTTTGACTTGTCCCCACACAGAGGCGGCTCTGAGCATCCTTTAGAGAGTCGTCTCCCAAATGTCAGCTAACATATGGTTTTTTTTTTTTTTTTTTTTTTTTTTTTAAGAAATCAGGTAGACATGCCAAGTGGAGAGACTGGGGCCACCATTCCCCTGGGATCCTGTGTGACTCTCACCAGGTCCTTCTATTCATTTATGATTATTTTTTACAGTGATAACGATTAAACCCAAAGCCTTAGACGTGGTAGACAAGCGCTCTACCACTGAGCCACAGCCACAGCCCTCTTTCCTCTTTTTATTTTACAATAGAATCATGCTAAATTACCCAACCTGGCCTTGAACTTATTCTGTACCCCACGCAGGACTCGACTATTTCATCCTCCTGCCTCAGTTTTCCCGAGTGGCCGAGATTACAGCCCCGCACCACCACACCTGGCTTCCTCTGTATTTTCAAATTATCCAGATGTACTTTTCCTGCACGCTGGTCTGGTCCTTGTTCCGGGCCCCTTTCCTTTCTGTGCGTGTTGCAACAGCTCTCCACCGGCAGCAGCCTTGAACACCCCCACTCCTGGCATCCGGGGACGTGGTCATGACTTTCCCAGGCTTTCGACTTTCATACGGGCTGCCACCTCCACTCAGGGTGCTCGTCTCTAAAGGTCACAGCGTGCTCGTCCCTTCTGATTGTTCAGATCCTAGCTCAAGGGGATCCTTCCAGAAGCCCCTGCCCAGCCCAGCCTTGTTGCAAATCTCCTCATGCCTCCTCCATTCCAATGCCAGGTGATGTACCACACAGCCTCAGGGTTGAACAATACCTGTGAGGGTCTTTGCATAGCCATCAGTCCCCTTGTTTATTTCTCTCTCACTGGGACACAGGAGTTCTCACAACTGTGTGTATCCTGTGGCTGCCCCAACCCCCCACTCCCCGCACATACTGTACAGCTTCAAACAATAGACACTTTCTTACGGTGGTCCCGCAGTGTCAGTACTTCTGGAGATGCCTAGACACTCCGGGTCTTTCTCCAGCCCTTTGTGCACCCTACCATCCTTGGCTTGCAGAGCCATGCCTTCCATCCCTGCCTGCTGCAGTTCCGGCCTCTTCTATGGGTGCTCTTATTTTATGTATACCGTGTGGGTGTTTTGCCTTTAAGCATGTCTGTGCACCCACTGCATGCAGTCAGTGCTCTCAAGAAGCTAGGAGACGATGCTGGATCCTCTGGAACTCAAGTTGCGGACGGTTGTGGGCTGCCATGTGGGTACTGGGAACTGCACCCAGGTCCTCTGCAAGGGCAGCCGGTGCTCTTAACCGCCGAGCCATCTCTCCATAGGATCCCAGGGTAACAATAATACCCTTATTTGGTTTGTCACACTCACCTGTATTGTAACCAGGTTCTGTTCCTGTAACCAGGTGGTAAACTTAGCCTGCTCTGTCTCCGTGTGATCTCCTTTGTGACATATTTTAATATATATGCAAAGTCTATTTCCAAGTTAAGCTGTGAACTGCCATTCACAGTAGAGATGAGTCCGGGGATCACTGTCCACTACACGGCTTAGTTTCCAGGAGTACAGGGTCTTGCTGGGTAGTTCAGGATAGCATTGAACTTTCAATCCTCCTGCCTCAGCCTTCCAAGTGTTGAGATTATAGGAGTACTCAGTGGAAACTTATTCAGCAGTTGAGGAATAAATGAGCCAAATGAGCCAGGGAACCTTTGGGCGATGGCGTGTTCAATAACCATGAATGGGCCAGTGGCTAATTCATGCTCTCAGTAACAAAAAAACACAAGCTCCTAGAATGCTCAAAATCCATCTGAGAAAGTAAACAGTGGGATTAGCCATGAAGACAGAAATGGACAACATGTTTCTCCCTTTCTCATTCTTACTCTAGGGGTATTTTTGGCTCAGACATCAACCGATTGAAGTAACAGATTTCTCCACTGAGATAAAAGTCCTTTGATCTCTGAGAGACTCTTGTTTGCTTTTCATGCCAAGAGCTATTAAACAGATCCCGAGTTCAAGTGTCTCCCTGGGGCCCTGGCCATTTCTAGGGTTTCCTACCCTTTCTTCTCAGCTGTGAGTGATGGATTTAATCAAGCTCTTAGACAACTTACAGCAAGAAGCCCCTCCAATGAAGGACGAGGCTTTTTGTTTTTTTTTGTTTTTTTTCCTTTGTGGGAACTCAAAAGATTCTCTTCAGGGAGAAATATAAAAAAATATAATAAATAAGTGAGTTCCCACAGGCTGGGCTATTTCTTTGCCTTCCCCTCTTTCTACCCACTATACCTCGCGCTGATTTTTATGTGGTTCTGCCTATTGTGGCTGGGCTGTACCCATCACTCTGGACTGAAGGAAGACCCACAGCTCCTTCGTGCTTCATAACTGAACCACTTTGGCCACTTGCTCACAGTCTCTGCTGCTGCGCCCACAGCCAGCCTCCAGGTGCAAGGTCCTAATTGAGATAACTGTCTAAAGGAAGTTTTGATCCTGCAGGAACCTCAAAAAAGGATATTTTGCTCCAGTTCTGTCCATTGAGTGAACAATTCCCAAGGAATATTCTTGATTCCTTGGCTATAGGAAAAGTAAAATCAGCCACGATTCCTGGGTACTTAAAGCCTCTGAGATGGGAACTGTGTCGCCTTTGGGTCTGTGGAGGCAGCCGGCAGAACGGGTGGGTAGTGGGGTGGGCCTTCCCATGTGAAGATGGAGGCCCTGGTATCCAGGATGATTCTGACACAGATGTCAACCGGGAAGTGACATCACAATGGTCGCTTAGCTTCTCCATGGGAATTTAGGAAACAACGTGGTGTGCTCAGGGGACACAATGGACCCAGGAAGTGTGGCTGAAGTGTCAATGATAAAAGATCTCACTCTGAGTTTGAGCATGCTGCCCTCTTGATCCAGTGTAGAGGAGAAAGAATCCACACGGGAGCCTAGGGAGCCACCAGAAGCCTGGGCTGGCTCATCCCTCCTCTCTGGTCCCTTATAGCCTATGTCCTTCCATGGTGGGGAAGCCTGAGGCTGATGAGGAAGGGAGATGGCTCAGCCTTCTACCATCCAAACTGCTGTGGGTAGACTGTGAAGGCAGAAACATACAACTGAACAAGGCACAGAGCATCGGGGTTGGCAGAGTGCTCAGTTCTAAATGGGATGGCTGTGTCACCCCCTCCAAAGCTTGGGGTACGTCACAGAAGAGGGGGTGGAAAGATCTAAGGGTGGGGAGCCCGGTGTCAAAAGGCCACTACTGACAAGTTGCAGCTATGTGCTCGAGCACACTGTGGTCACTTGCACGGATCCGGCCCCTGAACATTGCATGATGGGCAGAAAAGGCCCAGAAAGTCCCACTCCTCCTTAGAGTCTATTCACAAGTAATGGCTGCAGGAGAGAGGTGTCACTTTCTTCAGTGTGGAGCAACTGGTAAGTTGCCCTGGACTCAAGTAATGAACTCCCATCCCAGCTTTGGGCAAAGGAAGGCATGTGAGGAGGAGGGACTTGCAGAGAAGAAAAGATGTCTGTGGGAGAGAAGGGGCGGGGTGGGGGGCGAGACATGGGAGAATGGCTAAAATTCATTATGCAAATGTATGAAACTGTCAAACAATTAAAAAAATCTGACTCTCGTGTGGTGTATAGCAAGCATGCCTTTAATCCCGGCATTCAGGCAAATGTATATGAGTTCAAGGTCAGCCTGCTCTACAGAGAGAGTTCCAGGACAGCCAGAGTACACAGAGAAACTCTGTCTTGAAGAAAGAGAAAGAAAGAAAAGAAAGAGAAAGAAAGAAAGAAAAGAAAGAAAGAAAAGAAAGAAAGAAAAAAGAAAGAAAGAAAGAAAGAAAGAAAGAAAGAAAAAAGAAAGAAAGAAAAAAGGGAGAGAAGGAGGGAGGGAGGGAAGGAGGGAGGGAGGAAGGAAGGAAGGAAGAAAGAAAGAGGGTAAGGAAGGAAGGAAGGAAGGGGAAGGGAGAGACAGAGAGAAAGAAAGGGGAGAGGGAGGGAGGGAAAGAAAGAAAAGAAAGAAAAAGAGAAAAAGAAAGAAAGAAGGAAAAAGAAAGAAGAGAAAGAGGGAGGGGAGGAGGGAGGGAGGGAAAGAAAGGAAGATGATTCTCCTACACCTGTTCGCAGAATTGAGCTCAGGAGCCACTACCTCAGCTGGCTTCCGCCTGAGCCCAGTCTGTACACAAAGAACACTGCTCTCTCCTGGTTTCTTACATCAGAAGTTCAAGATCAAGGTGTCTGCAGTGTTAGAGCCTCCTGGAGGCTCCGAGTTGCCCTCTTTCCTGCCTCTCCCCATCTGCTGCTGTGAATTCTCGGGGCTCCCTGGCTTGTAGCTCCATTACCCCAACCTCCGCCTCCACTGTCACGTGCCCTTCTTCCTCCTCACATGTCTGCGTCCAAGCCTCTCCTATAAGGACCCTCCTCGTCCATCAGGCTGTCATAGGAACTAACTGCTTCCACAAAGCTTTATCTCCAGTAAGATGGAATGCTGAGTTTTGAGGTGAACAAGCAGTTTTGAGGGAGACCTTTCACAACAACAGAAAACCAGAAGGGGGACGAGGGAGGATGTTGAAACGTCTTGGGCAGCTTGAACCAACTGGACCTGAGGAGGTATCTACCATTTGACCATGTGAATGGTGACACCTTTCCAAACGCCACCCGGAGTTGGATTTCTGTCACCTGCGACTCAGAATCCTGATGAGCCAATCCATTCTGGGTTAGAACAAGGCTAAAGGATGTGACGCAGATCCTGAATTCATTCCTCACAGAACAGTCAGCAGGAGGAACCAGGACAAGTCCTCTGTAGAGGTGGCGAAGGGACTGAGGACGTTGCAGTGCGTTCACTGCCGATGTCAGAGGAGGGGGGCTCCCTGAATCTTATGAAGAGGGTCATTGGGAGGGAAGAGCCAAGACGTCCTCACAAGGGTAGCAGATGTGGGGCAACGGAGTGACGTCATGCAGATGGCCACGTTTCTTCCACGGTGGAGAAAGGGAGCAGATAGTCATTCTGAAAGGACCGCGAGCGAGCGAGCTAAACGCACTTCTGGGCACATCTAATTGACTTGATCAACATTCGAGCGCTAACTCCGTCACTATGGCAACACTTTCAGACTTTTTCCTTTAGAAAACAAAGGCAAAAAAAAAAAAAAAAAAAAAACAAACAAACCAGGGAGCGGAAGTGAGCCACCTTCAGCCAGGTCTTTGCTGGGTCATTTTCATCAGAGAAGCGGTACCAGGGCCTCACGTGCATGTTAAGTAGTGGGCAAAGCCCAGCATCTTGAGGGAGGGGGTGATGCGTCATAGGCTACAGTCACCCTGAGTAACCGGAAGCCAGTCATGGAAGTGAGATAAGGACCACAAGCTACCTTGCTTTGCTGAGTTAATCGGCTAAACAGCTGTGGGGACTTTGCTCATCACAGTGGAAAGGGCTGTTGGCTGAAACCCTGGGGTCACCTGGAACAGGTAAGCGAGAAGCTGGCTCCCGAGATCCGGGTCTGTGTTTGCCATTAAGATAGTTTTATGGTCTGAGGTGATAGCTCAGATATGGCTGCCATACAAAAAACCAGGCATAGCCACACATGCCTATAACCCTAGTGTGGGGGATGGAGACAGAAGGCTCCCTAGGGTTGGCTGGCAAGAGAGTTCGGCTGATCCATGAGCTCAAGGTTCAGTGAGAAACCCTGTCTCAAAAATACAGCGGAGAGCTGTTGAGGAAGGCATTTAACACTAGCCCACCCGTGCACCTGCACTCACACGTGCACATACTTAAATGAAACACGCATTCACACAAAGCCGAGTTAGTGTGCGCAAGACACGGCGGCACACGTCTGCAATCCCAGGAAAGGGACTGTGAAGTCAGGAAGATGGTGAGTTCAAGGCTAGCCTAGATATATACTGAGACTTGGTTTGAGGAAGAAAACGTGGCTGGTGAGATGGTTCCGTGAGCAAAGATTCCCTTCCTGCTAAGCCTGATGACCTGAGTTAGATCCTCAGGTTGCATGTGGTAGCACGAGAGACCCGAGTCCTGCACGATGTTCTCTGACCTCCACGAACTGTATTTGCCAGGCATTTTGATGCAGCACTAGGGAGAGAAACTAAGGCACACATGCTATGCAATGAGAGTTTCACTTCACTAAGAAAAAATAAATGGGCCTTGGTGTTAGCCGAGTGTCAATCCCTGCAAGTTTAAAAACAGTGACCTGAGGCTCCCTCCATAAACTGCCAAAAGGCAGGTATTAATTAAGGGAGACAAAGAAGGACATGGCTTCTCCCTCTTCTGGGCTTCTGGCTCCTGGGTCACAGCTCAGCTTTGAATCTGCTCACTTCCCACCCATGCCTGCACAACAAAGAATTAGGCCTAGGTGGGACGCCTCTGTGATGACAGGGCCTTCTGTGACCCTGTCCTCTCATCTCTCTGCTGTCACTGATATGACAAACATCCCAGACAACTCTCATCCCCACCCTGGAGCTGAAAGTGCTTTCCAGCTCATTGCTAGGGGCGTGGGAAGTGGCTCAGTTGGTAGGAAGCTTGTCTGGCATGCATGAAGCTCTGAGTTCAATCTCTAGGAACCCCCCTGAAACTGGACGTGGTGGTACATGCCCTTAACCCCCCAGCACTAGAGAGGTGGAGTCGGGAGGATCAGGAGTTCAAGGACAAGACTACTCTTTGGCCACATGAGGCCCTATCAATCAAATAAACTGAATAATCAATCGGTAAAAATATCATTTGCCTGTGAGGGGGCAAAGAAATGGTCACTGAGCCTAAAAGCCAGTTCCACCACAGCCCTGGTGTTGGGACTAGAATAGGCTCAGAGTCCTCCTGACAGCAGCTAAGTTCCAGCAGAGGGAGCCTCCAGCCTGTACAGTGCTCAGAGGATGCTTCCTGAAGGTTATTAGAGGTGTGAACTAACTGCAGGTGTCAGGTCCCCCTCTTCCTCCTCCTCCTCCCCCTTCACCTTCTACAACCTGGAGACCTTTTCCAAAGAGAAGAGGGGGGAGAAGGCTGCTCTGTGCAACAAGTGGACCTTTTCTGAGCAATAACAACCTGCTTCCAAATTTCAGTTTCACTTTCCTCTAACAGTGCTTGTGGTCCCCTGATGGCCACCGTAAGCATAATCAGCTAGTCTGAGCAATGAGCTTTCAAATAATGAAAAAGCAAAGCATGCCCCAAATCTGATTCACTAGGATAGTGGTTCTCAACCTGTGGGTCAAGACCCCCTTGGGGGTGGAACGACCCTTTCACAGGGGTCACCTAAGACCATCTACATACCAGATTTGACATTATAATTCACAACAGTAGCAAAAGTACAAAGTAGCAACGAAAATAATTTTATGGTTGGGGGAGGGGGTCACCACAACATGAACTGTGTTAAAGGGTCGCAGTGTTAGGGAAGTTGAGAACCATTGCACTAGGACTGTAAGAACAAGGATACAGTGAATTTGACAAACTCAGTAATGACTAGAACTAACTCCCTGAAGCTGAAACAGAGGCTTGCTGCAGGTGACAAGCTTCAGGGAGTGGATGGATATGAAAGAGTCTCTCAGGTAACGCCATGAGAATCCACTGGGCTGGTACCATCAGCAAGAACTGTTTTAGGCAAGACGGCTGTCTTAGTAATGTTCCCAGTTTCGGTGGTAAAACACTCCGACAAACACAACCTCAGGAACAAAGGGTATATTTTAGCTCACAGGCACAGTCCATCGTGACAGGAAGTCAAGGCAGCGGGAGGTTGAACTGGTCGTATCACTTTACACCTACAATCTGGAAGCAGAAGTGGCATGTGTGCTTGTGTTCAGCTTGCTTTCTCCATGTACGCGGTCCAGAATCTCAAAGCCCCCACACGCATGTCCAGAGGCCCACCTCCTGGGTGGTGACTCTATTCCCAATGGCCAAACCCAAACGGTAGCTGTAAGAATCACATGCAGTGTCTGAGAAGCCATGCTCTGTGGACTGCCACTGGTTGCTTCTCAACGACCCACTTTGAACATCTGCCAACGTTGGACCCAATCAGGAACTCTGCAGACTACCCTGCTCTCATTGGACAGGTCTGGGTTGTGTTGACTCCCTGTGTTGCCAGGAGACTGATACCCAATCCAAGAGACCCAGAATCCGGAGAGGCTGCTCACAGTAAAGGAAAGTTTATGGAGGGCTGTTGGGAGGACAGCAATGACTTCTGGGGGTTAAGATGAAGGTGGGAGTCCCTCTCGCAGGTGTTTGAGGACTCATGAACCTAAGGCAGAAAGGCTTGGTTTAAAGCCCAGACTCAGCCTGACATAGCAAAGTACGTAATCAGAAACTCAGAACGATTTAAAAAAAAAAAAAAAAAATTGAAAAAGTCAAAACGCCATTAAGAGATAATGCAACTTTAGCTTTCTTTAATTATTAATAGACTTTGAGGAATAATTTAGAGCTAAATTACAACCGGATGGAGGGATTCATAATACATGTGGGTCACAGGAGATTATGAAAATATCTGGCCTCATTTTCATGTCACCTGACAGAAATTCATCCAGGAAAATACCACGAAACATAATAGTGAGCATTAATAGACGGCCCCCTGAAAGCTGCTCTTCCCTTCAATCCAGAGAGTTAAACCTTATATTTCTATGCACAGGCAATCTTTAACAGTTTTACTCAAATAGTCCTGATTTTCTAAAGCTAATACTGGTTCCCACTTGCACTGTTTGTGCTTTCTGACAATTTGGCTCCCCGCCCCCCCCACCTCCCCGCATAACACCCTGATTTAGGGAGCAGACAATTAAAAAGCAGAGCCCCTGTTCTGCCAGGACGCAAGAGAGATCCAGTCTTTGAAGCCATGGGATAAGATTCAGCCAGTGCCACGGAGCCACATGTGGTGAGGGACCTGAGGTCCACTGGACTCCTGCGGAAGACTGGGAGCCTCAGAAACCCTGGAACATACACATACATCGAGCTTAGTGACACAGACCTGAAATCCCCACACCTGGCAAGCGGAGGCAGGAAGATCAGTGGTTTGAGGTCATCCTGCTACCTACTGAGTTGCAGATCAGCTCAGGCTGCCTGAGACCCTGTCTCGAAATAATACCAGCAGCCACAAAACATCTGGAAGAACACCCCCTTCCCCACGATGGTGGAAAGCTTCCTGTCATTTATCCTTCAATCTTTTAATAATAAGATTAGCAGTCACCTTTTCAATCCCTGGGGCTAGCCATGGCCTCTTCCCTCAAAGCCACCCAGAACCCAGTGCTGTTGGTGCTAAACCCCCCTGAGGAGTGGTCATGCCTTTTGTAACATACAAATTAGATCACAAAGCCCCAGCTCTCACCTCTACAATGATTTAATTTTTGCAGAACCATCATGTCTCCTTTACTTCAAAACCTTCAAAACCTTTCCAATTGGTGGTTGGGAAACCGAACCACCACAGCAGTTGACAACACTCATTTATTTATTTTTAAAACATGTCCTTTTTTTGGAGGCTTCAAAAGGCAGAATACTGAAATGATGACATAGACACTGGCCACAGAGTTCCTTTGTCACATAAACATCACACCTTAGTCATGACATCATTCTCCCTATAGACTTTCTAAAAACATGAGAAAAAAACCCCAGCAGACATCCCCAGTGGTACGTGGGTACTTTTATTGGGTAAAGGTGTGTGTTCCAAGACAATTTCATTCACAAAACATTGTGTGCTGGTTAGTTTTAAATGTCAACTTGCCACAATCTAGAATAACCTGAGGAGAGCTTTAATTGGGGAATTTTCTAGAGATTGTTGGTTTATGGGTATGTGTGCTGGGGACTGCCTATCAGATTGTCTACTTTATTAATTGATGAAGGAGGGCTCAGTCCCCTATGGGTGGTACCATTCTCCAGGCAGGGGACCCTGAATGTATAAGACAGAAGAAAGCTGTGTCTAAGAAAGCAGGCAGCGAGAGTGCTTCTTTCTCTCTGCTCTTGATTGTGGATGCGATATGCCCAGCTGTTTGAGTTCCTGCCTTGACTTCCCCAAAGTGACAGCCTACAGCCTATTGTAGAATTGTAGAATTGTAAGCCAAATAAATCCCCCTTTTCCACACATTGCTTTTGGTCAGGATATTTTATTACTGTGACAGAAATGAAACTAGAACACATTATGTATCACCATCCCCAGTCTGCTATCAGTTCAAGGCTGTGCCCACGGCCAGGGACCAAGGCATCAGCCTTTTGCTGGAGAATTCTGTCATGAAAGTGGTCTTCAAAGACCCAGGTGCAGATAAAGGCAGCCTAAGTTCTCACTGAAAATGTTCAGTGATGGATTCGGAGGTCTTCTTAAAATAGGCATTTTATAAACTACGAGACTTCAGAGTACCACAGTAGGGAGGACTCCTTTCTAATCACCAGCCAATTCCTCCATTAGAGAAGAAGATAATGATGTTTAAATGTCACCAAGTGCCCACTGTTTAACAGCTGTGGTTTTCTCATTCCGAATAATTTAATTTCCAATGGAGAAAAAAAAATTAAAAAGAAACCACAAAACCACAACACGAAGCCGCAGAATCATCTCGAGTTCTGTGGAAGCTTAATGTTTAGAGAATGGATTGCACTGTTGGCTTGGGATAACTGCAAGATTTGGGGGGGGGGGGGACTTTGCACAGCTCAGGCAATTAAGGAAAATGGAGTAACTGCCAAGATGAAGTGGGATCAAAATAATTGAAATGTTAAGTGTCTCTCCTTGTACGAATGAAACACTCACACCTCTTAGTGAGATGTCACACACAATGCTTCCAGGAATGGCTGGCCGGATCAACATGGTCAGAATCACCCCATCTCAAGCCAACATTACACCCCCTGCAGTGACTCATCCTCGATAGACCCAACTGGGGGAATGCAAGGTGCAGAAGCCAAAAAGAGCTTGGATCAATTTCTCCTGATGTATTTTGCATTCCAGTGATCACAAGGTCCTTCTGTTTATAGTAACATTTCCTTTTTCTTACACGTCATGGGGCTAGAATTACTTATTTTGATATCTATTAGGAAGAAACTTGAAGCTACGTGTCTCTGTTAGTGTCCTGGCAGGCAGGAATAAACGGTCGTGGGAAAGGTCAGGTGCTCTTCTTTCATTGTTTGTGGACATACTGCTCATGTTGCTTGCTCATGTTGGGAGTGGAGTGCATACACATCACCCTAGGACCCAAAGACACGTCCAGAGATCATGGCTTGTGGTGCTTTCTTTGGAAGATCTGAAATACAGGGAGACGACCCAGTAGCCTCGGCATCTTTGGCTTAATGCAGCTCAACTCTGCACTTATCGGTCAGCCCACAGACTGCTGATCCCAAGTAGTGCTCCATATTTATGTGTGTGCACGTTCACATGTGTGTGCACAGGTGCACGCATGTGCACATGCAGAAGCCAGAGGGAAGTCTCAGGTGTTACCTCTGGGACGCCATCATCCTTTTCTGAAATGGGGTGTCTCCTTTGCCTAGGAGCTCACCAAGCTAGCTAAGATAGCTGGCCAATGAGCCTACCACTGTTTCCCAGCACTGGGATTATAGCAGGAAACATCACACCCAGCTTCTTTATGTAGGATCTGGGGATCAGGTCCTCAAGCTGCCAAAGCAAGCACTTTACCAACTGAGCAGTCAGTTGGTTTATAAAGGGCAAGGTGCATTTCATTAGCCTCCATTTAAAACCTAACTAATACCTTTGTCTCTCAATACTTTCCATGCCCTTGAACATGATCCTTACCTAGCATCCTATACCTATACCTAATACCTGTCCATGAAGGAAGGAACTGGCAAACTAGTTTAGCTGGTGAAGGCGCTTGTGGCCAAACCAGATGACTTGAGTTTGAACCTGAGGACCCACATGGGTAGAAGGAGAGAACTGACTCCCTGTCTTCTGAGCTCTAATCACATGCCGTGGCATGTGCGCACATACATTCACTCACTAAATAAGTGGAATTTAAAAAAAAAAAAATTGTGATCAGCAGTTCTATAAGACCTGCTAATGAGACCAGGTCTGCCTAGCCCTCTGCTGACTTTTCTGTTCAAATACGGGCTTCTGGCTCAGGCTCCCCAGGGTCCAAACTCTTGTTCTTTTCCTGATTGAGACTTGTTCATCCATCTCCCCACAAGCATCTTAGAGTTGCACAAGCCACCTCCAGTCACCTAGTATGAGATCCCTAGTGTTCCACAGATATCCAAGAGTAAGAGTTATACAACCCCCCACCCTCCCCAGAGTTGAAGTTTGGAGGATAGGCATGGCTCTAGACCAGTGTTTCTCAACCTGTTGGTAACAACCCCCTTTGGGATCAAACAACCTTTTCACCAGTGTTGCCTAAGACCATCTGCATATCGGATATTAAGGTTACAATTAATAAAATAGCAAGATTACAGTTATGAAGTAGCAACAAAAATAATTTTATGGTTGGGGGTCACCACACCATGAGGGAACTGTATTAAAGGGTCGCAGCATTAGGAAGGTTGAGAACCATTGCTCTAGACCCTCTGAAGACCTGGGCATCACAGCCCTCCTGGAGCTTCCCTTTAAGATCTGCTTTGGCAAGGCACACTTTCCTGAACGTCTCTGACTTCTCACAAATGGTTCCTGTTTAGAAAATGTCATCCTCATTTCCCGCCAGGGAGAAAGGCAGCACAGCCTTGGGGGTCTCTCTGTGTCGATGTCTCCCATTTCTGACGTCATAAGATTCCCTGACCAACTATGTCGCCACTCTACAGATAGGAGGTGTTTCTTAGGCTCAGTTAAGTTTTGAACTCAGGGGTAGACAACAGAAGTCACATGTATAAAACACGGCTGCCTGATACTCAGGTAGGTTGGGTAGCAGGGAGCCCTGAGGCCATGAGTCTCGTGTACAGTGTCTCTAGCAAACACGTGAGTTTTCAGAATCTAAATTAATCATCTCTGAGATCCAGAGTGATGGGTAAAATGCAAACGGGGGGCTGAAAGTCTGGGTACCTGGACTTCCACACTGGCTCTACCACCGGCTACCATGAGGATCAATGTCTACAGTGTGCGTGTGGAACTTCAAATTAAACAGTGTCCGTAACACTGGACCTACTAACATAAGGGACTAAGTTAAAATTGTCAATAACACCTGTAGGATATTAAGATATGAACCCTGGTCTGTTCTCAGATGGGGAAGAAAAGTTCCCAGGAGGTGATCTGAGGTCCTAGACATGCGTAGAGATGTGAGTTAAGAGTTAGAGAAGATGCAAGCAAGATTATCTTCAGTATTCAAATTTTCCCCCAAATTAATGTTTACATAATTAACGACTGGCTTAAGATGGAAAAAAAAAAAAAAAAGCAAGAGTACCAAACATTTCTAGGGCTCAAAGGGCAAGGGAATCGGGCATCTCTAGGGCTCACAGGGATAGAGCATCAGACCTGATCTCTGGGTCTCACAGAACATTAGGAATCTCTAGGGCTCAGACTCCGTGCAATTCCATTTGAAAAATGCTCTAAATGAAAAATGCTCTGAAATCGATCGGAGGGCGGGAAGGACAGAGAACAGGAGGTTTGGGTGAGGAGGTTGGGGAAGGATGTGAGACCAAGGAGGCAGATGGAAGGGACTCTGTGGCTCAGTCCCTTTGTGGCAGTAGGTCACACAGATATGATGCGTGGCAAAATGACAGAGCTCTGCATATAGTAAACCAACACCAGGGTCCTGGAGCTGTTGGCCTCTTAGAACAGCTACACAGGCCAAAAGGAAACAGGGAGAGGAAGAGGAGACTCTGATGCCCTCTGTCCCCCTTTTAGAGCAATCTCCTGTACATCCTAATTGTCTCAAAATACAAACGTACTCTAAGCTAAAGAGGATGTGCTGAGGAAGAGCGTCTGACAAGTTAAACAGGATCAGGTCAGTCTTAGGAGGAGGGGTGGGGCTGAGGCTGGAGAACAGGGAGGTCTGGATTGACCCAGAGAACAAAGACAGCCACCGCAGGGTCCACAGCAAAGGGTCACAAGGGTTAGAGCTGTACTTCCTCAAGGTGCTTTCCGTCAATAACCTAAAGCCATCTAGGGCAGAGGGAAAGCAGGTCAGCAGGCTGTAAACATGGACTAGATTCTCATGGAACGCTTGGGATTCAGGGAGGAGCAGGCTGCCAGCCAGCACCAACCACAGGGCACCTACCTCTCAGCACAGCAGGTGGCCTGCCAGGAGGGGTCCTGTTTATCTGAAGCATCTGATACAAAATCGTGAAAGGCGAACATTTTTGTGGGGCTTCCCTTCCTTCTGCCTTACGGCTGCACATGTCTTTAATTCTGAATTACAGGCAGGCCAAGAAGAGCCGTCTCATTGGCTTTGGGAAGCCTGGGGGTTTAATGGAGAACTGCTTGCCCCAAAGTACAGGAATACAATTTCATATTAACACAAATCACTATACTCAGAATTTTCCTTTGGAAGCATGTAGATCTCAGTAGGTTAAAAAGAAGAAGACACAATCTTGAATCCTAAGATAAAATTTGAAAGTCCACTCTCGCCACCAGGAGATGTTGCTACTGAAGTGTGCGGAAGAGGGGTCGGGGGGGAGTCAGAACCACAGCCAGACCCTCTTAGTTCTAATATGCTTCAACCCAGCATCTTCAGGCCAGTAAAGCAGAAGAACTCAACGGAGGAAGACTGGACATTAATGCAGGCGAGCCAGCCACTATTCTGAAGATTCAGGAAACTTATTAGAGACTCAAAACTACGTTTGAGGCCATAAATTACTCAGAGGTATGGCTGAGGAGTAATCCAATAATCCATTTATGACTTAAGTAAATCTGGTTGCACACGGAAGCCCTTCTGAGTTTACAAACCTATAATATTCCCAGCCACTGGCCTGGAATCGGGGCAGGGGTGGGTAGGGGAGGGAGCATCAAATCCAGCCAAGTCTGCATGGTGCTCAAAGCACAGAAAATTAACCAGAGCCAGACAGTCGATACCACATTATCCCCTTCACTGCAGTTGCTTATTCTGTTTGCTACCATTCATTTCAAGCCAGAGCCAAGTAGAAAGTTGGCTAGTTCAACCCCTAAAAACAGATCCTTCTCTCAATTGAATCCCCTAAGTTCAAAATGGGGAAAACTGATATGTTTACTGCAATTTGAAAAAAAAAAAAGGAAAGATGCACCTGTATCTCCTGCATCCAGAATAGATGAGATTAATTCCTTCGTAAGACCACAGAGTGCATTAGGAGGCACATCTAAATCCAGGAAGGCTCACTTAAAACCAGGGATTCTCAAAGTGATACCCAAGAAAGCCTTTATGTTATTCCACTCTGCTTTAATACTCAATAGAAGGAAACAACACAACTATATCGAACCTAGCGAGTCTGAGAATTATTTGTCTCAGTTAAAGAAATGAGTCTTGGGCTAGAGATGTAGAGCTCAGTAGATGAAGTGCTTGTGTGAAGACCAGGGTTCAGATTCCCAGCAGCCCTATGAAAAGCAGGGTAGGTGTGGTGACCCTCCTGTAATTGCAGCGCGTGGCAGATGGAGATGAGGATCTTCAGAGCAAGCTGGCTAGTAAGACTCTCCATATTTGTGAGCTCTAGGCTCGGCGGGAGATCCTTACTCAGTATATACATCAGTGAGTGATGGGGGAAGGCATCTGAAGTCAACCTCTGTCTGCCACATACATGCAAACTGTATGTACATGCACACCACACACATAAGCACCACACACACACACAGTGAGTATGTGTGTGGGAGGAGGTGAGTCTCAAGGAATATTAATTCTTCATATGGTACCAGCTCCCTATCTCCCACCCAGCGTCCTCCAGAATGTGGTCCCAACTATTTTAAGACCAACGCACCATGCTTTCTAATGATTAGCTAGCAAGGCTTTGTGTTCTGAAAAGACAGGTGAGACAGGAAGAGCGCGTTGGGGTTGGGGGGTGGGGGGTGTTCCAGGTCTTCCTCCTCATCCTACCACCTTCTCCTCATCTTGTTCTTTCACCTTTTGCTTCTTTTGCTATTTTATTCTGGTTGCCTCCTCCTTGAGGGAATTGAAAGACATTCAACTAGCTTAGGATAGAGAGGAAAACAACACATGAAGTCAGGGGTTACGCCACACCCAACAGAAAGGAGCCCTGGGTGTCAGAGGTCCCAAGCCATCACCATTAGTTTTCCTCTTCCTCTGTCTCCTCTGCTGTCTGTAACACGGGGTGAAGGGTGGGGTTAGGGGGGCAGATAACTGCCTCACTCTCATATCTGCCTGCCACTGTGAGGGCTTAAAAGGTCTTTGTGAAGACAGGGATTTTGGATGCATGGTAAACATGGGTTCCTTAGCTGAAAATCAGGACGTGAAAGCATTAAAATTTAAAATATTTAAAATATGACTACTGCATCGCTATGGTCTGAATGTCTGTGTCCCTTGCATTGAAACCCTAACCTAATCTGCAAGGTAATGGTGTCAGGAGCTGGGGCTTTGGGGAAGCGACTGGATGACAGACTGAAGTCCTCAGGAATGGAATTAAGTACCTGTGGTGGCTAAGTTAACTGTCAATACAACCTAAAATCATCTGGTAAGAGAGTCTCATTTGTGAACTGTCTATATCAGGTCGGCCTGTGCACAGTTCTGTGGGTAATTATCTTGGTTAATGGTAAGCCCTACCTGTCCCTGTGGATGGAACCATCACAAGGGACACTGGACCGATTGGGAGGGAAAGCTGAAGTGCTAGGCAAGCATTGATTCACTGCCCGTTGCTCTTGACTGTGGATTCAATGTGACCATTCCTCTCAAGAACTTGCTGCTGTGACTTTCCTGTCAAGGTGGAACTGGAAATTAGAACCTGGAACTATGAGCCAAATAAAGTAGTTTTGTCAGGGAATTTTATCACAGCAATAGGAAAGGCAAGTAAGACAGTGCACTTATTACAGGACCCCAGGGAGCTGGTCTATATCATCTACCTTGTAAGATGTTGCAGAAGGCACCATCTGTGAACCAGGAAGTAGATCCTTGGTAATCCCTGATCAGGCTGATACCTGATCTCAGACTTTCAGACCTCTGTCCTGGGAGGCATAAATATCCATTTTGAAGCTGGCAAGGTCCTGGTACTTTTGTTGTAGCAGCTCAACAAATGGACCAAGGCAGCATCAGAAATAAAACACAAGATTACTTCTCATGCTCAGATGACCACCAGCCCCTTCCAAATGACTGGCATACTACACTTTGCAGAATCAGGGGCAGGGATAGAGCTGAGAACTGCATCCCTGGGTAGGTAATTTTGCAGTCTGCACATCACCGGGGGTTGGCAGCTGCATCGATGGTTTTAACAGATTCTTAAGCCACAGAGTCAGTCAAAATCATCATGAGAATATACCAGTGTCTGTTTCTTCATGGTGGGCCTACTGGTCTACCAGGCTTATTCTACAGACCACCTCTGAACAGCTTTTGTATGGGTGGCTCCCAGAAGATGCTGAGCTGGAGTGTCAGGGGCCCCTAGCACATTTCAGAGATGGATCCATCCCATCTCCTTACTTCTCGTGGTGCCACCAATCCCAACTCCTCAAGAGGAAGGACTAAAGCTCCCAATTTCTGAAAAGCCAAGCTAGGCCATTGTGTTTGTTTCATTCTGATTCCCTGGGAGACCCCCACCTCGAACCCCCTACCCCCACCATCTGAATGAATCCCTTTTGGAAATATTCTGTGCCAAATGAAATCCAAGTGAGGTCATTAATTATGAAAACTCACAATGCATAATTATAATAATTACTTGGATCACATAAACATTACAGCACCATGAATAATTAAATAGGATCCGAGCTTTGGAGAGAATTGCTAATACAAAGAAACCCAGGGAGGTGACAGGAAGACACGGGAGAGCCACACTCTGGTTTGCTGTGAGCAAGTTGTACTGTTCCAAGAATATTTCTTTTTTCCCCTTTGTCCTAAAGAATTATCCCTGACCTTAAGAGGTAGAGAAACAAAATCAAAAATGAGATGTTTGGACGTTTACAGGTGGGATCCGCTTTTCAAAATGGAGATCAGGAGTTCCAAGAAAGATGTCTTCCCAAGGTTCATGTTTCTGCCCTCATCCCTTCAAAAAGAAGACCCTTTCTGAGGAAGAAACAGTGAAGTCCCGTTTCATAACAAATGCACGGCCACACAGAGGTACCCGAGTGTTCTTTTCAATCATGTAAGATTCCGGCTCTAAAAATAAATGCTTTCAGGTTTCTCTATGGGTAATATAGACTCAGACAGAAATCAAAAATCAAAGCTGAGCAGGTATTTAATTTTGTGTTCACAAAAAGACATAAAATTGGTACACCATATGAATTCGATGACCCATCACCAGATTTCATTAAAATAACTAAATCTGAAGTGAACAACAGTGGCTTCATGACGGAGACCTCCGAGAAAATGCTCATCTGGAGATGCTGGGAGGAGCTTCTCGATAGAGGAGCTTGAATGTGAAGAGACAGACTACACAGCAGCAAAAGAGTTAAGATCAAGATGACGGATGTTAACTACTATGGGCGGGCACCGCCAGCCCTCAGGGAGGAGGGACGGAGTTGATGGGGATTCTGGAGGCCAGTGCCAACCACGGAGAGCAGAATGAGATGTGCGGGGAGGTGCTGCCTCAGGCAGCTGGAGCTGAAGGAGATGTCACCACAGCCACCAGCACCACAAGCAGCCGAACAGAGGTAGAAACAAGCACACTGCAGCGGCCACGATATCCTGCATCCTCATCTCCTCAAAGCCTCTCAACAGACTCAGAAGCTGGAAGGCAAGGGAACCTGGGAGGTACAGTTCCCTGTGAGTCTGGAGGGAGGAGGAAGGGATGAAGCCACGGACAGCACCCAGCATTTGTGATTAGAGGGCATGCCACTGAGCTACGTGCTCCTCAACGAAGCCCATGCGAATGGAAGCTAAGAATCTCAGCTCTGGAGAGGCAGAGTCTTCATCACCTTCCTCTATTTCTGCTTCTCTAGCATCCTTTTCTCCTGCACTACTCTGGCATCCTTCAAAGGGCTGCAATGACTGTGAGCAGCTCTGAGCTTCACCTCCAGGCATGCCCCACCAAAAACAGAGACATCAATCGAGGAATGAGGAAACCCAAATCACAAGGATAAAATGGTGTGTACGGCAGAGAAGACGCTGGTCTCCAAAGTCTTCCACCAATGGAGTGACTACAGGATACCTGTGCAGGACTGTGCTCTCTGAGTATTGACATCTTGAACCAGGCTTAGATCATAAGAATGCCCCTCAAGAATCTCCAGTTCTTTTTTTTTTTTAATGCATTTTGGAGGGGACTGTGGAAGCCATAAGAGGGTGCTGGATCCCTTGGAAATAGAGTTACATATGCCTGTAAATCCCCTGATATAAGAACTGGGATTCAAACCCATGTCCTAATGACTGAGCAGCAAGCACTCTCAACTCCTGATTTGTCTTTCCAGCCAACACTTCTCACCCCTAATGAAGTTGCCCAACCCTTCTACAGTCTAAAATCTGCAGTACTTTACTTCTCCAGGAGGGTACTCATCAATGGTACTGATGGGTTTAGTATTTGAAATTAAGACACATAGCTACCGATTTTTAATCCGAGGATGTGATATATGTATATCAGAATCCTTGGGTATGTTGAACATTAAAACATGTATTCAATTGCTTGTGTTCTATATAAAATAAAGCTCGGAGAAACAGAGTTCATGTATTTATTGTTCTTATAGTTTGTTGAAGGTGGCACATGGTTCTGAAGCAACAGTGTTTTTCTGCCCCTGGATGAAGGAGCCAAGAAAAGTCCCTGGGTTTTCAGACTTATTTGAAAAGGACATAGATGTTCAATGTTAGGAAATGCTCAATTAAATGTTGATTGATTTACTAAAGCTTAAATGTCTTTCATCAATGCCTGAGTGAGTACCATCTTGATGGTTGATTTTTCCCAGTATGATAATTTATTCTCTCTCTCTCTCTGTATGCATGTGTACACATACATGAGCATGTGATGGTGATGGTAGAAACTATAGTTTCTATGGTAGAACTACGAATCCAGGATATTGCATATGCCAGTCAAGTCTTCTGCCACTGAGCTATATTCCGTAGGCTTTCAGGGACTTCAGAAAACCCTTTTTCTATCTACTAATCAGCTCTGTCAACTTCACATAGCCTAGAGATATCTCAACTAAGGAACTGCTTGGGTCAGACTGGATTGTGGGAGATTGTCCTGTTAATTGGAATAATATGTCCAGCCCACTGTGGGTGATACCATTCCCTAGGCAGGTGATCTTGGGCCTTTTAAGATGTGTAACTGAATACAAGTCTGTTAGTGAGCCAGCAAGCAGCATTCTCCATGGTTCCCGCTGTACTTCCATAGCCAATTGAGTTCCTTGGCTGGAGGTGATGCTATGTCTGTCTTTGGGTTCCTGTCCTGACATGCTCTGGGTTTGGCAAACTCTTTCCTTCCCTAAGTTCCTTTTGGTGAGAATCTTTTATCAGAGCAACAGAAAGGAAATAGAATACCAACTTTGTCGAAAACCCTCCTTCAAAGTTCTGATAGAGGATGCAATCTGGAGGTCCAATCATGGGGAGGAAGCAGCTGACACTAGATCTGCCTGCTCCATCTGTACCTGGGCCGCAGGCCAGTGTTTGCCTAAGTGTGCCATTGCAGATAATGTGGAGGAAACACAGAAGGACCTTTAAACATGTTATCAGCTGTGTATTTATCTCAGTACTTTTTTTTTTGCAGAAATGCAATTAGTATGTAAAACAGTGACTTTTATGGAAATGACTGCTTGGGGCTGAGCTTTGATGAAAAGATTTAGAACAGAGAAAAACTGTGTGAAGCCAGCGGACGTGCAGGTGACAGTAACTCGACCAAAATCACTAAGGGCCCTAGAGGGTGACTGAGAATTAGAAAACAGGGATTTGAGTTACAGGGAATTTTCTGTCTGTGAAGGTAGGGTCTTTAAGCATAACATCTTGTACACGGTTTCTGTTCTCCAAAATACCCAGCCCCCAGTGGTGTGTATTTTCAGTTGAACTTTTAAAACTAATACCCTAGAAAACTCAGAAGCATCATCAGATGAAATAAAAGCATCGAAGGTGTTGTTCAGTTAGACAGATGTACCCACAGCACTCTGTGCTCTAGAGTTGTGGACTTAAAAGAGAATCAACCCTAAATCTGAATTTCAGCTCTCTTGTGTCCAAAAGCTAATGGCTGATGCAGGTTGTGCAGGCGTGTGTGTGTGTGTGTGTGCGTGCACGCACGCACGCGTGTGCATGGGCACATGTGCACATGCACGAGCCTAGGTGAGTACATGTATGTGTGTGGGGGTTTGTATGTGTCTGTTATGTCCATGTGTATGTGCACACACAAGCATGTGCCTTGGTGAGTGTGCATGTATGTGAGTGTGTGTGAGCCCGCTTTCACACAGGTGAGTGTATATGTGTGTGAACGAGTGTATTCACACACAGATGTACACACAAGCAGTAGCTGCACAGTTTCTCCAGAAAAGCAGAAAGCAGAAAGATGCAGTTCTATAAAGGGGTCCAGGAAGATTTTTCTCTCAGGTCTCATCGCTAAGCTGGGGCATACTGGACTTCACAGACTAGAGTTGGGATCGATCCACCAACATATAAGTGCACTCCCTCAGCAACTATGTGGAGTTGCCAGTCATTTCTCCCTAGCCAGAAAGTCCTGTTAAAATTCCCTCCTAGAGCCCAGCATGGTGGCACCTGACTTTAATCCCAACACTCAGCAGAGGCAGAGGCAGGTGGATCTCTGAGTTCCTGGCCACTGTGCTCTACATAGTGAGGTGCAGGTCAGCCAGAGCCACATAGTAGACCTGTCTCAGCAACAGAATAACAAAGAGAAAGAAGCAATGGTGGAGGCACCAAGTGCTCCCGGGACTTCCACTCCCATGAGATCTAAGTGAAGAATAAGAGGGGAAACGAGGCTTCCTCCAGTATCCCATGAGTGCGTCCTGCACAGTCACTGTGGACATTAAGACGAAACTAGGCATGTAATCCCCCAAATCTAGAGTTCAACATTCAAAGGTCAGAGGTCAAGATGAAAAGAACACAGGGTCCATTTTCAAATGGATTCCAGTCAAGTGTAGGGCATTCTTCTCAAACATTGGCCTTCAATGTCCAAGCCTATCAGAGTTAGAACAAAACCAAGCCTGGGAACCACATCTGACAAAAAGACACAGACGAGCCACGGGCAAAGACGCAGTGGGAGACCCTGGGCTGGACTCAGACTCAACATGTCTGCTGTAAATGGCACATCTAGAAAAACTGATTATGTCAAGTAGGGGCAGTTTTGACCATGGTGATGGTGGTGTTAGGTAAGAGACTGCTCTCAAGAGATCACACGAGGACAACTTTTTCATAAGTAGATCAGAAAATTGTATAGAAACCCATACACAGAGAGGTGGGGGGGCACTGAAATTAATCTGGAGAGAGTTGGAAAAGTATATGAGATTCTTTTCAATATTTCAATATTTCTCTGAAAAACCTAAAATTACTTTGATGGGGGAATTCCTTTATACACAGTAGGCAGCACTGAAGACACAGTTGTATGTGCGCCCAGGGTACATGTAGCAATGCTGGGAGCCACTTGGGTTGGCATAACTGGGGGAGGGCACGCTGCAGGCTGGAAATCCTGCCTCCCACACCACACCCCTTGTCAACCCATCAGTGGGGTGAGGTTGAGAAACACATATTAGAAAGTTTTAAAGAAAGAGAAACTGTCATAGTTTATCAGCCACTGGCAGCACTGGGGAAGTTGCTGAACTACCCAGAAATCAATGCTATTTGGTGGCAGTGGTATTGTCCTTCTTAGCCTTTGTTCTCGCTGACTTGTCTCTTGTCACTCATTCTACACCCATGTCCATCAAGTATGCTGTGGTACCGTCCAGTGGACACCAACTCAATGTGCCCATCGTGCCTTCTCTCTCCTCTTCTGAGAAGATCCTTCTTCCAGCTCCAGCCCTGTAGACCAGATAATGTTCTAGCTTCCTTTGAGTTGCTGCGATAAAACATTGTAACTCAAAGCTACTTAGAGGAGGAAAGGGTTTATCTGGCTTACATTTCTGAGTCACAATCCATCATTGAGGGAAGCCAGGGGAGGACTTAAAGCAAAAGCTTGAAGCAGTAACCGTGGAGGAACACTGCTTGCTGGCTCATGGCTCATAGGCTCAGGCTTAGCTAGCTTTCTTATATAGCCCAGGACCACCTACCTAGAGAATGGTGCTGCCCACAGTGGGCTGGGCCTTCCTGCATCAATTAACAATCAAATCAAATTCCCAAAACACATGCCCATAGGCTAATCTGATATAGGTAACTCCTCAGTTGAGGATCTCCTCAAAGATACCTCTAGACTGTGTCAAGTTGACAATTAAGGCCAGTCAGGATGGACAGGAACTGCAGCACTTGTATGTATCCTGGTGCTATGACATCATGTGATGATCAAACATGGAACACTAAGAATGTCTCACCATTTCCACCCAATGTAGCAGTCCACGGCAGAGATGGAAATCAGCTACTCCAAGGCCTTAAAAGCAGAGTCATGGTTCCTTCCTGGCAAGCCCGGGTTGGGGCACTTAGCTGAAATGAGCACACATGTGGAACATGAGATTTTGTTTACTAAAAACCGTTCAACAATAAATATAGCCGATCCACGGAGTCCTGGGCTAAGACAGGGGAGGCACAGATAAGCCCGGAGCATCTTAGATCCAGAAAGTAGGACAGAGCTTAAAGAATAATGAAGATCTGTCAAAAAGACACAGCTCTCACTGTAAAAATGGCTCCCATGGCCAAATCCAAGATATTTTCAGAATCAAAATAAACAGGAATGGTAATAAAATAAAATGAGTACAAGAGGAGTCTGGGCTCAAAAGTTAACACCTGAAGCTCTACAAAGCAGAGGGTATTTGGGGACTCAAAATATTGTTGCCACAAAAATACTTAATTCAAAAAGGATTTAGAAGACACCAGGGCATGGGGTGCTGGAAGAGATCATCTTGGTCAGGTAGCCAGAGACAGCATTCATTTAAGGGGATGTGCTTACCTGTGCAGCCTGATTACTTTTTTTTTTTTTTAAACATCTGTGACCAAATATCTCATACAAACAACTTAAGGAAGAAAAGGTTTATTTTGAGCTCACGGTTTCATGGACAGCCTATCACAGTGGAGGAAAAAATGAAGGCAGGAGAGTGAGGTATCTAGTCACATTGCATCAACTGTCAGGAAGCAGAAATGAATGCTGGTGCTCAGCTCACTTTCCCTTTTTTATACTACCTAAGACCCCAAGCCTATGGAATGGTGCCACCCAGGGTGGGCAAGTCTTTTCACCTGAGACAAACCTGCATGGGAATTGTCTCACAAACATGCCCAGAGGTGCGTCTCCTAGGTGATTCTAAATTCAGTCAAGTTGGCAATGAAGATTAATCACCAGTGTCATGAAAAGAGCAGCCTGCACCTTCAACAGTGCCAAGGTCATGAAAGTAAAAGAAAGTAAAGAGTAAAGAACAGGATAAGGGTGGAGAGATGGCTCAGTGGTTAAGAGCATTAGTTTCCAAAGGACCTGAGTTCAGTTCTCAGCACCCACAGGTAAGCTCATAACCAATTGTAACTCTAGCACTGGGGAATCCAACACCCTCTTCTGGCCACTGTGAGTACTGCACTCAGGTGCATAGCCACACAAACAGATGCACATGGTGTATAGTTTTAAAAACTGAACAAATAAAAATAAACCAGGACAACTAAACAGCACATGCATTTCTGACCTTGATTGTTTGTTACAAGGGTCAAGAAAGCAACACCTTGGGTCTGAGGACCAGAGAAGGTATCAGAGTAATGAGAATTCCCTGATTTCAAAGTTTTGTTGGCGGTTTGTATGAGAATATCTTTGTTTTTAAGAAAAACCAAAGCCTATTTGGAGCATCAGTTCACTGCAGCTTTGGCTGTTAATTTGATGGGAGCCTCTGTAAGGCTTTGGCAAGGGGCAAAATTACATGACCATGTGAATTGGGTGAGTGGAAGGTTTCTGGTCTCAGAGGCAGCTGGTATTGCCTGAATGTGGTGAGAATTAAGAAGAAAGGACCATCCCTGTTGGTTGGTTGTGATTTAGGAAGAAAGCAACAGCCCCAAAATGAAGAGAAGATGTTCTTGGGTAACAGAGGGATGAGACACCCAAGAGAGAAAACCAACTCTTCTTCGTCTCGAACCCAGTCCCTGAGGACTCTCTGTTAGCCAAGGCTATCAAGGATCAGAATCAATGGGTGTAGAGAGAGAAGTTTGTCTTTTGGGACAGACTCATGTGAACACAGAAGCAGCCAGGGGCTTCCAACAGCTGCCATCTCAAGTTTGTCTTTGTGGGGGAAGCCATTCTGTTGGCATAGGTGAGAACAGGGACCTCTTAGGTAAAGCCGCTAAACATTTCTCCACACAGACCCACTGCTCCAGGGCAGGGTCAAGGCCAGGGGGTAACTGAGCAGCAGAAGGAAGGGGTAGATTCCAGCTAGGAAAGAGTACTTTGTTAACTGGACTTGTGTCTACAAGATGAAAAGGTCTGAATTTGAAGAGAAATGAGAAAAGTCTGCTGTGAGTGAGTTCATTAATGAAACGGGAACCCGGGGCTGTGTACTGACCCAAAACATTTACATAAGTTGAAGGAAAAGAACACACTGCTACTTAGAAAACTGGAGAAGCTACATAAACCTGGGGCAGAACAAATTGCCCCAGATGGAGACTTCTCCCAGGGTATGGTATGTGTCTCTACTCAGTGAGGATGGCGGAGGGGAGCCTTGGGGGCTGCTGTATGTAGCCAAGGCATTAGGAATCCCACCCAGAATTCCTTGTAGTCCTGGGTGGGAGAGGGAGAGAGGAGGAAGAGGGATCCTTCCATTCTGCAGGGAGGGGTCAGTGATGGAAGGCCTGGTCCACAGCCAGGGCTGGGGCCATGCCAGATGGGTGAATGAATAAATAAACGAATTATTTCCAAAGCAAACAGAACATTATGAATGGAGATGTATTGGGTGGTGGGGGAGACAGAGTGTGTGTGTGTGTGTGTGTAGACATGCGGGTATGTATCTGCATGTGGTTGGCTACATGTGTGTCTACATGTGGTTCTGACACATGAGGAGGCCAGAGGTCGGTCTTAAGTGTCATTCCTCAGCTACTAGAAAACACATTTTATTTTTGAGTCAGGGTTTCTTTCTGGCCTACAACTTACTGGTTTGTCCAGGCTGCCTGGCTGGTGAGACCCTGGGAGTCTTCCTGTCCCTGCCTCCCCCGCTGTGGGATTACAAATGAGGACCGCCACACATAGAGTTTTCTATGTGGGTTCTGTGGAAATCAATCTTCAGTCTTCAGGCTTTTGTGACAATCACTTTACTGAGTGAATCTCACGTGGAGACACCCAGGAAGAGGCTGCTTATGCACTGGCACGGGGATCCCACGAATACCCTCCCTCCCTGACCCTACGTAGGAGGGGGCTTCTCTGCCTTGGCAACATTATTTGGCTTTTGTTCCTTTGCTGGTTGTGATACACTTGGCTTTACCATAGAGTATCTAGTTTCCTTCTCCCAACATAGTTCTTTTTAAAAGACACTCGTTTTATGTGTATGAGTGTTTTGCCTGAATTGAATGTAAAATTTGTGTGGACCACATGCATGCAATACCCCACAGAGGCCAGAAGAGGGCATCAGGTCCTTCGGAGTGGGAGTTACACACAGTTGTGAGTCATTTATGAGCCCACATGGGTGCTGGGAACTTAACCCAGGTCCTCTGCAAGAGCAGCAAGTACCCTTGACCCCCCTCTCCCAAGCATATCTCTACCCTAAATCTTTGTGCATCTTCATTCCTTCCATACTCTCTGTCCTAGTGATTAGAATGAAGCTAAGCTGTGCCTCAAGCTACAGAGACAGATCTGGTCAGTCAGAAACAACCATTCCCCATCATGCTGAAAGGTTCAAGGGTAGGTAACTACTGTCAAGCGACTCACTCCTGAAATTCCCACAGTCACTTAGGAAGTCACTGTCTTTGGGCTGGGCGTGCTGTACAGAAGAAACAGAAGTGATAGGTGAGCTTCAGGTGACAGAGACAACTGCCCCACAGTGCAGACAAAGCCCCTTCGAGGAGACAGAGAGTGTCCTGTGACACTGCCTGATTCCTGGATCCAACTGTACCTGAAGCCCACACAGACCTTCAGTTACCAGTACTAATACACTGCTGCGGACACAAAGCTGTGATTTTTCGCCTTTCCAACTAATAATGCATAACAGAAAACTGAATCACTCAGATTCACCCATAGGTCACCACCTGGCAGGTGCAAGGTACTCACCTAAGTAGCTAAACACAAAGCCATTCCTTCCCATGAGGACAAAATGATGAAACTGTTTCCAAGGCTGATACTGTTTACAGTGTGTGAGTGTGTGTGTATGTGTATGTGTTTATTTTGTTGTTGTTTTTCTAAAAATCATTGCTAAGATGTAATTCATTAAGAAAGGCAGAAATCAGTGTGTGCATGTGTGTACTGGACAAGGGGATGGTCTTCAAAGTTTCCTTTAGTTTGACAATCACCCTTATTGCATCACAGGGTCCCTAATGGGTAACTACATGCCAAAGTGGGTGACCCTATATCAACATTTTCACAGCCGGGAGTCCAGAGACATGGTAAGGAGGCTCAAAGGAAAACAGATACTATAATTAAAGGCCAGGGGACTGGTTTAGCGAAACAGACAAAAAAGAGCTGAATGGGTGAGAAATTAAGGGGAATAGCCCCAGGCAGCTCTAGGCCATTTTCATGGCTCTGGAAACTCAGGGGGAAAGGAGCTAGAATGGAAGCTATGAGGGTGGTGGTTAATATATTTAAGGACAATATAAGCCCCCGGGTCCCTGTTGCCTGTGACATACGGACACCCATCACTGAATTATCTTTTCCTTTCCTTCTGCCGTCACCAAGTGCACCGTTCGGTTTGCATCAACATCATTCTCAGGCGTTTCTGAAAACACGCTGCTGGGACGAGACTGTCTTGCATGATTCTCTTTCTGGTGGTGTTAACACCACCAATTATAACAGCAAGTGTTCTGAACCTTTCTAACTATGTGTGATGGTTTGACAGTCTCAGACGACACATCTCCAAGACTGTGAAGATATCCTTACTTAGAGAAGGGTTCTGCAGAGCCCATTACATTGAGATTTACAACCACCCTGGGTTAGGGGTGGTTTAGGGGTGGTTAGGGTAGACTTTGCATCCAATGTCCAGTATAAGGCAGAAGGGGAGAGACTGGAGAGATGGCTCAGTCAGTACAGTGCTTGCCTTGCAAGCATGAAGACTAGAGGAGTTTGAGTTCTGAGACCTGCATGAAATGCTAGATGCAATAATTTGTGCTTGCTTTTCCAGAGCTGGGGAGGTGGAGACAGGCGGCTCTGGGGCTCCCTGTCCAGCCAGCCTATTCTAATTGGCCAATTCCAGACCAGTGAGATGGTGTCTCAAACAAATAAAAAACAATGTAAAAATCACCTGAGGAATGACACCTGAGATTGACTCCTCCAGCCCCTGGATTCATGTGACCGCAGATGCTGAGAAGGGGATGGTACGGCCACAAGCCGAGGGACTCAGGAGTTATCGGAAGCTGCAAGAATCAAGAAAGCATCCTCCCCTCCGGACTCTGGAATAGGTATAGCCCCTCTGGTACCATGATTTTGGACTTTGGACTCTGGCTCTGAGAGAGAATTGATTCTCTATTGGGCTGTAAGTTAAGTGGCATAGAAGCTGTCTACTGTATGGTGTCTTGTAATGCCAGTTCCAGGAGACAGATGTACATGCCTCGGGTCACACATCTTTGTTCTGAAGACCTAAGAAGTAGCTCTGATCCTTGCTTCATCCAATAAAATCTGAGGCTCAGGAGAATTGTGCAGACTATAACGGCCACACCCATGAGGTCTCTGTTCTGGGAGCAAGGACATCTACTGATTTGCTTACAGCGTCCACCCAACCTCTCTGGCAACTAATGGCTCTATGGTTTCCCTCTGGGAGCTACACTCCCATCAGATATGGCATGGCAGTGGTGGCAGTCAGTCTCATCTGACTCTAGGAGACAGGTATACCTGGCTGAACTAGCCACTGTCCATCTACACTCTAGAATTACTGGAGATTTTAAGTGGCGTTTCTCTTTGCTTGCTTTGTAGTTCTACGGATTGAACCCAAGGCTTCAAACACACCAGGCAAGGCTCCACCAATGAGCTACATCCCTAGCCCTGAGGAGCTTCTACAGAATAAATATGATTGACGCTCCTCCCCCATGGTGACTCTCAGGTTCAGTCCAGGTCTGAGTGTCTTCATTCCCAAAATATACAATCTAAACCAGAGGCAAAATCACCAAAAATGACCAAAGCTCCCACAGCACCTAAGCTATGAAGTCCCATGACAGACTTAATTGACATCCATTAGAACCCCGCAGCAGTCCACAGGCTTTGCCCAGGAGACACAGGCCTCCAGATTTCTGTGGAACCTGCATCTTTGAACCCCCAACTCCTCTCTTCTCTGAGGCTTCAGATGCTTCTGCTGCCAACAGCCTGGGTTCTCTGAGCAGTTCCTTCAGGAATGGGCAGAACTGAGGCTCAGGACGAAGCTGCCCTTTCAGGGCCACTGAGTCTAAGCCCAGTTAGCTTGTAAATGACACTCCTTCATGTGGATCAAATACTGTGCATCTTTCTTATGTAGAAATGACATCAAACCCTTTGGTTTCAGGATTCTGGCCATTTCAGTGTCCTAATGTATCACTAACAACTGTCACGGGGGAAAGGATGTGTGTACGCTGCAAAGGATGAGATGTCGGTCTCTGAAGAGTAGCATAATCTGTTCTCTTGAAATTTTGCTAACTCAGACGCAGTATCGACCTTCCTCCACTCCTAGAGGCAGCGACTTCTAAATCCCCAGGGTGCTTAAACAAGAGAGCTGAGTAAAGATACGAGACAGAATAAAGACCTGTAGGGGCAACGGCATCAGAATGTCCAAAGTGCTTGCTCAGAAACAAGTGCAAACCGATTAAACATGATTTTCACACTCCTAGAAATTGTGCACCAACAATCCTTAATCAAACAATTCTCTTAGCAGCACCTCATACATAAGAGTGCATGCACTTCAAAATTATTTTGTGTAGAGGAAAAAAAAATACTGGAAATAGACTCTTTTAAGATTAGTATAAAGCCTATTGAGCCATATAATGCTGCTTGAATATAAGCTTTGATGAAGTTAAGATGCATTTTGTAAACCTTGGGGCAATGGGTAAAACAACAGGAAGCACAAATCACTACATAAGGAGATAAAATGGAATTATGGAAAATGCTTAACCCTAAAGCAGACAAGGACACAGGAAGAATAAGGAACAGAAGGGACATGAAGAGAAACAGTATGCACAGTGTCAGCTCCTAATGTAAGCATGCAGATAATTACATTACATATAAATGGTATAAACATGATAATTAAAAGACAGAGATTAGCAGACTGGATAAACAAAGGAAACCCAATTACATGTTCTTTGTAAACCATCAACAGCAAATATAAAAGACAATGATTTGGGGCTAGAGCAATGGCTCAGTGGTTAAGAGTACAGGTTGTTGTTCTAGAGACGTGGATCCGATTCCCAGCATCAACACATAGCTCACAACTTTCTGTAGCTACAGTTCCAGGGGAATCTAATGCCCCCTTCTGGCCTCTGAGGGCACTGCACTCACCACATCTCTGGCCCCAATGTCTAGAGATTCTTGTGACCCTGGCTTAGGGGATGACTTTCTAGATTTGACACTAAAAGCACGATTGTTAAGAGAAAATTTCATTAAAATTTAAAATCTGATTTTCCTAGGACAACTGGAGAGAAACATTTTCAAGACACTGTCTGATGAGGATTCATGTCCGGAACACAGAAATTGCTTCAAAAGTCATCAGTAAGAAAGTAAACAACCATTTTTTTTTTCTAAGTTGAAACACAGTATTTGAAAAGGTCATTTCAGCAAAGGAGATGTATGGATAGCCATGAAACCCAAGGGCATTCCACCTTATCTGTCATAAGAAGGAGAATACATAAAACCCCAAATAAGTAAATGAAACATACAAAGTAAAAAAATAAAATAAAATCCCAAAGAAGGGCCGGTGAGATGGCTCAGCAGGTAAGGGAGCTTGCTGCCAACCCTGAGAATCCGCGTTCCAATTCTGGAATCCACATGTGGAAGAAGAGTTCCGACTCTTCTGAGTTGGCCCTCTTACCTCCATTGGTGTGCACTCACACATATGCACGCTTACACCAAGAGAAAATAGCTTAAAAATCCCAAAGACACACAAACTGTTGAGCTGCTGGGATTGACAGACAAAACAACGTTACCAAGTGCTGTGGATGATACAGAATGACTGGCTGAGGGGAAACAAAGTACCAAAGTTACCCATCACTCAGCAACCCCCAAGGCCTAGTGACATATCTGAGGAGGAACAAATATATACCACTCAAAAACCTGCCTGAATATGTACAACTTTGATAATCGAGAAAACCCAGAGTCCTTCAAATAGCCTTCATTTGGGAAACAAGGACAGTGCTGCAGTCGCTCAAAGGAATTACTTAGCCTGTAAAAGGAACCCCCACCACTGAGGTGACTACGAAATGGATTGTGCTGATTGAACAGCAGCGGATCTGAAAGCTACACACTGAGTGAGCCAGTCTCGGGGTGTTGTTATTAAAAAGGGGGAAGTCCAGAGGCCAAGAACAATTGGTCAGAAACTAGGGATGGAGGAAGACACGGGGTTCCTAAAGGTGATCCAAAAGTTAACATGTTTGTATGTGTTTGTCAAAACTTAGACCTATAAACTTTAAAGCCTGGGGGCATATGCAATTCTTTTCCTTAATAATCATGACTTTTGAACAAAGATGACTGGGGCCTGGAGGGATGCTAGGTGGTTACGAGCACTGGCTGCTCTCCCAGAGGACCCAGATTCGATTCCCAACACCCAAAAACTAACTGTAACGCCAGTTCCAGGGGATCCAACACCTTCTTCTGGCCTTGATGTGGACTGCACACATGATGTACAGACATATGTGCAGAGAAACACTAATACAAACAATTAAAATAGAAAAAACTATATCCAACTCAGAGCAAATAGAAGTACAATCTTTTTTTTTTTTTTTTGGTAACTTACTCATGAAATCCATATACGGTTGTGCAGTATGACTTAGTCTGTCAGACACAGACACTATAGAAATCTGGATTTTCGTGTGACTTCTCCATATTTTTTAAAGATGAAAAATGTATTTTTTATTTAATTAAAATATAATTACATGATCTTTTTTTTTTTTTTTTTTTTTTTTTACTCTAAGCATTGGCAACCGGCCCAATCTTTCTAAGCATTGTGTGAACACTCCATATCTGCTAAGAATCTGGTTAGAGAGGAGAACAGGGTCAAGCCAAAGCCTAATGGAGCATCAGTGGGGTTTCCTGGAGACCTCTGGAAAGCTGACACCGATGAGTATTCTGAACCATGGATGGGAGAGCATGTGTGTGCCTGTGGGTGGAGCTCCCAGTCCCCACTGACTGCTGGCAGTGGGCGGGGGAGAACCCTAGTCACCTAAGGTGCCCCCTGAGTCCTAGAGTTCTAAGAAGCCAAAGACTGACTGTACTTCATTCCTTCAGTGGCCAACATTGATCTTGAAGCTACTCTGGGTCTCTGAAGCCTCCTTTATTCGAAAGGCTCCTGTGCTCCATGCCGCATCGCTGATGCCTGCGATGGCAGCTCCATGTGAAAAGTTTGAAGCCCACACCTCCACGGAGGCCACTGTCCACCTGGCCATATGCATACTGCGGTAACCATGGACTTCGAAACAGGTTCCAGGGAGCTAGCTGACCACAGCCCTATCCAAGCTGAGCAGAGGCCATCACGAACCTCCAGAGAGCCTCAGCCCACCTGCCTTTGAGGATTGACAGGTGCAGGCTGTGCTTCAGCTCAAGTCAGGTCTAAATCCCAGGGAGAGAGTCCTCTCTTTCAATGCTCTGTCCTATTTGTCAAAACTCCTGAGGAGAACAACTATTTTCTGCAAACCCTTATGAGTGGCGAAGCCTCTGAATGAACAGTCAAAAACATACACTTGGTTGCTGCTAATGACTGAACAGTTTACCAGAAGTCCAGAAACCCACACAGAGACCCTGGTACAGGCAAAGTCCTGGTGGCTTGGTTGTTATCCTTTTAAGACAGTACAAATTTAAACAAGGGTGAGAAGGTGTTTGTTTCTCTAAAACATCGCGTGGAAGTGCTGGGAGATGGCTCAGTAGTAGACGCGTGCACATGCCTGCCAGTGGAGAACCCGAATCTCGGATCCAGAAAACCGCTGAGAAGCCAGGCAGGTGTAGGAGGTTGGAATTCCAGCGCATAGGAGGCAGTGAGGGGCAGGTCAGAGGCTACTTGGCTGGGGGGAATGTTTAGCCTAATGAGGGAGCTGCCCAGGAAGTGAGAGGGAGGCCCTGTCTCAAAAACCAGGGTGGAAGACCTACTGCAGAAGACACTGAGGGCTGATCTCCTGCCTCTGCACACAGGTGCGACACACACACACACACACACACACACACACACACACACACACACACGCACACACACACGCACACACACACGCACTCGCTCGCGCACACATGCAACATCTTACAGAGTAAACGTGAGGCTGGTTTAGGAAACACAGGGGAGGAGGAGCTGCAGCTTTTGATCAGCGCCGCAAAGTGAAAACACATTTGGCAGACTGAGGCTTCCAAAACCAACCTTAGGAACCCCACACGGTGAAGCCTAGCAAATTCAGGTGAGGTGGGGGGTGTTGGGGGCGCTTTGCATCACATGGGTTTTCCCAGCCCCGCAATCTCCACCATGCTCCACCAGCCCCACCCCAGCGCCTTCAGTCGCCAGCCCAAGGTCTATACCGGCCACTGCAATAACAGCCGCTGCTCAGAACAGAAGTGGAATCTAGGTCTCTGTCTCTTTCTCCCTAACTGCCCATTAAGCCATTTGGTGATCAGAATTCGCGGGAAGGTGAGCGCTGAGAGCAGATTTAAAAAAAAAAAAAAAAAGCTCTTGGGTTTCTGCCTTTGAAATAAAGGAGAAAAGCCCCCACCCCCTCCCCTAGCTTACCCAGGGCTCTGGGGAAACAGGACCCATAGGACGCACAAGCCTGCATGGCCAGCTTGTCTGGGAAATGCTCTTGGAGTCAGGGGCATCCCCCTGTTTCACAAGGCGGATTGAGGACTTTTGAAAAGCAAATCCTACTTTTTAACACTAATCGGCAACTGGTCTCCCCGGATACATTTCCAGTCCAGCCCTGGAGCCACGGAGGATTACAAGATCCTCGGTCCAGTCCGTGTCAAAGGCTGAGCTCGAACCCGTCTCGCTGCAGGAGGGCTCGGGACTCCTTGGAACACCTACTCTTAACCTATAATACGCGAGAACCCCGCCGGGGAGCCGTTCCCCGTCCCCTCCCCCAGACTGCACCCCGGGTCTCCCGGACTTCGAGCGCCTGGAGCCAGCGGCTCGGGTTCTCCAACCGTCTTGCAGCCGACCCGGCCCACAGAAGGGTAATAATCCGACTTAGCGACGGTAGCAGCAGCGGGCGCTCTGGCCAGCCTGCGACAGCAGGTTTGCACAAGTCTCCAGAAACCCGCAGAGTCCTGGTTCCCACGGCCCGGAGAGAAGGACCAAAGTGGGAGCCTCGCCGGGGAGACTCGGGAAACCGAAGCGGCCCGAGGCTCCCAACGCCACTGCTCGGTTTAACGTGGGGCGCAAAGTCCCTGGTTTCTCCCAAGCTGGGGAAGGAAGGGGTCGCGGGAAATCAGGATCCGTACCCCGCAGCTGCACCGAGCCCGGGATGCGCAGCCCCGCGTAAAACTCAGGGTGCAGCCCAGACCCAGAGTCCGGCAGCCACGCCCCCCACTCTCCCGGAGGGTGGCAGCAGGGCTTCGCGGTGGGCTGCCGCGGCGGATCCCCAGTCCCGGCTCAATTGCTCGCAGCTGCGGCCGGGGCCGGCGGTCTCGGGAGCTGGCGGTTCACGGTGGGCCCCGGAGTCCTCGCCACCCGCGTCACCCTCTCCATTCGCGCTTCGGCTTCCCCCGCAGCCCCCCGGGGTCCCCCGCGATGCCCTCCAGCGCTCGCCTTACCTTGGCCCAGCAGCGCGACCAGCACCAGGCTCAGCGCCCGGTACCGCGCCGCCCGCCCCGGGGCCGCGCCCTCGGAGCGCATCGTGGCCGCTGTCACGCCGCCCATCGCCAGCCCGCGGCCCGCGCCGGCTGCCCCATGCCCGGGGCCGCCCCCGGCAGCGCTCCGGCTCCCGCGGCTGCTCTTGCTCGGGTCCCGACAACTTTTCTCCAGCTGCAGCCGCGGTCCTGCTGATCCCGCCCCCGGGGCCGCCCACTCCGGCCCCGCCCACTCCACCCTCCAGTCCCGCCCACCTCCGGCCCCGCCCGCGGCCGGATGGATGGAAGACGTTTGAGCTGCGGGGAGGCCCGGGGCGCACAGGGATGGGGATGGAGACCCAGGGAGGGGTCGGAGCTACTCGGGGACCTCGACTCCTCTCCTCCCGCCGAGGATCGCCCGCCTCGCGGGCTCCTGTCTCTGCGCAGCCACGTCCTGCAGGACGGCTCTGCCCAGGTGCCCGCCACGCAGGAGTTGGAGCCTAGCGCCCTGCAGTCTCGCCATCTCCCACGGTCATGCGAGGTCTCGGGCTCGTCGGTCCTCCATCGGCAACTTCAGGTCGTCCTCTGCTGAGGGCTGGGGACATCTGGAATTCAAAGTCAGTCACGCGCAGCTGTGGAGGAACTATCTAGGCAAATGATTGGGATTGGATTCGGTGGGATGTATGCCAGTGATTCAGTGTGAAGGTCTCCCGATGGGTGACAATGCGTGTGCTCCGCGTGCACCGCGCGTGGGAAAGCGCAGGCTAACCCCACTGTCTTTTGAAGCCAGCCTGGGGAACACGGTGAAAGATCGACTCGTTTTTCTGTATATATATATCCCTGTATGTATGTATGTATGTGTATGTGTATATATATATATGTGTATATATATATGTATGTATGTCTATATATATATATATATATATATATATATATATATATATATATATATATATATATATATATATATGGTTAAAACAAAACAGCCCCCCACACACACACACTCCATGCCCAAGACGTGTCCCCGGGTGATAGGGGTCTCTCCATACACCCTCGAATTAATTTTTTCCCGATTTCCCAGCGCTCGCTTCTGGCATCATCAGGTCCCAGCAACATCCCTGAAGGATCGCTGATGTTAGGTTTTCATCTGCTGCTCAGGAGTCTGGGCATTGTGCTGCAGATAGGACCTGACACCCTCTTAGGTCTGAAAGTGGCCTTTATCTGGCACCAGCTCTCCAAACCTGGAGGTCCCCACCCAGTCCTGAACCTCACACTGCTCAGGCTCTGGGAACCCTCTCTCACCCAAGGCTGACTCGATCTTGCTGGCCAATCCTTACGAAAAGCTTTTCAAAACAAAATAAACTTAGCAGTGATTGATGCAGAAGAAACCTTAGTAAAGAGCCAGCCTTCACAACCCCAGGCCTTGAGAAGATAGAAGAAATCCAAGGTTGCCCAGGTCTTGGAGACTAGCTCAGACTGGAGCAGCCACTTCATAATTAGGTGTGATACTGGTAATGGCCCAACCCTACAGCTCATTTCGCTACTGTAGACACATCCTTGGGAAGCAATAATGAAGTCACTTGGGCCCCTAGAATGGAAGGCACATTTTCTTATTGTTTTTTAAAGTCTGGAAGTCTCTAGAGAATGATTTAAAAAAAAATATGTTTAGCCTCTTGGGAGAAACCCATCAGCCCATTATTTCAGACTGAGGGACTGAGTCTGTTTCATCTCCTGTGTCCTATTCCATAATGGGAACAAAAATGTGAAACCCCGAGGAGGCCCTCACAACCATGTCTACACCCTGAACCACTGGACAGGGACCTGCTGTTCTCCAACCCCTGGAACCTCAGATACATCTCCCTCCCTGAGCCTTCCAGAATGAACAGGAGACTGAAGCAAAGAGTTTCCCCATCTGCAAGCCCCACTTTAAGACCTCCTTTAATCTGCCACATGACCTAAATATCAACCAAGCACTCACACAGATCCAACAAACTGGAGAGAAGACGGTCGGTCCCTTTATCTTGGCTAGAGAAACCTGTAAGTTCCCCAGGCTAGCAAAGTTTCCTGTATTTATTTATTTTTTTAAGCCCTGTATTATTGAACCTCAAAATCATTAATTCTTTAACTGAAATTGCTTCCAGATGCTCATCTGCGTCTCATAAGTGACACCAGAGACCACTAATCTCCTCAAAGGGTATTGCGAAACTCCCTGTAGGCTGTGGGCACATGGAGACAATTAACGTGATTTATAGACTTATTGGCAGGAGGAAGCCTGTGGCCTCCACATGTGCCCAGGGCTTCTAAGTGAAAGAGGCTGCTTTTTAGATTAATTTTGTTCATGTTGAAATCTTAAATGGTTGACATCGCATAAAGTGAACTGTGGAAGTTGTTGATGTGGCTTAAAGCATCTTGTGCTATCGGCTTCTAAGCAGTGTGTGTGTCTGTGTCTGTGTATTGCTGTCTTGTATGTTATATGAGCAAATGTTACTGACGGTAAGACAGGAGCAGCTATAGATTGGCCTCGTAAAGCAGCTGTGGTCAGCTTGCAAAACAAACAGGGTCTTAGCTGGAGCTTGTTGGTTGACATAGAAAATAAGGAAGGAAGAAAAATAGGAAAGCTCAATATGCTGGCCTTGCCCAGTGTAGACAGACACATCACAGTAACCCTCAGATATCGCCTGTCATTCTGCCATTCAGCACACATTTGTCACTTGTTTCCTGGTCAGCCAGTTTCTAGTCGTTTCTGAGAGTGGGCTAGACCAAGGTCCTTTGATGGGTAGCTTTGATTGACAGCTGATGGAATTCAGACTCTCATGGAAAGAAGCCTCCCAGCACGTCCATAAGGGGGTCTCTAGATTGGTCTTTCCTCCCGTTGGTGGACAGGAGCTGCAGGGAGATGGCTAATTAAGGGTGTCCATGGTAAGCCATGACTTTGGGTAAGGCTTTAAGGGCAAGTATGATGGTGGGCAGGGCGTCGGGATGATGAACTGAGGCGAGCAGACAAAAGGAGAAAGCTGAGCACCCACATTCATCTCCCTCTGCTGCCTCCAGGGGCCACGCTCTTCCAAGGCCAGGTTCTGGTAGAGCCTGGCCCCTGGAGGCAGCAGAGGAAGCTAGGAGTGCCCTGAGAAGCTCTGCATCCATCTGGGGAGGATTGGGCCAGGGTAGGGGTAGAGTGGAGCAGTGGAGCCATCTGAGGACCTTCACCATTGTGAGAGAGGAGGAAGTACCCTGAGCAGCTGGGAATCTGAGGTTTCCCTGTATGGAGTTGGAAGATTTCTAGGGGTGGAGTGCAGCTTACGACACTGATTTGGAAACTGAGGCCTGTAGAGCAGGTTACATTATTGCTGTGAAAATCAACTTTTCCATTTGAGGGGTTGGCTCAGCTAGTAAAGACATTTGCCACCAAGCCTGAGGACCCAAGTTCAATCCCCAGGATGTGCTTGACAGGAGGAGAGAACCAACTTCCACAGGCAAACTCCTTCCCCTTCCCCCCCAACATGGGTGCACCTCAACCCTCATAAATACATGTAAACACCACAGTTTGACATTCCTGGACTGTGAGTTACAACACCACATTGACAAACATATCTCTTTGTGGGAAAACCCAGGTTGAAGAGGAGGGGGCTTGGGCAGGTACATAAAACTAGGACCTTCTCTCTCCCTCCCAGAGTGAGAAAAGGAACCCCACATGGGACCATTCAGTAAGGACACAGCTATTTAGGGTACTCACTGGATACTCGCTGTCCACTCTGGCTCATTTTCCTGTTTGTTTAAAAGTTTTGCAACCCAGGTTAGCTCCGACCTGCTGAGCTCCGTATCCCCAGCCGTTTAAGGAGCATGTGTGCGGAGAAGGCCACTTATCTCATGAAGAATCACCATGGGGGTATAGATTATGTCTCCGTTTTATTTATGAGGAACCTGAGGTAGAAACATTTTGTCTTTAGCTCATTGAATCAGCAATGACGATGGAGATGATAATTCTGCCAAATATCTTTTGTTGCTTTCAGTTCATAGATGTGAAAAATGATGCGGGGGGGGGGGGGTGATGTGACTGTTTAAGGACTCCCACGTTGGAAAAGGTTAGGAGTGGGTAACCTGGGATAACTTGTTTTCGGAGTCCATGTTCGCGCTCGCTCACTGGGCTGATCTGTGTTCAAGCCTGTGCTCAGGAGCGTCTGATACTGACACCAGGTGTCTGGGTAACTTTTATTAGGACTTATTTGTGATGATAGTTGGTATTTTTGTGTGTGTGTGTGTGTGTGTGTGTGTGTGTGTGTGCGATTCTTCATTTGTTAGAAGGTCTATTTCAAACATCAAAGAATGATTATTCTGTGACAATGTTGCTGACAGCCCCAGCCTCTCATCCCAACTCAGTCTCTAAATAGCTGAATGTCCCTTGATGGAAACATGGGCCCAGCTTGTCCAGGTCAGGTGTGAGACGCACTGACTCTCACCTGTGAGAACATGAGGGCAGATGCTCAGATTCCTCTCCTCTACCTCTCACCCCACATCCTATACGATGCCTGTTGTATTCATCACTTCTCTTGCCTTGATGGATAAAGCCTACAGAGTGGATTCTCTGCTGTCACTCCTCCATCACTGTTCAAGAGCAACAAATGGTCATCTAACACAGGAAATGGGGCAATATACTTCAGATTAGGTTATGAATGAAATTAACTATAATGCATTTCCTTTAGCACATTTTCTATATCAACACTATCATCATCATCATCATCATCATCATCATCACCGTTATCAATGTCACCATCAATCATCTCTGCCAGCATCAGCATCATCACCATCATCAGCATCAATGTTACCAGCATTACCACCATCATCAGCGTCAGCATCATCACTATCCTCATCATTAGCACCATCATCCCACCAGTGATATTATCAGAAGCAGCATCAGCATCAGCATCACCATCATCAATATCATCATCATCCCTACCAGCATCACCACTGTCAAAGTCACCGTCATCACCACCTCTCACAGAGAGGTGTTTTGATGGTGTTAATTCTCTCTCGCCCCATCCCATGGTGTTACTGTGATTATTAAGCCCATTAACCGACAATTCAGATTACAGATGGAGAATTTAGGGATTTTGTCCAACAGCTCAGAGATGAAAACTGGCAGGGCTGGGATCCTAAGTCAAACACTCTGGCTAGAGGAATCCTCCACCGACTAAACCATTCTCAGCCATTGCTGTTCAGATTCCACTGGGGCCTTGTTAAAATGTTGATTCTGTTTCTGTGGATCTGGGAGGTCTGGTGGCCACTGCCTTGCATTTCTCAAAAGTCTCCAGGTGGTGTCAGGTGATAGGGCAGTGGGCCCTTCTTTCAGTACTAATTTCTCTATTCAGCTCTTTACCCACTTAGCTGCCTTCTCGTTATCCAAACCATGATTATCTGAGAGTTTCATCAAAGTTAACTCTTTGTTGCTGTTCAGTGAGTCGCCATGGTGAGCACACTTGTCATGTGACACCATCTCCACAACACAAACATGAGACTGGACTGCTTTTGATGAAGCCAGCTAACAGTGGTTACACACTACTTAGTGGGCGCAGTGTTTGGACAGCATTGACAGAAGCCAGCTCTGGTCAAGGCTTTGGCTACTCCATCACCAGGTTCCTGAGGGACCCCAGTGGGCACAGTCTCTGCTAACCATTGAGGAGTCTAAGATATGGAATGAGAGACAGTTGTCTGGTGTTGGAAGCCCCCAGAGTTTGAGGCTTGCCTGTTACTGCACCATAGTGTAAACCATCCCCACCCAGACACGGGCCATTGATGCGACATTCACTCAGCTGTAGCCCTGGCCTTTGGGGTCATAGGGTTCTGCAGGCATAATGACTCTCTTGACTGCTCCTCTTTTAATTCTTAAGTAATTGTTGAGTGATTGTTATGAGCAAGATACCTGCCTGCAGGGGGTCCACTGGAGAGTAAGGCACGTGCAAAGTGATCTGGATCAAACCAGTTAGAAATTCCAGCATGGAGAGAGGAAATTTCTAGTGCTGATCCCTAGAGCCAGAGATAATGGCAGTTGGTGTCTGCTGAGGTAGGGAGATTGACCTAGCCCCCATGCACATATGGGTGGTACTAACTGCACTCTGCGGGTTATACAAACATAAAAATGAAGACATGGAGTTGGGAGGAAGATGTGTTGGGGAGAAAGGTGGGAGGTGGTGGAAGGGAGGGATGTGGTTACGACTCTTATACATCGGGACCTGTTAGAAGCGCTCCATCCCATAACCCAGCCAAAGGCCACACTAACTCCTCAGGCTTCCGTGCTGAGATTCCCCCAAGGTTCATCGTAACAATCATTTTGCTCTGTTTTCAGATGTCAAATGTACACTCATAACTCATGAAGACCTACATTTTGAATATTTATTGGGGAAAAATATAGTTCAAACTTTACCACCATGACAATATTACACAACATAATTATAATCTCTCAGTTCCCTTTCCAGCAGGCAGTGGGAAAAACTGGGCTATGATGTGGCTTGTCAACTGTAGATTTATAAAGGACACAGGTAACCTAACCGTGGCCCTAGGGCTTCCTTTCTTGCACTCACAGAACCTGTAAGCTTTAGTTAGAGCTACGATGTTGCTCTTAATGTCCCGTGAGACTCTGGTAGCCTCTTTAAAAGATTGAGCTTCGAAGGAACCCCACTAAAGTCGTGCTGTTTTGACAGCTGGAACAAGGCAGCGCAATTGTCCTTAATTTGTGTGAGGAATAGTTCAGATCCAAACACGGCCCTCCTTCCGCCAGTTACAGAGTCAACAGCGCCCCCTAGTGGTAATGACTGACATTAGCTGCTGTCATGGGGCGGAGAGGTGTGTGTGTGGTGGAGAGAGGGGGGCGTACGATTAACAGTAAAGGTTCATATTTCTGGGTTTGGGTAGAGTGACACTTCAGAGAAGGGTTGCCCAGTTCAGTAGTGCTTCATACTTTGTCCCCAAGAGGCAGTTCTGAACACTATTGGCCCTTTATATCTGACTCATAATAACAGTTGGAGAAGACTTGGGGAGGCCATCCCTAAAACGATTTAGAGGACAGTGATTACTAAGATAATCACAGAAGCTTGGTGGTTGAGAGTAGAGAGAGTCACTGAGGGTATGGAGATCAAGCTGGGCCAGGAGAGAGGGAGGGAGGGAAGGAGGGAGGAAAAGAGAGAGAGAGAGAGAGAGAGAGAGAGAGAGAGAGAGACAGACAGACAGACAGACAGACAGAGAGAGAGAGATAGATTGATTTGGTTTTGATTCCTAGCCTACTGGCTCACAATAAAAGCAGAGACAAGGAATTATTTCTGTGGCCATTCTGTTTACTGATGGGCTCCGATGTCATAGTGTCAGACCAAATTCTGTCTGAAGCAAACACAATAGGCATATAGGTTGAGACCTTGAATGCAGGGGAGAAATGGAGAAGAAAGAACCAGAAGGGGGCGTCGGAGGATAAGCAAAGCCCACTGACCAGCTTAATGGAAGTACTTTCCAGAGACTCAGGAGAGAAGCTTGGAAACAGACGGAACTGTGGAGCTGCAAGGGGAACATGGCAAAGAGAGGTGACCAGGGAGTGTGCACACTCCAGCGAGCGCAAGTCAGCAGCTTCCTGGACCCAACTCCAACCGGGAAACACCAATGAATATTGCATGAAATATTAAGCAGACAGACGACTCCAGAAGGGAGCTGACTAGTGGAAGAGGGAAAACGCACAGAGGAAGTTGCCCTCTTTTCGTTGGTAGTTTTCCCCTAGCAACCAGGAGCTGATGGTCCACGAAGGGAGAACAGCTGAAACCGATTCTTAAAGAGCCAGGACACAGTTTGCGTCCTTTAAAAGCCCCAGAAACACACGGAAGAATTTGAAACAAGAAACAGCAGGGGAGACGACTGAATTCCTGGATAGACTTTTCCCACATCTTGAATGACTCACGATCCAGTGTGCATGGGGAAGACCCCAAAACACGAAGGCTGGGTTGATGGTATCCAACACACACGAGACATTTTGTAACTCAAGTGAATCGCACTAAAAAACTTGAAAGAAATGAATGCGAATTTGACGGATATAAAAATAACGACTCTGGAATGACTGTGTTAATACCAGCTAAAATAGACTTTAAACAAAGAATGGATAACGAGGCACAAAGACCTGCCAAGGGGCTGGAGAGATGGCTCCGTGGTTAAGAGCACTTGTTGTTTTTCAGAGGACCCGAGATTGATTCCCAACCCCGGCATGGTGGATCACAAATATTAACTCCAGTTCCAGGGGATTTCTGATCTCCTCTTCTGGCCTCTATAAGTATTACACACATGTGGAGCATGGGACACTCACACATATAAAATAAAATGAAATAAAACACTTTTAAAAAGGCATCTTATTTAATAATATTAAAAGTATCAATTAAAAAGGATTGTGTAATATCATGAATATACAAGAACCCAGTAACAAGGGCTCAAACCACATCAAACGAAAAATGGAACAGAATTAAGAAGAGATGGCAGTATTTCAAAACTCTTGTTGGAGAGTTATAACGCTCATCACTATTAATGGAAAGAGTAGTTATCTCCCATATGACTATCATCGTTCTTTCTTTCATTCCTTCTTTTGTTCTTTCTTTCTTCCTATCTATGTATCTATCTATCTAGTATCAATCTATTTATATAGCAACATAACTATTAATTTATCATCTGTTTATCTACCATCTATCACCTATCAGTCATCTATTTCCCCCATCACCTGAGTAGCATCTATTCACACATCAATACATATCTATTTATTTATTATCTCTCTGACTACCTACTGTGGGAGCAATTACAATGATCTTTAGAATATTATAAAATACCTTCCTCCAATTGTTAATCAGAAAACACCACATGTAAAGAGCCAATGAACACACATAGTTTGCAAGCACACATGCTAGTCTCTTAATATAGACCATTTACTGAGTGCACACACACGATTTAAAAGGTCCATGATGGTCTAGGATGTGCTACCTGTCCCAAAATAAAAGAAAATAGAAATTAATAGCAATGTCTTGCAAAAGCCAAGGCATTTGGAAATCAATCAAATTCTTCTAACTAACTCATGAATCAACCATCACAAGGGACCTTAGAAAAGATCTTAAACTGAATGATGATGAATCTATTCAACAACATCTGTAGAATGCGTCATGTCTCAAAACCGACTCCGAAAGGAACTTAGTTTTTAATATTTATAACAGAAAGGGAGGACCTAACATTCACAAAATAGAGCTCACTTTGAGAAGACAGTAGGGCATTTAAAGCAAACAGAAGGAAGGGGAGAACAAGGAAGAAGAGGAAAAACAGTCATTAAAACTAAAAATAAACAGAAAGGTTCCAGATATGGCTCAGTGGTTAAGAGCACTGGTTGCTCTTTCAGAGGATCCTGGTTCAATTCCCAGCACCCACAAGGCAGCTCACAACTGTCTGTAACTCCTGTCCCAGGGGATACGACACCTCAAACAGACATACATGCAGGCAAAACACCAATGTACATAAAATAAAAATAAAGAAAATGTTTAAAAAAATCCATCTTAAAAGAAAAAAAAAGTTGACAAAGTTTTAAAACAAAAACAAAGTAACAACAACAAAACAGCCAAATTCATAAAGCCACACTGAGAAGCATTGTGAGATAATCCAGGCTACAGTCCCTTTGAGTTTAAATTCCTGTGGTTAAGCCAAAATGTTTCTTTCTTTAAAAAAAAAGTGTTTTTATTTACTTATTATAGGTGGGTGTGCATTGCACAGTGCACCCAGGGGGGTCAGAGGACAACTGGTAGGAGTGTGCTCTCTTTTTCCATCAGGGATTGAACTCAGGTCATTGGCCTTAGAGGCAAATGCATTACCCACTAAGCCATTACCCAACCTCCTGGGATTCAGTTTATTGGTGATTCAAGGATTAGATTGTCAGGCTTCCCTGAGACTATTTTTTATGGCAAGAATCTGGAAAGCTAAGGGGAGAAAAAAAAAAGAGTTAACATGTTCAGGCCCTTTAAGAAAACAATAGACTTTACGTACCTGCAAGGTGCACTGTCCTGTCCCATTGTACAGATGATAAAATTGAGATTCAGGGACTGGCAGCCTCTTGCCTCAGGCGATTCTACCCCGTATGAATGCTGAGAGGGATTGGGAAAGGGCCATCTTTTCCTGCGGTGCTCTTAGGAGCGAGTTTGACACAGTGGATGGTTCTCGAATTCTACCCCACCTGCACTGTTTTTCCACATCTAGGCACCACTATGAAAGAAAGATGACTCAGCAGAGCCCTGGACATCTGTCCAGGTGACTCCTGATTGCCAAGTCAACAGTATCAGTCTGTGCCACAAACTAGTCATCAGAACTACAGGCACCAGCCTGCTTGCTTAGCTTTGCAGGGCTCTGGGTTGAGTTTCCAGTGTCCTACTTGCTGGGTTTGCTCAGGTCTCCCATCCACCAGACAGATGCCACCATTGCTGAGCTGGTGGCTGTGGAACCCAGTGAATGGCATCCTCTAAGTTATCCTTGACCATGGACTCTACCACATTGTGTCTCCATGGAATTAAAGGTGGGCTTTATAAACACGGCTACATAAGCAGAGGTGTAAGCCCAGGTCCTGTTCATATTAGCTCAATCTATTTTACAGTGATCACTAAGTTTACTAAGAAGACTTAATGGACAATGTTCAAGGAAGGAGACATGTTCCACCCTAGGGATTCCTTTAAGTGGGCGTGGCTTTGGGGGTCGCAGGATGGGCACAGCTTCCTTTCCCCTTGGGAAGCAGAGTGTGCTGGGATGTGCCATCTGTGATTCCATCCTTCCCAAGAGTCCAGAGAAGAGGCCAAGCGTGGAAGGTACCCAGTGGTGGGCTCTGCCTCAAGACAAAAGCTCTCCTTTCCATCATACAAACCAAACCAGAGCAGAAAGTCCTTGCTCCCGTGAAAAGGGAAGTTCCTGTTGGGTCAATATGCTGAGACTACTTCATGAAATAAAAATCTGATCAAGCACCAGTTTGCTCAGATGGCCCGTGAGCGTAAGGAAATCACATTACCTGTCTGACCTCGTTAGGCGTCTTGCTGGCAAACGCAGACAGCAAGATGCTGCAATTTGCTGAGTGAGTTGGCCTTTTGAATTCAGATGTGCAGAGCGAAGGAAAAAAAAAAAAAAAAAAGCTTAGTCTAGTGTGGGTTGGTGGAGCCAGCTGCTGAGACCGGAATCCTAGAGAACCGGCCTTCCCTCCTTCTCCAGGGGGAAGAGAACTTTGGTTAGGAGGTTGGACAGAGCAATAGAGGCTTCACTTACCCTGCTTAAGACTTGATATGGCAATATTGGGTTTACCAGTCACTCTGGGCTATTGTGACCTGGCAGAAATAGCCAAAACATAGGAAAGGGTTATTTGGGGCTATGGTTTCAGAGAACTGAGCCTGTGGTGAATTGACTCTAGTCCTGGGGTGGTGGTGGTAAGGGGTGGGGTGGGGGGGGTGGAGCATGGTGGTGACAGCAGCATGTGGCAGAGGAGGCTGCTCATTGACGAATCGAGGCAACATAACTCCACAGCACCAGCTGACCCCAGAGATCTCATCCTGATCCTAGGGATCCTCACTATACAGAGATACCTGTCTATGATCGTATTATATTCCTTGGTTAACAGAAGCTCCCGGTTATAATTTAGCTGGCTGATCAGTTGATTTCATGCTGCCCCCGAAGGTGGTCTATTTATCTATCATGAACATCACCTTTGGAGAACAGAGCATTTCCTGTGGCAGTCGGCAGAAAAGAATGTGGATTTAATTTAATTTATTTATTTTTAATATTGCATGCAGATTGTTTGAAAGTGAAATTCAATCGAAACCACTGCAGGCTTCTCTTTGAGCCTCTAGAGCCCGCCTTATGTCTACAAACCATCAATGGTTCCAGTGTCTGTGGGGGCAGATGGCAGAGACCCCACCAGCCTCCTCTCTCCTGGCTTCTCTTTCTTCTCGTGGTCAAGCCTCCCCTAACTGCCTGTGGCCTTGGATGGCAGCGAAGCGACTGTTGCCTCTCAAACCACTGAACGCACCTTAGTGGGAATCAAAGGGAAAGGACCTGTCCTCCATCTAGCCTCAGGCAAACACCTGACCTGTGTTAAGCCAAAGCTCCTGGACGTGAGACTTTGAATCCCCTTTAGAAATTGAGGTGTAATTTGCGAACCCTTTAAAGTGCCTAAGTATCCTGGCTATGAGTTCATTGTCGTGATCCCAGCTCAGAACATTCATACACTCCCCAGAGCTGTGTTTCTCAACCTATGGGTCCAGACCCTTTTGGGGGTCAACTGACCCTTTCAGAGGGGTCGCCTAAGACCATCTGCATATCAGATATTTACATCACAATTCACAACAGTAGCAAAATTGCAGTTATGAAGTAAGTAGCAACGAAAATAATTTTATGGTGGTGGTGGCGGTGTCACCACACCACGAGGAACTGTATTAAGGGGCTGCAGCATTTGGAAGGTCGAGAGCCACTGCCCCCAAAGCATGTCCCACAGCCAGTCAGACGCTCCTCTCTTCACAGCTCTCCAGAGCCTGGTAGTGGTTAATTTGCTATCTCTCGGACTCTGCCAAGGAAAAGGATCAGACCAGGGGCTAGGGAGATGTTCAGTGGGGAAAACGTTTGCCTTTTGAGCCTGAAGACCCGAGTTCACATCCCCAGAAGTCACAATAAAACAAAAAATCCAGTCATATGGATGCATGCCTGTAATTTCAGCCTCAGAGAGACAGAAACAGGTAGATCCCAGGGGCTCACTGACCACTCAGCTTGATATTTTTGGTGAGTTCCAGGTCGCTGAGAGGCCCCATCTCAGTGAAGGTGAATGGTGCCTGCAGAACAACGCCCGGGTTGAAGTTTGCACTTCAAACGCAAGCAGACACACGTGTACTCATGCACACACATGAGAATGCATCCACCCACCACACACAAAAGATCAATGTATTGTCTATGTGACTGATATTTATTCACCTGTTTCTAGACTTTTTTTTCTGTTTTATTTAGACAGGGTTTCTCTGTGTATCCCTGGCTATCCTGGAACTCAGTTTGTGGACCATGATGGCCTCGAACTCAGAGACCTCCCTGCCTCCACCTCTGGGTTCTGGGATTAAAGGCGTGTGCCACCATGCCTGACCTTGTTTCTAGACTTCTTTCCATGTTTTGGCAGCCCTCAGAGTGTCCTTCTTTTTAATAGTTGAATAATATTGCTTACCAAGACCTGAGAACATTGTATTTTTTTCACCCGTTGATAGACAGTGCATCGTTCCCACCTCTAGGCTGCCGTGGGGGACTTTGATTTCTAAGTGAGTGACCCCAGGGAGCATGTCAGTCTGTGGCCATTTCTCAGTATAGTGGTGGTGATGTCAGCCGAAGGGGGGGCAGACAGTGTCTGTGGTGTGACTATAGACAGAACCTTCCTTGTTTCTTGTTTCATCATCTTGGGGAGCCTCCTTGGTTCCTGTTCTTTCCATTCCCAGTCTTTGTTTGGTCTCTCAGCTTCAGGTCATGTGACCAATTACCGTCCCCGCCCCAGCTCCCCCCCCCCCCCCCCCCCCCCCACCGACCTACACAGAAACACAAGCACAACTGTTACACTTGGCTGAGGTCCTGTGCCACCTGAGGTGACACCTCAATGATTAAAGTAAATTTTATGTGAATTTCCTTTTCTGTCTGCACTCACAATGGCACCCCAAGGATCCTTCTCTGATTCCAGTCAATTTCAAACCAGAAATGAAAGCTTAAAGAAGATATAAGCTGAGGTGGTGGACAGACAACCCCCAGATGTCTGCTGCAGGGATGGCTTTGGAATCTTAAGGATGGAAAAAGACCAGAAAGAGAAGATGAAGGGCTGGGCATGGTCCCCAGGTGCAAGAAGGAGGGGTCCTTCATCCAGCCATGGGCCAGAGAGGATCTGCAGCCTCTTTGTTTGCTTATATCGCCCTTGAGCAGGAATGGGACTCACCAAGGGTGGGCAGGATGGGCAGGAGAGGGGTTCAGGCTCAGGGCTTGCGTAATTCTTGTGTTTCGTTTATGGACTGTAATGAGGGTCCCTCGTCTCACAGGGGAACTTAGAGAGAAACAGAATGCTTGGTCAGGCGAGGGCTGGTCAGTTATCCTCACTTCCCTTTCATACCTGAGTCACTGGAACCCAAGCCTTCACACCTGTGCCCAAGGGTTCTTCTCCCCATAGCTGAACAGGCTGATTCAAATGGTTGGCAGACAATGAACCAAGCAGCTCATTATCACTCTCCAGGGGTCCTTCCTCTGGCCCCCCACCCCCCTAGTAATCTCTCCTTTCTATCCTCATGCCAGCATTTCCCACTCTCTGAAATCATCTCCTATTGTTTAGGGTCTGTCTCTCCTGGAAGTGGGATACTAGAAGATCTCCCGACAGAGACCGCCTCTGGCCCCCCCTCCCCCAACCCCCAGCATCCCTGTCAGTATCTGGCAGGGTACTGGCAGCAGATGCTCCACTCACAGAAATTGATGAGAGTAGAAGAAAGCTTGGGCCTCTCCTAGCCAGCAGCAGAAATGGAGTCATAGCATGCTGAATGGGGTGGCGGGGTGCCACACTCTTGAACTCACTGTGGTGGACAACACAGATCTTCACAGCACACCCCTGTCAGAGGATCTATAGACAGTTCTTATTTATTTAGGGAGGGATTTTCTTTAATGATGCTGATCCTGGAAAGTGCCCATGATCCTGTAAGTCCCTAACTCATTCTCCTGTAAGCAATTTTAATGGGACTCATTAGGTCACACACACACACACACACACACACACACATACACACACATACACACATGTATACATGCATCATACACACACATATACGCAAGCACACACATCATACACATATACACACATCATATACTCACATACATACACACATCACACACATGCACATACACACACATACGTATACACATCATACACACACATACACACATCATACACACATACATACAACCCATACATACACATATATTTACATACACACACATAGACATACACATATCATACACACACAAATACACAGATGTGAAAGTAGAAACAGGGAGTAGTTTGTAAGAAGAGGCAGTCAGGGAACTGGAGGGGGACAAGAGGGTAATGAGGAGAATATGATCAGTGTTACATGTATGGAAATGCCAGAGTGAAATCTGTATTACATAATGATGTATAATTCATGTATGTTCTTGTCTTTACTGGGGCTCAGGTCAGGACACAGGACCCCAAAATATGACTGCGTGGAATCAGACTCCACCTCTCCAAGTGTTTCTTTGGCCCGTTCTGAGCCTATGCAGTAAGAGGGCTGAGAATTCCATTGCCTAGAAGGTTCTAGTTCCCTCGTCAGCCAGTCCCTTCCCAGCATGCCCTTCTGCACTTATCACCACCCAGCCCTTACTCCTTGGTCAGCTTAGGATCTGAGCCTCCTTTGAGTATCCTGTTGTGTAACTATTTCCTTTGAACTTAAGGCCCAGGAAGGAAAGAGAAGGTCTCTCAGAAAGCTCTGGAAACTTCAACCCTCCCTTCACTGCATGGTTATATAAACAGTAGTATCTGCTGAGGGAGAGAAGTCTCTTCCATGGAGTTGCCTGCGAGTTGTGCATGCAGCTGTCCTGAGTGGCCAGGGTGGGGTTTTCCACATGTAGCTCTCTTTGGGTCGCTCATGTTCCTGTAAGTAACCCCCGTAATAGCAACATTTAACAGATGCTTTCTAGTGTGTGTCTTGACTGTGCTAAGTGTGTGGATCTGGGGACTGCCACCTCAGCATGCTGAGACACTCCTTGGGCAGACAAGGCTCCATCACGCACGCTCCTCCACCAGCTGTGTGTAAAACTCACCCAAACACATCCCACTGTGTCCCTCAAACATTCCAGGAACCCCAGGTACCCAGTGGTACTCAAAGCTTCCTTATTCAGAATGAAAGTACGGGGCCCTCTGTGTTTATCCTCTTCAGCTAAGTGTCAAATTTAGCGCTGGAAACTCGGCCTCTTGGTGCCTATAATGATTCTAGTTTCATGACTGCAAGATTCCCCCAAAGTGGAGTGAATGCAGGCAGTGAATATTTAAGCAGCTTTGGGAGAAAGTTTACATTTGAGGAGATTCCATTTAAGATCTGTAGAGCCTAGGGTGACTGTGTCTGGGGGATTTGAAGGTGGGGGGGATGCAGGTGCAAGCCAGCTAGAACCTTCCTCATCTCCTCACCCTGAGATGGGCTATGGGACCCTACGAACAGGGCACAATGCTGCGGAAGTACCGTGCTGGCTCTGCAGTTAATTCTGTGTGGAAAGTTGGGAATGCTTTAAACCGACAGCCACAAACCTTGTATTTAAATCAACACAAATCCGTGGGCGGGATGCGGTGTTAATTTTCCCATCACTGTGACAAAATGCCACAAATTGACACAGGTAACTTCAGGGAAGGCTAGTGTCCCCCTCTTTTCACCCCATTCGCAGACTATGACTCTTCCTGGGAGACAGACCTTCAGATAGGTGATTACAGCTACAGTGGCTTTTGATTTTGGTTTTTAACCTTCTTAATACAGTTCCTCATGTTGTGGTGACCCCCACATAAAATTACTTTCATTGCTACTTCATACTTGTAATTTTGCTGCTGTTAGGAACCATAATATAAATATCTGATATGCAGATGGTTTTGGGGGACCCCTGTGAAAGGGTAATTTGATTCTCAAAGGGGTCTTGACCCACAGTTGAGAACCCGTGTCTTATAAGAAGAGAGGGTGGCCCCAGGTATGACCGAAGAGAGGGGGACCTAGGAGGGCAGCAGCCTTGGGAGAACCAACCTGCTGACATTGGGGCCTATACTTGTGGTCTCTGGAACCATAGAAAACAGTTCTTTGATATTCAAACCTCTGTCCAGGGGGAGGGGAGGGTTCGTCATTCATAGATTAATACGAGTGTCTTCTTTGAGAAGGCTGGGAATAGAGGTTCACACCTTTAATTCCAGCACTCGGGAGGTAGAAGCAGGTGGATCTCTGTGAGTTTGCGGCCAGCCTGGACTACATAGCAAGTTCATGACTAGTCAGGGCTACATAGTGAGAGAGAGAGACCCCATCTCAACATAAATAAATAAATAAATAAATAAATAAATAAATAAATAGGTTCAATCTGAAACCTTCCAGCAGCCCCAATTTGCAGGAAGTTGCTTTCTGAATTCACGTATGGGCCTGCCTCAGTTCTGAGGGCCAGGTGCTGTATGCAGTCTTCAAGGGTTGAAGTCCATGTCCATCCCTACATCATCAGAGAGATAACGTTCTTCATGCCTGATACTCCTGGAAAATGTGCACAGAAAGCCACTTCCAATGAGAACACCAGGATGTGTAGTAGGGGGAGAGAGGTAGCAGAGCCCATCTGTGCACTGTCAGGGGCTCCTGGGGCCAAAGGATCAGACGGAGCTGTGCTCATCCTGTGGACAGCAGCTCTGGGATATAACAGCTGCATTCCATGGCATCTCTGTGGAACAGCAGTAGGTTCTCGTCATAAAGATGCTGAGAGGTTCATAAAGCTTCATGTTTGGACCCCAGAGAGTCCATCCACATCGTACTCACAGAAGGATCTGCATGAAGGGCGGGGTCCCTGACTCAGAGCTAGGATCTGGGATCTGGGATCTGGGAGCTGGATGAGAAAATCCCAGAAATAGATAATTTCTAGTCTCAGGTCTTAGGTCTCAGTGGCCCTACTCATCCCCAAGAGACAAGCACTTTTAGACCCCGAGCCATGCTATTTTTGGACAGAATTGATCAGGACAATCAGGGTTGGTTCTTATACAACCTGCACTTACAGATATCTTGTCCCACTTTCTCCTGAACATTTAAGCCCTCAGCATCTTATGTCCTGTGGCATTCTCTCTCTCACCCTCTTCTTCTTCTTTCCTTCCACATCCACTTCTCATGAGTCTCTTGTTTTGTGTTCATGCATGGCCTAAAATTCTCCACACTGAGAACTACAAATTTGAAAGTCAGGCCCAATTCTGCTCCCATCCTGACTCCCAGAACCGTTGTTATAGAAGTTTATTTTTAGTTATGTATAAGATAATTGTTCTGTGCAATGTTGGTTGAGGGGCTGCTTAGGTCTTGGCTTTTTGTATTGTCTGCAGGTGTTGGATTTATGGGGGGGATGTTTGATTGGTCATGATCCGCACATGCTATCAGTAGAACACCTGAGGAGTTCTGTACCAATAAAAACACCTGAAGTCAGATGCTCGGGGTTCCACTCTCCAATATGGCACTTGCCATGATAGTGGTTTCCTCTGCTGAGACCTGGCAGGGTACCCACCTATGAATATGTCTCCGTGTTTCCTTGCTGAGCTGCCACAGTAGGTGTACAACTATATCATACTATGTTTAGATTCTATTAGAAAATTACCAAATTTGTTGCTGCCTTTCCTTGTCCATTACTGTGTCTGCGGCTGCTGGAGGTAGGAGGCTGCCACTTCTCAGATGTGTGTACCTGTAAATCAGGAATAAAGTTTGCTAAGGGTAGAGACTTGGGCATCCTGGGGAGGGCTGGGAAGGATTGAGAAAGGCAAACCGGACTAGGGATGGTGTATATGTCTCTCAAGTGTCCATCACAAGGTCTCCTGCATGCCCTGCTTGCTGAAGGGGAGGGTGGATATTCTGGGGCACTCACTCTAACTCAGCATTTAATTTTTCTTCATCTATTCTTGGAACAAAATCAATATTCCTTCATCAGCAGGCAATGCTGAGCACAGTGACTCTTCAATGCCAGCGTCTCCAAAATTTCTGATAGCTGGTGCATAACTAATGGACATCGTCTAAGACAGGGGAGGAAGGTGTCATGAGAAACCAACCCTGACACCCGAGGCCAAGTGAAAAGTCAATTAGAAGAATCAGAAAACATTTTCTTCTTGAGTCGTCAGCCCAAGGAGGTCTTGGATTCTGCCAACAGTGTGGTGACGGTGGCCGGGCATGATATGGAAGGGAGACCTGTCCATCAAAGGGAAGCAGGTGCATTTGAATCCATTTGCATGCTCTGGCTCTCACACCCCAAACCTCATGCCAATCACTAGGGAAGTCACAGGGTGATTTTTTTTTTCTTGGTCTCTCCAATGCTCAGTTTCAAGCAGGATTTCTTTTTGAATGAATATGTATTTGTATATTCTCGGCCTTGTTGTCAAGCAAGGTGTCCTGATCAGTTTTAACTGTCAGTGTGACACAGGTTAGAGCCGTTTGAGAGGAGAAGCCTCAACAGAGGACCTGCCTAGATCAGACTGGCTTGTGGATGTGTCTGCAGGGGGATTGCCTTGGTTGCTAATTGATGTAGGAGGGCTCAGTCCCCTGTGGGTGGCACCATCCCATAGATGGGGGTTCCTGAGCTATATGAGAAAGCTAACTGAATATGAGCCTGCATGAACCATTAACCATTAATCCTCCATGATTTCTGTCGCACTTCTCTGGCTGTGAGTGAGGTTTTGGTTGGCAGTGACGCTGTGCGGAATAGCAAGCGAGCCTGCCTTCAGGTGCCTGCCTTCTTTTCCCTCAGTGACAGACTGTGACTTGAAATTGTAAGCTAAAATAAAACCTGTCTTCTTGTAAATTACTTTTGGTCAGTTTCTTTTTTCTTTTAATCACAGCAGTATGAAAGTAGAAGACAAGGCAAGTCATTTGCCTTGGGTTTTGTTTGAGTCTGAGATGGATCCACGGGTTCATGATTTGGTAGCTTGGTTCCCAAATGGCCAAGCTATTTTGGATGTTTCTGGAAACTTTGGGAAGTAAAGCCTAGTTAGGAAAAATTAGGCCTCGAGGGCCAGGTTCTTGGAAGTATATTTTCTCTTGCCGATTCCCATCGTTCTCTCTGCTTTCTGGCATTCATGCTGTGAACAGTCTCCACCATGTTTTCAAGACCAGGGTGGAGTTGCCTGGCTTGCCTTCCTCACTATGATGGATGGGAACCCTTTGATGTTAGGAACCAAAATAAATGTCCCTCCTCCTTTAAGTTGTGTCTCCCAGCTGTTATGATCGTAACAATGCAAAGGTGGCCACTGCACTCAGAATTCTCGATTCTGCCAGGTCCCATCTGACATGTGGATCACATGTCATCACCATGGTAAGACCTGGCTTCATCCAGTGCATGTACAGTGTCCTCCAAGCCAACAAAGGCTTTGTTATAAAGCAAAGTCAGGTGGCCTCAAAGATGTGTTTCAGGTAAGACCTCCAGATGACTTTCTCCTGATGTAGAATACCCATATTTTATTTCATAGTCTGCTTCAACCATCATACCCAGATCCCCTCTCTTAGGCAATGACTCCCACCAGTGAGTCCAGGCAGCATTGACAGTGCAGCCTCCGCCCATCATTGCACAATGCAGCTCCAGCCTTCAAGCCCCTCTGTCCATGACCTCACCTTGGCCAAGATGTTTTTGATGTTCCCTGTAGACTGGGGATACTGGTACTATCTGTGGCTGTGTCTTGAGGGCATGTGAGCCAAGTGATGTCTTCAGACTCAGGGCTGGGATACAGAGCATGGGGCTCACTGCATTTGAGTGGAAACGAGAGGAATCCGATGATGAGATTTATTGAGCATTTATTAAGTACCAGGAACTATTGACGAGAAGTCACAGTGATCCTGCAAATGGCTGCACTTATTCCCATTTTACAGATTGGATTCTGAATCTTAAATGTGTCAGGGTCTCAAGGTACTAGTAGGTGATAAATGTTGGACATGGTGGATTGGTTTCCTCATACATTACCTCAAGTCACCTCAGATTTAGCATCTTAAAATACCCGGTCAGAGGTCTGGATCCCGGGTGCTGAAAATGCTGCTAACTTGGTTGTGAACTGTCCCTTACCAACTCATATAGTTGAGTTGCTCAGCCCTCAGCTGGTGGCACTGTTTTGGGAGATTCTGGAACCTTTGAGAAACAGGGCCTTGGTAAAGGAAGCAGGTCACAGGGGTGAGGTGGGGCTCGAAAGTTCCAGCCCCGTTTTCGAGTCCATCGACCCAGTGGGAATCCACCATACTAAGCTCCTGCTGAGGACTAACCTACCCAGGACATGCACCATAATGGACGAGACATTCTTAACTGCAAGGCAGAACAAACCCTGACTCCCTTAAGATGCTTCTTTTCATTATCTGGTGACAGCAATCAGAGTAACTAGGAGTTAGAGAGATGACTGAGCAGTTAAGAGCTCTGGCTGTTCTTGCACAGGACCTGAGTTCAAATCCCAGCACCAACATGGAGGCTTACAACCTCATCTAATTCCAGCTCCAGGGACAATGACACCCTCTTTTGGCTTCTGTGGGTATTGCATGAATGTGATGTACAGGCATACATGCAAGGAAAAGCCTATATACATAAAATAAAAATAAGATAAATTAATAAATGGATCCCCTAGCAACCATCCAAGAAAGAGTTCATGATTAAAGACAACACAGGATTTACGTAAAGATCCTTCTGGCTTCAGGTAATGGCAAATCCACAAATCAATCTAAGTAAAAAAAGGAAAGCATAGAAACTCACATGGAACATCTCAAGGGGCAAGACCCTAGTGCAGAATATCCCAGGAGCTCACTGTGTGTTTTCTATCTTTCTGTTAATGTCACTCTTCGAGGTCCCCTGACCCTAGAGAGGATGGCTGCAGATGCTCCAGGGGTCCCTGAAACCTGGCCATGTCTGTGCACCCCATCTTTAAAACAAGGCAGCATTTCCCAGAGGCTTCAGAGCCTCTATGTGTCCCTTGGGGACCTGTGGTCCTTCAACCATGATCAACGAAATCAGGAGGAGGGAGATGTTGGGCAGCCTACTTGTTTGAGACTGTAAGTAATATGTCTCGTAAATGTAAGGCTTGGATTGGCTGCCACCATCATCCTCTTTAGTCTTATCTTGCTTCTAGAAAGTCTACCACTGACTGGGAACCCCTTTGAGGCATCATATGAGCCTTCCTATATTGACATCAACACCGTCTGGAGAGTGCCTAGCACCCATACTGCCCCAGGATGACTGCCCTGTGATAAAAAGCACACGCTAGCTCCACATATTTCTGAAAGTCTTCGGGGCTGTATTTCAGAAATTAATGCATTTTGGGCCAACTGGTCATTTCAAAAAGAATTCTTCTCTTTCTTTAAATGTCACATCTTCCAAAGCATGTCCTCCTGAGTGTTTATAGGTTATGAGCTCCGAATACCTAGACCAAAGCTTACTTGTTACACTTCGGTTGGGTGGAATTATTAAGAGTGAGCTGGGCAAGCATGAGCTATTTAGAGCCACAGTTGGACAATTAGACAATTAGAGAAGGAGGGGAAACATTTATGACAAATTAGTGTATGTAAATGGCAAAGGGTGGTGATCTGCCATCTAAATGGAGTTCCACATGATTCTATTAAAAAGATTCATACTTACTAGTTTGTAATTATGCATATGTGTGTGTGTGTGTGGGTATGTGCATGTGAGTGCAATGCCCACAGAGGCCAGAAGAGGGACCTGGAGTTTATAAGAAGTTGTGAGGCACCTTGCAGGTGCTGGGAATTGAACCCAAGTCCTCTGCAAGAGCAATTAGTGCTCTTAACCACTGAGCCATCTCTCCAGCTCCTAAAATGGGTTTTGTGTTTTGAATGAGGTTGGGTGTAAGAGGTTCCCCTAGAACCTCTTTCCTTTTGGCTCCAAGGAAAGCTGAAATGGAGTCTTCGTCAGCTCCTGGAGAAGGCTCTCCATCAGCCTCCCGCAGTTTTGACTCAACTCTTTCTTCTGTGGCTTCAAGTCTTCCCTGTGCAGTTCCCACATTCATCAACGGTTCTCTCACACCTTGCACTGATCGTAAACTCCATCCGACTGGTGGAAAAGTTATGAACAGAATTCGTGGGTCTGGATTCTATCATTACTGGGATCACAAGACAGTTGTATCTTGTGGGCCTCAGCTTTCCTATCTTTACAGCAAAAAGCTTACACACGATGGCCACGAAGGTTACCTCTGATGTTCAGTGATTCCAATTTATAGACAAATAATTCTAACGCCTCATAAAGAGTCGGCTGTGATTCCCAGGTGTGGCTAGAAGGGCCAGTGACGGTGATTCTGAAAGCCTGAGGCCCAAATCCCTAAATGGAATTGCAAGCTCCCATACCCTACTGTTTTGTAAAATGTTACTGGGATTGAGGGAGATGGGGTCTTCACCTTAGACAGCCCCGTGTTTCGAGAGGTCGAACCTGATGGGAAAGACTTTCCACTGGTGTATCTGGGATCAAATTTGACAGTGAAGTCTTAGTCACAGGCCTCGCGGTGGATGGCAGTTCCAGGAACTCTGTCGCCTCCTTCTGGCCTCTTCTGGTACTGCATGCACGTGGTGCACAGATGTACACAAACAGAAACTAAAACGTAACACCTTAAAGTAGGTTGAATGGCATCCTTGGGATGAGGTTGTCTGCCTCCTGTGCACCAACCTTGCAGAACAAAAGCAGTGCTGAGCACACACTACACTGTAGGCTAGCAGGGGACCAGCCTATCAGCTCGTGCAAGAGTCTGTCCACTGCGCAGGGCAGTACTCAGCCAAGTCCTGCGACGGGAAGTTTCCAGAAAGAAGCTGCACCTTCCACCGAGCCTTCTGATGAGCTGATTAGAACTGCAGTTCTAATGCAGAGAGGTTGGAATGATGCAGGTCCAGAGCCTAATTACCATTTATTCTGGGCTATTTGTAACCCTCTAAATAGCCATTACTTGGGTACCTCTTGGGTACCTCTAAGTCTGACCTAATATCCTGTTACTAAGAGACAAACTCTTTCAAAATATGTTAGCTTAACAAATCCTAGTTTCCACTCACCAAAAGGCTAGAAAAACCATCAGACATCACGGAGGCCTAGTGCTGGGAGCTGTACTCACTTGGCTTTAGCCTGACTGCCTATGTTTCCACCAATGTATCTGAAAAGTTCTGTATTATAGCTTTCTTTGTTCTGTTGCTATGGAAACTTCTTCCATGTTAGAATGTGGAATTTGGGGTAACCTGAATGTTTTCCTGGCCATGGTCACTCACATTTGGCTCCAGAATAAACTGTCTCTTATTCCCTGTGAGGTGAAAATTGAATTTTTTGTGACTATCCCCAGATGGCAGATGAGGGCTTTCAGCTGTACAGTTCCAGGCCCAGAGCTGTGGGCAGAGCTCCTGAAGGCTCCCTGAGGGTCGTTTGAGGACTAAATGCTATTTCATGGAAAGGGCTTTGCTCAGTAAACACACCTCCAATTTCTTCCTCGTGGTGTCTCTTGCAACTCAAGCCTGGAATTCTTGTTTGCTTACTCATAAGACGTCCCTGAAAATAAAAGGAATTTATTTCACAAAAATTTAGGAATCTGACCACCACCCATCCAGGGGCCCATTGAAAGTATTTTAAAGTAAGATTTCAAAGAGAAGTTGTGAGATTTTTAGCCTTGTAAATCAAATGTTCCTTACTGGAGTGTGGCTGGAAATAGTTCTTTACATACAGTAATAACCGTTCAGACCTACAGGTAAATTCTAAAATTATACAGCTAAAAGAAATATGTTAACAGCCATGTGCTGGCACATGGCAGAGAAATATCACCCAGGGTGCGGGGGAAAGGCCACTTGTACCTCATGTATTTTATTGTTGAAGCAAGCTTCCCTAATGCGGGGAATATTGGTGACTAAACAAGAGACCGCAATATGAAATAAATGAAGCTGAAATGAGTTCTCATATTCTTCTCGCAGGGAAAGCGAATCAAACAACAACAATAACAGTGTTGATTCCCATAACATTTGCTTGAATTCCCACCCAGGTAGCCGCCGTGCATTCTGTCAAATCAATATTTCAGTAAAAACCAATAAAAACATATAGAGGAAAATAACCAGTCTCCAACACACGCATGCACGCCACCAAAACAAATCATTTCTTGACTCTAAGTAGGGTAATGCGGAGCCTTGAGAAAGAATTCTCATTTAGGTGTGAGTCCCAGGCAAGGCTGGCCGACTCCCCCGTTTGTCTCTGCACCGAAGGGACTATGGCTGCAAGAAAAAATTTACATCCGGCTGTTGACTAAATGCTGAAGGTGCCTTTCTCGTTATCCAGTTAGCAACGATGATAGCTATTCTTGGTTGTTAACTTGATGACACGACGGCTGGAATGAACTGAAGACCAAAGGGCTGGGTACACCTGTGAGGAATTTTTTTTTTTTAATTAGATAATTTGAAGTGAGAAGACCCACTTTTAATCTTGCTCTTTTTAATCTGGGCCACATCTTCTGTTGGCAGCCTATATAAAGCACACGGAAGAAGGAAGCGCTCTTTCTCTCTCTTTCTCTCTCTTTGCTTGTTTACTCTCACTCAACAGCAAGCCAATTTCTTCACTGGCATTAAGGCCCACCTCTTTGGGATTCTGGTATATACTGAAGACCAGCGGAGACATCCAGCCTCATGGACTGAACAACTACTAAATTCTTGGACCCTTCGTTGCTAGACAGACATTGTTGAATTAGGACCACAGCCTATAAGCCATCCTAATAAATCATATATATATATATATATATATATATATATATATATATATATATATATATGCATATATATAGTATGTGTATATATATATTTGTGTGTGTGTGTGTATGTGTGTGGCTGGAGCCAGAGGTGAATGAGGGTTCTCCCAGGTAGAGGCCACAGAGGGTAGCTCTGCTCTCTCATCCTCATCTCTATTCTGTCAGAGCAGTGCAGGTTGGAGAAATCACTCTATCATTGAAAGAAAAAATGAAGCAGGGTCTGAAGAGATGGCTCAATCAATGAAGTGCTTGCTACACAAGCAGGAGGATCCAAGTTTGAACCCCAGAATCCTGGGAAGCAGTCTTGCTCTGGCTCATGCCTGTCCCTGAGGGTCACATGACCATCCTCACTCAATCACTGTCATTAGGGAAGGGGGGGCTTCCAGAATTACAGGAAGGGATTGAAGGCAGGGAGAGTACATATCTCTGGGAGGCAATTGGGCACTTGTTAGCATTTCTGAATTAGCAGGAGTGATTTGCATTTAGAATAAATTTTGTATAATTATTCAGTAGACAGGAATTCACAGGACAAATCTCTTCCCTTGCTTGGAAACTCTTTTCAATACATCCATCCTGCAAATATCTCTTGGAGAATTAAAAAACAAAACAAACAAAAAAACAACATAAGCATGGAATGACAGAAAACACATTCAGGTGTGGGAGGGGAGAGGAGAGTTGAACAGGTCTCTATTTTAGGGTACAAGGTACTCTCCCAGCTCTGATCTTGGCATCTAGGAACAGGTGTGATCAAAGGGCCCCCGTCTCTATCCATCCACCTCCTTTGGTTCCCTGAGCCTGTTTCAGAGATGTCTGCAACCATTAAGAATTTGTAAGAAAAGATTTCCGCAAAAATGCCTGGAGTGGATGCCTCTCTTGGAATGCTAAGTAGCCCATCCTGACATGTGCCCTCAGACCGGGTCTTTAAGGATCTTTGACAGTTATTGACAGGCACTCATTAGTGTGCAGAAGTCTGCCCAGTACAGGGCTAAAAAAGCACCGGGTCATCTGCTTCACCCATCTCCCCGTGCTGCCAGTCACAGGAACATGGACTCCCTTTCCGGCTAAGCTGTGTTTACTCCCAGTTCATCTTGAAGAAGACTCTCTGCCCTTTGTCTTTTTGGGTGGATCTTGAGGAAATCAACATGGGTGGAGCTTGGGGCCAAGGCCATCCGCATTCAAGCGATGAGCTGCTGGGGCTGCAGTGCTCTGTGGAGTGGATACTTTTTTCACTGCTGGGACCAAAGGTCTGGCAAAAGCAACTTAAGGAAGGGTGGGGGAAATTGGTATTATGGAGTACCCCAAACAAAGGGCCCTTGTGCAATTAAGTATCCACAGCATGATAGATCTGCTGGGAAATCAGGCCACCATCAGCGGCTATGCCTGGAGAAGAGATGGAAACAGGATTGGCCTGAGTGACCCAAAGATAATAAACTTAGTACCGCTTAGTGCTTAGTACTTATGCTTAGTACGTGGGTGCTGGGAACCGAGCCCTGATTCTTTGCAAGAGCAGCCAGTGCTCTAACCACTGAACAACCTCTCCAGTCTCCAATGTATTTATCTATCTATCTATCTATCTATCTATCTATCTATCTATCTATCTATCTATCTATTTATTTAGACAGGGTCCCACTGAAGCTGGAGCTCCCTGATTCAGCTAGACTGGGCAGCCAGAGATCCTCCTGTCTCTGTATCCAGCACTGGGGTTATAGACACATCATCACATCTAGCTTTTTCTGTGGGTGCTGGGAATCCCAACACAGGTCCTCGATTGTGTGGTCAGCATTTTACTGAGCCATCTCCCCATCCTCTTTCTTGGGTTTTGAATGCTGCTGTCTTTCAAATATCTTTAAAAACATTATTCTGTGTATCATGGTGTTTTGACATCTTTAAGACCCTGCCTGAGTGACAAGAGAGGGGGTGGTCCTTAGGGATGGCTGATTCTTGGAGGTATCAGAGGACTCAGATAGGAGTCCTCCAGCTGTAAACAAACTGGCTCAAAGCCTCAGTCTCCTGAATGTGCTTTTCCTTTATTGAGCCAGGAGGCTTGGCTTCCTCTTGAACTGTTCATCCTACATGTAGTTGAATATAGCTGTGAGGGCTCACCAAGAGAGACAAGGAGGCATTTCTCATATGTGCCAACTCTGCCAGATGTCAGCAGAGGGAACCACCATCATGGCCAGTGCCATACTCATAGTGGAACCCCGAGCATCTGAGCTCAGGTGTATTTATTCTTTCAGAACTCCTCAAGTAGTCTACTGATAGCACATGCAGATCATTAGTAATCAAACATCCCCTATAGAAATCCAACACCTGCAGACAATACAGAACATCAAGGCCTATGCATCCCTTTTTCCAACATAGCACAAAAACAATTATTTTACATGTAACTAAAAATAAACTTCTGCAACACCTACCCTCTCATAAAACCTGTGACCCACATACTTCCATCCCTGTTGTCATCCCTGATCACCTGTTGTGGTACTGTCCAGTGCTGTGGGCTTCTGACTTCAGTCTCCAGGTCCCTTGGGATTAGTTTAGTTTGCTCTCCCTGGGCAAACTGTCTGTCTGTCTGTCTATCTATCTATCCACCCATCTATCTACAATCTATATTCTTCCCTCTCTCCTCTCTCCGAGTTATGGTGAAATATGGACCTGTTTCACTCAAATTGGTTGTAAACTCACCTTGAATTCTCATCCTCCCGCATCCATCTCCTGAGCGATGGCTTACAGACATGCACCACCATGCCCAGTTTATGTAGTGCTGGGGGATAAAACACAGGACTTTGTGCATGCCCAGCAAACACCCTACCCAGTGAGCTATATTTCCCAATTAGCAATCATTTTTTCTTGCTATTGGCCGCAGCTGACCACCCAGCTCAGAAGAGAGCACAAAACCGTTCATTTTCATAAAAAAGACCATCATCTTTAAACTCCATGCACTCGAATACAAATATTAATGAGTTTTTCTTAAAGGTGGTTTTTTTTTTTTTTTTTTTTTTTTTTTTTTTTATGTCTCCCTGGTCTCTTTTCTTTCTGATTCTTCCTGTTCTCTTTGGTCTCTGGCTTTTCTTTTGACAATGCTATTTGAAGTGGGTGCCCCGAGAGCTGAGTGGGGACCCAGTAAGCCTTAGGAAGGAGACCTTCAGGGTAATGTGTCCGAGACGAGTGGAACAGACACACCATCTGCATTTGCAGTTCCCTTTTACAGGCTTAATAGTCTTTTCAGAGAGGCATCCTCGGGCCTGTAGGAGTTCACAGCTCAGGAAAGGGTGCGTTTAGCTGCTTGTATTGTGACTCTGGTGGTCAGGTGAGGTGCTCAGGAGATAGTTCACTGCTCAGCTACTGGACTTAGGCATAAACCCCTGTTCTGTTTCCTTAACTGTTCCTGGATTCTGAGATCATTTCCGTAAAAACGTCGGCCCCTTTTTGTGGGCAAGGGTGGGAACTGCCATAGCCCCGGTGAGCAATCCTTTTTTCTCTTGTGCATAAAGTACCTTCTTCCCCAAAGCTCTTACTCATCACAAAGTTTGTGTCGAGGGTACTCAGCAGGCAGCGCCCTGCAGTGGTTGGGGGGTTTCTCTCTGGAGCTCAATGGCCAGTTTGAAGCGCTCCCTGACTCTTCCCTGGCTTTGCAGCTGTGGGTAAACTTAACTGTCCCTGCATCTGTGTTCCTCACCTATAAAGAGTGGTGGTTACTTACTTAGTCATAGACCTTTGCTGAAAATGAATAAGGAAAACATGACACACAGGCAGGCGCTAGGTTTAAGTGTGATTAGTCCTTTTGGACTCCAGGTGGGACAGTGGCTACTCCTGAAGTTTACAAGCATCTGGGCCAAATTTTATTGTCAAATAGTGTATGTGTGTGTGTGTGTGTGTGTGTGTGTGCGTGCGCGCACATGAGCGCGCGCACGCACGCAGGGGTGGATGGGAGGGGGGAAGACTAGCTTGGCCTCTGGTTTCCTGATCCCTCCTCCATCTTTTCTTCTCCATCCATTCTTGTCACTCCCCTGACAGCACAGCAGATGTATCTGCTTTTGTTTTATGGCCCTGTTTTCCTTGGTTGGTGTCACACTGTTAAATCAAATGCACATCCTGGCCTTTGGAATTTCGCAAGGCTGGACTTTAATAGCCTTGCAGATTGGTTGAGGGGAGGGGAAGTCAAGGCCCAGAGTGAGACCCACTCAGGAAGACTGACTCAGGGGTCAAATGGCCATTGGTCCCAATGGCCATCGGCTTTTCCTTCATTCAGACTCCAGATTGCTTGCCTTCATGCTGGGGCTTCACCTCAACTCTTTTAAGTTTCTCTCACCTCCTCTCTCTCTCTCTCTCTCTCTCTCTCTCTCTATATATATATATATATATATATATATATATATATATATATATATAATTTATTTAATAATAATTTAAAACTATAATTACATCATTTCCCCCCTTTTCCTTTTCCTCCCACATATCCCTCTCTCTTACTGTCGCTCAAATTTATGGCTTCTTTTTAATACATCAATACAACCCGCTCAGTCCGTATAATGTTCCTTGTATGTCCAGCATTCTCAGGGCTGAACGTTGGGTATTTGGTAACCAGTCAGTGTTCCCCCCCCACGCCCCCCAAGACGCCTTCTCCTGCTCTCGGCATTCCGCAGTTGTTTGTAGTTCTTTGTGTCACGCTGAGGCTTTGCGAGCTTTCCTTCCTCCGCCTTAAGGTGTCTATCGTCGCAGTCCTTGTTCGGCCCATGTTTCCACAGTCCTGTTGGCGAGACGTTACGGTTGTATCTTCTGACATTTCTAGGAGACACAGCCTCACAGCAAAGCTCAACTGTCTGAAGCCAGACCCCAGGAGCAGCCATGGAGAAGGACATTTAGACTAGAATGAGCTGGCTGCCAACTTGGCTTAGAGGCGATGTTTGGGGGTCTCTCTGATGCCTCTCTGTACGCGGCACTGGGAGCCGATGCTCCTCTGAGCTTTACAAAACTCAGATTCACCTGATCGAAGTCAGCAAACTCTCTCCCTCTCTCTCGGTCATCTGTGTTAACTATGATGTCTTACATGTGCTATTCTCCCCCTCCCCCACTTCCTATCTTCCTCTTGTGGTCTCATTTACCCAGTTCTGGTCTTTTTAAATTTTATTGTCATCCTTGTAATTGGTTTAAATTATTGTTGTTGTTATTATTATTATTATTGTGTGTGTGTGCGTGTGTGTGTGTGTTTCCTTACCTTTTTGATTGGATTTGACTTTTGGACTTCTAACCTCCATAATCAGGTAATATATCTTTTTTTTTTTTTTTTAAGGTGTGGAGTTTAGAGTGATTTGCGATAGTAGCAACAGGAAACTAGTGCAAGCCTTGGTCCCACACTGACTTGTTAGACCGTAGATATTTTAATGGGGAAAGAAAGGTGACTTCAGAGCAACCCTGATAAGCCAGCACTGATAGAGTTCAATGTTTGCTACTTTATCATTTTATACGTGTGCGTGCAAATAAGGCTACGTTTGTGCCAATCACAGTGGTACATCACTAAATGAAAATGAAGGATTATGTTTGCACCAATCATAGCAGACCTCAGTGCAAATGAAAGTTTGTGTTTATACCTATCAAAGCTTGCCTCTCTAGCCTCAGTCACGCCAGGGGAATGCCCCTCTCTGGTCTAGGGAGAAGGTAATGGAGAGTTCAGGGAGGTTCATGATAGCAAAGAACCTAGTGTAAGCTGAAACAGTCCAGGCTGGGGCCCTGCCTGCAGGAACTGGAGCAAACATCTGTGGTCACTGTGTAGCTTCCCCAAGGCACCAGGGAGCATTCTGGATTGCTGACGCTGGCATAAGGATAGTCAGGGTGGGCTGCGTGATTGATAGTTCTTTTGCTCCAGGCAGCCAGGGCAGCCAAGGAACATCCAACAGCCACTAGCTAGGGAGTCACATGCCCAAACCCATGTCTTTGCTTATACACAGGATAATGGACATCAGGAGTACTTAGGGCAGGGATGTAGAGAGTAATTTTAAAAGATTCTTAAAGCCTAATTGTTTTTCACTTATTAATTTTTTTGAGACAGGGTCTCTCGCTGGCCTGGTGCTCACCAATTAAGGCAGGGTGTCTGCCTGGTGAGCCTCAGGGATCCTCTTGCATCCCCTTCTCCAGTGCTAGGATTATAAGCACATGCCCCGATGCCTGGCTTTTTCATGTGGGTTTGGATTGAACTGGGGTCCTTGCACTTGTACAGTAGACGCTTTCCTGACTGAGCCACCTCCCCAGCACCAATCTCTGAACTTGGAGGTGGGAAGGTTGGGGCTGTTCAAGCTTCTGCTGCAGTTTGCAAAGCCTGCCTGACCTTCAGAATTCATTAACTGTCACAAATGCCCTCTTCCTGGGCCCCACCCTGGCCCCATGATTTGTCTCTCCCAGGATGAAACCTGCATTTGTAGTTTGAACAATAATCCCTGATTTTTTTTTTTTTGGATAAGGAATATGGAGAAGTTTCACCAATGGCTGAAGCCTACAGAGGGAAGATACTTATCAAATTAATTTCCCAGGCTTTGTTCAGGTAAAAACGAGTCAGGTGATGCTTCAAAGAGGGTTAAACTTCTAATTCAAAGATTTTCCCCCTCTCTCCCTGGTTTTCCTCCCTGCTCATTTCACTCACTTTATAAAAAAAAAAAAAAACAACAAAATAAAACATAGTAGAGAGACTGATCATGGCTGATCACCCATCAGGGCTACAGCTGAGACTCAAGGGACCAAAGGGAACCACAAGCCTGTAATAAGGAGCTCACCTTCCCGACAGACACAGCTGAATGGCTCATACAATGATGCAAATCATAAAACGTTGGTGTGTATAGTACAAAACTGGTCTGAACTCTGGTAGCCTGTGTCCTTCCTATGGAATCTCAAGGGTACTCAGAGTGAATTCAGATCTCCTGGCACTCAGGCTGGAGTCCCCAGAAGACAATGAGCACCAATGTTGGTCTTATGCAAATCCTGCCAGATCTGGAATCACCCTGCTCCCTGGACCCCAAACCATTCCCACCAGCACACAAAATTACAACTGATGATCGGCCAGTATCACGGAAAATCACTGCAGAGTCCGTGACTGCGCAAAGCCAGGCTGCTTCCTGCAGAATCTCTGCTCAGATGGCCAGAATCTCCTCTTCTCCCCACCTGACTAGCTTCTGTGCTGATGTATGTTTTCACCCTTCACCTGACTCAGGATTGAGTTTAGCATCATCTGTATGGGAAGGTGGTACAGAAGCTTCATGGCTAGGAGTATCCACCTCTCCAGGGCTGGGCTTTCAAAGCTCCACTGTCTGTGGGAAAACCTCATGAATTCTGGGGACCAATAGCAGAGTTGGGGACCAGGGCTCCACAGTGCCTACAGTTGCAGGCAGGGACAGTAGCACTCTCAAAGTCAGTTCACCCTGACTGCAAATTGCAGCAGCACAATGATGAAAGAAGAAAAATTCTAACTTAGAGAAAATTACAGTTTGGGACTGCAAATCCATAGAAAAAAATATGTATATGTGTGTATATTTATATACACACATATACACTTACATATATAACACACATATATATGACAAAAATCTGAGAATTAAAGAGAGTCTAAGAATACCTATATTTTTTAAAAAAATATTTCATAGCTTAGAAATGTTAAGACATTTTGTATTTTTCAAGAATAACACATTCAACTTCCGAGGACACGGGTCATTCTCAAGCTGCGTGGGACTCAGCAATGCCTCTTTACCTCCTTGTGAAAATATGTTTGAACTGGTCTCATATGTGAAGGTGCTCGTGGCAGTTAATTAAATTACCACAGGACATTGGGGTGAAATGAAGTCTCTGCTTCACACCATCCAATAGTCACTTCTGGGGCCATGGACGCGGCTCAGTCAGTCACGTGCCCGCTGTGCAAACAGGAGGACCTGAGTGGGATCTCTGAACCCATGTAAAAAGCCAGGCGCGTTACAGGTGTGGATGGAGGAAAGCCCAAGAGACCTCAACCCTACACGAAGAACTACGGGCAACTGAGGAATGCTGAGAACAGGACAAATAGTCTTCCCCAGCCAGAGCACAATCATTGGTTATCCAATACCAAACGGTCAGCCCTGAAAACGCAGGTACAGGTAACATTATAAGGATTGAGCAGGCTATATTTAGAAATATATATGTATATATATATATACATATATATGTTCGTAACAACAATTAATGAAAAGAGAGGCCACGAATTTGAAAGAGTTGGGGAGGGGGTTGTAAGCAGCAGGGTTTGGAGGGAGGAAAGGGGAGGGGAAACGGTGTAACTGTATTATAATCTCAAAAAATGAGTAAAAAAATTATTATTTTAAAAAGCCAGCTTCTGAGGATAGAACTGGGGTCCTTGTCTTTTAGAGGCAAATACCTTACTGACTGAGCCATCGCTCGAGCCTTCTGGCACCCACTTGTGGCTACTTAATTTGTAATGTCAGAGCTTCTTTCCGCACCTGGACCTCCCCTCCCCCAGGCACGTGTTTGACATTACATGGTTATTAATATTTATATTCCTTTCTATAAATAGGGCCTCAGCTTTGGTCTGTAGGTCAAATCCTGGAGCAGAGAAATGTTAAATAGCATGTACGTGAGTAGACTGAGGAACCTGCTTTTCTGGTTTATGGCGTTTTGTGAGACAACAGTAGCAGCATCGAACCCTGAACGTCCCAGTTTACCCTTTGCACCTGCGCACTAGAGCCATTGGCAGACATTATTAATCAATGGACGATACCTGGGGAAGTTAGTGCTGAAGCAAACAGGTGGTTCAAACCCATCCTTTCCCCATCACCAGGAGCTAAGGGAGGTATCCTTGCCGATAAAGGCATGTTTTCATCTGCGACACTTGTGTTAGTGCACCTTGTGTTAGCGCTGGCCTGACTGTGGGTAATGAGACAGGAAATGGCGTTCCTTTGTGTGTGCGGTGGAGAGGATCGGGCCCAGGGCTTTGTGTCTGCTGGGCGAGCACTCTGCCTACTGGGTTACATCTCCAACCTAGAAATGGTGTCTTTTCATTGTTCGCTGTGGAATTCTTCACGACGATCGGCTCACCATGAAAGAAACGCACAGGGGATGGAGAAATAGCTGAGCGATTAAGAGCACCGCTGCTCTTGCAGAGGGCCTGGGTTTGATTCCTAGACTATGCATGGCAGCCCATAAGCACCTGTAACTCCAGTTCCAGATGCCCCCTGCTTGTCCCCACTGATAACTGCATGTATGTACACATACAACTCCCGACGCAACTGGAAGATGCCTGAATCTTACCTTTAGGAGCCAAGCCCCCGGAAGAGGAGGGTACTGGGGGATGGCACCCCTATCCTGGGTGGACAAACACAAGTGCCCCCACACTCACTGTCAAGCTCTCCTCTACCTCCTCTGCTTGGGGGATCTCACATCTTGAAGTCAGGAACACCATAGTCTTTCCAAAGCCTTCGTTTTGCCTTTGTTCCAGGAGCCATCAGCAGAGATGCCCAGGGGTCAGAGTGCATTCAGTCAGATTGACATGTCAACACCACACATCACTGTAGAGGAGAGAAAAGAGCTGCAGGAGGCCAGAAACTGACCATGCAACAGTGAGACAACATCTTCAGCACTGAACCCCAATCTCCCTCTCAGAAGCAGCCCCTGGTGGGGAACCTGTTGGCCAGAAGCAGCCACATGGCCTCTACTCAACCACAAGGAGGCAGGCTAGGGCTGAGAGGTGAGCAGTGGAAATGTGGAGAGCAGCTGAGCTTGCTGGCTTCTGTGGTGCTGTAGATGTATCATCAGTGGCTGTCCACTTGGAAAGGGCAGAGGTCCGTATGAGGCTGGTCTCCAGGCTCAGGAGAAGACCCGGTGACTGAGGGATCCTGAATAAATAAAAAGAAATCCAACTTGTCCTCAGGAGATGAAGACCTCAGAAGGAAACATGTTAGATAGCTTGATGTTCAGGTAAGGGACTGAATCCAAGGATGCTGTGGGAGGGAACCATAAGAGAGAGAGAGAGAGAGAGAGAGAGAGAGAGAGAGAGAGAGAGAGAGAGAGAGAGAGAGATTGAGAGAGAGAGAGAGAGAGAGAGAGGGAGAGAATCATCCAGGGCTACCATACCCACTTCCCCTACATCAGGATGGACAAAGGGAGAGGGTACTGGACACCCTGCTTTGTCTCAGGTGTGGACCATGTATGAACACAGGCCACAAGGCAGATGCCAGGACCGAGCCATCTGTCTTTACCCTGTCCATCCTCTGATCACCCATATCAGAGTTCCAGCACCCCCAGATCCACCAAACAACAGCTGGCAAAGAAGGAATTCCTAGAAACGAACAATGTCCCAGCGTGCAAAGTAGCTTGGAGCTAGTGAGGTGGCACGGAGGGGGTTGGGGACACATCCTCCTCCAAGGATCAAAGTGTTTATTTGACATAGAAAAATGTGTCTGTCCATGTGGATTACAGTCTTCTCAGTTCCCTGTTACTCTCAAGGGAAGTTTCAACACTTAATGACTTAATGTCTGCTAAACCTTCAACTGTATAAAGAAAAAATATAGGGGAGTGAGAGAAAGGACTCAGTACACACTGATGCTCATCAAAGGGAATGGAGCGAGTGGATTGGGTGGTTTTCCCTCATGGGTTATGAACATTGGGTACCACTGGGCTCTGGAAAATTTTAAATCCAGAGCAGGGTTTACAGGCTTACAGGTTTGTTTAGCTAGAATTAGTATTTCACAGACTAACTCCCTGTCATGGCAGGGGGTTGGGGGAAGTGTTCATTGCCCAGAAACTCTGGCCAGATTCATTCATTAGGATAGAAAAGATGGAGGAGGAGCAAGGATTGTGCCCGGATTGGACTCAGACACTCAGCAATGTGTATGAGTAGGGACAACTGTGAAACTCTTTTAAAAGTGTGTAAGATTAAGAAAACTTAAATCATGAGGGATGGAGGCTGTAGGGATGTCTCAGTGGTTAAGAACAATTGATGCTCTTACAGAGGACCCAGGTTTGGTTCCCAGCACCCACATGATGGTTTGCAATAGCCTGTTAATGATATATCAGGGATCCAGTGCCATCTTGTGGCCTCCACAAGGAATTACACTCATGTGGTACTCACACACACACACACACACACACACACACACAGACACACACACACACTTAAATGAAAAATATAAACGCAAAAAGGTTTAAATTTGCTTCTAATTATGATGTTATAAAATGAAGCAAAATAAAAACAAGGCATTGGACTCTGTGAGACATTTTCTGAAAAAAAGCCAAACAAACAAAACACCACAATCAAACTGACAAATAGGTCTCACCAGCTCCTCTCTATTTCTGTCTCTTTCAGCAGTGCGAAGTGTAAGAGCTTGAAAGAGAGGGAGGATGAGGAGATAGTGCAGGTGGTAAAATGCTTGCACGAGGACCTGAGTTCAATCCCCGGGACCCATATAAAACGCCAGGTGTGGTGACACCTGTTTGTAATCCTAGAACGGGGAAGGCAGAAAGAGGACGATTCCCCCAGCCTCGCCGGCCAAGCAGCCTAGTCCAATAGGCAAACCTCAGGTCTCAGTGAGAGACCCCATCTCAAAAAAGAAAAAAAAATGACATCACCCAAAGAATGCCACCTGAGGTGACTTCTGGCCCCTGCACACACATGCACACCCCATATGGATGTGCACCCATATCCGTGCACATATAAACAAGCAAAAGAAATCTTGGAAGACTGTGTGCAGTCCTCCACTAAGACGCTATACTGCATTCAAGACTAAAATGGCTTACATTTATTTCTAATGATGACCTCACAGACACAGGCACTGTGAAAACTGTGTGATGTTTTCCCGTCTGCCTTGATGTCATGAGCCTCTTTTGCAGTGGTTCTGCACAGATGAGGGCTCTGTTCCAGCTCTAGATGGCACGGATTACCCCGTAGCTGTGGCAAATGGGCTCTCATGCTCCGTGAGGGTGGTGATGTGGAGTCCCGTGTCTGGATAGTCCATCCGGATGTCTTCTGCAGATGTCCCTTGGGTGTGGCAAGGCCAGAGGTGAATGTGAATGGCCAGAGGCTCTTGGACACATTCCACTCTTTTGCACTCCTTGATTATCTCTGTCTGATCGTCCTGGCCCAATAGGCGAGCCCTAATCGGGGTTCAGATCACAGTGTAAACAGTTCTGTTGGCACAGCGAGATTCGTGCTAATGGAGAGGCTTAGACACGCTCATGGCCTTTGTGTTCAGCCAGCCCTCGTTAGCCCGTGTCCATAATTCTCCTCCCTGATCTCCCTACAGATCTTCCTAATGAGGCGATTTTACTCTGATTATTGGGATAAATCGAAACATGGTCTTCACCGAAGTCATTGCATCCAGGAAGGGCCATTTGTGGGCACACCTTTACGCTGACACCTCCCTTTGCATTCTGTGGCCTCTCCTCTCAGGATGGTGTGTAGTCAGGACACAGGCTGTACAGTTGGGAGCTCATGAATGGTGACTAAGGAATAGGTGAATGTTTGCAAAGGGGGAGAATATGAATGACAGCCCGAGCCCCTACCTCACTCCAGAGATTCTAGAATTCCTCATACTCAATGTCGAGGCAAGAATTGGTTGTGTGTAGAAGACTCAGTAGCACGATCCCTTTCTGGCTTTCCCAGGTGCTTTCTGAGTTTGTAAACTTATGCAACAGTAGGCAGAGTCTCCGTGCCTCCCTCCCTCCCTCCCTCCCTCCCTCCCTCTCTCTCTCTCTCTCTCTGATTCCAGTCTGATCCCTACACTGTAGAAATTAATTAAAGTGTATTCAGTTCTACCCAGACACATCGCCAAGGAAGCCAGTTAAAAATAAAGATACTGCAAATAGCTTACATTCATTTTTTTATAGGTATTTTAGTCTTTACTTATTTGTGTATGTGTGCATGAATGCATGCGTGTATGAGCATGTGCATGCACGTGTGCATGTGTGTGCACATGCATATGCATATGGAGAGGAGGCTAGAAGATAGCACAAGGTGATCACTCTGCAGTCTCCTTTGAGACAGGGTCTCTCACTAAGCCTGAAGTTGGGCCGACTGCCGACAAGCCCTTCGATCCTCCTGTATCTTCTCCTATATAGTGTTGGGGTTACATGCCTGTCCATAACCATGCCACTTTCTCTTGACCTCGGATCTGGGGATTTGAACTCAGACTCTCATGCTTGTACAGCCGGTCCTTTTAACTCTGTAGGCACTCAGGCAAGTCTCCTTTCTGTGTTCTATAAGTTTGTAACATGCAGGAGAGAATTAGCAAGTGAATCTGGATTTTTCACTTTCTTTCTACAGGGACCATTAGATACATTAAAAACCCAGGGAGCCAAACAACCCAGGGAATTCTTGGGCAACTTGCAAATGTTCCCTTGTTAGCTGCTGTCGCATAGCAGTGACAAAATGCCAGGTAGAGACGGCTTAAAAGAAAGAATGGTCTATTTTGGCTCCTGGTTTCTAAGGAGTCACTCCATTGTGGCAGGGCAGCTTCCCGATTGCAGGAGCACAGCAGAGCCAGGGAAAGCACGGTACTCTCTCTCTCTCCCTTCTTTTATTCTATGCGTTGAGGTGGTGTTTCCAGGTTCAGGGCAGGCCTTCCTCTTTCCTCTCTGGAGAAACCTCCATAGACACGCCCACAGGTGTGCCTCCCCCGTCTCTTCGGTGATTGTAAGTCCAGTAAGGTTGTCAGGGAGATTAACTGTCACATCTGTCACAGAAGGTCATCTCAGAAATTTACAGATATTCCAGACTAAGCTGCAAGAGGTAGGCTTACTTTTTAAGATTTAAGATTTAATTGTTTTTCTTGTTTAAAAAAAAAAATCAAGAGCCTGGAGAGATGGCTCAGTGGTTAAGAACATGTGCTGCTCCTGCAGAGGACCCGAGTTCAATCCCCAGAACCCACACCAGGCGGTTCGCAGCTGTCTCTATGTCTAGTTCCAGATGGATCCGATGCCTGTGGTCTCCGTGGGCACTGCAGTCATGCACGTAAACCCACAGGCACGCTCATAATAAAAAATAAAGTAAAACTTAAAAAAGGATCAACTTATCTTTAGAATAACGTGGGAAAAATAGAACACATTATAGCTAAGAATTAAAATGTTCATCATGGCTTTCTGCGGAGCAAGAAATAGCTGTAACAAATTTACATGAAAGAGTGTAGCTTCTAAACCTATTTTGCGAAAAGGACTCACTATCCTGTCAGGACTTCATTAATCCAAGGTTTATGAAATAGGTAATATTTCAAAATTGTAAAACATAAAATAGGCTCAGACATCCAGCATTTGCATATAAATAGAAAACTCGGATCTACGCTGCTAGGAAAAAATTATTTTCTACATTTTTCATACAATTTTCACTAAATTAGCCTTTAAAAATGTCCTTGTCATGTAGATTGATTTTTTTTTTTACTTCCTATTTAAACAATGAAAACGAATTTTTTTTTTCCCCTGTAAAGAAATGGCTGTGTGAGATGGTTGAACTCAAGGCAAACTTTCCAGCCAGAGGGCTAGACCAATGTGCTATTCAGGGGACGCCTGAAATGACAAAGACCCGTTCTCTTTCTTTCTGTTCGGACTCGGCTTTCTATCCAAATCCAGTCATCCCACCCCAGGACTTATGAGGTGGCTGTCCCTCATCTTCCTCCAGAATGACTCTCCTGGGGACTTTGGGAAGAGCCTAATATCATGCTCTCTCAGTGTTGAACAGTCTACCTCACTCTTTCAGGAACTTGTGGCCAGCCCCTCCCTTCTCAAGCCCTGCAGAGTTGTGAGGGTTCTCTGAAGGGACAGACCTAATAGGATAAACACATATATTAAAAGGGATTTATCAGAACGACTCACAAGATGCTGTTGGGGCAGCCCAACAATTGTTTTCTTATTGAAGACTGAGACTCTAATAGTTGTTCAGACGGTGTGGCTGGATTTCTCTGCAGTCCCATTCTGGTGCCGCAGTCCCAGAGGATTTCTGGAGAGCTGCTGGATGGACTTCAGTCTACATAAGAATCCTGAAGAAGTTGGATTTAATGACAGCTGCAGCCACACAGCAGATGAACTTGCCAGCAAGAGTGAGGGAGAGCAGGCAAAAAGCAAAAACTCTTGTCTTTTTTGTCCTCTATATAGGTTGCCACCAGAAGGTATGGTCCAGGTTTGGGGTGGGTCTTCCTGCTTCAAATCATCTGATTAAGGAAATCTCTCCCAGAAGAAGCTTGGGTTTTAATCAGTTCCAGATGCAGTCAAGTTGACAATCAGGATTAGCTGTCAGAGTCCACCCACCCCTCTCTATGTCCTCAGTTGCAGGTGGCACACAGTTCTAATCACCTTTAGACTGGGATCCCGTCCCCAGTAAAGAAGTATGTTGCTGGGCAGCAGTGGCACATGCCTCTAATCCCAGCACTCAGGAGGCAGAGGCAGGTGGATCTCTGTGAGTTCTAGGCCAGCCTGGTCTACAGAGTGAGTTCCAGGACAGCCAAGAATTACAACAGACAGACCCTGTCTTGAAAAATAAAAAGAAATATATTATTTTCTTAGTCTCCAAACTCAGGCTATTTCTCTTTCAGAAGCGATTCTCAAAGCTCACAGGAAACTTCTGAGACAGTGCTCCTCTGCCTCTCATATATATGGAGCGGCCAAGGCTTTCTGGAGATGAGACTCAGCTTCAGGATAGTTTAAGTCTCCCCTGGTAATGCCTCTGCTGCTACTGATAGTGCCAGTTGATGATATCATGTCCACCTGAGTGTGGTGTATCCACAGAGGCACAAGTGGCCCACCAGCAGCCAGGGACACACCATCTTCTGCCACAGGGATATTAGAAACTAGAACAAAAGATGTAACGCAGACCACAAACACAAAGCACTTCTCCCCTGGGAAAAAAAAATGCATTTGCCTGAGCATCACCCAGCAGAGTTGTGAATGGTGTGTGTGTCTTTCCAACCTCAGGGTTCAGGGACCTGACTTCTTGGAAAGCTTGCCCAGGGACTCACTAACACAAGTCAGAATGTTGCTGAGTCTCCTAAACTATCAGAGTTTGTCTCAATGTTGGGCTGTACTGAGAACAGAGAGCTGTCTGTGGTGCTGACAACAGTCCTCTAGGAAGGAGCCACACCTTGGGAGCCTGCATGCAGTCAGTCTCAAGCATAGTTCTTGTTCAGTTGAAGACTTGTCATCGAAGTCAGAGAATATGAATCCATCTGCATTTTATGGTATGGTTAGCATGAAAATTCCAACCCAATGAAGGGTGCCTCAGTCTGCTTTCTCCCATTGCTGATAATGCCAATGTCTAGCTTTGTTTGCGACTAATGAGAATAGTACAAAGACTATAAATCAAAGATTTCATACAGTAGAAAAAATAATTATAGAAGGCTTCAAAGTGAAATATTAGATTTAGCTTCACTGTATTTCCACCTATGTGCACACCCAGCCCAAAATGCATACCTAGTCACGTGTGTGTTTAAAGTTATGTGAAGAAGGGGTGGACTAAGTTAGTTCCTGTTCAGTCAAATGATGTTGGCCATGAATTAGTTATATGTTAATTATGCAAGATACAAAAACTATGCAGGTGAGTTCTCCTCAGATATCAATTTGACTCAAGGTTTACTGCGGACATAGATACAGTGAGTGTGAATATTCTTTTAAATGTCAAACAACACTTGGGGAGATAGCTCAGTGGTTAAGAGCACCAGATGCTCTCACAGAGGACTGAGGTTCAATTCCCAGTACTCACATGGAGGCTCACAACCTCCTGTAATTTTCAGCTCCAGGAGATCTGATGCCCTCTTTTGGCCTCTGTGGGTTCTGCACCCATGTGAATACACACACACACACACACACACACACACACACACAGATACAATATATACACAAATAAAAATAAAAATTAAATAATGTCAAGGAAGGCACAATGTATTCCCTCTCTCTCTTCCTCTCTCCTTCCTCTCCCCAGAGTCTCCTCCTTCCCTCTCTTCCTTGCTCCCTGTCTCTCTTCCTTTGCTACCTCAGTCACATTAATAGGTCTGACAGAAACATCCCGCCCCAGAGTCATTAGATTCACATTTAAATACTACATGGTGCACAATTAATAAAGACTCAAAGACTGGTTATTTGATTATTAAAAATCTCTTACTGTCTCCTTCTTTTACACCTAGAAAGCACTATAATTTCCCCCTGCGATTTGTTAAATGTGAATATCCAGGCTCCATCCCATGTTTTCAACATACTGGAGGGTCTTCCCTTTCAGTGTTCTGGGCTCTCAGGTAAAGGCTGATAGGTTATCACATTAGGTTATGTGTATGTTAAAAATAAACTACAGTACCCTCACTAGCCACTTATCCCAATATGTAGAAACATCTGCTAGTAATGAAAAAAATAGTTAAAAAAAATCATTTAAACAAAGCCATTCTGGAATTTGCTCTCGGGTGGGCCAATTATCTAGAAATGGTAGGGGTGGTCCTGTCTGTCTGCCCTCTCCTTACTTCTCTCTCACACAGCTCTGGCCTGGCAGGTGAACAAAGTACATTGTCTCCCATTTCCCTCCAGGTAAGAATAATAATGATCTTTTTATTCATTCTTTAAGAATTCCATACATTTGTTCATATCCACCCTCTAGTTCCTCTCAGATACCCCAAGTCTCCTTCCCAGCTTTATGATGGCCCCACCAGGCCCAGAGAAAATCACTCTATGACACCAGGATCTGGCATTTATGCCAGTCAGTCCAAAGTACCGATGCTATGGGAAACTAGGCTCAGAATAGGCAGAGCATGGATTTTCCAAGAGAGATGATTTTTATTGGTGTTGGTAGAATTGTGTCTCCTATACAAGTGTGGTTGAAGGCCTAATTCCAATTAGACATAAATGTGATATTGCGTTTGGAAATAGGGTCATCGCAGACACAGGTAAGTAAGACAAAGTCCTCAAGGGGTGGAGTGGGACATGGTCCAAGCTGACTACTGTTCTGTTAGTATAAGGGGACAAGCGAAATCAGTGTGCCAAGAAACATCGCACCACTGTTTATTATGACGCTTCCCACAATACCAAAATATGGGTGGTAATGGCTCATTGGGGATGTTGGGCACCACTGGGATTCCCAGATTTGAGTGTTCAGAAGGGAGGAACTCAACAGAGGCTCTCAGATAGTTGCAGAAGGAGGGAGAGTTGATTAGAGAAAGATGCACGTCTGAGGGAGGAAGCCAGCCGACAGTGCAAATGCACTAAGCTTGTGTGACTTTCTGTATCTCAATGTGGGGACTAAAGATCATGCATAGTATAGATTCAAACATGCTCTGCTTGTTAGATGCAGCTCTACATACAGCTTCATGCTCCTGTGCATGCCTCATTAGCATCTTTCCCCAACGTTGCACATTTTAACACCATAAAGAACCACACAAGTCACCTCCAGGCAGGCTGGGGTGCCTCTGTTCTGCACCAGTGACCCCAGTCAATTCTAGTCAGCCTCAACTGGGATAGCCTGAATCTGCCAATCAGCAGTCTTTGTGTATGCCCTTTCATGCTTCATGCTCTACCCCACTCCCCTGCCTCAGTCCATCAGTGGCTGGGTAGGATGGACTACAGGCAGGATGAACTATATAAATTGGTTGTCATTTTCAGGAGCATATATATATGTCTCTGTGACATTACGTTATATTACATTACATTAAGCACATGAGCCAGGCATAGAATGACACACATGGTATGTTGTCATGCTATGTGAGAAAACACAGTTAGAGGGAAGAGGATTTCCCCTGTGCCAACTGTTCTCCTGTTGCCCTGGGAGTGGGAGTACACTGGTTGAACAGGTACCAGAACACAGCTGTTCCGAAGCTCAGTGGAACAGCTCACTTACAATTTGTTGCATCATATATTTGGACCAAGGAAAAGACTTTGAATTCTCCCAACCTGAAAAATAAGGAATATTTAAAAAAGTGGAAAGGCCAGTTCCCCTGAGCAATGTGTATATGTATTGACTGATCACATAGTGCCCTCAAAATATACTTACTCATGGAGCTAGAGAGTTGACTCAGAGGTAAAGAGCACAGGCTGCTCAACAGAGGACCTGGGTTCAATTCTCAGCACCCACTTGGTGACTCACAATCATCTATAACTCTAGTTCCAAGGGATCCAGGGCCCTCTTCTGGCCTCTGCAGGCACTGCACACACACCATGCGCAGACATAGGCAGGCAAAGCCGCTCATACACACAAAATAATAACCAGAGCTCACATCCCAAGAATCTATGTGAAAACTGGGCACTGTAGCATGTTCCTATAATCCCAGCTCTGGGAATGAGAAAGGGGGGGCCCTTGGGCTTTGCAATGAGCTCAAGGTCCAGTGAAAGACTCTGTGTCCATAGTAAGATAGAGCATGATTTTGGAAGTCACCTGACAGTCACACCTCTAGCTTCTACATACAAACACACACACACACACCCATACACACCCACATACAAATAGCCCAAGCACTTCACTTCCTCGAATCCTGTGATGTTACTGTCCAAGGAGATGCCCTTCCCCTCCCCCACTTCTCAACGAATTTTTAGCTCACATCATCAAAATTAATATTTTTCAGTTCTCCGGATCTCATCCCAACCACTTGATTACCTGACACACATCTACCCTCTGAGGGCTTCTGAGAATCCTATCTGACCTCATCGTCTCTGGGCAGTAGACAGAATCAGGTCTATTTACTCTGGAATGCGCCCCTAACTGCTTTAAAATGATGACTGTGTCCTCCATCTCCAAACGCCACATTTTTTTTTTTTTACATTATCCCTTTCTATTCATAATTGCTGGGAAAGGTTATTTTTCAGAGGACTTGCACTTTTATTGGGCCAGAATAAAAGTTGGCCTGACCCACATTTCATCTGTCACCCTTTGTATTTTTCTGTCGTGAATGCAAAATAGCGGAGTAATCTAAGACCGTGCTGAGTCGTGAAATTGAAAGGGCTAAACGACAGGGGAGTTTCTTTTTCTACTCTGATTAAATAGATTCAGGAAATTGGAGAATTTTTATAATGCCAAATAGAGACTTGCAAGGAAAGACCGAAGAGCAAGTGGTATTAAATCATTCAGGAGGGGAGCAAGGTGAAGAATATTTAGAGGCACTTACTCTGTCGAGATCTTTCCTGACTCAGCTGCTGCTGAGACCAGACACCAGAGGTGTCGTAGGTAAGAGGTCCTGACTTGCCAACTTTCCACCTGGACCTCACCTTGTAAAAGGGAGCAGGAGCCTGGAATGGGTATAGGAAGGAGAGCATGCCCGGATGTTCTTTTGGAATCCTCCAAGGGCCCCAGGAATAATGACCAGGGAGGTTCTTGTTTTGGTTTCATCCAGCTTACAAGCAAGAAGGAAGATTTTGGCTTCTGGCTGCCTAATTTTCCCCTGGGGTCAAGGGTGTAGAGTTGGCCATTTACAGCCATCTCATCCACAAGATGCATCTTGGTCATTCAACAGTGGAGGAAGCAGAAACACACAGGGAGGAGAAAACTCATCCAACCTCATTCCTGACACGGTTGATTGTCAGTTTGACGGGATCTGGAATCACTTAGGAGACGGCTTGCTTAGAAGGACTGTCGGGATTAGGTTAATTGGTGTGGGAAGACCTATCATTCTATGCGTGGGAGCATTCTGTGGACACGGGATTCTGGACTGTTTCAAAAGAAGAAAGAGAACCTAGAGTTACTTTAATTCCTCTTTCCTGGTTGTGGATGTGATGTCAGCCACTCTCAGATCCTGCCACCTTGACCTCTTCACCAAGATGGATGGTACTTTGTGCTGTAGGCTAGAATAAATGCTTTCTCTCTTTAGTTGCTGTTGTGGAAGTTTACTTTCAGTTATGCATAAAAGAATTGTTTTGTGCACTAATGGGTGAAGGTTGCCTAGGTCTTGGTGTTTTGTGTTGTCTGCAGGTGTCGGATTTATGTGGGGGATGTTTGATTGCACATGATCTGCACATGCTATCAGTAGAACACCTGAGGAGTTCTGAATCAATAAACACACCTGAGCTCAGACACTCGGGGTTCTACTGTCCAGTATGGCACTGGCCAGGATAGTGGTTTCCTCTACTGAGGTCTGGTAGGGTATCCATATATGAAAAATGCCTCCTTGTCTCCTTGGTGAGCCCACACAGCAACATAACTACTACAAATTGCTTTTATCAGAATATTCTATTATAGCAACAAGAAAAGACACAGAGACAGTGCTGCTCATACGAGAAGAGGGATTTTATTTGAGGGAAGAGGGAAAAGAAACAAAGCCTTTGCTGCAGAGGTAGGATCCTCTCTGGCCAGGAGCCTGCTTCGAGAAGAGTAGGGGCCAGGAGGGACATTTGTGCAGTTTACCAGGTGTGTGGCTGCGGGTGAGACTGGGCCATGTGATCTCGGGTGAGACACAGCCCTCTAAATTCCAGGCCATCTTTAGTAGCACAGGATGATGGACAGCATGTGCTGCAAGCACGGGGGGTGAGTTTTAATGAGACGAATTGTGCACGGTCTGGTTCAGGGTTGTCACAGCAGAACGTGCTAACGCACTGCCAGAGCACGCCCAGCCGCAGAGCCCTCCCAGGGCCAAGACAGGAGCCCCATAACATTCTTTTGAGATACTGCTCAGTTTGCATTTTGTCCCATGGGTTATAGTTTCAAACAAAGCCAGAGTGAGCAGGCGACATGAATTTACCTGTACAGACGGCGATGGAATATCAGCGTCTCGGCTCCATCACTCATACACTTCTCGCAGTGTTACATTGGGTGAGACGGAACCTGGTAGCCAGACCAACGCACCTTGGGAATGAAAAGCAGGTGTGGGCCGTGCATCTCTCAATGTTTTGGAATGAGCCTCACTGGATCATTGGGTGCCTTCCCTGGGGCAGCTCTGTGGTCTCATTTAACATCATAACCCAGGGCGGGTGGGTCCATCTGCTGTAACATCTGCATCTAACACAGGGTCTTGGAATGAAGTAAATGGTAAAGAAAATGGTGCCAGGTGTTAGGACAGGGTGCGTTTGGTTAGATCTGGTCTCTGAAACCTTGCCAAAGTCCAAAAGCAAGGTCAAAAGGATATTTAATATGCAATGTTGCCAAATTCTCTCCTTCCACTCAAGGCAGGGAAGACTCGAGAATTTATTCAGACGTTATAAGGTCATGGAATGGTCTGGAATATTCCAGGTCATGTCTGAGGCAGGGGCATGTCAGTGTTTACTATTTTCCATCTTAGGGATTTGTGTAGTAGGTGGATGAAAGTTGGTTCCTTTGAGATAATGTCTTGTGGACTAGGCGTGTACAGACTAGGTGTCTAATCTGTGAACAGAAGCTCTCGGAAATAATGACACCTCCCACGGGCATCTGCCAGGCTGATTAGCTGGTTAGAACCCCAGTGACTGGGAGGAGTTAGAATGTTGCAGATCCAGTGCTTAATTACAATTTATCTTGAGCTAGCTTTGGTCTCTTCATAGCCATTCCTTACCCACTTCTGTGTCTGACCTAACATCACGTGACTAACAGATGAAACCATTTGAGATGTATTGTTTTGACATCACAGACCACATTGTCAACCAAAAGGCTAGGAGCCATCAGACAGCATCTGAGTGCCATGGCAGATTCCTCTGCATTGGCGTAACATACCTGATGCTTCCATCAATGGATTTGAAATGTTTTGTTTTGTTTTTTACTTTCTTTCTTCTGTTTCTGTAAAACTTTGTGAAATGATTACCACATTGGAACAGAGAACTTGGGGTTATCCAAATCTACTTTCCTTAGTCATGGTCTCTCAGATTTGGCTAGAGTATAAACCATATCTCATCTCCTTTGAGGTAGGAGCTGGGTTTAGGGCTTTGACAAATCTTAGCACTCCAGATGGCCGAGGATCATCATGGGTTTGAGTCTAGCCTGGGCTATAGAGTGAAACCCTGTCTTATAAAAACTAATGAATGGAGCTGGGGAGATGGCTTAGAGGTTGATCACTGAATGCTCTTGCAGAGGACCAGTGTCCAGTTCCCAGCACCCATGCCTAGCAGCTCACAATCACCTGTAATTACGACTTAGGGGCTGATGCCCTCTTCTGGTCTCTGCAGGTAACACACACACACACACACATATATACATATCCACATATACACGCATATACATACGCAAACACATAATTAAATATAAAGATAAGTCTTTTAATGAAAGACATAAATGAAATTATAAAGAAGATGCCTTTCAAAGCAGAGGCCACAGCTGCTCTCTAACCGTGCTGTAGTCCCAGAGAAGAACATGTTTGTTTCTTACAACAGAAGCTTATGTGACCAGGGTCAGGGAAGAAGTTGAGGTGGGCAGTCTTCAATCAGCAGGATTATTTGTGGAGCAGAGGTCATGATTTCTTTGTTGTGAAAAATCTCTTTTTCTATCATGGAAAGAAAAGACATCCTCTTCACCCCGTGACACATTACAGTGGGAGCCACAAAAGACTTTTATTCAGCAGTAATGGCCACCGATTTAATGGGGTGGGGACCAGGTGCTTAATCCAGCCTTTATTCTATTTTCAGGTACCACTGCACAGTCACCACATTAAGGGACTGTAAAGAGACAAGGCGGTGTCTGAGCACCTAGTCATTATCTCAGAAGAGGATTTATGAAATATTCTGCACTGGGTTTTTCTTCTTGAACTACTTGCAATCATTCTGGGACACAGGGCAGCCATCCGTAGCATGGCTGACAGAGGGGTGTGCGGATGCTCTGGGTTTCTAGGAGACCTGAACATAGGTTGGAGCAAAGAGGAGCCACGCAAGCAGGTGCAAGGTGTGGTGGTGGTGGGCAGGGTACATGCCCAGCGGCTGGCTAGGCTGCCTCAAGGTCTCAAAGACAGCACTGGCTTCTCATCCCAAAGAGCTACAGAAATGAATGAGACTGAGAAGTCACAGGGACACCACAGGGGAACTGCACAGTGGCTGGAGATGGATGGAACTGCAGGTCTGTGCTAGCAGTTCCTGGACTAGGCTCCCAGACTGAAGGAAAAGGAGAAACTGAGCCGAGCACGGGCATTCATTCTCTCTCTGCTCCCTGACTATGAATGCTATGTGGCCAGCTGCCTTGAGCCCCTGCTGCCATCTCTTCTGCACTCCTATAGACTGTGACTTCAGATCATGAACAGAAATAAACCCCTCCTTAAATTGTTTGGTTAGATATTTTGCCATAGCAAAAAAAGAAATAGCTACTACCAGAAGTGACGAAGTTAATGTCAGATTGTAGCATCTTAACTACTTAATGTTCCTTGTAGCTCAGCTTAGCATTCGGAAGAGCGATCAGAGAAAGGCAGAGTCTTGAATGCACAGGTGTGTCGGGGGGAAGTTTGATAGGATGTCAGGATAAGCCATGTGGAAAATTTACAAGGCTGTGTGTAGACTGATTTTATTGCTTATTCATATGGTTAGGACACAAAGGGTAAATAATTATTTAGTTTTATAATGGGCGATCATAATTATAGGTAATTATTACTGTCAGTTTCTGAGTCTGACAGATTGGCAATATTTACTGAAGTATGGAGGGAAACATGAATTGCTCACTATCAGGATGTTTAGCAAATGAGGAAACTAAGGCATGTTGGGAAATTCTGGTGACAGAGAAGGAACCTCATTTCTAGTGAGGAAGCTGGTTTCCCCTGAAGGCCAACCTCTCATTATGTAGTGGATAATCACTTCTCATTATTACATTTAGTTCACACACGCGCGCGCACACACACACGCACACACACACACACGCACACTCACACACACACATACACACCCATAAACACACACATACACACCCATAAACACACACACCACACCACACAAACCATACACACACCACACACACACTCCAACCGTTCACACCTCATGCACACACCACACACACACACACACACACACCCCACAAACACTATACATGCCACACATATACACACTACACACACACACACACACACTACACGCTACACCATACACAGCACTCTTAAACATAACACACACACACACACACACACACACACACACACACACACACACATATTTTCTCAGGTTTTCAAGGGGTGAAACTGTTTTAAAATGTTAAGTAGCTTCCCCTAAGTCAATGGATCAGTAGTAACTGTTTCTCTCAAATGTACTTGGCTGGCCGCTGGGAATCTGAACACAGACGGCTTCTTCTGAACTCTGTGCCTCTGACAATTACTTAATGCTGAAGTGTGAGCATGTACTACTTACCCATGACCTTCACAGCCACCAATGGAGACCAGCTGTAGCTGTTAGATGTGCTTGACCATGACCTCTGATGCAAGGGTGGGTGCATGGCAGCAGGACAGCTGGAGTACATGAATTGAGACTGCTGACCCCAGTAAGACTTGATTGCTCTGATCATCCACCCAGCTCCCTGCTTCAGATCCACAAAGGGGTATAAGGATGCCCAGGGTTCTCTTTGAGAACACCAGAACTTTGTAAATCTGCCCCCTCTGTCTTCATTCTCCCTTTCTTTTGCCTGCCGTAGACATCTCAGTTGGGGTAGGAGACATCGTATCAGCTCTGGGGTGCAGAATGTCCTACTTTGCTTCTCTTTTGTTGTGATAAAAAGAAAAAAAAACCAAAACCAGTGACCAAAAGCAACTCGAGGAGAAGGTCTGTTTGACTTACACTTCCCAGGTCATCACGTAAGGAAGTCAGACAGGAATCAAGACGGGAACCTGGAGGAAAGAACTGAAGCTGAGACCATGGGAGATTTCTGCTTATGGATTGCTCCCTATTGTTTGCTCAGCCTGTTTCCTTATAGCACCCAGAACCAGTAGCCCAGGCCTGGTCCCACCCACAATGGAATGAATCCTCCCACGTCAATCATCTATGAGAAAATACCCCAGAGGCTTGCTCACAGGCCTATCGGATGGAGGCATTTTCTCAATGAAGTTCCCTCTTCCCAGGTGTGTTGAGTTGACAATGGAAGCTAACTGCGACCACAGGGGCAGCATATGTTTTTCTCCTGTGACCTCTGACGTTTTACACACCACTCTCGGGGCTTTCTCCGTGAAACAGACCCCGCCCCTCAGTCTCACTGCTACAGCATCCAGCCTGTGTTGCGCTAACCTCTGCCCGGGGCTGTTCTATGACCTCGTTGATGATAAAGGAAAGCACACCAAGATTAATTTACACATCTTCCCTCAACAATAAACAGGGATCAATCATAGTTCCTATCTGTTTGTATATAAAATTTATTGCAGGTGAAGGAATGATTGACAGCTCACCCAGAATTAACCTAGCACAACACTAATGTACGTCACTGGCCTGACCATGCAAATATATATACCAGCTCTGCCTTCCCCAGACACAATTACTGAGTGGGTTGTTTTCTTGATGCAATTTTGCATCCATGGCGGTAAAAATAGCTACTCCTGAAGGTTGACTAACTTAAAGTCTGCTGCTCTTTTATTTACAAAATTAAAATAGGAGGTTCTTTATGAAATATGCCTGTATTTAAATTACAACATCTGTGTGTGTGTGGTGTGTGTGTGTGTGTGTTTGTGTGCTACGGTGCCTATGTGGAAGATGGCAGTCTAGGGTGTCAGTCCTCCCCTCCCTTTCCCTTGTCGGTGACACAAGTGTCCTGTGTGTCCCTGTGTACATCAGGTACCTCCCATCCCCTTAGACAGCACTGGGATTACAGATGCCTGCTACTGAGTGTGGCTTCTGTGGGTTCTGGGGATTGAATTCAGGTCCTCATCCTTGTGTAGCCGGCACTTTACCCTCCGAGCCAATTCTCCAGTTCTGTGAAATTGTGTGTATGTTTCATCTTATGGTGGAGTGTTTATTTTACATTCTACATATTGACACCCATTCTTACAGTACTTAGGCCTTCTGATCCATAGGACAGAGCACCTTCAAATTTGTGGACAGCTAGGGGCATAGCTCAGTTTGTAGAATGCTTATCTGTCATATTTCCTGGATCCGTTTCTTTTCCCTCCTGGGATGTGTATGAGTCTTATTCACCTTGCAGTGAGCAAGTAAGGTCATGTGACTCACCCTCAGCCAATGGCAGGTAGATAAGTGTTGACTGACTCTCCTATCCAGTGTACATGGAGGACCCACCCTGATTTTCCTCCACCAGCCTGGTGCCCAGCAGCATGGTACTCACCTTCAAAAACTTGTTGGAGGGGCTCCGGATGGGAGGAGTTTCTTCTCTGTATTAATCCTGCCTCAGAGAAGAGCTGTTCCCCTGGCAGCACAGAGAGGAACTGACACCAATCATGTTTCAGTTTTATATTTGTGGGTTTGTCAGCTACAGCATCTAGTTGAACTGTAACCATCCTACAGACAAAATAAGAAAATGTGGGAACCAAGCTGTGTGGTCCATGAGCTCAGTTTGCTTTTGGTCAAGCTCTCAGCTGCTCTTTGGTACTTCCTCTCATCTGTTCTAAGAAACAAGCAATCAGTGAAGGAGATACTTTGGTGGTTCTGGGGAGCACCAGGGCTGTCTACAAGGCTCTAGCAATGATCCCTCAAAGATGCTTTGAGAAGTGCTGTTGATGTGAGCTTTGCCGTGCTCTGTCTTGAGGGGTCTGTCTCTCCATTTGGTTTTGGTTGATTCCAGGCACTGGGTTGATACCAGAGCAGATGTTTACACAGAATTTTGTCCACTGAACTGACCTCAGTCCAGATCGATCAACAGTTAAAGCATTTTCTATATGAAGACTGGCGTACTAATCACCAGAAACACACATAAATGCTAGATGAGTGTGGAGGGAAATTTCCAGAACAACAGGTCTAGAGAGACTAGACATATTGGTGAGCTCTGGGTTTGACTGAGAGAGTCTGTTTCAATCAATAAGGTTGGAAGAGTGAGAGAGGATGATTCCTGACGTCAACCCTGGGCCTCGACACGCACGCACACCCTTCTTCGTGCACCCACACATGCGAAACTTAAATATGCACGCCACACGCACGTGGAAAATGGGAAAACAAAATGGCCTTAGCATCTACATTGTGCAAAAATCTGAGGGCAATTTAGGGTTAGATATTTCAGGAAAAGGAAGACACCTTCTCATATGACTTCCTAAGGTTTGCCTACGGACACCAGTTCAATTAATTTTTTTCTCACCTGAAACTGAAAGACAGGATATATGTTAGAGTGTGAAAATCAATAGCAAACACAGGTTATGGCAGTCATGTTATTAGGAGGAAATGCTACCTGTACCCCGTGTAACCATGGAGACACCCCAGCCTGTCTCTGTGCTGAGAACCGGTGCACCCTTACCCCACACTCCACCTCCTGACAGAGCCAAAGCAATGCTCCTCGAGAAGCACAGGCTTGTTTGCCGTGACATTGCTCTGGCCTTGCTTCCTCTATTTCCATTCCTGATTTGCACAGAGGGGAGGCAGCACGATTCATCATCTCTCGGGCCAACACATCCATTTGGGGGAATCTATTTTCGTACACGCAGAGCGATGTCTTCAACTTGGCTGATACCCGAGGAAAATCAAATCATACCAGCTGCGGAACCCCCCAAGCACCACTCACTCCCTGTACACACATCCTAACTAAAATGGTCTCCCTTTCCATATCCATATGTATATGAGAACAGGGTCTGCAGGTGACTTTCTCACTGGGTCAGGCTTTGCAGGAAGTACACCAAGCACCAACACAATGACATAGCTTCAGACTCTTTTTGTGTGTGTGTGTGTGCTTGAAATAGATACTCTGGGGGTGTTAACTTTTTGATGTTGTTTTACTTTCCATTTTCCTTTTTCAATCAGAATCTCATCTCCCCATTCTTTGCCTTGGGAGGAAAACAGGTACTTTTATTTCTGCAGGGCTCCTTCTGCCGAAGGAGGTAAGGCCTGGGATGTCCTTGAGACACACGACTGGTCAAGAGCAGGGCACAGCTCTGAGCCCTATATGTTTATTAACCAATCAAATTCTTAAGCATCACTTCTTGAGACTAAGAGAAGTCCTCTCAAATGAGACCAAACCCATCTTGTTCACGTCCACAGGGAAGTCAGCCACCATCTTTTTGTTCTTCGGTTTTGAAGACCGACACAGCCATAGGAAAGTGACACAGCACAGAGAGGGCAGGTTTAGGGTATCCAGATTGGCCACTGTCATTGGGAAGCTATGGGTGGGCTCATTCGAAGCAGCACATCTCCTGGGATTGACTGTGTCACTGTGAGTAGGGAGTGGCGCCATTAGCAGATGCTGGCAGGTCTTGATTGTTCCGGTCTAGTGGTAACAGAGGCCGTGAGTCTGAATTCTAATATCATGGAGGGTCTTAATGATGCCCATTTATACATCCAGCTGTCCCTTGCTATTCTCTTGTCATCCAAAGTAGTGACTTTTCTCTTAGCTATGACAAAAAGCCCGACTAAAGCAATTTAATGAAGGGAGAGTAAAACCTATCATGGTTCCGGGAGCATGAGGCAGCTGGTCAGGTTGTAACCACAGTCAGGAAGCAGAGAGAGCTGAATGCGGTACTCAACTTGCTTTCTCCTTTTTATTCGGACCAGGAGCTCAGCCAATGGAATGGTGGTGTCCACACTCGGAGTGGATCGTCTGGAAACATCTCTGGAAACATCCTCACAGACGTGTGGACACAGACCAGAGGAGTGTTTCCCAGGTGATTCTAAATTCACTCCACTGATGATGAGTTGACACAGAGGCAGAAGACAGTTTCTCAGGTGTGGGCAGCCAATGGCTCTCACACTGGCACACTGAAAACTCGAACAGAGTCATTCCTGAGCTAAACTAATTCCTCAATGGCCTTGCTGGCTTATCCTATCTAGGTAGCCTACACTCATTTGAGCTACTCTGTCATTATAATCTAGGGTTCACTAAATGATAATTACGTGGCTGCATTGCTTACAGTAAACAAGGAGTTAATTGCAGACTTCACGAAGACCCTTTGTTTTGAAGAGGTTGTGTCTGTGTTGGTTTGATTTGTTGCTGGCTCAGTTTTGCTTGGTGACAAAGCTTTTTATTTTGCTCTGGGCATAGTTGCATCCAGGCCGTGTCTAGGTCTCTCCGCTCTAAGGGTATTACAGCCTCTCTGTGCATTGTTCAATAAATAACCTCCATCCGCCCTAAGCCCAGATTTACATACCTAAAAATTCAACAATACGCATGCATAAGCATTAACCATCTCACAAAAGCGCCCTTCGGGTGCTGTGGAGCACAGACACATTTGGATAACACTGCCTTGGATTGTGCATCTTATTTTAGCAACATGTTTTTAAGATTTTTTTTGACATCAAAGTAGACTTAAAGGCAACTCTTCGTATTGACTCTCTTATTTATTTATTTTTCAATCAAATCTTCCCACTGTATCAGAAAACTCAGCAATCTTCCAACAAGGCCACCTAATTATCAGCCGGGCAGGATGGAAAGGCTTCTTTATGGGTATAGAACCTGCATCCTTTGTGCAGCCAGCCAGGATCCCAGAAAAGGCGGCTGCTTGTGTGTTCATTTACTCCTCAGAGCACATAGTGGTTTCTGTCCTTCTGAAGGTTTGCCTGCCTTTGGGAGTGGGTTATCTTGTCTGTAAACCGCTGGCCACAGAGATCACACTTGAGATTCAAGCAGCAAGCAGACAAGGAGCTTTCTGTGAAGGTGGTGGTTGTGTGACAATTCCTTCTGAGCTGGAACAGTCCATCCAGCTAAGACTCAGGAGGTAAACTACTCTGAACTATGCAGAAGTTCCAGGAAGCCCCTGAAACTGAACAGATTCACTAAACCCCTCCCATCACAAGCACATAGAATCAGTAAGGACTGCCGAGAGTCATTCTCAGACCGGTTGAGGTGCCTGGAAGAGGTTAAGACCAACTGAGCCAATTGGAAAGGAGATTCTCAACCTCTTGAGCTGCCTGCAAATGGTGCAATATGCTTCAGATTCCCTTGCTCTGTGAACTGGGGCCAGCTTTGTTGATGCAGCTGTCTTTGAGTCATTTCTGCTCCTGTATGTAATTTTTCACCCACATTTCTATAAGTAACCCCAACAAAACACATTGGTTCATCATCTGATGTCAGTTCCCTATCTGGGGTGAGTGGATGCTTGTCCACATCTGCCCAGGAAGAGTGTCAGATGACAGTGAACACCTCCACCATGGCTTCTTCCACACACCAGCATCAGGCTATGCTGGCTTTTCATCCTTTGAAAGGAGCCTATGGTCACCAGAGAGATACTATTGCTATAATTTGGGTTGAGTGTGTCACCCAAAGGTCCCTTGATTCCCAGAATATAGCTATTCAGAGGTGGTTGGACCTTCAAAAGTGGGGGTTCAGTGAGAGAGTTTTAAGTGACTGGGCGTGTGCCTTTGTGTCAGTTCTCGTGGGGTGACCCAAACAAGTGTCTACTCACTACAGATAGGGCAACAACAACAGATCAAAGCACTGTCATCCCAAGTGATGCATTTGACGGGCTTACCTAAGGAACAGTGGTGAGGAGTTACTTACAGGACCAGAGGTGACCCCCAGTGATGTCACCAAGAAGTCCCACTCCATCAAGGGTGATACCTCATGGACACTCCTTTGGCTAACCTTCTAACTTCAACATAATCTAGACACTTCCAAGACCATGTGTGGCATGTGGACAGGAGGGAATGATGGCTGGATTCCAGGTAGGGCTGTGCCTTCCCTTCCTTTTTCCTACTAGGGAGTGCTAACAGTTCCATCATCATTCACACTGACCTATCTTTGTGTTGCTCTGCTTACTGAGTTGCCATGACTACAGTACCAAATATTCTGTAGGTCACCATAGCAACCTCTGCTCCAAGATGGTCAATGATCCTGTCATGCCCATGCCCAGGGGAGATACTTTGCTCCAACAATCCTCAAAGCAGATTCTGGGACACACCCCCCCCCCCCCCCCAGCTATGAGCTGTCTCTCTAAAGCTTCTAAAATACCGGGCCAGATTGGCCGTGGACTTGCAACCTCTAAAACTTTAAGCCCAAATAAATCTTTTCTAAACTGTTTCTCTCAGGCATTTATCCTAATGATGAAGAGCTGCCTCACGCAGGTACTGTGAAGGAAGTTGAAGTCTAGGAAAGGACTTTTAAGTTGAGGCTCTGGTGAGGAAGGGGAGCTGACTGACTGAATGACTCACCCTGCTGAAACTCACACAGACTGCCCACCAAGGGGATTCTGGGGTGCTGAGACTAATGACAGTTCATCTTTTCTATGGTCATTTAAAATGTCTAGGTTGCCCCTGAGACTCTTTCCACTAGCCCAATTCCTAGAACCATGAAGCAACAGTGAGGGAAGCCAAGCCAGCAGCAAACACTTGGTTGCACATGCAAGTGAAACAGTAAAGTAAATTTTCCTCGGTGCCCCAAGGAGAAGAGGAGTCCTCCATGTTTGTCTCTGAGTTTATGTTCTAGTGATAAAACACTGAGCAAAAACAGCGTTGGGAGGAGAGGGCTTATTAAAGCTCACAGCTCACAGCTCATAGACTTCCACTGCGAGATGTTAGAACAGAGACTCAAGGCAGGAACCTGGAGTCAGGAACTGAAGCAGAGGCCGTGGAGGAATGATACTTCCCGATGCCTCTTCATGGCTTGCTCCACCTGCTTTCTTATACCACCCAGGACCGTCTGCCCAGGAGTGGCACGGCCCACAGTGAACTGGGGACTCCAACATCAATCATTAATCAAGAAAATATCCCACAGACGGCCAATCTGATGAGGGTAACCTCTCGACTCAGGTGTGTCAAGTCGACAACCAGGATTAGTCATCCCATCAGTAATGCTTTCAGAGAAGGAATATTTATGAATCCTTCCCACACGTGTTAGAGGCACAAACCAATCCTCTCAAAGATTAAACCAATTTCTTTCGCTTTGCCTCTAGGAGTGTCTCCTCAGAGGCCTGCCTGCTCGGAGTTGTGACCCCCAATTTGCAAATGACATCTGTGTCCCTGCCTCTGAGTGTCTGGTCATGGTGTCGGCCATCAGAGTTACTTTCTACATATTCCAAAGACATGGGAGGCGTTATTTTCCCTTTGGACAGATGCTTCTGGATGCGATGTGATGGATAATACACGCCTGAAGATGTGCAGTTGTGAGGCCCATTTCGGTCTTTGCCACCTTTTACGCGTCTTGCTCATGGCAGCCACTTAGGCCATTCCTAATGTTTAGCTAGTAATAAACATGTCTTCTCCCTATTCTCCCAAGTAGGCAGATCTTATGATATTACCTTCTCGTCGAAGGTCAGTTACTAGCTGAAGAATGAGCAAGTGTGAATTGTCCCAGTCTCTCCATTCTACCCGTCTCAGCCAATGGAATCTGGCAGCACGATGATCTAGCATTGTGGAGATTTCGCGTATCCTTGGCTACCCAAAGTGACACAGGTCTACCTTGCAAATGACCCTCTGGAAGAGTAAGCCTGTGTCATCATTTCAGTGGCACAATTCCAAAATGACATTTTTAACGGCCTTGCAGCTTGGTTTGGCTCAGTTTTCATCCCTGTTATTCCAGATCCAGTCCCAGGTGTGAACACACACCTGTGTGAACACGCTGTTTTGTGTAAATATGCTATCTTTGTGACTTGACTTTTGGTTTCCAGCTGCACGACGAAGAGCTTGAGAAAAAAAAATTGATTGAAATTTTATTACTACCAAATTTAAATATTTGAAAATGAAATGAACAAAATCAAAATCAAAACACTAAAGACTAAATTAATTAAGATTTAAAAATCTCAAACAATACATGGAAAGGCTAAAAGAATCTGACAGCTATATATCAATACCCTGGTCCATTCTCATACCTCACAGTGGCATATAGTTGATACACTGAGATGGAGCCCGGTCCTGGAGTCAGATCCTTGGCTTCCATCCTGAACTAAGAGTCCCAACATACCTATGATAGGCACATTGGATTTGCAAAAATAAACCTCTTCAGGGGCTAGAGAGATGGTTAAGGGTACTGGCTGTTTTTCCAGGGTCCAGTTCCTAGAACACACATAGTTGCTCACAACCATCTGTAATTCCAGTTCTGGGGGAGCTGATGCCCGCCTTTGGCCTCCTTGGGGACCCACGTGGGGTGCTCATATACGCATGCAGGCAAAACCTTCATACACATAAAACAAAAATAAAACATCTTTAAATATACCACTTCCACCTGCAGGTAGTGTATGGATTTGCTTGTTAATGCAGCAAACCCCAAACCTTCCTGACTATTTGATTTCCTCCAGCTTGCAGGATCTTATAAAAGCTGAGTCAAAGACACTCAATCTTTTTAATCAGTTTTGTTTTCTGATGAAGCAGCTCATAGATTTTTTTTCCAGTAATTTGTTGATTCACTCAAAAATTAAGTTACAAAGTATCAGTGAACCAAATCATTGCATCTGGCAGTGAATAACTGTAAACCAAACAAGTCAGGGGCAACACTGAGTCTTTTAGAATGCACTGTCTCAGGCTCTTACATCTTGTGTGCAAATTGCCATTTTATTGTATTTTTTAAGATTTATTTATTTTATGTGTGTGTGTGTGTGTGTGTTTGCCTACATGTATGCTTGTGCACCACACACATATAGACATTACCTACAGAGGCCAGTAGAGAGTGTAGGGTCCCCTGGATGGGAATTACAGATGTTTTTTGAGCTGCCCTGTGGGTGCTGGGAATGGAACCTGGGTCCTTTGCAGTAGCAGCCCGTGCTCTAAACTGGCGAGTCATTTCTCTAGCCCCTGCCACTTTATTATGGGAAATAAAAGGTATAAAAACAAAACCACACACAACTAGAATCCATTCGAATCATGAGTTTTATGCTGCATGAGGCCTTAGGTTCACCTTTAATTCAAACAAGACATAGATCCACAAATGCAACCCAGGATGCTGTGACCCTTTCCATTCTTAAAAACCAAAACCCAAAGCAACGCCCCCCTTCCCCCCAAAACACAACCCCCCCAAAACCTCTCCAGTAAATGTGCATATCTTGAGTGTGGTTAACAAAATCATACTGCAAATTAGCTACTAATTAAGTGGTTTTTCCCCCCCTCTAAATGAAATTGCTTTGTGATTGAAATGGAATATTAAAAGTACAATTTTATCAGCACCTTAAGGTTTTAGAAATCTCATATAAAATAAGCTGGAAGCCTTTAATTAGCTTAGTGTTGCAAACAGCTAACATGGGCCCAGGAGTGTAGGGTCTGATTGCACAACGGAGCCAGTGGCTTCTAATCTTGACTCCCTCACCAGCTAGCGAGGATTCTACTGAAAAACGATTTTTTCTGATGTGTTGTTTGTTTGGTTTCTGTCAATAAAGAAGAGTCAACTCATCTAAAAACAGGCATTAAGAAACTCATTTAAGTGTGATCTGGGTGCACTGAAGCAGGGATCCTAAAAACAAAAGATCCCTGTTTGAAAGTTTTCAAAGGAAAAAAAATCATCATAAAAGATAGAATTTTCCTGCAAGGATCCTGGAGACTCGTGTCCTTTTATATTCTCTCCTGAATTTGATTCGTCTGAGAGTCTTTACATGTGCATGACTCTTTATGAAGGGTGTCAAATGTACTCCTGGCTCTGCTTCCTAGTAACCCCATCTCTCTGTCAGAGCGATACTCAGAGAACCAAAGGTGTCAAGCACACACCTGTGTCTACAAAAGTTAGCATCAGAGAGAGAGAGAGAGGAGAGAGAGAGAGAGAGGTCTAAAGCAGTGCACAACTGTGTTGCGTTATGTTGTGTGTATGTGTGTTGAGAAGTGCAGTTGATCTCATCATCAAATCCAGTTGCCATGGTTGCTAGGAAGTATATAAGATTTAAATAGATACTAAATGTATCAACAGCTTTTACTCAGCAAACCCCTTGCATGCACCAACCCAATCTCCCATTCTACCTCCTCTTGTCTCAGGAGGATTGGCTATTTCTCTAACTTGGTTCCTCATCTAAACTTGTTCTCTTATATTATCAGGAGCTCAGGGCTGGATGCAGCTCAGAAATAACACAATCCATCTATGCCACCATTGTGATTTTATTTCCCCAATGTCCCCAACACCTTGCAGGGTGGGAAGCCACACCTGTTTTACCATGGGGTCCGAGACTCTATTGCCTACTATTTACCTCTTCAAAATGCTTGTGGTCACATTGGGCCACTGTGGTCGCCTGTTAATAGAATATCATCAGTATCTATGACTAGTTAACTTTCACACTGTAATTTCTGTGCATGTGTATGTGAACATGTATGTCAGAGGCTGGTGACATAGTCTTCCTCCATATTATCCACCTTAGTTTTTGAGACAGTGTCTCTTACTGAACATAGAGCTCACTAATTCATTTAAACTGGCTGGACAGTGAGCCCCAGGGAATCCAGTACCTACATTATTGAAAGTGTGACTCCATGATTGGCTTCTGCATGTGTATTGAGAATCCAAACTCAGGTCTGCATGCTTGCCCAGGAGCAATTATTCTCCAGCCCTGGTGATTGTTTACAATGAGGGATTATACATTAAGTTATAAGTTTTCATGTTTAACTTCACCAAACAAGCAGTCTCACAGACTGGCAACAAGATGAATTAAAGGTAAACACATCACTTATTCATGCCACAGGGATGATCCTGGATGCTACTCATTATAAACTTATGTGCAGAGTTAACACCAAGTCACACAGGGGCACATCCTGGAAAGCCTGTGGTCTTTGACCTCTTAAAGAGATAAGACTGAAGCTAGTCAGTGTGGCTGGGACATATGCTTTTGTGTAAAAGAAAACTCCCTTTTAAGAAACTATAGATTTATAGTTGCAAAGATGACTCAGTGAATGAAGAGAGTGAGAAAGTAATTGGTAGTCCATCCTGGGCCAAGAGACACCTATTCAGAGAAACAAATATTATCTCCTGACCTGAGGGTCTATCAGTAACTGACACAGTATCTTTTCTCTTATCCTAAGTCATTTCTCTCTAAGCTTGTTCAGGTAAGTGTTACTGTGAGGGGCTAGCCCCAAAGCCCCAAGAGAAAGGTCTCCATGGCAGGCCAGATAGGCCCTGGCATCCCCCAAATTTCAGATTACAGAATTCGAGTCCAAGTGTTCTCTGGATTCTCCGACAATGCCTTTCTCGGGACAAGATCTTGCTTGATGATGTTAATAGTTATAGTTAACAGTAATAGTTGATGCCAAGTGCTACAGGCAAGAACCCCAAAGACAGACAGACCAGTGGTAGGAACGGAGGGCAGAGCTGTGGGAGTGTAGAAATTCACCTTGTTTCTCTCATCGCTGAGAGAGCTCTGACAGAAGTTTAAATCTTGAATCTTGCAAAGCGAAGAAAGTATTGCCTGGCTAAATAATGAACAAACACACACGCTTCTCTTTCTGCTGGGGACAATGGCCTGCAAAAGTCAAACAAAGCTGGCTGCCAATCACAGCTTGTTTCTCAAAATAGACTTTGTTTTCAGCTCTAGTCCAAAATAGATTCCCACTCGCCAGCACTTCGCTGTAAGTGGAGACCCATTTTCAGCAGAGTCTGCCTCTCTCCCAAGTCACTGAAGAGAAAAGAATGTTCTACTTAAAAATAGCAGTCTCTTCCTCTGTTTTCCTCTTGTCTTATTTATGCCTTGCATCATTTATGTTCTCAGACACTCTCCCTGTGCTTCTGCTGTGAGCAAATCTATTCTACTCAAGTGCGAAGAGAACAGCTTCCATAGAACTGAGGCACCCAGAATCTGGAAGTAAGATGAGGGATGGATGGATGGATGGGGGTAGAGAGGGAGGGAGAAAAGGAGGAAGGAAGTGAGGGAAAGGGATGGGAAGTTAGTTAGTTGGTTAGTTAGTTAGATAGTTAGTTAGTGACCCTGTTAAATAGTAAAATAGTCCAGTATGGGTGGCAGTGGTTTATGGAGTTTGTTGGATCTCCAAGCAGGACAAACCCATGAGGAATACCTTTGGCTAAGAGCAGACACAAGCAAAGGTAAGCTGTGACTCAACGAGCAGATGCATCATGCACCTTCAAAAGGCAAAGTGACACAACTTTTGGAAAGTTTTACAGATTCCCAGGTCGGTTGAAAGTCATTTCTGCGTGGACTGGGCATTTGGCAGTTTTGTTTTCTAATATTGGAGGGCATATGATATTTTCACTATTTAAGATGGAGAAGCAGAAGCCAACTGCTATTAAGAAACTGATAGACCTGGCCACAACAGACCCAGCCCCTGCATGGCAGCAATGAGTTGAAGCATTTGCTTGCCTCAGTTTCCTGGAGGCTTCTGTCACTAAGACCAGTCACTATGAACCAGCCTCTAGAACATGTGGGCAGAATAGAGTCTTAGCTCTTTCATGTGCATGCTCTCTCTCTAGATAAAAAAATATTTATGTTTGTGTGCATCTCTCTCTCTCTCTCTTTCTCTCTCTCTTTCTCTCTCTCTCTCTCTCTCTCTCTCTCTCTCTCTCTCTCTCTCTCTCTCTCTCTCTCTCTCTGTGTTCATAAGTGCAGAGCCCAAAGAGGCCAGAAGAGGGCATCAGATTCCCCTTGGTCTGGAGTTACAGGTGGTTGTGAGCTGCCACGTGCGTGCTGGGAACTGAACTCTAGCTCTCTCAGAAAGAGCATCAGGTACTCTTATCCACTGAGCCATTTATCTCCAGCTACTTTCCTGTTGATGGGATAAAATTACATGACAAAGGCAACTTAAGGGAGAACTTGTTTACTGTGGCTCACAGTTTCAGAGGGAAAGAGTCCATCATGGCTGTAAAGGCATGATGGCAGGAGCAGGGACAGGAGACCGGCTAACCACATTTTGACCTCACATACAAAGCAGAGAGAATATGGAATGGGGGCTGGGTTATAAAATCATAGGCTTGCCCCCATGATCCACTTCCTCCAGCAAGGCTCTGATTCCTTAAAGGTTTACAACCTCCCCAAACAGCACCATCAGCTCAGGACCAAGGGTTCAAACCTACAAACCTGTGGGGGACATTTCTCATTCAGAACACAAATGTGATCCCAGATGAGGCAGAGGAGCCACAGGTAGTGACCTAGGAGTTGACCTGTCTCTGGACAGATTGTGGGTCTCACCTGTGGGTACCAACCCGAGAATGCAAGAACAAAGTTTCCACATGCCTATTGATGGCCAATTCAATTTGGTGTGGAATAAGCTAGACGATGCCTCTCTGGTACGAGCCATGAGATCTTTCCCCAGAATGACAGCCTAGCTATAAAGAAGTCTGAGGGAAACTGGTGCTAATGTTGGCAGTCTTCCGTCCTTGCTGGTGAGTCCATCTGCCCCACTGCTGCTGTCACGACTGCCATCTTTCAATTACATCAGAGCCTAGATTCTTGGCCTTCCAGTATGCGCCGAAGATTAGCATCTCTCCAGGAAACCTCCAGCTCTTCAGCACCAGGTTGGGACTTCTGAGGCATCCAGCCTTATAGACCAAGCAGCCGCTGTGTTCTCGGGCTTCCTGGTATGGAGACAGCTGTTGTTGGGCTGCCAAGCTCATGTCATAAAACCAATCTAATAAATCCCTTTGTGCTATATATATATATATATATATATATATATATATATATATATATATATATATATATATATATCTCCCATCATTTCTTATCTAGAGAACCTGACTCATCTAGTCAGTGTAGAGCGGGCACAAGGACACCCAGAACAGCAGTGACTTCAGCCTGATGCTTCCAGCCAGCATCTTCTCTGCATCTCTGACTAGCTCCCAACCTTCCTCACCTGCTCCACTTGCACCGAGGGTACCTCCTGCCCTGGTTCAAGCAGGCATTCTGGGTGTGTCAGGACTGTGCTTGCACCTGAGATTTGAATTGCCTGCACCAGTTTGATCCCCAAACAGTTGCATAAATTGCTTTTCTTTCTTGCGACCTATGTTTTTCTAATGGAGACTCCTGTTGTAATTCAATATCTAAGCAGTTTCTAAGCCAGAAGCCAATGTGCATACAGTGAGCTTGCTGCTAAATGAATTTCCAAGTAATTATTTAGTCCTGATGCTTCAGCCTTACCAGTCCTCACAAATATTCTGAGCAGGGCCCTTTTCTTTTAATTTCCTTCTCTTCTGCCTCCCTTCCCTTTTCCTCCACTTCCTTTCCCTCATCCATCTTTCAGTTTTGAGACAAGGTCTTCCTTTTTAACCTAGCCTAGCCTGGAACTCGCCATGTAGCCTAGGGCAACCTTGAATTTGAGATTACAGGTGAGCGCTACCACCCACCTGGAGCCTTTCTCTGTTATGCTCTGCGTTATGCTCCACAGTCTCTGAAAGCCACTGACATAATCCATGTACCTTAAAACACACTTAGAACTGGTCTGGCATATAGTAAATGTCCAATAAAAATATGGGATTGTTGCTATTAATGGTCAATCTTTCATTACTTCAATCTATAACTATATATTATACATTTGTCCCACCCCCTCCATCTCCCACTCCTCCATCTCCCACTCCCTCCATCTCCCATCCTCCTCTTCCCATCTTCCTTCTTTTTCATCGTCCCTTATTTCCCATCCTCCTCCATCTCTCGGCCTTCATCTCCACTGATGGAGTCTGAGCCACAAAATAGAGACATGGGGATGCATTTGTTCAGAAAGTGTGGATCCCTGCCCAGGAGTGAGATTTTCCTGAACATCTCTTACAGGGTGGGTAATATGTCTCCTCTCAGTCTGTGTCCCAGACAAGGATAATGGGATGGTCTCCCCTTCAACATGGCAGCTCAATTTTGATATCCTAGTGATGCCTTCTCTTCTCCAGAGCCTTCTACAATCTTAAGGTCAGTGGCTGCTGTAGCAGGTTACCCTACAGTCGACGGCTGTCCCGGTGGACCCGGTTTGTTAACACACAGTACTGCAGGCTGTGTCTGTTGAACAGGTGGGATGAATTTTAATCATGGAGGTTTTGGAGGTTGGAAGGTTGACGTCAGAGTATCAGAGTGTTTCAGTCTCGGTGAGGGTTTTTCTGGCTTGCTATCTTCACAGGGGGGTAGTGGCAGCAAAGGGAGATGGTGGCAAAGACAGAAGGAGAAAGGAGGGGGAAAGAGAAAGAAGAAAAGGAGGGGCTAAGGAAAGAGGGCTTCTCCTCTTCTAAGCCCTGTTGGATGGTAGCCTCACTGTAAAGACCTCCCTCATCGTAATCCCTTAGTTACCTGGAAGAGACCTTGTCTGCGTGCACAGTTTTACATGTTTTTTTAAGATGGAGATAGTTCAGTCTAATCCAGATTATTTGTTCTTAATTCTTGGAACTTGAAATCCAAAGTCAAGGTGCCAGCAGGGCTGTGCTGTTCTGGTGACTCCTGGAGAGAACTCCCTCCCCTCTGGCTCTTTTGTCTGCCCCTGGTTTCCTTGGCATGTGGCAGAACCTCAGTTCATCACATGACTCTCCCTTGAAGCCTGTGTCTCTGTTCCCTTTCCTCTTGTCAGAAGGACAGCAATCCTCCGTACCTCAATCTGGTATGAAATCACGTTGTCAGCATCTCATCAAGGGCCTTACTTCCACCCACCCCCGTTCTGAGGTTCCCTGGTAAATACGAGTTAATCTGATCACAGTCCTGCTGGCTGGTGGCCCAGGGCAGAGGCTTCACAGGTGTCCAGGAGAATGGCCAACTGTGGGTTTGTAGCTCAGCAGCCTCAAAAACGAAAAAAAAAAATGTAAAAGCTAAAGGAGCATTTATGAAATACCTTTAAGGTAATTTAATTTAAAGTAATTTGAATTTCCTGGCAATTATCAGTTCATTTATCTAGACTCCTCCTGAGTCTATATCTAATTTTAGTGGCATAGGCTTCAAAGACAATGAGCTTCCAATTAATACCATTCCTGGGGGAAGATTATCTCTCCCTGCTCCCTTGCTTCTTATTAATTTCTTTGGCACATCAGCTATCCTCTCCCTTCTCTCTCCCCTTTCTCTTTTCTCCCCTTTCTTGTTTGTTTCCTGGTTGCCTTCATTTTTTTCTTTCTTTCTTCATTCCTTTGTTTGGTTGGTCCCAGGCAGGACAGCTCCTCTCTCTCCTAAGATTCCTACAAACAACTCCCTTCAAGTTGCAATTTTTGTCCACTTGGAAGTCAAGCGTGGATACTATTTTTTTTCCGCTTGTCAAAGTCATATCTAAAATGCCCACGCTGGTAGAAAACAAATGCCACTTGTACGAATAACCAATCACACCGTAAGCAAGAGCCTCTGGAATTTGTTCAGTTTTGAATTCCTGGAGCTTTAATGCACAAAATCCTTTCTCTTTTTTCTTCCCTCTTTTTTTTTAAATGTAAAATTGCCTTGTTTTTCTTTTTTTGCCTGACATCTTCATTGCCTTCATCAAATTAGTTATTTTAATGTTAGCTATTGGTAAAAATTCTTTTTCAAAGACACACAGTTTTGTTTTGTTTTTTCCCCCTGTCAGGACCTGTATCCAGCTAATGAGGTCATTCGTTGTTTCCCCTTAAGGACCTTTCGCTTTGCAGGGCTTCATCCAGGACCCCAGATCTGTTTCCTCCCAAATAGATTAAAACACTGGATGTCTACCCTCTGCCAGGGGTTGGACTAAGAAGGTGCATGCTCATATGTGAAGCTCAATTTTCCTTGTGATGGGGAATAGATACATGGAGACATAAAGATCACACGATAAGTCGAGGAGTGGGTTTAACAGGATCAAGGAAGTTGTATGCCCTCACCAGACAGACTGAGGAATCTGGAGATCAATCTACAGATACAGGCTGTGGAAGCAGAGGCCATCTGGGGCTGGACATGGGCGGCGTGGGAATTCCAGGGAGGAGACGAGAAGAGCCACTAATAGCATCCTCTTAAGAGATGTGAATTTAACAGATCTGAGCATAGTGAAGTCTGTGTCTGGCTCCAGCCCAGCTTCCTGATCTGATGGTATGTTCCAGGAGAACTGGGAGTTGGGGCTGGGGGTGGGTAGGAGGTGGGGCGTAGGGTGTGGGTGTGTGTGTGTGTGTGGTGGGCAACGCTAAGCATTGGTCACGTGATTTCCTTATACTGCTTCCACTTTTCCTGTAAATCTGTCACATTCCAAAACTGAACTTACACATTCACCACCTGCCGGCATGTAGCTGTGTCCAAAGAAAGTTTTTATATTGCTTAGAGGATTATTAGCTTTCTCTAAGGATGTGTCATAGTTTTATTTTCTAGTTTAAAATTTTTATCGTACAGGTTGCACAAGTCCCTGCTATCATGTGAGTCTATGAGGAGTCTATACTGTACTTTGTGTGGAAACCTCCATCCCTACCCTCCACTGTAGAGGTTGCTTGTTCTTATCATTCATTTTTTCCCCCTATTAATTCATCTGCTTTCTCTTGTTGACCTTATTTAATCCATTTTTGAGCATTCATTTTTATTCTTAGTTGTGAAGGTGTCTAATCCCCTGGAGCTGGAGTTACAGGTGGTTGTGGGTCACCGTGTGGGTGCTGGGAACTCAACCTGGGTCCTCTGCAGAGGTAGCCAGTGCTCTTAACCACAGAGGCATCTCTCCAGCCCCCCCTTGCTTTACAGAACGTTTCCCACATTAAATTCTAGCGTCCACTCTACAGTTCCTTTTTAAACCACTGTTGCATTCAGTGATGTGAGAGAATGTGTTTCTCTTGATGCAATAGCATGCATTTTTCTTTGAGTAACTTAACCAAATAAATGTCATACAGCTGGGCTGTGGTGGCACACACCTTTAATCCCAGCATTTGGGAAGCAGAGGCAGGTAGATCTCTATGAGTTCGAGGCCAGCCTGATCTATGGAGTGAATTCCAGGACAGCCAAAGTTACAACAGAGAAACCCTGTCTCAGAATAAATGTGTGTCTTGGTTCTGCGCAAGCTCTATCCCAGCCCCCAAGGGTCCCAAGTATGGGCACAAGCAACATCAAACTAATCAGTTCGTCTAATAAAGTTGTTTGTTTTATACTTTTTCAAGAGAAGAGTCTGGAGTCCTCAGATAATTGAGTGAATCCAGTCACCACCAAAGTGGAGTGAGACCCAGGTTAGAATCAGTCAGATTGGCAGGGTTATGGGAGAACTTTCCTCGGAGGGCTGCCTCTGGAGCCTGTCTCCATGGAGACTCTAGAAGAGTAGATATAATGCTATTAGTCAGGGTGATGAGGTCACCAGCAGAGTGTATGGGGACAGCAGATCGTGGTACTGACCCTAAATGTGGGTCACGTGGCAGTTTGGACCACTGAAAATGGAATAATAATCACTAAAGAAGGGTACATCCTATGTTGACTGGAGTATGATCTAAATTATCTGAAGGTGGTAAAATAGCTCTCTTATTGGGTCTAGAACCCAAGAGTTTAATAATTTAAAAATGATATTGTCCAATAAAACCAGGTCTGTTTCTTAATATTATTTATGGTAAGTGTTGCAATTATTAGACAATATTTTCTATGCATGTTTATGATAGTTTATTCTCTCAAGCAAGTGAACAGCTTCGAGGTTCCTGTGGTGAGAAATTAATTTTGAATTTGTAATCTTACGTTGAGAAGTTTAAGAAAGTTTATGTACGTACCAACAAGAGTGGGGTGCTCGGCAGAAGTCAAGGACTCTCCGGAAGTTTCTCTCCTGAGATTTATTAGGACTCCTTAAGTGTTTGAGAGCGCTTCCCATGTTAATGAGCTCTATCCGTTGCTTTAAAAGGAGCCAGATATGTTAAATTTATGAACATATTTTGAAATATTTAAAGGAATGTAATTCACTAACTCATTAAAACTCCCTCTTGAAATGGCATGAAAATCAGAGATATGTGAATGGAGCAGTCGGAATTTCCCACCAAACTTGAAGCCCTTGTTAAGAGCGGGTGTCTCTCGATGTTTGTCTTAGTAAATACAAACATTAAACGGAGAAAAATTAAAACAAGGAATGTGGCTTTTTTTTTTTCTTTTTGGTAACTGACGGGTGAAGCCTCAGAAAGGACAGTGGTTAGCCTTCCTGGCTGTGAGGGTGTGAACCCTGTGGACCGGGCTGCTTAGGTGAACTCCATCAGCACCTCTACTGGGGACCAGCGTGGTGCAACAGGGATTAGGATAAGGGAAAATATCACCACAAGGGGCTGGTGTGTGTGGCGGAGGTGGAGGTGTGAGAGAAGTCTTACAGTGATGGTATCCAGAAGAAGGGTGTGTTGCTATCCAAGTCCTTTGATATCTTCACTGAACGAAAGGAACAGACAATTATACAAGGTGACCAACGCCTGCCAGGTTGCCACGTCTAACCTGCTCCGCCCACACAGTCTTCCTTGCCAGCTCTCCTACCGCATACAAGATGACGGGGATGCAAGCCCTCAGAACTGTCCAGCTCTAAAGGAGACTGGCCATCATTTGCAGGAAGACAGAAGCAGCTGGAGATAGTGATGTTAAGCGAAATAAGTCAGTTGTTTTTTTTTGCCATTTGTGTTTAGATTTTGTGTAAGAGACATGAAACTGTATGTGTGCATGTGACATAAAAGTAGACACAAAACTGTCTAAGGTAACCAAGATGGCAAGTGGGAGCATGGAAGGAGGAAGGGGAGTTAGTAGGGGAACTTGGGACACATATGTTCAAAGCATATTATGTCACTATTGGGATGCCTCATATAATGTAGCAACTTGTTAAAAAATAGAGTTTAGCCACATGTGTACCACACATGATATATGACATATATAACACATATGATGCATGACACATGTGTATCATATATATGTCATATGAATGTATATGTACATACCATATATATATACATACACACATACATACATACATGGAACACTTGCTTCAGCCTGTTACATCCTCAGAGCCTGAGCTCACTGAGCAGTAGTGATGAGCGTGGGGTGGGGGTGGAGTCTCCACTTTCAGACCCAGGTCTGCAGCCCAGATGGACTCTGCTATGCCAACAGCATCACTTCCTGTCTGGTTCGTGATTAGAGAACAGAGGTCTAAAGCTGGTCAAAGGGTGGTGGCGTCCTCTCATTGACATAAGCAGTTAGTTTTGCTCCTAGCTTCCCGTGTCGGGCTGGATGATGCTATTCAGGAATGTTTGTATTCCATAGGCCCAGGAGGTTGGCTCTGTGGTCCTGCCCAGACACCATACTGCACACTGATCTTAGTTTTCGTCATGAATTTACAGAAGCCCCAAGTGCAGAACCACGGGTCTGACTCCACCTCTAGGCTGTCAATCACCCTTAGAATCACCTCCATCATTCCTGACCTATGTGATTGAAGGCTTTGGTGGTGACAGCTATCTGACCCTAAGCCCATAAGAAAGGGAGCTTTGTCGTTTCTTGTTATCCTGATTCTGTTCTTCCAGGAAGGAAGCAGGTGTAGGGCAGGGTAGGGGTGCCGACCTAGAACACTCCTGGAACCAAATTGGCAGCAGGAGAGGAAGCATGGGACATGGGGGAGGTAGTGAGGATCCTTTGCTGGGACTGGAGTCCTGTCTCAAGGACCAGAGACCCAATAAAATTGACCTTGGATTTTTCAAACCAACTTCTGCCTCCCTGTGCTTCCAACCCTTAAGCCCCCTCCTCCACTGCCAAGCAGAGGGTAACCCTACGGACATGGTGCCCAGCCCAGGACCCACCTGCCACAGAAAGAGCGCGTATCTGCCCCAGCAAACCAAGCTGGAAGTAGCAATGATGCACAGGGCTGAGAAGTCTCTTTTTCCCTCCCGTTCCCAGAAGCGGAGGCGTTCTGATTAAAATATTTCTGCTACAGTGTTTGCAATTCAGCCCTCAAAGTCAGCTCGTCGTAAAAAGGGCAACTTCTCCACAAAACAAACCTAGTCAGCGATCGCTCCTTCTGTGAGCTTGCTTTTGTTCCAGAGTCGTTTTATCGGGAACTTCAATTTTAGGATCACATCTGTTGCTGAGGTATTTACAGTTCTTTTGCTGTTTGGTTTCTCTTCGATGAAGCGCTCAGAAAGAGGATGACCTCCTGACCTCTGGGCCTGTCTGTGACATTTGGCATCCACTCCGGTACGGGAGCATTAGGGTCCCTAATTACAGTCACCACACTGAATGATGACGGCTTGACAACAGGATATAGGAAGTTCCTTCAGGGCAAAGCCCTTCCATTATCGCCTTCATAACAACCTTCCTCCACCTTTCACCAGCATCCACCATGACCCTCAGAGGAGTCCAAGAGAGGCCAGGAAGACTGTCCTCCCAGCCATATAGCCGTGATCAGCAGGCTGGCCCCATCTACCCAGAGCTGGCCATGCCATGCCCTCAGACTAACCACTGGTCTCTGTCTACATCTTCTAGAACACTCTTGTCATTATGGAGCATGCCTGCAGCCAGTTAGACTTCTCTGCTTCAGCCACGCCATGCCCATTCCAGATCCTTCTCTCTTTAGCTTTACCAAGGGGGCATCTTCTCTAGTGTATGCTCTTCATTGCTGCTCATCCTGATGGGGCAGTTCAGGTCAGCGCATATTTAACATTATAGAAATGTAAAAATCTGCATACATAGACTTAAAACAATTCCATGGTTCCCACAGGGGTTGATTCTAGCCCATATGAAAATCTCATCATGTTCAATCTCCTTATATAAAATACAGTATTCTCTCACAGCTGAGTGTGGACAATCTTCCATATATTTTACATCATTTTGTAGAGTTCATGTACTAGATAATACAATGCAAATATAATGTAAATTATTGAAATATTGCCATATTGCTTAGGGAGCTGTCAGGGAAAATTACCAGGCATATTTGGTATGGAACAAGGTCCTCTGAGCCAAACAGTTGCCTCCTCCCTCAGATCAGCTGCACTTGCTTGCTGACGTCCTTTCCAGGAGACTGGGGTTGTTGACCTACATTGCTTCAGAGAAGGATTGGTTACCAGGGTCATTGGCCCCCTAACCTCAGATCCCAGCCATTCTTCCCAGCCGTTCATATGCAATTCTGCTCTAATTGCACACAGCCTCAGAAGTCTGAGAAGGTACTAGAGTCTACAGGCTGGGGAAGTTAACTGAAGGGGCTCCATCTATGTGGATTATAGGAAGCCATCATCCACGCTGGCCAGACACTTTGAGTGTGGTTGCCATAGGGTCACAGGCTCCTGACAGTAACTCCTCCTCCACACTCTGTAACTAAGCCCAATAAAGTCATTGGTTTCTGGGGTGGTTTGAATTGGAATGGCCCCCATAAGCTCCAATATTTGAATGCTTGGTCATTAGGGAGTGGCGATACTTGAGAGAGATTAGGGGTGATGGTCTTGGAGTAGATGTGTCTCTGTTGGAAGAAGTGTGGACCTGGGGCTGAGCTTTGGGGTTTCAAATACTAAAGACAGTCAATGTGTCTCTCTCTTCCTCCTGCCTGTGGATTCAAATGTAGAACTTTCATACCTACCTACCTCCACCATGCTTCCCACCATGGTGACAATGTACTAAACCCCTGAACCTGTAAGCCAGCCCCAACTAAATGCTTTCCTTTATAAGAGTTACCATGATCTTGGTGTCTCTTCACAGCAATAGAACACTGGCTAAGACAGTTCCTCAGAGCAGCCCTTGGTGGAATTGTACTTAGTTTGTTGTTGGGACCTTAAGAGGAAGAGAAGACATTGCTTATGTCTCCTCCAGGAAGGGAATTCTCACAACAAAGTTCAAAACAGATACAACATATCGAACTATTTTCTAGATAATCTGGTTGTGTCTGTGTCTGTGGGATCTCCAGATATGAAGGGGCACCTGTGTTTTTGCATTTGTGTCATGTGTGTTGCATGTGGTATGTATGTGAGTAGCAACTGTGACTGTTGCCTGCTTTGCTTGGTAAGCAGTGTAACTTTATAATGAATGGAATATAATACTTAAAATAGAAAACACGTGAGCAGGTCTGCCAAGAACTCTTCAGAGCAGATGCGAAGGGCAATGAGTTTGATAAATATTTTTGAAATAAGAATAGTTTTCTTAGATAATAGTTGGGAGTGATTAACAGAGTTTTAAAGGATCTGAACTATTTAACTCCCCTGCAGTAGAGAGCAGGGCTGGTTTTATTCAATGCACTGAATAAATGTGATAAGGTGGGTCTTACCGAATGCATCTGGGGATCAAAACAGAGGCCCGCCTTTCAGAATGTAACGAGATCCAGGCATTGCTGTTTTGTTATAAATTAAAGATTAGTATATATTTTGATTTGACTGGAAAAAAAAAAACCAAAGCGACAGCAAGTGGATTAGTTTGACAGATTTTTGGGGGTTGTATTTGTGTGACTCAAATAGGATAATGAGGATTCTTATCAAAGACACAGATGCTCTTCTAAGGAAGGAGAAATCCAGCTGAAGTGTTGATCTGCTGGGATACCACTGCCAAGGAAGGTGCAGATGAGAACAAAGACCCCCACATCCAAAGAGAGCCAGATATTTCCCTGGGATACTGCAGCAGACCTCTTTCTCTCTCTCTCTGTCTCTCTGTCTCTGTCTCTGTCTGTCTGTCTCTCTCTCTTGTGTGTGTATGTGTGCAGGTTCATGTTTGTACACATGTGTGGGTAGGTGCACATGCATACATGTGCTTGTGTGTCTGTAGATCAGACAACCTTGGCACTTGTTCCTCAAGTTCCATAGACATTAGTTTTAACACTGGGGTCTCTCATTGGCCTGGAATTTGCCACACAGGCTAGACTGGCTGGCCAACAAGCCCCATGAATCTGCCTGTTTTAGTCCCCTGGTGCTGGGATCATAATATGCACCACCACGCCCATTTTTTCAAGTGGGTCTTGGGGGTTGAGCTCCCCAGAGCTCACGTGGAAAGCAAACGCTCTACTGACTGAGTCAACTCCCTAGAGCCCGTACTTCCTTGCCTATGGGTTCTAAAACCAAAGCCAGGGGTTCCAGAGCTGGTGGAGAATAGACAGGAAAGCCAGCTGCCTCCCCATGCAGGCTCTATGTCACCAGCAACGCCACTAAGGCACCGTGATCCACTAGGGTCAGGTCTCTCCATTTCAGAAGCATATAGTAATTGGGCATTTTATATACAATATTTCCCAGTTTTATAGTTTGGTAGCTAATGCAGAGCACTCCCTTCCTTTGGACATTCCAACCCACCTCTTCAAATAATTTACTAAGTATCACTAAGTAGATATGAACTCAAAAGCCACCTCTGCGCACACTTTACACGCTCGTTCAGTTTCCAGTCAGTGGTTGCCATGTAAATCTGATTCTATCCTATTTTCCGATTTTCCAAGTGAAGTTAGAAGTCTGAATTTTACATTCGAATCTCACAATGTTCCCCAAATGCAATATTCTCTCAGGATGTATTTAGCCTATGAAACTGCACCTCGTGCCCCAGTAGTCTGAGAATTGCCTATGGTATGTATGGTCTTCTCATTAGAAGAGGATAAGCGAGGAACAGCATTGTGAGAGGCGAGCCACCGGGATCGCTCAGGGCCGGTGTGATGAAATGAGACCTGAGACACAAGAACCAGAAGAAAAGTGTGGTGGTGTCGAACACCACACACAGTGTGTGGGTGCCATCATCTCCCGGCTATTCTCCATCTATAATAGACATCAGTAGTTGATCCCAGCCCAAGGTCACCATGCCCCATAACACTACTGACAATCTGCCCACATAATATGCTTGTAGCCAGAACCGATGTGAACTGGACTCACGTCCCTTCACCCACAGGGTCCTCTTTGTGGACATGCTCATTCACTCACCCACACTCGTTGTGGAAGTTTACTTTTAGTTATGTGTAAAGTAATTGTTTTGGGCATTGTTGGATGAGGGGCTACCCTAGGTCTTGGTGTTTTGTATTGTTTGCAGGTGTTGGATTCATTTGTGGGATGTTTGATCTCTCATGATATGTGCCAGAGGAGTTCTGAATCAATTAAAAAAACACCTGAGCTCAGAGGCTTGGGATTCCACCGTCCAGGATACAGCTAGCCAGGATAGTGGTTCCTTCTGTCGAGGTCTGGCAGAGTTCACACATATGTTTCTGCCACTGCGCCTTCCATCCTGAGCTACCACAGCGGTGAACTATGCACACACTGGGTGCTGCACAGGAAAGAGTTCCAAGCAAATCCAAGACTGCTGTCCTTCAGAAGGCTTCCTACAGATGGCACAGGTGACTTAGATCAATGGCTTCCTGCACCTGTCTATACAAACACTATGACTATTCTGAGTGCCTACTTTTAGAGGGTGTTTGTGTGCACAGCCCTCAACATATGCTCTGGTCTTGGAATATCTGATGGACATCTCTGGTGCAGGATGTCTCATACTGGTTGGCATGACTCATGCTAGGAGAAATAAGCATATCCTAGTACACACGTTGGGAGAAGACTTAGATGGAGAAGACTTAGATGAATACTCTTGGTTTTCTCTGGACTTTGTTCCATGTGCCATTTCCCCTTGGTACTTTTTCTGCACATTCATGTTCTGTGGTAAATCATAGCCTTGAGGGGCAAGCTATATGCCAAATCCTATGTGTTCTGCAGGCAACACTTCAAACAGGGGCTGAGTTAGGGGATCCCAGAGCAGACTGTATACCCTATTATGGAGACATTCCCCAACTACTATTTTTTGATCTTTGTGCCTCTTTGTGGTCCATGGAGGGGGGCTAGCTTATGGTACACATAGCTGCTGAGAGGAGGGATCTAGGGAAACGTCATGCCTCAGAAGAGCTCTGAGTTAGCGTCAAGACTCTCAGAGGAACAAACGACTGGTGGTTTCTTACACATGACCTTTTGCAGGACATGGTTGCTCCCCACACCCTAACCTCAGCATTTCACTCTTGCGAAACTCTCCATCCTAAGCTGAGCTGATGGGCACAACTTGCTGCCCATCGGCTACAAATTTCATCTATTGGTGAAGCATTTTGTAGCAATGGAAGCAAATGGAAGTGTTTCCAGAGGTAGACATGTGTTTTGTGACTTGAGTCTTTCTCAGAGAAGCTCATGTCTAGCTCTGTAAGAGAGTTCCAAGAGTCCAATGCACCAAGGCACAAGGGTAATACACAGTGTACAGCCCTCTGAGAATACATACGGAGCATGCATATGGACACTTCACAGACAATATATTCAGAAAATTCTAAGTTGATTTACAACAGGTCCCATGAATGTGTCTGTTCCGGCATGCCAGGAAACAGAATATGTTTTTATGTAGCCTGGTACTTGGTATCCAAAGAATAATGTTTATAATTCTAAGTTTACACCTTTGATTCTCTGAATCTCTGAGTCTCAACTTGCTCATCCATAAGATGCACTTAAGAGTCCAGGTCCCAGGGACTTGGCAGTGAGATGAGATCATGTCCGTGTGAGCATCACACTTGGCCAAAATCACCGATGCCTGGGAAACATAAGCCAAGGTGATCATCACAGGTTGGGCCATCTGGGCCAGGGAAAATATCTCCAAGATGGAAGGTGTTTAGTAAATGATAATTTGGGAACCATACCCATGGAAGGGCAGACAGGAGTATGCAGGGGAGACAATGCTGATGAGCACTGAGACTCTAAAGAAAGCTTTAGTTGGTGCCACAAGGACATTCTGGGGCAGGGTGGCGAAGGGAATTCCCCTAGTGAGGCTGAGCTAGCCAAGTGTTTGGTCCCACACCAGTCAGCCATCAGATGCAGCCCAAGAGAGAATAGTCTTGGCTGAGGCAGTGCTCTGCAGCCGAGGCCATTCTAAGAGGGATGGACAGCTACCAACTCAGCTGACTGCTTTCCCAGCATTCATACAAAAATGTTCCTGTCCTTGAGAGGTAGGTAGTGTGGCCTCCAGAAGTCCCAAGATCAGGAAAGGATGGTGGTGACAGGGAGGGTGGTGTCCATGAAGGGAAGAGAAAAAGCTCACACAGAATCAAAGAGATCCCTAATAGGCTGGGATGATGGATTTGGAGAAAGCTACTCTCTTCTCTGCCTTAAAGCTGCCCATCACCCTCCTGTTCTCCCTGCTTTCTCCCATGGCTGCCTGACTGAGCCTAGGCTCTGATATATTTTAAAGTATATTTTTAACTGAGTTTAAATTGGGTCTGTGTGGAGAGTTCTGGTTTCAGTATTCGAACAATTTTTCTAAGCACCACACAAACCCCTTATTGCGATGGGCTGTGGTAATCACTGCTGACATTCCAGTTCCCTTTTAGCTTCACACGTACTAGGGAAACAGCCTCCTAAGGAAAGGCTGAAAGTTACTAACTGGTTTAATCTCATTAGTAGAATCTCTTCTTCTGCCACCAACACTTGATAGAGAGTTTAGTGTTTAATTAAGAAGAAAGATGGTGGGCTGGAGAGATGAAGCAGAGGTTAAGAGCCCTGACTGCTCTTCCAGAGGATCTGAGTTCAGTTCCAAGTATTGTCACAATGGCCTGTAACTTCAGCTCTAGGGGATCTGACACCCTTTTCTGGTCTCTGGAGACAACATATACACGTGGCAAACACACATGTAAACAGAGAGAGAGAGAGTGAAAGAGAGAGCGAGAGAGAGAGAGAGAGAGAGGAAATAATTCCTTCAAAAATAAAAATAAGATTTATATGGCTATGTAGTCTTTTGTATACATGTCATAAATGAAAATTGACACTGTTTAGGAGGACAAATACCTGAGGACATTTCTCATTCAAACCAGCACAGCCGCCAGTATAAAACAAGCAAGCACATTTCTCTTCTTTTAATCGATACTTTTGAAAATTCAAACTGGGAGGTTGTTTAGCTCATTGATGAAATTACTTCAATGCTGACCTTTGTAAGTACATGATCATATTGAGAAGAGGGTCAAATAGTAAGTAAACGAGTGCTGACAATGTAGATAGGCCGAGGGCCATTGTGCAAATGAGACAGTTACAGGCTCCGGATCTGCTCAAGGTGGGGAGAGAGTTATAACACTCATGCTGAAAGGATTACAGCTAAAGCTGCAGCAATGGCTTGTACACCATGGATTCTGTAGACTTGAGCTCCTCCTGACCTGCAGGCATTCAGGTTAGGAGTTGTGACTGTGTGTGCAGCCATGTCTGCAGCTAAGTGGACTAAGGAAGAATCGGTCTTCTCCAGTGTGCTCATAACCACAGCCCACACACAGCACATAAGCACACTGTCCCAGGCTGATACACCAGGAGTGGGCTTTCATATGAGTAGAATGATACATAGCTCTGTGTACCTCTGGGCCCATGATAGGGAGCAGATGAAGACAGAGATGGAAGCCCGATGGCCTGGATTCAGATGGAGAGAGGAAGCTTTTTCTGAGGAAACGTGTGGGCGCTCCTTGTGCTCACTGATAAACACTAGGGGAAGCAAGAATGTTAGACACACAGGGTTGTTCCTTCAGAGGGAGAGATGTATAGCCTGTTTACCAACCAGAAGGCTGGGAGCAAGTGTGGATAGTAGCCTGGTGACCTTCGTGCTATTTATGTGGCTGAGAGAACACCAGATCCTTCCGCAGACACTTAACATGACCTTGTCAATCCATACAACCCATATTTATGGAAGGTGTCGCAAGTACTTTACAACGAGTTTCTACGTAGTCACATCTTGAGTTTTATTGTAGACATGGGATTGAGTTAATTAACACCAGGAAAAATTCTACCAAATTATGCTCTACTTATGCCTAAAATAAACTACTCAGGGTCAGACTCCCAAAGTTTGAACCAACACTGGCTACAGAGCCATTGTGAACCAAACTACCTTCTTGCCTCCCATGAGTCATTACTCTGCTGACCGTGGTGGTCATAGAAACCTCTTCAGAAAAGAGGTCTGAAGAGGGCATGGTATGGAAAAGGCTAAGAGCAGATGGAGTAAATACTATCACACACACAATGGCTCACCCCAGAGGTCTGCATAGTAGAACATTCCACGTTGCAGCTTGACTGTACTGTGTCTGTGAGCTCACTAGGCTGATGACAGGTTGTCCACCTGGCCTCTAATCTAGACGGTCCAGGGGAAAATCTGTTCCAGCTTCATCCGTGCAGATGGGAGGATCCACCTTTTTGTAGCAATAGTACTGGGGCCCCCATTTCCCTGAGGACTGCCACTTGAGTCACAGGTGCTCTGAACTTTCAGCTTCCTACCTTTCTTGGTCATCATCAAAGACAGCAGTGGTGCATAAGCCTTTCTTGTTCTTCTGATACTGATGTCCTCTTTGCATGCTCCTTTCTCCAGCTGGAGAAAATTCTTTCCTTTTAAGAGGCTTGCGAGATTGGAAATAAGTAGGTCAGCAGGTAGGCAAAGCATATGTGAATGAATGAATGAATTAATGGTGTGGATGAATGGCCACTGAATAGCTTCCTTGGATTTTACCTTTTAATTCATAATTCATGGATCACAAAATAATTTCCTTGGATTATAAGGATATCATTTTGGCTTAAAAATGTTATTCGTGTGAATCTTTTCCTACAAGTATGTTTGTGGGCCATTGTGTGTGGCACACACAAAAGCCAGAGGTGGCACCATATCCCCAAGAACTGGAGTTACACGTGGTCCTGAGCCACCATGTCCGTGCTGAGAATATTATTGGGCCCTTTGAAAGAGCAGTTGGAGCTCTTAACCACTGAGACATTTCTATAGTTTCCCAAACACCATTCTGTAAAACATGTCCCACAGCTCATCACTCTGATTGGTGTATGTGTGAGGAGAGGTGTGTGAGGTGGGTAGAGGCTGGAGGTCCATGTTTGGTGTTTTTTCCTCTATCTCTCTCCACTTTATTTTCTGAGACAAGTTCTCTCACTTCAACCTGAAGCCTCACCAATTTGACTACACTAGCTGGCCAGCAAGCCGCAGAATTCCTCCTGTCCCCATAACCCCAGCACCGGGAATATATATGTGAGACATTTTACCCTTCTTTCCTGCAGGTTCTAGGCATCAGAACTTAACTCTTCATACTTACATAGTAAGCATTTTATCAACTGAGCCGTCGCCTCAGCCCAGTGGCCCCTAACTTTAAGATGAATTATGTGCTTTGGAAACACACCATAATGCCATTCACAGTTCACTTTAATCTTGCAGGATTTTTCACTAAAAGATGCAACACAAGAGCAGAAACCTTTGTCAAAACGATCTGTTTTTATTAAAGTGTATCATTTGTTTGGGACCCTGTTCCTGAGACTGACAGTATTCATGTGGCACCCTCATAGAGTTGCTCTCAACAGGCACTGACTGCTCTGCAATTTCATGTGTTTTATTTGTTTCCTTTACTTCAATATTTACTCTTGATTTGTCCTAAGCTAGAATATCCCTGAAAGGATGCAGTTGATGGGCTAATTATATTTCCCCTAACATACAATTAGAGTAGAGCTACCAATTTTGAAAATAAAAGCTTAAAAGCAAACACAGCAAGGTATCAACATTTGTAGAAACTTGGTGAAAGATGCAGTTATTCTCCTTCGTGTAAAAAAGAGTTATTCATTTTATGTGTGAGTGTTTTGCCTATGTGTGTGTCTGTGCGCAATGTGTGTGCAGTATCCATGGAAGCCACAAGAGGGTCCCGTTACCTAGAACAGGAGTTATGGGAGGTTGTGAGTTTGTCCTGTGGGTCCTGGGAACTGAACCTGTGTGTTCTGCTGCAACAGGCAGTGCTCTTAACCACTGAGTCACCTCTCCAGTTTCCAATTCTTATTTTTGTGTGCAATAAAATGATAGGAAGAAAATAATGGGAATACATTGATTTAAAAAAAAAGATTTATTCTGAGGTTAGGAAGAACACTCATTTACGAAGAACACGGGTGTCTGTAAATCAACAATGGAATGCTGTGATTTTTGTCAAGATTTACTTTCTTACAAGTGTTGTGATTGGCTGACTCTTATTGTGGAGAACTCCCAAAGCTTCTGAGCATGACTCTAATGGTGTTGCCTGGCATTAATCCTTGTCTCTGACTCTTATCTCTGCTGTGATTTGTAGCAACTTACCTTCAGGTAAATTCTCTTCACCAATAAACAAATAATTAAGTCAATGGTTCCTGAGGAAGGAAACCTTGGCCACACACGTGCATGCACCGACATCACACACAACACACACACACACACACACACACACACACACACACACACATAGCATTTCTGAATTTTCAAGTAAAACTTTCCCAAGTCCTGAGACACCCAGCATGTCTGGTTGCTCTGTCCAGGGAATGGGCAGATTGAATTTCATGGACCCCATCTATGTCCTTGGCTCTGTCATGAAATTCCGGTGTGCCTACATTTCCCTGTGTCTCAGGTTCTTCTTCCATGAAAACAAGACAGTTATCACTCATGGGAGGGGCCTCACCCACTTGAGCCATTTTTCCCATTTCTGTTGGGTCCTGATGCAGCTTGTAAACAAAACAAAACAAAACAAAACAAAAAAACAGGCAGGTAGTGTAATTGGGAAAATTCTAGCTTAAAAAGAAAGGAAAACAGAGAGTGACAAGATCAGAGTTCCCGGTGGGATGTACATGGCTTTTCACTGCAACAGTCGGCCTGAAGATGCTTCACCCCGAGTTCATCTTGAGGACTGGAGGTGTAAGGTGGCAGAGTCACTGAGGAGGAGAGTGTGCAAGGTAGAGTCCCAGACAGCATTTCTCCAGCAGTGAGAAGGAAAGACTTGTGCAGAGAGAGGGGGGAACCAGGCCAAGCACAAGGGACCTTGGTTTTGCTGTTGTCTAAGATACATAAGACTAACTGACAAAGAAAATGTGCTAGGGTCAAAGGTTTCACCTAAGATGATAGGAAAACTGGCAAATTATAGAGCATAAGGCTGCAGAATGCATGCCCTTTGGCTGGGATTCTACTAATCCACAGAGAACCCTGCAGAGCCCTCATGGCCCCCCATCCCATCACTGCCTACCAGGGCGTGAAGTTTCTTTCTCGGCAAGGATGACACCAGGAACACTTTCCTGGAAATGTATGTCTAGGAATTATGGGTGGATGAACATGGAGGGCCAATTTCAGGAAAGAAGTTTGCACTTCTGTAATTGACAATCTTCTGGGAGGGCTCAGAAGGTCGGTAATGGAATTTCCTGGAACCTGAGACTCCTGGCTGGTAATGCTTTCCAGGAGTATTTGTTTATTTTTCATTTTTGAGGTGTGTGTGTGTGTGCTTGTGTGTGTGTGTGCCTGTGTGTGTGTGTGTATGTGTGTGTGTGTGCCTGTGTGTGTGTATGTATGTGTGTGTGTGTATGTGTGTGTGTGTGTGCTTGTGTGTGTGTGTGCCTGTGTGTGTGTGTGCTTGTGTGTGTGTGTGCCTGTGTGTGTGTATATGTATGTGTGTGTGTGTGTATGTATGTGTGTGTATGTGTGTGTGTGCCTGTGTGTGTATGTGTGTGTGTGTGTACTGTGTGTGTATGTGTGTGTGCCTGTGTGTGTATGTGTGTGTGTGTGTGTGTGTGCCTGTGTGTGTGTGCCTGTGTGTGTGTGTGCCTGTGTGTGTATAGATACAAAGAGGCTGATGTCAGGAGTGATCTTCTGTCACTCTTCTACCCTATTCACTGAGGCAGGGTCTCTCAATCTAACCCAGAGTTTGATGTGGCTTGCCTTGCTAGCTGGCTTGCTTTGTGGGTTCTCTATCTCCATCTTCCAGGACTGGAGTTACAGATGGGTCAATGCACCACCAGGCATTGGCACTGATTTCTGATGATCTGGCTTGGTCCATCTAATAAAGATGAACCACCTAATCTGAGACATTCCTCCAGCTCTCCCTTGACCTTTGAAAATCAACTGACTCATAGGGCTAGACAAATGTTTCAGTAGTTAAGAACAGTGGCTGCTCTTCCAGAGGACCTGAGCTGTTTCCAGCTTTCACATGGCGGCTCTCAAACATCTGTAACTCCATTTCCAGGGGATCCAATGCCCCCTTCTGGCCTCTTGGCACTAGACATGCATGTGGTGGTATATATAACTATAACTATATATACATATACATATATATATTATATACACATTCAGACAGAATACTCATATAAGTAAAACAAAAGTAGTTTAAAATAGATTTTCATTAATTTTTGGAGGGGGCATTGACTCTGTGTTTCCCCCCTTGTAGCCATCAGGCAGGGCTGTGTCCAAACAAAAGTGGCCCAATGCCAGGGGAGGAAAACGGAGTGAATGTCTGATTGTACTGCTTCCCGAGCAGAATGAGAGACCAGACTCTCCCTCCCCTCTCTCCATCTTCTTCCAGTCTATCTGGAAGCTCAACTGTGAGCCACACAGTGTTTCTCAATTATACTCAAATCATTGCATCTCCCTTTCCCCGCACAACCTTTATCCGCCTTTGAGTCTCCGGTATCCTGACCGAGGCACTTGCCACCAGTCTGAAATGACCTGTTTCCAATTCACTTCCCTGCCACAGGACTCCAGACTGGAATGGCAGATCTCACCACATGAGCAAGAACTCCCTAGGGGTCTGGAACCCCCTATCGTAACCTGTGGTCTTGTCCACTCCCTGCCCCTCCCCCGCCATACTCCGGGCAGTGAGGCTTTTTGGAGGCCCTGGCTTCTTTCTCTTAGGATTTTGTAATTCCTGCTTCTGTTGCACAGACCATGTCCCATCTTATCTGGGTTTTTCTCTTGCATGTGTGGGTCTCCTCTTTTAGCTGTGTCTCCAGTAGCCTTCGTAGAATGGTTGTATGATCTCCCAAAATCATGAAAGTCCCCTCATTGCCCGGTGGACCACTTTGTCTCACCTAACATCCTCCATATTATTCGTCTTCTGCATCCTTCCTTATCTTCCCGTTTTCTCTTCTAAGGTTAAGAGTATGGTCATTTGCCTTTCACAATTGTTTTATGCTCTGTCAAGAGTAAGAAAGCTTCCTTGCCCCAATATGGCTGCACTGTGCCTTTAATTAGCTACGAGTTCCTGTCTGATCTCTGCTTGCAGATGGACTGTCATTTATCTGCTGGCTCTGAGAATGGAGACAACATTGCTCACTCACAGCATGGGGTTTAAGAAAGAAGATGGCCTCTCCATGAACACTCTAGACTTACAGGAAAGGAAGGGTTTGCCTTCTATTTCCATCTCCAAGACAAAGCCCTGGCCCTTGTAGGTCCCTGGATCAATAGATCTAGTTTGAGATAGAGTCAGATCCATCCCAAACAAAGAATTTCTTAGAACTAATTACAGTGTGGTCTGAAGAAAAGCTTCCAGCTTCCTAAGGAGCAGGATTTGCTCCTTAAGGTCTCTGTGAGAGAGTCGGTTGAGGATGGGTGCCAGGAAGAAATAGATTCAAGGCAGGCTGACATCACCTAGAGAAACACAAGCATTATGTTTTCTTCTATTTCTGGCTGAGGCAGGTGTTTCAAAAAGCCTTGAGGACATTCCTTGAGAAGGGGTCTCTGGAGAGCTGTAGCCTTTGCTGCTATGTGATATTGCTGTGGTTTCTCCTCCCATCGGTCGGATCATTCCTGTTTAGGGCTTTGCTGTTTGGAAGGGTCCATATCCAGGAGGGGATGGGACTTGGTGCTTGGGAGACCCATGAGGGAGAAAGGCTGCCCCTAGTTACTACCTATCAGCTTCTCAGAGCACCTGATGTTCTGGGGATCTTGGGTGAGGGGTGGTCATCTGGAGGCAGCACACTAACAGAGAGTGTCAGCTAAAGAGCTGAGGCAGAGGATTTAAAGAAAGTAAAAGTTAAGGATCTGAGGTAGGGATGACTTTAGGGTCTTGAACACGAAGTAACAGTTACAAATCCTGCGGTCAGCTGGCAGAGTGAAAACGACAGTTACAGAGACAAAGTACAAAACCCGGCAAACTTGATTAGAACTGATTGCCAGCTTCTTCCAAGGTCATGGGAGAGACACCAGGGGTGAGAGTCCATCCAGGGGCTCTGAGCAGACTTTGTATGACTCCTGGGAGCCTGGACTCTGCAGAAACCCTGTGTTTGATAGTTTCAATGCAAGTTGACATAAGCTAAAGTCATCTGAGACTAGGAAATCTCAGTTAAGAAAATGCTTCCATAAAATGGGCCTGTAGGCAAGCCTGTGGTGTATTTTCTTGATAAGCTGAGTGAGAGGAACTAGCTCACTGGGTTGATGGTCCTGGGTTCTGTAAGAAAGCGGGCTAGATGAGGCACCAGGAGCAAGCTAGTAAGCAGCACTCCTCCATGGCCTCTGCATCAGCTCCTACCTCCAGGTTCCTGCCCTGTTTTAGTTCCTGTCCACATTGTTACATGGATCTATGAGTAAAAGAAACCCTTTCCTCCTTAAGTTGCTTTTGGTTATGATGTTTCATCACAGCAATAGTAACTCTAACTAAGACACTCCCTCTCCTCCTTGATTGGTCTTGCCCCTGGTCTTAGCAGTTACAGTGTCTTGGGGAAGGGGCCCAACCTGGGAGCAGGGAGCAGCCCTTCTTAAAAAAAAAAAGCCCCGTTACCATTGACCTAATTTCTGCTGACCCCTTCATAAGAACTCTATTAATCCTCCATCTTCTTCAGAATTTTTGACTACTTATTTAGTCTCTCTCCTTCCTTCCCTTCCCCACTCTGTGTGTCTGTGTGTGTGCGCGTGCACACGCATGTGTGTGCATTTAGTACAGCATGTGCAGAATTCAGAGGACGACTTGAGGGAGCCAGTTCTTTCCTCCATCATGTGGAACCCGGGATCTAATCCAGGTCACCAGGCTTGGCATTGACCATCGTCATCTGCTGAGCCATATCAGCAGCCCATCCTCTAGCTTCTTAATGGGAAGAGCATTTCTAGCCAGCTCCCATGTTACAGGATGTAAAGAGCAGGGGTTCCATGTGTGTGACCAAAACGGAACAAAAGCATCTTCTGAATATGCAGAAAGCCCCAATGCATCAAATGCTAAACACTTCCTGGCTTCCTCATTAACTTCGGAGCCTTGTTCAAAAGGCAAAACTCTGAACAAATGGCTCTTTAGAAAGAAAAAAAAAATACTTGAAAGCCCTCACAGATTTGGCAAGCGATTCCAAACTCAGAACATGCCTCAGAGGCACACATTAAAAAGTCACAGCTGCTCACAGCTGTCCCTGATCACACTTCTGAAACTTGGTTTAAAGCAATTTGTTTTCATTTATCTCTCTCTCTCTCTGTGTCTCAAGGTGGGTTCTATAAGGGCCCAGAGGACCAATTGTAAAATCCGGCATAAAGTTCTCATTGCAGGAAGTATGATGGCGCACCCTCATTTACCTGAACTGCGTGTGTTAGGTTCTAACGGGAAATTGGAGCAGTGGTTGACACATACGGAGAGATTCCTTTTTGTACGTAAGTAAGCTAGTCCCAGGGATGACAGGAGTTTGGAACACCACTCACCTTCCTCATTAGACGCTTTTCATTTGCGTGTCTCTAGGACAAAGCTGTGAAGGCACAGAATTGGACTTTGGGTATAGATCAGTGGCAAGGAGGAGGGGCAGAAAAGGTTATATCTTCTTGGTGTCCACAGACAAAGAGAAGCTATGTCAATTATTAAGTTGAGAAACCTGACTTTGGCTTTACAGAGACAAGTCAGACCAAGGCAGCCTCCGGGGTGTGGAGAATTCTGCAGAAATGCCAACAGGTCTTCAAAAATTCCTATAATCCCACATACAAGCTTAGCCCTGCAAAGCCAAGTTCATCCAAGATGTGTTGTACCTGCCTTTCTCTAGCTCTCAGTATAGAAGACAAGGACAGAGAGTTTATAGACACGGAGATGGCTAAAATCACCCAGGAGACACACCCTTGGGCACACCTATGGGAGATTAGCTAGATTAGTTTACCCTCTGGGTACGCCTGTGAGGGGTTTTCTTGATTATGTTAACTGAGGTGGGAAAACCCATCTTAAATGAGAGTGGTACCATTCCCTGGGTTCGAATCCTGGACTGTGCGAGTGCAGTGTGAGTTGCTTACCAGCGTCCATTGCTCCCAGCTTCCTGTGGGTACCATGCAACCAGATGCTTGAAGCTCCCACTGCCTTGACTTCTCTGCTGTGGTGGACTGTACCCTTAAGAGCCAAAACAAACCCTTTCTTCCTTGGGTTGCTCTCAGTGGGGTGTCTCATCAAAGCAACAGGAGAAATTTTTTTCAGCTTATACGTTTTAATTTTAAAAATTATTCTTTGTTTATCTTGGCTATGTATGTGATGAAAATCCTCCCTCACCCCTCCTCCTAACTTTCCCCAATATCTCCAACATGCCCTCTTAATGTCCTCTTTTTATTTTTATGATAACCCACTGAATCCAATGAGCTTTGTATTTATTATAAAGGCTATTCTAGTTTCATCTCTTGGTTGTGACAAAATACCTGAACAAAAACAACTTAGAGAGAAAGGGATTTATTTCAGCTCACAATACCATTTCTCAGTGAACCACCATGGGAAAGTCAAGGAAGGAGCTTCAAACATCACATCCACAGTCAAGGGCAGAGGACAGTGGATGTATACATACTCACTTGCTTCCCTGTGCTCTTCTGGGTTTCTCTGCTCTTGTACAATTCAGTATCCCCTGTCTAAGGAATGGTGCCACCCACAGTGGGATGAATCTTCCCAGAACTATTCACTTAATCAAGACCACCCCCCACAGACTTGGCCAACCCATTGTTGACAATCCCTCATTGAGACCCTCTTCCCAGGTGATACTAGGTTGTGTCAAGTTGAAAATTAAAGCTAACCATCATAAAAGCATTACATGGTTTTTACATAAACGTGCAAAGTGGAAATTATCTGCGACCAGCCTCTCCAAAGTTGATAGCCAAAGCCACACCTATAAAGCATTCTAGCAGATGGCCCTTGTCCTGTTTAACAATACCTCTTGGTCCTTAAAGCATATATTTTAAGTATAGAGAATTTTTTAATATATTTATTCTCAAAGATCTGCCGTTTGAGTTCCTATTTACAGACCCACCACCCTTGCAAACGATTACTAAAACTATGAATTAGAAAAAAGTTATATCTTTTACAGGACACTTTGCTGCAACTTGCAAGAAAATTAGCAGGGTAAAAAATGATATGTCTCTAAATAATCTTTTCTGGAATTATAGAGCACACAGCCTGCTCACCTGGCATGATGTTCCTTTGCCCAGCATTAGGACCTGTGTCTGTCCACAGGAATTTGTCGATTTTCCAAAGCCCTGTGATCTCCATTTCTCATAGTCATCTCTGTGCTGGTTGGTACAGGTTACTGACCGGTCTTTGCCCACAATACAGTTCCATGAACTCTCCACAGAAGAAAATGGACTGTTGAAGGAAAATTAAGAGAGATTAAGAAAAGTAGTTCATTTTTCTAGTGGGACAAAATATGACGCATTTATAGTGCTTTTAAGACTCGCATAGAACACGGCTTATGTATGTTAGTTTATTTAAATAATAAAAATTAAAGAAATTAGAACTTAGAAAAATTAAGAATTAGAGAAAGCAAAATAACAATGTGCACATTGGGAAAAAAAATTACAAGGCTTCCCGCTTTCACACAGACTTTTCTCTAACTAAAATAGCAAAAACTTCAGGCTTTCTGATCTGCAGGTGTCAAACATACATCAAAAGGGCAACCGATGCAAGCGTGTTCATCCCCGCCCAGCTGCAGGCCTCTGATCTTCAAGGTTAATTTTAGTGAGTAGTCTTAGCACAATAGTTTATTAATGAATAGCTGATCTTTGGTCTGCATACATACTGTTAAAGGAGGCAGGCATTCAAGGGTGAATTATCTATTTGTTTTCTCAAGCTTGCTGACCTATCATCTAGACTCTTCATTTCAGATCTCAGCTATGGCTCTGTTTCCATGGGAAGGTCAGGGTAACCGAGAATAAGTTTTTATCATATGTCTACAGAAAGCATGAATAGTTCTCACGTGCCAAAACTTGAAGGTTAGTTTGCAATTACTTAGAGCTGAGATGGCAGTGTCCCTCTCCCAGCCAGCCCAGCAATTGATTTGAGTTTTAACTATTAGGCCAAACAGACAATATTATTGATGAGAGGCTTTTGTCACCATACAGTAAAGATGAGAAAGGGGAAAGCGGTTAAGGAATTCCAATACTGGCAAGGGGCCAGGAACCTTGTCAAACTGGCACGTCCATTGCTTGGATTATTGGGTCCCAACAGGTTGGGACTGTCTCTGCCATCTCAGATATTAAACTGAGTTTTGTTCTAGTGTTTTGAGTCTACTCAAACAGCATCCACTCACAATAAGGACGTCTAAGATTGTTGGGAAGCATTCATCCTCTCAGGACACAGGCTCCTGCTGTGTCAATGACTTTTCCTCAACCCTCTTCTTCCTACTCATCTTCACGGGCTTTTCTTTTTTCAGTTATCTGTCTTTCTGTGCCAGGAGTCATCAGTTTAAGTGCATACACACCACAGAGATGACCAGGACCTATCCCAACAGACATCTTCTCTCCAATACAGAGGCCAACATCACGGGGTATCGAGTTAGAGTACTTGGTCCTTGCATATCTTGGAAGGAGCCAGGAGTGACACCAAGAGAAACCCTGATAGAGGTCATGGAATATTTTTCTGTTAGCGACTGACTGTGTGATTCTGTTGATGGAGGCCATGGGTCACATTCCCTGTGCATCCCAGTGATTACTTACACAGAATGTTGAATCCATAAACACTGGAGTTCATGCCAAGCAAAGATCACAAGCTAGCTTTGAAGATGGCAAACAGCCTTTGTCATCTACAACACCGTTGGAGATTAAGGAAGAACATACGTGTGAATGTACATTTTTCTTTCTGCCTCTTTCTGTGTGGCACGCGCGTCAGCCACGGCATGCACGTAGAGGTCAGAGGAGTTGATTCTCTCGTTCACCATGTGGCTACTTGGGGGGTGAACTGGAGATGTTGGGATACAAGCACCTTTACCTCTGAGCCATCTCGCTGCCTCTGGATTTGTATATTCTTTGACTTTTGAGAGGGGGTAAAAAAGCTAAACGTGTCTTTCTGTTCTTGTCTCTCAAATGTAGAAACCCTGAGCTCTTAGCAACAGAAAATCTTTTTTTTTTTTTTAAAGCTACTCCAGAACCTAAGCATCAAGAATTCTGAGTTGCAAAGACCTTTGATAGGAGAAAATGAGACAAAAAAAATGAGGGGGGTTAAGGAGAGAATGGTGGGTGTATCCCCAGAGCAGAGAGGCCTCAATACAGGGGCTAAAGATGCATCTCAGTTGGTCGAGTGTTTACCTAGCACACAGAAGCCCTGTATTCAGTCCACAGCATTGCACAAAACAGGCGTGGTGGGACATGCCGGTGATACCATCACTAGAGAGATATATAACAAGGTCCGCAAGTTCAAAGTCAACGCTGGCTCCATTAAGAGTTGGAGGCTACCCAGCCTGAGCTACAAGGAGTCCATGCCTCATAAACAAATGCAAAAACTACAAAGTTTCTAAAGCGGGCCGTTGGATTTTAGAGGAAATGAAATCATTTGAAAACCGAGAAAAAAATGATATAAAAGATGAAAATATAGGTGGTCAAGAAAAGCATGTCTGGGGCTGGAGAGGTGGCTCACTGAGTAAGCGTGCTTGCTGGCTTGCAAATGACCCAGTTCCCAATACCCACATCAGGTGGCTCACGACTGTCTGTGTAGACAGACAGACACACACACACACACACACACACACACACACACGCACACACACGCACGCACACACACACACACACACGTTTTAAAAAAATCTTTAAAAAAAGAAAATAAAAATATCTTTCTCTGTGGAAATCTTGTCAACTGAAATTTTGCACTTATTCTGCAGGAACTTAGAATTCTGGGCTTTATAACAGCACATTTTTCTCTTCAATGTCACAAAACCAGGTAAGAGAGAGATGACAGTATGGAAATGTGCAGGTGTTACAAAGAGAGGCAGAAGCTGGAGAAGTCACTCTGGAAGAAGAGCGTGATGAGATGAGGTGGTTTTATCTCTTAAAAACCCACCTATAAAGTGAAAAATTAATATGTTTTTCATATTTATAATCTGGCTTTCTATGCATTAACAAGCTGGAAGCAATCTCATTAGAATTAGGAATGAATCAGAAGTGTTCACAGCTGCCCTCCAAAAGCATTGTGGTAGCCAGCAGCCATGCTTGCAGACCTGGGCCTAACAGCTGTTGTTCACTTTGCAGTAGAGACCAGAGGTTTGCTTCACGTGGTCCAGGCAGCATTCTGGTAGGTCGCCCATGCTATCTGATGTCAATCATTTCTATTCCAAGGAATAACAGAAGGAAACTTGGGGCAGTCACGTATTAAATGCACTTATACTTTGTAATAACTATGCACCACAGAGTATTTGACAATGAAACACAACAAACTGTCCTCTCATGGTTTGGTAGAAAAGATTTTTCTACCAATGCATTGGCCCCAACTGTGCTGCCACAATTATTCTAAGTTAAAAATTACAGTGCCAATCCTTCATGTTTCTCAAAATAATGTCCCCCCCTTTTTTTTTATTACTCATGCCCCTTCCCAGGAAAACAAACAAAAATCCTGAAGCAAGGAACTCTCTCTTCTTCATAACATAGGGCCTTTGGTGGAAGACTGACATGGTCTACAGCCCAGCTTTGCTTCCTGATTTCCATGAAGCAAGTGGAAAGCCCCCACCCCATGCCATATTTTCCTTATCAAATCTCTGCCCCAAGGGCTTTGTGGCCTATTATCGGGACTTTGGATTTTATTTCCAGTGGGATAGCAATCCATTGGATAGGTCTGAGCAGAGAAAGGATGCAATTTAGTTTACATTTCAGAAGGATTACTGGGGCTGCTGTGTGAAGAAATAAGAGGAGATGACGAGGTAGGAGCCAGACCCGTCATGATGCCCTCAATGCCAGGCAGCGGTGATGGAGGGCTCAGGTCACCTGTGCTAAAGGCGGACGCTGAACACAACCCGGAGACAGCGGTTCTTCAAGTGATCCGGACCTCTAGCATCAGTCTGAAACTTGTAAGAAATGAAAATTCCCTCATCTCAGAGTAACTGAACCAGAGACTCGGGAGAAGATCTCAGACAACTGTCTTTGATAAGTGATGCCCACCCAAATCCGAGAGTCTCTGCCCCAAATTATTGACCCCGCATGAACAGGCAAGCAGTGGTGCTAATGGCAGTTTGGAAAGAGGGGAGGACAGATTTGAAAGATTAAGTGTTAATCTGTGGATACTTTTCAATTTTGAGGTGACTGCTGGAGATTTAAAGTGTGTCACATATGCCATTGGTTAAGGGATTTTAAGGTGCATACTTAGGAGCTGGTGGTGTATAAATTACATTTAAAGCTCACGAACTGGAGCAGGTCACAGAAGGAGTGGTCAGAGATGTCAGGCTGCAGATGCGAGGGATGGAGAGAGTCCCTCTCAGTGGCCGCATTACAGGGGCACAAGGTGAACCTCACTATGTGGAAGATATGAAGCCAGTACATCATTGGGACTCTGCCCCAGTAGAAAAGATCTTTGCCAAGATTTAAATTACCCCGATTGTTATAACTTCAGCAAGGTAGATGGCCACATTGGCTTTCCTGTGAACGCCAGGACTTTCCCTAAATGTTCCTCCCCTTGTTAAATGGAACTTAAATCTAGCTATTTCTGTTTATGTGGGTGGGGGGTGGGGGTGGGGACAACTAGAGCATGCTTCTCAGCTGGATTTGCAATGAATGTGTGGATAACTCCTCTTCAGGATGAGAGGCCACATCTGTGGGGGTGGGGCACCGCACACTAAGCTGCTTGGGTATTTCTGCGTTTGTCTTATGTCTGCACACGTGTGCATGTGTGAGCCGTACTCATGTACGTGTGTATGTGTACATGTGGAAGCCAGAGGTCAACCTGATGTAGCTTTCCTCAGGCACCTTCCAGTTTGTTTTTTGAAACAATAACTCTCACTGACCTGCAGTTCACTCATTTGACTAGACACATTCATTGGTGAGAATGTCTCCACCTCTTTGGTTCTGAGCTTATAAGCATGTGACACCATGCCTGGATTTTTAAGTAGGTTCTAGGTATTAAATTCCATTCTCACGCAGACACTACTGACTGAGTAGCTGGCAAGACTGACAGTAGGCAAGCACCCTGCGGACTCAGCCATGTCTCCATGGCTGGTACTTGACCTTATGAGGACCAAAAAGGCAACCGAGATACAAATGAGTAGGATTTGTGCAATAAACTAGAGACATAACCTGTAAAGTTGCAGTCTTCTGTCTGCTTCATTGATGAGCCTGGCTCAGCATTTATTCATCTCAGTAACTTTGACATTTTCAAGGTTGATCCAGACTGACCAAGCATGGGTGACTCTGTGTGAGACTTCCCTCAAAAACTCCCCAACTTTTATCAGTAGCTCTTGGCTTCTGGTTGTTTATGAGTTTTGAGCAAGCAAACGTACACCCCGAAACTTATTTATTTCAAAATAAATGTCTAGGAAACTGGAGAGATGGCTTAGGGATTAAGAACACTTAATGCTCTTGCAGAGGACCTGGGTTCCATTCCCAGCACCCACATGGCAGCTCACAACCATCTGTAACTGCATTTCCAAGATATCTGATGCCCCCTTCTGGCCCCTGCAGGGACTGTACATGTGCGGTGCACATATATGCATGCAATCACCCATTCAATAAAATAAAAAAAAAATTTAAAAATTGAAACATAAGTTTTTAATTTCTAGCATTTAGAAAAGTATAACGTTATGATGTGTCGAAGCACAAACTGCATTGAATTTTCTTCAAATTATAAAGGTAGGGTTATCTCTTCATGCAAAGTCTTACTGTGTGTGTGGATCGCAATGCATTTTAGGTTAACCTTATGAATGGATTGTGAAAAAAAGCTCTCTCAGCACTTTCTTGTTTTTTGGGGAAGCAATTTTTTAAACTCTGTATTTGATCAATTGACCTTTGTGTTTTTAAATTGGGTTAAGGATGATATATGGCCATAACTGTATAGAAAGTGTTTGAGCCCTTTCTCCATGGAGCAGAGAGTGAAAAAAAAATCAAACCATCCTGGATTTGCAAGACTTATTTCTGAGACAAATCCCTAATGGATCCCAAGGGGACAGCTACCAGCCAAATTGCATGAGCTCAAAATCAATAAAAATCTGAACATCACTTCAAATCTCACACGCTTCTGTCTAACACGAGAAACTGCTGGTACCTACACAATCAGATGGATACTTTAAAACAGATTGGATTCTCAGTTAGACACACACACACACACACACACAACCGCTGTTCTCTTAAGACAACTCTTTGATGTGGGGCAGCTGCACCTATGGGAAGCCTGTCGGGATAATGCAACTTTTGGCTGTGACCCACAGAATTAATTCAGGTGAGGCCTGGTTATACCTCAAAGGGCATTTCAACAGATTACAGAAAATCTCTACAGCTTTCATCACTCATCAGTGATCACATGATGTCACTCTTACTGGAGCTAAGGATGATCCTGATGACTCTCTGTGGTCTCTGAGGCATTTCTCCTGTGGTCTGTGTCACATTTCCATAGGAAAAGGTCCTTGCTGCTTTAGCACAGGAAAAGCATTCGGTCTGTTGGTGACAGACAGTGCTGGGAAGCAGAGGTCAAGAGCTGCATACACTGTTGCTGTTCTAAGCTGGGCAGTGGTGGCACACGCCTTTAGCATGCTCAGGAGGCAGAGGCAGGCAGATCTCTGTGAGTTCAAGGCCAGTCTGGTCTACAGAGTGAGTTCCAGGACAGCCAACAGAGAAACCCTGTCTTGAAAAACAAACAAACAAACACAATAAACAAACAAACAAAAAAGAAATTTGTTCTAGAAGCTGTGTCATTTTGCACCCCAGAGAATTTGATTTGAAGTTTTAGGGACTTGCGAGTGCAGAAAGAGGACAAGAAATGTATCGTGGTCACTTGATTACAGCAAAGTTTTTAAACACAAAAGCTCCCATCACTCTGTATCTTACTAGGGCTAGGGAGATGAAGCAGCAGTTAGGAGCATGCACTGCTCTTGGAAAGGGAACGAATTCAGTTCCCAGCACCCACACAATGGGATTTCAAAACCACCATTAACTCCAGCTCCATTGGATCCAATGCCCTCTCCTGGCCTCTGCAGGCATCGCACTCACACAATGCACATTCCCATACACAGATACAGACATACACTTAAGTAAAAATACTTTTTTTAATCTTGAACAAAAAATAACCTAAGTTGAGTGTCTTAGTTGGGGTTTCTATTACTGTGATGAAACACCAAAGCCAAAAGTAACTTGGGGAAGAAAGGGTTTATTTGGCTTACATATCCTTAGTGACATTTTTTTTGTTTGTTTGTTTGTTTGAGGGAAGTCAAGGGAGGAACTCAAACAGCGCAGGGACCTGGGGGCAGGAGCTGATGCAGAAGCCATGGAGGAGTGCTGCTTACTGGCTTGCTTCCATGGCTTGCTCAATCTGCTTTCTTAAAGCACTCAGGACCACCAACCCACAATGGGCTGGACCCTCCCCATCAATTACGAAAAATGCCCTACAGGTTTGTTGCGTATAGCCTGAGCTCATGGAGGCATTTTCTCAGTTGAGGGTACCTCTTCTCATATGAATATAGCTTCTGCAAAATTCATAAAACCAGCCAGGATGTAATGGTAGACACCTTTACTTCCAACACTCGTGGGGTAGAGATAAGTATATCTCTGTGATTTTGAGGTCATCTCATTGCTGTGATTAAACACTCTGACCCGAAAGCAACTTAGGGAAGGAAAATATTTATTTGGCTTGCATTTCCATGTCACAGTTCATCTTTGAGGAAGTCAGGGCAGGAATTCAAAGCAGAAACCGTTTAGAAACACTATTAGCTGGTTTGTCCCTGGCTTGCTCAGGCTCCCGCTCAGCTGGCTTCCTTATACTGCAAGGTACCAAGTGCCTAGGGGATGGTACTGCCCAAGTGGGCTAGGCTCTCCTGCATCAGTTAATAATTAAGGCAACCCCTTATAGACACGCCTAGAGAACAACTCGATGAAGACAATTACTCAACTAAAACTCTTCCTGTCAGGTGATTCTAAGTTGTGTCAAATCACCAGTTAATGTTAACTAGGACACACTCCCAAAATTATCCCTGAGAAAGACTATCTTAAGACCATTAAAGGAAAAAAGCATAGGTCCCGAATGAACTCAGCTGAGTTCTATTTTTAGAAGTGTCCCCTAGTCGATTCTTCCTCTTAATGTCACAAAAAATGTAATATCTGATTATGGGGATTTGACCTCTTAATAGTGGCCACATGAGGTGGCATAAAACGGGAGACATGTCCCAATGTAACGAAGATGAGTATCTGTGGCCGAGGTAGTATTTTCAGAGAAGAATTACACAAAGGACTTTCCCACAAATTACCAAGAATGAAGAGTAATATATCTGAAAAATGGCTTGACAGGTCCAAGAGTGATTTAAAAAACAACAGTGTCAAGGGTACACAGGCAGACCGTGAAACAAAACTTTTTATTTAATGTGAGTGAAAACTCACTATTTCCATAAATGTGACTCAGTGAGTTCAAGAGACACTGATTTTTTTGAAGATCGATTATTTAGAATTAAAGACATTCAAAAACCAGCAAGTGAGAACAAGATCACTGTGACCTCTTCTGCGTTTCATAAAAAGTGTTTGGTGAAGTGTTTGCTGTGCAGACATGAGCCCCTGAGTTTGATCTCTGAGAGGTCATAGGAAAACTGTGCTTCTCTCCTGTCGATATGCACATGCCAATTTGATTTGCAGATTGAGACAAAAAGAAACTATATAAAGGAGTCCTTGTTCTTCAAAACATGAGAAGGAAGCTTAGGGAATTAACATTTCAAACAAAACTCTTTTCTATATCTCTAAGACTGTATACATTTAACTTGGAAAGAAACTTTATAAAAGCCACACAAACACTAGTTTTACAATTTGAAAGGTGGAGCTAACCTTCTGTACATATAGTGGTACGTGCCATGGAATATCGATGCACCCAGGACTCTGGTTAGAAGCTGTGGGAGTATGAGCTACTGATGGCTCAGAGCTGAGTCTCTCTAGGGAGACAACCTTCTATCACCATTTCTGGATAATCTGGTTCTTTCATGATGGGTGGTGGAGGAAAACTCTGTGATGGTCCAGTATCGCTGACTGAATCAGGACGGTTCTATGGAGTCAGTATAGGCCCAGAGCCATCACTACAAGGAACAGACTTTTGGGTGCTGATGTTTCAACTTGAGCTTGGTGCCCGGTTTTCAGTCCTCCTCCTACCTGGTGGAGGGAGGAATCTATGTAGGGAACTTCCCTCAGAAAACATGTTTCCAGGTTCTCTAGCTAAGAGGCTTTGTAAGGATGTTTTCCCTAACACAGAAGCAGGCTTGTGTGCATGCATACAGAAGACACAGGAAGAAGCTCCAAGTCTTCTCAAAGACAGAGGTAGTGAACATCTGAAGTCAAATAGGCTGAGATGAAAGCTCAAGTATGTTTCCTTGGATTTGTCTGATGCTTTTCCAAAAGTTACCTCTCATTACCTCATTTAACAATAGGCTGTTTTGCATGAAATATAGGTATCTAATTGCTTTTCAGGATTGCACATCTGAGATGTGGCAATATGGGTGCATGCCTCCCACCCAGCAACAATCAGCCACAAATGGGTTTTAGCTTTTGCTATCTTTGGATTACATGGCAGCACTGAGCGAGGCAGGGTCTCCGACATTCCTGTGGTGATTTGAATAAGAATGGCCCCCATAGGCTCATGGGCTTGAATGCTTAGTGATCAGGGAGTGGTACTACTTGAGAAGGATTGGGAAGGATAGCTTTGTTGGAGTAGGTGTGGCCTTGTTGGAGGAAGATTGTCACTGGGGGTGGCCTTTGAGGTTTCAAAAGCCCAAGCCAGGCCCAGCGGCTCTCTCTTCCTGCTGCCTGAAGATCTGGATGTAGAACTCTCAGCTTCAGAACCATGTCTTGCCTGTTGATGCCTTGTTCTCTGCCAGGACAATCATGGTCTAAACCTCTGTAACTGTAAGCAAGCCCCAATTAAATGCTTTCTCTTATAAGAGTTGCCTCGGTTACGGTGTCTCTTCACAGCCATAGAGCAGTGACGAAGAAACCTGGGTTGTGGTTCTGTGAACTCAGACCCTCCATCATTTCCACACCCTTTCCCCCGCCTCCCCACAACAGCTGCTCCTTCACATACCACATGACCATGTCAGAAAACAGACCCACAGGGGCAGGGCTGTATCCAGTTTTCTTCTGATTTCCACAGGCATGGCCAAGCACAGGGCTTAAGAGCGTATAATTGAGAAATTTATGAGAAGTGCACATGTCATGTTCTTCCAGTTAGGTGCTTTGGTTTAGTTCCCTCCCCAAATGTGCCTCATAAAATTGTGAAGACACCCAGGGAGGGTGTAGACATGCACAGAGATGAGTCACGGTGAGTAGAGGTAACCTAGGATACATGTTTGATCATTGGAAAAAAAATCAAGGCTTGTAGCACACAAACGAGTCTGAGATGCCTGTTGGAATGTCTTTGTGTCTCTCAGCAGGGGGATTACCAAGGAAGAGAAGATAAACCTGTGAGCACCCTCTGAAAATAGCAACATAACTCAACCCGGGGTCCTCCAAACAGCTGGACTTAAAATTGAAAGGAATTATTTTGTCTGTCGTTAAGAATATAAAAGTAGGACACACGATAGGAGATCAATTTTAAATCATCTGAGGCTACAGGAAAGATTTTTTCCTCGGGCTCTTTTCAAGAGGACTAATGTGTGTTCCTGCCACGGCCTTTTAATAAAGAAATCATGCATTATGCAAACATTAACATTTGAACCAATTATGAGCAATTGTAGCCAACTCTTTGAAGAATATAGATCTGAGTTATGGCTTCTCTTATGAATATGATTCCTTTACTAAAATAAAACCAAGAGAATTATGTCCTGTGTATCAGCTTAACTGCTGGAAGAAAACTCATTTCCCATATTTATCCTTTTGAATGAGAGAACATTATCAAAGAATTTTATGTGTAAATTATAAACTCTTTGTCAGTGAATGTGGGAGATGTGTCAGCTCCATGCTATGTGTTCACGTGTCAGCAGGTTACTGAGGGAATCACACCATCTTCAGATGGCCTCTGGCCTCTGAATTCACATGCACATGATATATGTGCACTTGTACACATACATGCACCTGCACACAAGCCCCTGCCTATATGTATCTGCACACACATGTACACACACATGCACACGTACACATATAACTTCACATACCCATGCATTTGCATGCATACATCTGCACACACACACACACACACACCTGAAAACACACATGCACCTGCACACACACGTTCCCATATACAACTGAACACACACATGCACTTATATATCCGCACACACGTGCCCTTGAATGCACATACACACGTACATGCACCTGAACACACAGATTCCTGCACACACACACACACACACACATACATATATGTATCTGTATACAAGCACTTGCATACATGTACAACTGTATACACACGCACACAAAGATTGAATACACCAATTTGAGCTCAGGGAAACAGCTTATAGTCTGGAAAAGTCAATTAGAGAGTAAAAGCTTTTGAAGTGAAGAAACTTAGGAAACTAGCAGGCACATAATTGAATAACAGCTCACACACACGCCCTTCTTCAACTTCCTGGCCAAGTTTTTTTTTTTTTTCCCAGTCGTGGTTGGACACTTTTATTGTGATTCTTCATAGTTTATGGTAAAGGAAAACAACATCCATATTTATAATGCAAATTATTTGCATACACCATGTTTACCATTCTCCCTCTATGACACTCTGGTCATAGAAATTAATCTTAACAGCTGTGCGTGACATTCTGTAAAGAATCCAGTCAATGTGCCCTTCTTATGACTAATGAAAGTCTTTCTTTCTTTTCCTGGAAGAAATGAAAGCCTTTTAGAAAAATATTTCACTTTTTATGCTGAGATGAGTGTTCTATAAATGTCATCTTTCTCTTTCCATCTTCAACAACTAAATGAAGTCTTAGAATGGGGAAAAAAATAAAACAGACAAGGCATGCCTACTTTTGCTCCTGGCTAATGGAAAATTCACAGCAGTGTGGGATAAATGGCCCGAGTCTGTGGCTCTGCCGTGGGGATGCCATCATTCAGGGTGCTCATGTCACGTGACCTCCCATTGGAGATAAGCCATCTTGTCTGCCTGAAACGGAGACACATGGTCAGTCCCGACAGGACACCCAATGCCCAATATTATCACAAGCCTGTCCATATCTGGTAGGATCAATAATGCAGTGTTCTCCCTCCCCCAATCTCATGAGTCTCTGGCCAACTCGTTTTCATGAATTTCATTATTTCACAGGGAGAACAACCACTCCAGAAAATTCAAGCATGTTAGATAACCACAATCACAGGTACTCTCCGCTTGCAGAAGCTGAAACCTATATAACATGTTGTAACTTTACTCTCGGCCACTGAAACATAGATGAGGTGTAATAGTGACTTTTCTCACGGCTGTGATAAAATGCCTGGCAAAAGACAACATAAGCGAGAAAGGCTTTACTTTGGCTCACAGTTTGAGGGGGGCATGGTGGCAGAAGGTGAGGTATCTTGTCACATCCAATCTGAATTCAGGAAGCAGAGAGAGATGACTGTTGATGCTTAACTCACTTCTTTTTGACTCTGACCAGAACTACAGCCCATGGAATGGCACTTCTCATGTTCAGGATGGATCTGCCCTCCTCAGTGAATCTGTCTAGAAAGCTTTCACAGACATACCTAGAGATGTGACTTCTAGATGACTCTAAATCCCATCGAGCTGACTGTGTAGGTAACCATCACAGCAGGGGGTGAAGCAATACACGTATCATCTCCAGGCTTGTGATTTCCACTAGAAATTCAGAAGAATGTGGCTCATGACTCAGAAAAAAAATATTATTTTATTTTATGTGAATGGGGTTTTGCCTGTGTGCGTGTCTGTGTATAACAGATGGGCCTGTTGTCCTCAGAGCCTAGACGAAGGTGTTGGATCACCTGGAATTGGAGTTAGAGATGGTTGTGAGCTTCCACATGGATACTGGGAACTGAACCTGGGTCCTCTGCAAGAACAGGCAGTGCTCTTAACGGCTGAGCCATCTCTACAGCCCAGTGAGTGAGGGGTTTTTGTTGACTCTAATTTCTCTGCATTTACCTGAAAGAGGAGTGCACCATTAGGCACAGTAAACTGTGTTTTTATTTTATTTTATTTTTGTTTTGTTTTTCTTTGAGGCAGGGTTTCTCTGTTGTAACTCTGGCTCTCCTGGAATTCACTCTGTAGACCAGGCTGTTCTGAACTCACAGAGCTCTGCTGCCTCTGCCTCCTGAGTGCTGGGATTAAAGGTGTGCACCACCACTGCCTGGTTAAATTGTGTGCTTTCATGATGGACGGGTCTCAGGAGTCAAAGTCCAGGCTTGAAATCCATTTTTTTTTTCTAGACAATTCTTCACATCAGTTTCTTTTAGTGTTATAAGGTAGATAATATAATTTATAAACTTTTGCCTTTAGAATGTGTGACTGACTTGTTTTTGAATCAGTCAGCTTGGAGGAGAGTTTGCGCCAGAACAAAAAGTGAATTGAGTTGAACCAGAAGAGGCAATTCATTTATCTTCTTGTTACCGGTAAGACTCTGCCTGCTTCTTCTTAATTTTGAATTTTCCTCCTTACCTGTACTTTGAGCTGTGCATGAGAGCCTGATGGGGGGGAAGGCATAAGAGAGATTTAAGCCAAGGGAAATTTGGCTGAGCTCTGTTCAGTCTCTTCTAGCTGTGGCCTATAGTTGGACTCAGGGTTCACTAGTCTGCGAAATGGGGAATTTGCAGAGGTTATAATGACCAAAGAGCAGAGAGTTTCTACATGTGCCTCGGAATCTGTGTTTCTGAAGCCACCATGGTGATAAATACCATTTACCCAGAACTTTCCTGAGTGTCAGACCTAGCAAGAAGAAGAGGATGGAGGTAATACCAGCTGACCTGCAAGAGAGAAGTTGGAAATTGGGGCCATTGCTTTATGAGTATTAAATAATACTGTTTACTAGCAAGTTGTGTTTCTTGGCAAATAGGGCTCCCAAGGTCAGGATTGAGCACAGCCTCCAACTCCCAGAAGCCTTTTGTCTGGTCTCTGCACAGGTATTCATGGATCATAGCAAGAACAGGCAACTTATTCATTGTAAACCTAGGTGTGACTTCCATACTAAGGATGCAGTACCAATGCTCCTTTTGTACAAAGCCCAAGGGAAAGAAGTGTGTGCCTACAGCCTAGCACATTTAGGACTCCTGGGGCCCTGACCTGTTAGAATGATCAGCAAGCCTGTGGGGCAAGACTAAAGCTAGTCTCAGCCTTCCAAACTTGGCCTGGAGCCGTGGGAACTGTGGTTGGTGCTGGCGGGGGAGGGGGAACATCTGGAGATAGAACCTTCAAAAACACAGTGACATTAGACATCACCCGGCCTGGATGTATCCTGGCTTACAAATAGTGGGTGAACTTTTCATTTTATTTCCACAAGCAACTTCTGGGATTTTTCTGGCTTTTCCTTTAGGCCCTATGTTTGTTGGACCAGCATAAATGTATTTCTCTGTGCACACAAACATCACTCGATCTGATCAAAAAAGCTAATAGCCTAGGTGAGGGTAGTTTATAGACATTTAGAAACAAACATGGAAACCTCTCATAGGATTTGTTTGCACACCTGCAAAGAAATGCCACTCAGATACACAGCTCACAGAGAGAAAGGGCCGTGCGTTTCTTTGAACTAAAATACCTTTTATCTTTGGAGTTTAGTTGAAAGAATAAACAGAACAAAAGCATCAAATATGGAGCTAGCAGATCTCATTAGATGGAAAATTAGCAGAGATGAGTCCACAGGGTTATGTTGACTACGTCAAACGATCCTCCTTTAGAACAGAGAGGAAAACAAGAGAAAGCTTGAAACCCCTTTATGTATGAAATCAACTTAATTATATTTTCACCCAGATATTTACAGTCCCGTACTTTCTCCATTGTTCTTCTCTAAGGCTTTAACAAGCATTTATTCCTGGCGATTTGTGGGTAAGCTGCTGACTCACAGTAAAGGAAGCATAGCCATTCTGGCTTCCCTGTGGCAGTGCTGTGGCTGATGATTCTGGCCTTCTAAACTGCAGCACAGTTTAGACTATTGTTCAGGGAAGACCCATGTGAGTGGAGTTGGGGGCAGAGGAGGCTCCAGAAGATCTGTGTCCAAGGAGATGGAGCAGAACATAATGAGCTTGCTACCTCTAAATTCTGCACTGTTTGTACACTGAGCTTGTATAGACACAAGAGTTCAGGAGTGTATTTGTTTGCTTCTCTGTTGCTGTGATAAAACTCTTGGCAAAGGTAACTTAGAAAGGTTTATCTGGCTTACAGCTTGAAGTCCATCATGAAGGGAAGTCAGGGCCGGAACTCAAGGCAAGCATAGAGGAATAGACCTGTGTGAAAGCTAGGAAAGGTGTATATTTCAGGGACCTATATGAAGGAATCTCATTCAGAGGCCCGCGTGGTCCCAATGGAATGTAGAAAATATGTTAAGAATGTTGGTATACATCTTTAATCCCAGAATTCAGGAGGCATTGGTGGTCCACACCTTTAATCCCTAAAACAAAAAACAGAGTGTGAAAGCAGACACAAGAAGCAGAGCTTAGGAGTCAGTGTCACACAGGAAGTGATATCTGATATGACTCAGTGAAGGACAGGCAACATGCCTAATCAGAGGAAGAGTTAGCTTCCTGAAAGAATGAGGACCCAGCTCTCATGATAGGGAAGCTCTCAGTTCAGAGAGTCAAGCACTCAGTTTGAAGCAGGCAGTATGAAGTGAGCAGTCTGAAGCTGGCAGATGAAGGACAAGACACAGAGACATTGTCTGATTGAGGATCAGAAAGGCTGACTGAGGCAGTATGGAGCAATGTGAACTGGGGGAGAGACACAGAGACAGATGCAGCTTGGCAAAAGTCAGTATCAGATGGGAAGAGGGAGTCAGTTTGAAGCCAAGCACAGTAGTTCAGTCTGCGGCAGTCAGAGAGTCAGACAAAATCTGCCAAAGCTAGAAGAGTTTGGTCAGAAACAGTAACCTGGCTCAGAAGGTCAGTTTGATCCAGTCAGCTTGGAGGAGAGTTTGGGCCAGAACAACAAGTCAGATGAATTGAACCAGAAGAGTCAGAGTTCAGAAGGAGCTAGTCAGCTGGGCGGAGGTGGCTCATGCTTTTAATTCTAGCACTTGGGAGGCAGAAGCAGGTGGATTTCTGTGAGTTCAAGGCCAGCCTGGTCTATAGAGTGACTTCCAAGATAGCCAGAGTTACAACAGAGAAACACTGTCTCAGGGGGAAAAAAAAGTCAGAGTGGCTCAGTCTGCAGTAAGCCTCAGAGGATTAAAGGTTTTAGATTGTACAGAGGCCAAAAGGATCCAGAGTTCCAGGACTAGGACCAGGGATTAGAATTAGAATAGATTCAGATCAGAGGACCTGAATCTATGGCTATATCTTGCATGATTCTACATTTACAGGCAAGAATCTGGAGGCAGGAATTAAAGCAGAGGCCTTGGAGGAATGCTGCTTACTGTCTTGCTCCTCATGGCTTGCTCAGTTTGCTTTCTTCATAACCTAGGACTATCTTCCAAGGGATGGTACCTCCTACAATGATCTGGGGCCCTCATCCATTAATCAGCATTCAAGAAAAAGCCCCACGGACACACTACAGGCCACTCTGATGGAAGCAGTTCCTCAACTGATGCTTCCTCTGCCCAGGTGGCTCTAGTTTGTATCAAGTTGACAAAACTAACCAGGACCAAGCCTGTTTCAAGGTATGACCTTTGTTGTTCTTCCAACTGTCTCTATCCTGGCATTGCCTTAAAAAAAAAAAAAGACAGTCTCTCTGTTAGTACATCTCTCACATAACCCCAAGGTAGCAATGGGTTATGGAAGAACAAGACATAAGTTAAGTTCCAACCTCACACACGAAGCCCATCTTCCAGAAATCTCTCCATCTCTCTCCCCTAAACCTCACATTTTCTCTCCTTTGTTCTTTTCCCAGCCAAGCAGAGACAGCCATCCCAACCCTTCTTTAACTGTACCTTCCCTTCTAGCCTTTCTCCCGAAGACCCTTTAAACCCATTTGCCTAAGTGTCTGTCAATACTCTATGCAGAGGTAGTCCTCTGTCCATGAGGGGCAAATATCCTCTATTCCTCATCCTTCATGCCCTGTCCCTTCTACTTGATTCTTGTCCCCTGCCTTTTGTCCCTCAGGGGCAAATACATCTTCTTTGTGCCAAGAATCTGGTGTCTGGATATGCTCTGTGCCAAATCTGAGGTCCCTTCACTCTCCATGGAGCCCTGACTGGTCCATGAGCAAAAGTTACGTTTTAAATTTTAATTACTATGCCTATGAGATCTACAGAACAAGTACAGATAACTTCCTGGAGTGCTAAGTGGGGCTGTTCATGAGAGATACAGAAAGACATAATCCTGTAATCCCCACTTGCCCAAGGACAAATAACTTCCTGTAATGTTGGGTGGGGACTATGCAGATTCCATTTGTATGGATTTGCTCCAAATGAACTGGACAATTTAGTCACTTGTAGGCGGGAGATAACCCAGACAGGAAGTATGTCAGGTTAGATGCTTGCCGCTAAGTAGACCTAGCGGGAAATACACAGCCTTATGGATTCTGCCTTTTAAAGTATCTTTTCCATATGACTTGGGGCCATTTCTTAGTAACCTTGGAGTGGGGAAACTCAGAATGGTCCTGGTCAGAGTCCATCTTCCTGATCAGTATTTAATTAATTTAATTAAACCTTGCTTTGTTGTGGTATTCACTGGAGAAGACTGCTCAGACACTGGTTTAAGCCAATGGAAAGTCTTTGTTAGCCAGCTGATGACTACACTGCTTGTTTGGGATCACAGTGTAACTCAAGCCTTTCTCAGGATGAACTTTTAAACACAAAAAAACATATCCTGGGTTGATATACTTCAGTTAACAAGAACAGTTAGCCAGAAGCAGAACTATACAAGCTAAAAAGCAAGGTTAGTACATTTTGAGATTTTCCCACAACTGTATGGATTTTGATGGAGTAGGCCTTTGCTTTAGTTTTGGCAGGTGGTGCTGTCTACCTGCTAAGTCTTACAGCCTGAATGGCACTTCTATCATGAAGTCAGTTGTGCTAAGGTCTCGGGGTGTGCTACGGTCTGGGGCCCTGTTACAGCTTCAAATTGGGCTCATCTGTGGTGATGGTTTTATTCTTGACCAGTGGGATTTGCACAGTATGACCTCAAACTCATCCAGATCCTCATGCCTTGGGCTCCCGAATATTGAGATTAAAGACATTTTAAGGTAATAGGAATCCCTCTACCCAAGATGGCCTGCTGCCTCACCTTAGCTGCTAAAATTAGACACATCGAGGACACTGTGCTACATAGTAGCATGGTCCCTGCTGTTTCTTATCAGCACTGGTCTCTAGGAGTTGTTTTACACTGTCAACTCTGCCTCAAGAAGGGTTTTCTCTGACTAAGGAGCAGCTCCGGCCAGCAGGTTCACGTCCAAAGCTGGACTCAGCTCTCCTCAGAGACCTCGGCGTAACAGCCTGTACCTGACTAACATAAGGATTCCTGAAGTCACTTCTGCAATGGCAAGAGCAAAGGGCACCATACTTACATAGCTCTCTCAAGTGCTACTCTACCAACGAGAAGGGTGGGCATGGTATTTTTGTACCAGTGAGGCCAAGGCAAAATATGAAGACATCAAACCTAGTAGCTCCTGAAAGACTGCTTTCTGCCAAGGAGTCTACCTAGTGCATGTCAGGACAACCGAAATGAGGTGAGAGGAGGTCGGGGTAGAAAGCAAGGCGTCACATTTTATGGCATTTTGGTGTTCAGACTAAGATGAATCAGAAACGACACACATCTGCATGACATCTGACGGGGTGGGATCATCCATTTCCAACCTACATTTCAAGAGCTGCCTGCACCTCCGTGAGCAACATAAACAAACCTGCCAGATGCCTTGATACACTCTTTTCACGGTCAGCATTATCAAGCAGACAGTGTGTGATGGCTGGTCTTGGTTGTCATCTTGTCTACATGGAGGAGTAACTAAAACGCAACTGGCTGGGTCCACCTGTGAGAGATTTTTCTTAATTAAATCATTTGAAGGGGGAAGACCCACTTTTAATCTGGATCTTTGAAGGTGGGAAGATTCACCATGAATCTTGGCCACACCTTCTCCTGGCGGCCTATATAGAGCATGGAAGAAGGAAGCTCGCTCAGTCTCTTTGCCTGCTTGCTCCCAGTCTTGCTGGCAAGTCCAACAAGGCACGGGCATTGTGCTGTTCCCCCCCCTCCACCACACCAGGATGGAAATTCTGGTAACAATCTGCAGGTTTTTTTTTTTTTCTCTCCAATGCAGGGTTTGTAAGTTACACACCTATTAAATACCAAAATCAGTCTAAATGACAGTGAGCAGACACAGGGTGGAGAAGAGGTGGCTTGATTAGACTCATTTGATACAGACTACTTGACAATGTCAGACATTGTTTGATTCCCCCAAACCATACAGAGCCAATTTCACTTTCTTACAGATCTTTATAAATTCACCAGTTCCTGGAATGTTACAACAAAATACTTAAAATAACCCCTTTTAACTAAACCTGACATGTTTGGAGAAAATAAATGGCAGACCAACATTTTCCAGACCCATCTGGTGAAGAGTGGAGTACACTGAGATGTATACAGCCTCTCAGTTCTGGCTGTGCACCCTGAACACACATGCCTGGTCTTCCCAAGACAGTGTGCCCTCCAATGCCAAATCAGAGTTCCCCATACCTCTTAGAGCCAGTCACAGAGTGTCACAAATGTTAAAATAATGGGAAAAAAGCTGTTATCCCAAATGACACAGTAAGCTAAAAACCAAAAAGCCCAGGGACAGTACACTGCCGTGTGTGATGATGTCCAGTTATCAAGAAGTAATAGCCATGGGTACTCTGCTGTACAGAATGATAAGTATCCCACAGAGAACAGAGGCTGGCTCAGGAAGAGACAGGGATAGACCACCAGGAAGAGTGTGTTGCCAAAGGGACTATAAGAGATACAAAGCAAGGAGATAGGGGTTTATGGTTGCAAAACAAAAGTCAATTGAACTTCAATGCATAGCTATATAAATTGTCCAGATTGGAGTGCACAGAGGCCAAGAATCTCCCCGAAATAGGAAGCGCATCGAGGGGTAGGGGCCAATGCCTGCACTTCAGGATGAGGAGACATGTGAGAAAAGGGAGCAGTCAGGGCAGGAGCTCAAGATAGGAACCTGGAGGCAGGAACCGAAGCAGAGGCCACAGGGGAGTGCTGCTTACTGGCTTGCTCCCCATGGCTTGCTCAGCCCTGCTTTCTCATGCCACCCAGGACCACCTGCCTGGGGATGGGGATGGCACCACCCACAGTGAGCTGAGCCCTTTTATATCAATCATAGACCAAGAAAACATCCCATGCTACTCTAGTTTGTGTCAAATTGACAAAACCTAACTAGATCAAGGTCCCAGCAAAGGCCTGATATAAAGTGATTAAGGGACCATCTGTATGAAATGGGCTCACGTGAGTCCCAACAAAACTCTCTCGTGTTGCAAAATAGCATTAAATTGTCATAGCCCAGTTGTTCCCATGATTGCATAAAATACTTCAGCAATGTTTGCCCAAGCTAGTAAAATAAACGTCTTATATAAAATGTGCCGATTAATAAAAGATGAGCATTATTAATTCAGCTGTCCTCGCTCATCTAAATCTTTGCGAATTTATTTCTTATTCACACGGAGATTTTTGTTATTTTTGAAGTTTTGGTTTTTCGATGTAATTATGGTCTAGCGCACCCACAGACAGGCTCTCAGGAGAAATGCTGGTCACGTATATTTTTTTTCCAGTTATGATTCTCAGAAACATTTCATTAAAATAAGTTTTGCACCAGGGTTCACCCAGCGAATTGAGTCTCTGACAGCAGAACAATGTGCCGTCTGCTCCTCACATAATTTTAAAAACTCTCTTTACGTATCATCAATCACACAGTCTGGCAAAAGCCTCTTTTTTTTTTTTTTTTTTAAGGCCTGGGACCTGGGAGGGCAGATTGCTATGAATGTAAGCGACTGAACTCTGGACAGTGGTGCATACAACTCTTTTTCTACATCTTTCAACTTTCAAGTTTGTGTTGGGGTAAAAAAAAAAAAAAAAGAAGATAAATGAAGACCTCAATAGAAACATCATGAGTGACCCTGAAGTCCCTGGCTACAGGCAACATCCTGACACAGTCGCTTGCACCTGGGACAGGCTGGGAGGAAGCACCAGGAAAGCCTCATGTGGAAGACGGGGTCAGCTATGACATGAACAATTTATAATGGATAGAAGTCCTTGCAGAGGCAAAGAGTCAATCTGTGGCGCCTTTAGAGTACACTGTCTACCCTTAACTGGAACAAAGAAACCTTAGTGCCATGTCCATTTTCCTTTTCCTCCAAGAGCCATGCCATTTATTCCACCTAAGGACTCTGCTTCTATAGTCTTTCTGTGGTGTACGGCGTGTATGCACATTCATGTTTGCGAATGCAGGCAGCCATATGCTGCAAAGGCACATTGAAATCAGAGAACAACCCAGATTGTCAGTCTTCATCTCTTGCCCTGTTGATGGCGTTCCTTTGCCCTTTGATCTCTGTGTGCACCAGGCCTGCTGGCCTGGGAGCTTCTGAAGATTCTCTCAGTCTCTCCGTCTCCTGTCTCTGCACAGTGGCACTGGGCTTATAGACATTCGTTCTATTTACACAGTGCATTACTTCTCTGTAGCTGTGATAAAACACCATGACCAAGGTAACTTACAGGAGGAAGAGTTTATTTGGGCGTTCTATCCCAGAAGGAGAGTCAGTCCCTAATGTCTGGAAAAGCACAGGAAAGCTGTTAAGTCCTCAAAACTGTCCTCAAGTGCTTCTTCCAGTGATACCCCACCTCTTGAACAGTCCACAACCTCCCCAGACAGCACCACCAACTCAGGGATCCAATGTTCAAATACCTGAGACCATGGGAGGACCGTTCTCACTCAAACCGTCACACACTGGGGATTTGAACTCAGCTCTCTGTTCTTGTACAGCAAGTGTGTTATCCACTGAGCTAATCTTGGAACCATCCACGTTTCTGTTGCATTGTGAAATGACTATCTTAGGATGGGAAAGGACTTCCATATAGCTACAGTGGGAAAGAGTGGGTGTATGAAATGGAGCGTCATGGCCCAGCTAACTCCGTAGAATCATTTAATATCTTGAATACTCAACTTACTCCCTGGTAAAACCTTATTGATGTCATCAGATCACCTCTACAGCAGTAGTAAAGCGACAGAACAAAGTGGACCTACACCCTGTCATTTAGTGCTCAGGATGTTAGAAGATCATTGACTCAGTTTCCTAGGAAGGATGATTGACCCTATAAGCAATCAAACATATTTTTCTGAAGCAGACACCTTTTTCTTTAATGTTTTTTTGAAAATTTCCTTCTTATGTACTGAATTCACATCATTTCCACCCCTCCTTCTCCCCATTCAGATTCTCCCATGTCCCCACAACTCCCTTTCAGATACACAACCTCTTCTATAGTTATAATTGCTACATATGTTGTTATACATATATACATTTACACGTACACCCTCCCCCCACACAGGTTCTCAGGCAGGTTCTCAGAGATCCACCTAATGTTTGGCTGTGAGTCTCTGGGTCTGCTGGAGGAAACCTCTCTGATGACGATTGGGCTAGGCACTCATTTACGAGTATAGCAGAATATCATTAGGAATCATTTCACTGATTTCTTTTTATTATTGGCCAGTCATGTTTGGTTCTACCTTAGGACTCTGAAAAATTCAGTCTCCGATTCCTGGCCACCCAAAGAATCCTTTTTTTAATTTTGACATTTTTAGAAGTGATTTTTTAAAAAAATTTCTGTAGAGAAAAGCCACAGAAAGCCACAATTGTCAAAAACGCAGAGAACAATTGACACGAGGTCCCCAGCCCCAGCTGGTACACCTATAACACAGTCCCCACCCCTAGGGCTCAGGGAACATCACAGAAAAGGCATAGAGATACTGTGAGAGCCGGAGGCCCAGGACATCTGCGGGGTGACATCTTCTACATATGACCGGGAAACTGCACCCATGAAATCGAAACAATATGGCTACTTAAACAAGATCCCCTTAATGACAACACCAGTTGACCTGCCAGTGTGGGTGGAGGGAGATCGTACAAGATGGCTACAGAGAGAGGGGAATCAGTCTTCTGCATGGACAAGCCCCTGATAGGTGATAGCATGCATCTTAAAAGATCCCCAACGATTGTTTGGGGTCTCCATGCTTCAAGCCTCTGGTTCTTAGCTACTTCAAAGAACTTTTTAGTACCTAGAAAACCTCTTTGCCGTTCTCCATAAATTATTTAGATTAATGTCAATTTCATTATGGAAATATATACAGGAGGTTAAGATTCAACTTAAATTCCATGGTAACTGGTGTATAAATATTCACTAACCATTCCTTATCTCAGTGAGAAGATACGAAGTGCCCCTTTGCAGCATGTGGACCCCGTGGGTCCGTGGGTCCTTAGGTGAACCGCTTAATGTGCCTTCCAGCTGTTGGCCTCAGATATACTTTCTAGATGACAAGAAATTAAAAACAGAGTTAGGCTTTTAGTCTTCATGGGTTCCAAAATTCCCTGAAAGTACCCCAGAACACCATTTCATATTTATCTTTCCCCAAATCTCACTCTTACTTTTCCATATTACTCAGTACCAACCCTCTGTTGATCAAATGCCTCTGGGTTGATACAGAAGGGTTTAAATATATAGATTTTAGCATCAAGATGATGGAACTCTGTTGAATCACCAACGCCTTTAATTCTCTTTTGTAAATCCTTTTTGTAAAATCGTATAGATGTCTCCTTCTGATGGGTGAGAAGATTAAATATGGAGATGTGTGAGAATTGAGTTGTGTAGTGTGTTTTTGTTTATTCTTTACAGTTCCAAGAAAACGTTCAACCAAGTTCAGCCGTCAGGGTCTCTGGTTGACTAGAAGGGATGGTGTCAACAAAAGTGTAGCAATGTGGATGCCAGCATGGAAACAGGGATGCTGATGGCTTTTAAAGAAGGTTCCTTATGGATGGAGGTCATGAGCTCATTTTACGGGGAGTAGGCTGGGACACATACATTTCCCACCTGAATCATGTATTCAGGATTCTGAAGAAACACCAGGATGATAAAGACTAATATGCAGGGGTTGAGGGACAGACAAGTTAATAACTTAAACTTTTTTGAACTTTCAACATGCTTAGAAACTTTCTATTTTTGCATTTATGATTTCTTTTTTTATTTATTTACTCATGTGCATGTATGTGCACACATATGAGCATGCCACGGCACATGTATGGAGGTCGGTGCACGACTGTGGTAATTGGTTCTCTTTCCATCATGTGTGTGGGTCCTAGGGATCAAATTCAGGTCATAAGTTTTTGTAGCAAGCACCTTTGCCTGGTGAGCCATCTCTCCCACTGTCATTACAAGGTATTTGACAGGTTAAGGTGGCTTCTCCATGCCCTCTATGGATAGGTGAGCATTCAAGATACCTCTGGGGAGTCAGACATCCGGAGGAATGGTGTGGACTATGATGAGGTCGTGGTAGGAAGCATTATGGCTTGCCAAAGATACCTAGAACTGTCATGGTTTGAGTGTCAAATGTGTCTTACAGTCTTGCTTACGTGTTTGAACACTTCGTCTCCAGCTGGGGGCAGTATGTTGAGAGACTGTGAAACCTTTGAGAGTTGAGGGTCTAACTGCAGAAGTGCTGTGTGTGGTGGGGGGGGAGGAGGGGAATTCTTGCTTCACCAGCTATCTTTGCCACCAAATGCGAGCAAGCAGCTGCTACCATCAGAGTCACACACTCGTATGCTTCCCTCACCATGATGACCTGTATCCATTCCATCCAGGAGCCTCTCCACCCCCCAAGCTGATTTGGTGAGCCTTTGGTCAGTGATGTGAACCTGGCTAATACAATGCCCTGATCTCCAGAGAGCGTGTGAATTCTTTGTCTTAGCTGGCAAAAGGGACCTACTAGGTGTCCTTAAGGATTCTGAGGTGAAGAGGTCATCTTTTTTCCTCAGATGAGCACACTTCAATCATGTCTTTACATGTCTTTACAACTGGACAAGCTTCCCTCCTATTTGAGGTCAGATAAGCTGTTCTAGAGAAGCATGTTCAGGGGGAAAGCTCTCCCTGTGCTGGAGAGCTTTAACTGTTAGCTTGACACAACTTGGAACCACGTGAGAAAGAGTCTCCACGAGCGAATTGCCTATAGCAGGTAGATGCTAATGCTCCTGTTTTGCAAAGGGGGAAGTTAAGGCTCAAAGAAGACAAAGATCAACTCAGGGTTCCACATTTAGATACTGGCATTGTCTTTTAAACTATTTTGCCATTGTCTTTATTCCCTAGTTTCCTAGTTCAGGAAGGGCAGCAGGCTGTGGGAACATGGGTGTGTTAAGTATGACCTAAATTAGCAAGTAAAGAGGTCACTCTCATCTCATTCATTGCTGGCCTAACATACGTGCCCAGAGCTTCAAGAACTTCTGCTTTGTTTTCTAGACAAGGACTTACTATCCATCTTGAGCTTGAAACCTTCCTGCTTCAGCTTCCCAACCCCTGGGACTGCAGATTGTAGCCATAGATTGACCAAATGTAGACGTTGATTTGGGACAGAGGCTTTTAATTCTTGGTGTAATTGAATGAGCAGCTCTTAGCCTGGAGCCCTGGAGCTTTTTGGCTTTCATACAGTCTACTCTTAAACCTAGAACTGGAAGACTTCAGCCTTCGTACAATCTAGAAAATTTAAACCTCCACACAGTCTAAAACATTAAGCCTCCGAGACTTACTACTGATGGAACCACTCTGAACTCTGACTCTTCTGGTTCAACGCAACTCACTCGCTTTTCTGGCCCAAACTCTCCTCCAAGCTGCCTGGTTCAAACTGGCCTCCTTAGAAAGCTGACTGTTTTTGACTGAACTCTTCTGATTCTGGCAGACTCTGGCTGATTCTCTGACTGCCTCAGATTGAACTGCTCTGCTTGGCTTCAAACGGAATCACTTTTCCTCTTTAAATTCTTCTGTCAAGCTGACTCTGTGTCTCTCTGCTTTTCTGCCTTATCCATAGTCACTCTGCTTCATTGCCTGTGTCTTGTCTCCCCTCTGCCTGCTTCAGACTGCTCGCTTCATACTGCCCGCTTGACTGACTCTTCTATAACTGACTTTTCTTACTGAATCTGTGTCTGACTCTGCTCTGAGCTGAGAGCCCTTTTTATTTTGAGAGTGGGCGTGTCCTCACCCTGACTCACTCTGCTAACTCTTCCTCTGATTAGTCACTTTGTCTGTTGTAGTAGTAGTACACCTACTGTGGCAGCTCAGCCAAGAAGACAGAGAGGCCTATTCATAGCTGCAAACTGCCGAATCTCAGCAGAGGGAACTACCATCATGGCCAATGCCATACTCGACAGTGGAACCTCTAGCGTCGAGCTCAGGTATTTTTATCGATTCAGAACTATTCAGGTTTTATATTGATAGCATGTGTAGATCATTAGCAATCAAACATCCCCCACATAAATCCAACACCTGCAGACAATACAAAATGCCAAGGCCTAGTCAGCCCTTTCCCCAACAGTAAATTAAAAAAAAAAAAAAGACAGCAATATTTAAACACAACTAAAAATAGGCTTCCTCTACAGTCTGTCCTTCACTTTGACTCATCTCAGACTTCACCTTCTGTGTGACACTGACTTCCTCTGAGCTCTGATTCTGATCCTGTGTCTGCTTCTACACTCTGTTTTTTTTAGGGATTAAAGGCATGAACCACCACTGCCTTCTGAATACTGGGATTAAAGGTGTGTCTACATTCCATCCAGACCACATGTAGAGCCCTGGAATATAGACCCTTCCTAGCTTTTACACAGGGCTATTCTACAGCAGATGAGCACCACTGCTCTTGGCTTAGGCTGGGCAGTATTTGCCAAGTATTCTCACCACATGACAGAAGTGTGGAAAGACTCAATATAAATGTCTAGAGAAACACAGCTCAATACACACACACATGCACACACACAGGCACACACACACACACATACACACAGACTCCTATAAGCAGGAAGACTCACTTCTTTTTTATGTCAATAATCTGTATTAATTTCAGTAATAATTATCCTCACTATTAGATAGCTGAATAATATTCCCTATCAATTCAGGAATCTCACCTTCCTCAGTGACTTCTGGAGTCAACATCAGGACAAAGGTTTGGATCTGGCCCAACCCCCCTGCAGGGACCCCAATCTCCTCCACCAGGCTCTCTTCTTTATTCCAGTGATTAGTGTCTGCTCTGACCTTGAGGACAGAAAACTTTCCTCTCATTCAAGAGTTTAAATATCATATTCCCTTAGTCACTCAGAATGAATAAATTTAAAACCCAGTAGACTCTTCTTTGATGGAATAGCTTCTCTCTGAAGCCATGTATGCTAGGTGGAGTAACCAAACTCCTGGGAAAGGATGAGAAAGAAGAAGAAATGTTCAAGGAAAATAATCTCACTCAGTGTCTCACATCACAGGTTCGTACAGGTTCAGCTTTAATGTCGGTCTCTCATCTGGATCAGAAGTACAAGTGGCAAGAACAGAGAGAAGGGCTGTCCTACAGGCTCACCCCATAATACCAGGAGGAACACACAGGGTGCTTGCAAAACGGCTGCAAACTTTGCTGACTTATTCACTCCTTTTGCTTTAATAAAATGAAGCAGTTGATGAATGTTGTTGCTATAAATTTTTTCCTTGATTTTTATTTGGGGAGCATAGTCATTATGCACAATACTTGGTTCCATATAAACAACTGTACATATACATAATTATACATACCTATATATGTAATTATTTATATATACAATACACATATGTATATATATATGCTTATGTGATATATATGTATACATACACACATATAGATGTATATACGTATTTTTTTTGCATAGGAGATAAAAGCAAATTTGGTGGATATTATTAATTTACCAGTTACCCAGCCAACCTTGTAATCCCCTGCTTTTACTGAATAATGAGTTAATTTTATTTTGCTATCATTCTTGCAGAATTCAGTGGACAATATTCTTTATCATCATATATCTTTGGTAGTCACCCTCAGTGACCTTAATGCCTAAGCAAAGGAGACTGATAGACTCAAAAGAATATCTCTCCAAGGGTCGAGAAACCTCAGCTCTAGGGACGCGTGATATAGTTCAGTAGACAGAGCATGAAAACCCGAATTTGATCTCAAAGAAAGCCCAGTGTGGGGATGCATTCTTGTGAACAGTGTTGGGGATGCAGGAATCAGGCAGGACCCTGGGGATCCATGCCACTAAGCTTAGCCTAGCAAGCTCCCAGGTCAGTGAGAGACCCTGCCTCCAAACACAGGGCAGACGGCACCTGTGACGTGACGGCTGAGGAGTCGCAGCGATACGGAATTGAATGTCCCTCATCTCAAGAATAGAATGAAAGTCACTTCAGAGCCCAACACACAGAGCTGGGTCTGTTCCCTCTAGTAACTTTTGCAATGATATGGCGATTCTCCATTTTTACTGCTTTCCTAAATAAAAATAGTAAAGAGTGGGGAAAAGCATCTAAGACCTTTTAAAAGCTTTTAGCATGATTGAATTAGATACTAAAACGCAGGCCTTTGAAATATTAATAGTAATTCTTCTGGTAGAATTAAAAATGATTAATTCCATATAACCATTTTAACTCTGCTCTGGAATTATTTTTTCCCTTCTGTCATTGTGCCAATATCTCTTAAATGCCCATCAAGTAGGTAAGTGAAAGGAAAAATACATTCACCCAAAAGACTATTTCTTATATCTAGGAAGGTTGGAGAAGGCTCTCCCTGTAGATAATATATCCCTCTCAGTGCATGGATGGTGACATCTGTACGGACCCGTGTTCCAGCCACAGCATGTGACCTCTGACGTCAATATCAACTTAGTTGAAATGAAGTTGTTAGGGGCAGATGGAAGGAGACCCCAGAGAAATCACCAGGACTCGAGATCGATGCAAAAGCAAGAGGTTTATTTCCAATGCGTTGGGGTCCAGTCTCACAGATTCCTCTAAGGAGGCAGATAAGAGTGACAATTAGCACATTCTAAATATGGTTTATATGTGCTTCTCAAAGGCAGAGCTTAGCAACAGATTATCAGGCATGAGTCTATTGGTTACATAGTGATGTGAGTATTAACCTTTAAGCTGATTGGTGCTGGCATATAGCAAGGTCACGGGCTACTAGAAAATGTAAACTTAGGGTCTTAGTCAATGTGGGTGGGGGGAGATCCTTAGCCCAAGGCCATTAGTCAGCGGCCCATATCTTGTTTGTCTTAGAAGCTGTTTCTCTTACTTTAGTTCTGGGAACTGTTCTGAGTCACCTTGGCCCTGACTTGGGCCTACACAGTATTGGTACCTCTAGAAGCCTGACTAAAGTTTGGCTGCTTTGCTCTTGTCCTTTCAAAGTCTAACCACTTCACTTACAGGCGAGACACTGAAGCTTACAAAGTACCCATGACCTCTAGCTTAAGGGTCAAGGAAGGTTAAGACCCTCACTAACTTCTAAGTTCCTCCACCGTGCCTCGCCTGAGTTCTGAAGTCCCTGGGACACAGTCTCTCTGCCTGGGCCCCATGTGGACTGCAATACGAGACTCCCTTCCTTCTCCGGCGTGCCAGGCAGATACACTGGAATGCAAGGGCACGGGATCTGTCTTTGTGGGACGGAAACGTCCGTGCCGATTGGCTAGAAAGCCAAGAAAATTGAGTGCCAAGGCCAAGGAGATGCCAGAGATTTCCTTCAAAGGTAATAAAATCCCACTCCCTGCTGACAGCATTTCACTGAGGCTTTGATCCACAGATGTATTTCACTAAAAAGACCCCTGCTGCCCATTTGACTTGAGTCCTTTATAATGAGAACGTTTTATTTCTCCTCTCTGTTTCTGCTCCCATTTAACTGAACTGGCAGAAAATGGTGCCATGCAGTGGGACCCCCCAGCTCAACTGCTTTATTTCTGCACATGGGGGAAAGGGATCAACGTGTATGTTTAAGTTAAGCTTGGTTGTCATTTGCTAAATACGTGTCCCAGAGTGGTCTGTTTAAGAATGTGGGGACAATGCGTGAGATAGTGATATGAGAATATTGGGGTGTCTTTGAGAACAGAGCTTTTCTTGAAGACCTAAGTGGGGGCTGGTCCCAGAAACTCAATAACCACTTCCGTGAGCCAGTGGCATTTAGGTTCTTGTCTTTCAACTTCAAAGAATGAATGAAATTCAAAGCTCAGAAAGGGTGAGTTGTAGGAGGGGAGTTTATTATAGATTCATAGGGGCCATAATGTGGTGGGGGGATGAGGAGGAAGAAGGAGGAGAGAGAGAGAGAGAGAGAAAGAGAGAGAGAGAAGGATCCTGTATAGCATGGAGAGTCCCAGGATATAGGATACCATTGAACTATGGATCCAGGGGCTTTTTAAAGGATTTAAAGCAGAACCTGGGATAAGACCTAGGGAGGAGGTTGAGTCCAGCTGGCTGAACCAAGTCTCCAGGTGCCTCTTGTCAGTTATGGTGGGGTCATCACATGTGGCCTTTAGTCAGGGGTGCTCATTTAGGAGATAAAGACATGGGAATCAGAAATGGCCTCTCGAAGGGACACACACAGAGTGGCGGTTTTGGGGTTCCCAGCCTATGTGACCAGTTTCTGTCTCGTGTTGTCCTCATTATTAGCGCGCAGCCAGGGTGCAGCCATCTCTTCCAGATTCTAAGACCCTATTTGCATGCGTGACTCTCATTAGAAGGATGGGAGCTGTGTTCACATCCCACCATTTGCCTCCAGTTACGAGGAAAGCATGAAGGAGGGATACAGTACATCTTTCTAGTGGTTATTTTCCTCTTGCAGACATAAATCAAAGTGGATTCTTGTTTAAAACCTCACAGATCTGCCATGTCAGTGGAGGAAGAAAAGACATCCATCCTCTCAGACTGACAATTCCCCCAGGGGGTGTGGCTGCTCTGTCCGCCATGCCCTCTGGTCAATTATCTAAGATCGTTCTCCCATGCCTCCAGTTTCAGGCGGTGGCTTCACCTCTTAAGTAGAAAACTATGGTCCCTCTGGCCTTTAGGTAAGAGAACTGTAAAAAAAAAAAAAAAAAAAATCAGAGCCAGCAACTGCCAGCCCCTCAGGTGGGACTCAGGATGTAACAGCAAGTCATCTGGAACAATTCAATCCATGAGGCTCAAATCCCCAGCCAGACCTCAAGTCTGGAGGTTTTATTCTGCTCTCTGAAGACTTGGCTCTTGTCTGTTGCCATGTAAAACACAGAGAAAAAGCAAATTGTTCCCTGACGTTTACAGATAGAGACATTAGATATCATACCGCAAAGTCCTGATGGCTTTCTTCAGATAAGGACACATTTCTTCAGAGTAACAGCCTCTGAGATTTCAGATGCGTGTATTTTCTGGGGCTGACCCAGTCTTTCGACCACTTAGTGACTTAAGACAATGGAAACTTAGTCAACTACAATCTGGGGCGACAAAAGCCTGAGGTCAAAGTGCAGACACACCTCCCTGCTTTTTCAGGAGTCTAGCTTTGGAGTGTTTTTGGGCAGCGTTTGTGTATACTCAGCTCTCTGTCTTGGCGTACATACCTCTCCCTCTTTCTCCTTCTCCCCATCCCTTCTCCTTGCTTCAGTCGTTAGGCTCAGGTCTAAGTCTAAATGAAGGATGACGTATTTCAAGAACCTCAACTTGATTACGCCTACAAAGTACCACTATCTCAATTCTTTCATTGGTGCCAGAGGTCAGGGGTCAAAGGGTTGACATTTCTTGTAGGGGGACACTATCTACTCCACTGCAGTGGAGCATGGTGTCTCCAAATCCTCAGCCTTCCCCATTTTCCTCTTCCTTAAGTCTGGCCAAATTAATCTCTCCTCAATCATTCAGCCGTGCATCTGAGTGTCTAGTATGTGATCCCAACATGGTTCTGAAGCAGCCAGACCAAAATTTCACTGAACAAAATCTAAAAGGTAAAGAAAGATACCAGGGGTATGAATGGTGAAGGATCAGAAGCTCAAGTTTCTGTTTGGCTACATAGCAAGTTCAAGGTCAGCCTGAGGAGATCCTGCCTCAAAAACAATGAAAACAAAACAAACGAAAAGTGGGGTGAGTGTTTATTTGAAGCTCTGCAAGCGAATAGAGTGGACAGATGTCGGATAGAGTTCAGCTCCTCTGAAGAAAGTATACAGTTAAAGTGAGAGTCATCTAAGTTAGTTCTTTGGTTTGACTTAAAGAAAAGTAGACATTGTTGTATTTTTATGGCTGGAGGAAAGTGTAAGGGGCATAGTTCCCACAAAGTTAAGTGCCCCATTGTCTCCTAGAAATGTGTATGCTGGCTACATTCAAAAGGGAAGCTGCTTCCCCTCTCCCTGGCCCTTAAGACTCACAGAGTTCCCTGTGAAAACTTTTAAGTATGAAGCTTTGAAAATATTTACATCTGAAAGCCAAAGAAAAAGAGCATGTAGTTGTGAGGTCCAAAGCACGTCTCCCTTGTTTTCCCAACATCTTGCCCTTCTCTCTGCCCACCCCCTCATGCCTTAGCATTATGGTCCCCAATAAATCTTTCTTTCTGCCCACAGAGTGGTCTAGTTTGATACTACCTCTGCACCATCACTTATAGTAATTACAATTGCCCTGAAGTAAATGATACAAGAAATGGAGTTTACCTGACTCCAAGAAAGCTAGTTAAATCCCAATTCAGTCCTGGGGCACTTGCTTGCCCTGTCCTGTCTACCCACCTCACCAGGGCCCAGAGTACTGAAATCATTTCCACCCTCATCCCCCCTCTAACTCCTTCCAGACCCCACTCCCTCTCAAGGTCATGACCTCTTCTTTAATTATTATTGCTGTGTATAGACACAACTGAGTCCATTTAGTGTTCCTCATGTGTGTTAGGTCTCAAACAGGAGACAAACTGCTGGCTGAGATACCTATTTAACATATCAAAGCAAACCAGGCCACCAGATTATCCCAGAATGCTTCAGTCTCCACCGGTTGCAGGTCCTCCTGGTTTTCATGCCCCATTCCCTACCCTGAACTCTCCAGCCCAGGGGGCAAGGGTGCCCTTCCCTATAAAATCCAGCCGTTTTGGTTTCTCTCTCTCTCTCTCTCTCTCTTTCTCGGCCTATTTTGGCCTCCTGGACTCTTGGTCTCCAGGTTCCCCTCTTTCCTCTCTCTTCTCTCTCTCCCCTATTCCCTCTTCTTGGCCCAGAAACTTAGACTGGTCAAGTACAGCCTGGACTCTCCAAGATGTCTCTGCCTCTGGGTATGTTTTCCCTCATATCTACTACATTCTCCCATATGTATAACAGACTTTCCCCTCCACCATACCTAGGAATAGTCATGTCTTTTCCCTTTTATTTCCTTTTTCCCCTCTTTTTTTATTTCTGATTGTTTCATAATATGTTTATTAATTACTTGAATTTAATCCAATGTAGTTCAGTTTTTTTTTTTTTTCATTCATCTGGTATAATAGGTACATGTGTTTAAGGACAACTGCTTGAGATTTTAAACCTGATGTAAAATTGGAGGGAAAAAATCAGTTCTAAGAATAAAAGCACATTTTTTTAAGTTGTTTCTTTTTTGTTGTTTAGCAATCATCCATCTATCTATCTATCCCCTCTCTCTCTCTCTCTCTCTCTCTCTCTCTCTCTATCTATTTCTCTCTCTATCTATCTACCTGGGGGTATCAGATCACCCTGTAGCCAGAGTCACAAGCAGTTGTGAGCCATGTGATGTGGATCCTCTGGAAGAGCAGTAAGTGCTCTTTAATTGCTGGTCCGTCTCTCTAGCCCATACATTGATTTCTTGTGAGAAATATTTAATCACTTCCCTATAGCTCTTTCCAAAACCAACCCCATAAAATCTTCTAGTGAGATCTAACTAAACACAAAGACTCCAGCAAACTATTGGAGGTGGTTGGCCACATGCAAATCCTAATTCGTACAGACTCACAGACACACACACACACACTCCTAGACACACACATACACATACACACATATATATTTTATTGATTGTTTATTATTGACATATACAGATTCATTGAAGACATAATTTACACAGCATATGATTCATCTATTGAAAATCTAGACTAATAGCTTTTAGTATATATACAAACTCCAACATACATCGCCGTGACAAATTTCAAAGTGTTTTCATTACTGTGACAGGATACGATATACCTTAGCGGTAGCTCCTAGATGTCCCATCCACTCATCTCTACCACCTCTAGGCATCTACTGATGTATGTTCCTCTGGCTTTGTCCATTTTTGTGCCTCCCCATCAATAGGGTCATATAACATTTGTTCCCCTTTGACCTGCTTCTCTCACTTAGCATAATTTCCTCATGAGTCTTTCATACAGCATATGTCAGAACTTCACTTGCATTGACAAACGAAGTCTCACTGTAGGGGTGTGCTACATTTTATTTATATTTCAGTTGCTGTGCCTTCGGGCTGTTTCTGCTTTCTGTCTCTCATGAAGAACTCCACCGTAACCATTCATGTCTAAGATTTGGCGTGGGTGTATTTCTGTTGGGATTGTTTGCATGGTCAGCTGTAGCTCTTTTAATTCATTGAAAGACTTTTAGAGTGGTCACTAAGCTGTCCACATCTCAAGAAGAAGTAGGATGTCATTTGGGTCTTTGGGGTCCTATGCCCTAGACCCTCATGAATGAAGCAAGCAAACCCCACATCATGTCTTTTTGGGTCTTTTACCACTGTGTCAACAGCCTTCCTTGCAATGTCTAAGAGACGTAAGTGTGAATCACAGAATGGTTTCGATCTTAACCAAATAAACACTTCACCTTCAATTTCCTTGTATGTATGGTGAGGATAAACATTTCCCTTGCAAAAGAGCTATGCAAGGCTGAAAAGCAACTGCTTTACACAGAGCACTGAGTGTTCTGGAAACTAAGAAGGATGCTAGAAAACCCAGTTGCAGCTCCTAGTTTTATTCGGGTTGTTTATTAGGATTACACTCCACTAGCAGGGAGCCGGACACTCAAGGCAATGAGTCATTGCTGGCTACTGTCATCCCTTTAGAATTTCTGAACAATGGGGCTCATGACTGATCTGGTCATGTTTGCTCGGTTTGTCCCTATTGATGGGAAAAATAAAGTAGAGTATCTTAAGCTTTTGTCTTCAGAGCTGACTGCTGCTTCCTTAATGATTCTGCATTAGAAAGCCTGGGCTCTAAGCTTCTGTAATGGAATTCCTGACCTTCTTTGAGCACTGGCTTCTACGATGAGTTTGCAATGGGAGGAACTGAGACGTTGGGATGTAGATATGAAAATGGTCAAGGAATTTCTTTTTTCTGTGTGGTTTGGTGGCTCTGCTTTGTCTAGGTTCCCTTCAGTGAAGCCACAGTTACTGTGGCTTAGGCTGTCATGGCTTTCATGTCATGGCTTTCCTCTGGCCTTTCTGGCTGGGTGAGGGTGCTGGGTTGATATACTGACTTCATACAGAAGGCAGCTCCCTGGTGCCTATACCATCTCCTATGGATCGAATCCTAACTCGTTCATTTAGATACTGCCTTTAGGGTCTGGGAAGAAGTATGAAGACCACAGTCTGGACTCCAGCATCCAGGTAAGTGCTAGGCAGATGGGTGGTTCCCTGTAACTCCAACATTCGGGAGGCAGGCACAGGGGATGCCCAGAACAAACCGGGCTAGCTATACAATTGGAATCAGTTAATTTAAAGAGAGGTCTTGTCTTACTGCATAAGGAGGAGAATGATGATGAAGGGCATCTAACCATAACCCCATGGCTTTCATGGGCACAGATGCACACAAGGAGAAGGTTTTTGCCTTTATTCAATTAATTCCCATGTTTTTTATATCATGTAGTTTCTATGAGGAACCTAACAGGTGCCTTTAAGTTAATAATAATCAGTGTATCTAACTTGTCTGTGTTCTTCCACACATGGTCCTGTTCTGGCTGTGTGCACATACCTAACTCATATCCTCCCAGTGTTGGTGTGAAATCATCATCTCTCCCATTTATTAGATGATGAGACACAGGTATGGAGCACACTATTAGTAACAAAGCCAGGACCAAGTCCTCATTGACCTGCTTGTCACATCTACCCCTCAGTCTTTACATGGTTCAGACCAGAGGCAGGGTCAAAGTTCTCTACAGAGGACACTCAGCCAGCTGCTTTGCTTGGCAGTGAGATGGATTATACTCTTTCGATTTCATGAGTCACCATTAATTCTGTGAATCTATCTGAGGTGCTTGAGCCTACGCAGAGAGACTGTCAATTAATCTCGCAAAGCTCACAGCTAATATGTGGTCACTATCAAAGGGTCAGAGTTCACACCCCAGGTAACACAGAGCCAGGCAGAAGCAGGATGATTTTTAGATAGAATCCATCTCTTAGGAAACATCATTTTCTCATTAATAGGAATAATAAAAGGCTGGGACCCGAACACAGGACCTCATGCTTATGTGGTGAGAACCTTACCCATTAAGCCAACCTCGCTCCCCCCACCCCCTCTTTTTTCACCTTTTGCCTTGGCTGTTAGAAAGCCCCAACTTTCCTAATCAGCACAGCATTTTTTTTTTTATTGAACCGTAGTACAAAGTAGCAGGTCATTCATCTGATTTATCACCAACATGGGGAATCTGGTATTGTAGCCCTTAACATTTCTGTGTAAATTTTATATAACCAGCTTGCCAATTTCTCTAGAAGAATAAGCCAGGATTTATGCTGCGATTGCTAGGTGAAATTAGGGTACATACCCTTTCCTTGGTCATTTCCATTTTTGTGAGTTGAAATATTTTATATTCTAGATTCGGTTTCTTTACCTGTTAGAAAAGTGTTCAGCTATTTCAGCTCTTCCTGTGTGGGTTTTCCGCCAGGTTCCCAGCTTCACCCGACTCGTCGAATTTATTAATCCTAAAGGTTTTTATATTACCATTTTATCTTTTTAATACCTCTCACAAGCATACACCCTCTTTTTATTCCTGGCATCGTTTTCCTGCCATTTCTACCTTGATTTCTCAGCCCTCCGTGGACTCTGTTAGTTTTTCAGTGTGCCAGCCCTTTTAGTAGCTGGTGGAATTATAGTTTGCTTTATAGCTAATTAATTTCTGCTCTTTCTTGGCTATTTTGTCTTTCTACTTTCTTGGGGTTTCATTTGTCTTCTAATTGTTTCGGATGAACATTTAAGGCATGGGTGTAGAGACATTCTTTCTTATAAATGTGTCCGCTTTCAGGATGAAAATCACACTTAGCGAGTCCTGACCCATTTACTCTTTCCTCACCTGTTTCTGCCTCAAATTTTGTGATGCCTTGTCATTCAAACACAAATGCTCTAGAGTGACTATGCATTCCCAAAGATTTTTAAACTTTTAAAGTTTTAAAATCTTTGCTTATACATTATATCACAGACTACATTGCCAGATATTTTTTTTTCAAGGAGCCGGTCTTTTGGGTATTGTTGACAGGATGAAGACTTGCCAAACTACTTGCATATCTACACTTTGTAAACATAATTCTTTTTAATCTAAAAAGACATTTATTTTATAAAATATTAAAAGAATTTATTAGAAGAGTCAATCTCTTTCCATATAACTCATTCTCTACTGTATTCATCTGATAAATAACCTGGTCCCCTCTGCTTTAAAAAAAGAATCTCTGTGTGTGTGTGTGTGTGTGTGTGTGTGTTTGTGTGTGTGTGCGTGCGTGTGTGTGTGCGCGTGCACTCTTATGGATATCTGTTTATGTGTGTGTACTTATGTATGTGCTTGTATGTATACCTTGTATGTGTACATATATGTATATGTGTATATGTATATGTATGTATGTGCATGTATTTGTATGTATATCTGTGTATCTGTGTGTCTCTGTATACAGTTCCTTCAAATGGCTTTGATCTCCATATCATGCTTAATGAACCCAGTGTTCTGTCCTTTGCAGAGCATAGAGCACGATGATGCCGAGGGTTCTCTCCTTGTTCAACATTATGTCAGTTAGGATTTCTGCTTGTGAGTTCTTCATCCTTGCGTAAGACACCAGATAAAAGAGATGCTTCATGGTAAACATCTTAGAAAACACAATAGTCAAGTGAGGATTTGTTTTTCTTCAGACACTTGAACATGGACAGACAGGGAGCTCTGAGGTATTCTTTCTGCTCACGTATTTTTTAAAAGCCTAGTTACCCAATCTATGATAAAAATCAGACAAGCTTAAAGCTTCTTAAAAACATGGATGAGTACTTCAGAGCTCAAGTTCACATCATACATGTAGTTGATGTTTCTTATATTTCTTGCCCCAAAACAGAGATGAAGAAACATCTCTTTTTCAAGGATCCAAAAGTGTTAAAAGCAATCATTTTAACACACAATCACCAAACTCCTTTTTAAGGAGCATGTGCTGTTCCAGAGTCAAAGATGCAGACGGCCTCAATCTTGGAATCAGGAAAGTCAATGTTGGGACATTGAAGCAGACGAAGGTCCTTGGCAACGTGGCTGTAATGGGGGGGGGTTTGTCTCATTGAATAGAAAAACACCATTGAGTTAGAGATGTTAGTTGTCATTCCAGAAACTCAGTCTTCAGGCAGCACGGATTTATCATCCTGCAGTTGGGGAAGACCCAAGTTTAAGACAATTCTCCCCACAATCAAGGTATCCGCAGGCTTTCTGGAGGCTCCAGGTTAGATACCATCCCCTTTTCAGCTTCTAGAAGCTTCCAGGTCTCCATGCCAGTTTCTATACCATTTTACCTCTGTTATGTCCTTCCAGCTCCATCTGAGATTGTGACTTTTCTCCCTCCTTCTAGCAAAAATCCTGTGATACCTTGGGTCCCCCCAGACGACCCAGGATGATCAGCTGGTTCTTGCACTCTACCTCTTTCAGCTTCCCAGCCCTGTGAATGCCAGCATATGAGGCATACATAGATGGTATTCAGTAGAAGATAGATGGTGTTTACTGCCAAATAAAGATGATGGGGGGTCCTCAGTGCTTTAGCTTGCTTCCTGTTGCTACGATAAACACCATGACCACAAGCAACTTGGGTAGGAAAAGGTTTATTTCATCTTACAACATGTAGTCCATCACGAAGAGAAAGGTAAGAGCAGGAACTCAAAACAGGAACTCAAAGCAGGAACCTGGAGACAGGAACTTAAGCTGTGGCCATAGAAGAACACTGTTTACTGGCTTCCTCAGATATTTTTTTACACACCCAGGACCTCCTACCCAGGGACAGTACTCCCCCAGTGATCTGGGTTCTCCTACATTAATCGCTAATCAAGAAAATGTCCTATAGACTTGCCTACATGCTAATCCAATAGAGGCATTTTCTCTGGTTGGAGAACCCTAGCTATGTCAAGCTGATGAAACCCAGAACACTTGGGAAAAGGAGTCAGCAATGACCAAAGATTCAGTTGCCTTAATCTGCAGTTTGGGTAGGCTTTACATCATTTGTAAAGTCTACCGAATGTGTTCCCTGAGAAACATTTTCCTGTTCAGGTGATGGACAGTTCTAGTTGGATGGGCTCTTGCAGGAAGAGCAACAAAGTGTCCTTCTTCTTTGTCAGGAAGCCTGGAAAATAACCTCATAAGGCTTATGACCCCTGGAACCTGGTACAGATAGTTATTAACTAATGACCATCCAGGCAGTTCAGGATGCTGTGTCTGTGTCCAGGGTCTGAGCTGTGACTGAGTCTCATCCTTCTGACCCCCAAATACGGCCCTACAGCTGCTTATTACAAGGTACCAAGTGACCTTCAACCTGGTCTTATCTAACTAGCTACCCAACACAATGAACTTCCATCTCTCTATTAGATCAACTTTTCATTACATCCTCAAAACATTTTTGGTGTAGCAGACAGCAAGCTCACAGACTCTGAGTGTGAGAACTGAGGATCTTTGAGGGACTCTACCTGTCCTATTAAAATACCCATGTGATAGCACATTTAAACTTCTCCCTTATGATGAAAGAATATACCTAATTGATAATAAAAACACTAATAATTGGTGCCGAATGTACAAAACTAAATCACTGATAGAGCTCCCTGGTGTCCTTTATCAGCTGCAGAGGGGACTCCATACTAGCTCCTCAGCAATTCTGTAAACCAAAAACCATTCCAACAGTGAAATGGATCAATAAAGACATTTCTGCCACTCTTGAAAATGCCAGGAGTCGACTACAGCAGACTATTCATGTACAGAAGCAGCTGAGCCGTGGGAGGCACATGTGACTCCTTATTGGGGTACTCCTTGTATTAATCAAAACCCCTAATATGACCTACTTCATTAATTCAGACCGATTCCTTGGGGGCTTTTGAAATTTGGGGGTGCAAAACAAAATAATTACACAGATAATTTGATAACTGCTACTATGATCTCCAACATAGAAGAGGTTAACAGATGCAGGAAACAGCTCTGCCAAGAGGCCCATAAAACCCCAGTTACCTATGCTTCATCTCTGGTTGTTTTTTCCATCAATGGGACAGATAGCCTGTATTAGTTCCCTTTCTTGTTGCCTGGACCAATTTGCCTGACAGAAGGGATTTAAAGAAGGAAGAGAGGGTGTCTTGATTGGTTTCTTATCAACTTGACACAAACTTGAGTCGTCTGGGAAAAGTGAATCTCAATCAATAAAATTCCTCCATCAGATTGGCCTGTAGGCAAGTCTTTGGAGCATTTTCTTGATTGATGGTTGATGTAGAAGGGAGCAGTCCACAGTGGGCAGTGTCACCCTTGGGCAGGAGGTCCTTGGTTGTATTAGAGAGCAAACTGAGCAAGCCATGGAAAGCAAGCAAGTAAGCAGGACTCCTCTGTGGCCTCTGCTTCAGTTCCTGCCTTGAGTTCCTGCCCCTGACATCCCTCAGTGATGACTTTTCAGCTGTCAAATGAATAACCCCCCTCCTCCCCAAGTTCTTTTTGGTCACGGTATTCACAGAGATGATTTCATAATTGCTCCTATGCCCTGAAGCACAGAGGGTTTACTTTAGCTCCCAGTCTGGGGGCATGTAAGGAGAACTCAAAGCCCTTTATGTCTTAGAAGAGCGGAGGACCCACGCTTAAGAGGCTCTCTCCCTCACTGCACTTAACAGACTGAAGAATTTTAAGGTCTATTAAATACAAATTCATCTTTGTTCCTTGATGTCCATGCGGTTCCAGCCAAGTGCATTTGCTTCAGGAATTGTTACTTAAGAGCTGGGCCCCTCACACCAAGCTGCTGTGAGGGAAGGGGGTTGGGGGCGGGGCAGGGAGAAACATGCAAAGGATTGTTAAAACTGGTGAAAAATTTGCCTCTGGACGAGAATCATGTAAATCTTGGTGTTATAACATTAAGCAAGGCGCCGAGTCATTACAGCATTCAATTATTTTGATGCCTCAAGGCAAATGTTTCCAGGCCTGGAATATTAGTCTATTTGACAGGCAGCAACTGCTGCTGTGCTTTTTATGGAGTGATGCCCATTTGTATAGACATGAAACCCATGTCAGTCTCCTTGTTCTCTGTCTGTTCTCTGCACCCTCATTAGCGCACCTGGGACTGATGGAAAGTGTTCCCTTGTATCCTTTTATAAAGGGGATGGAGCTACAGATTTCTGGGAGAAACTGCAAGATCAGGAAAGACCACTGTCTTAGTTAGGGTTTCTATCGCTGTGGTAAACTCCACGAGCAGAAGCAAGAGAGGGTTTATTTTAGCTTATAGCTTGGAAAAAGTCAGGGCAAGATCCTGGGGTGGGGTGGGGTGGGGGTGTGGATGGTCAGGAGATGAAACAGGACATAGAGGAGTTCGGCTTCCTGGTTTTCTCTCCATCGCTTGCTCAGTTTGCTTTCCTTATAGCCCAGGACCACCTGCTCAGCAGTGGCATCACCCACAGTTGGTTGGACCCCCTCTACACCAATCATCAATTGGGAAAATGCACCACAGACTCCCCCCAACACCACACAGGTCAATCTGATAGAAGCAATTCTTCAAATAAGGTTCTCTCTTCCCACACTGGCGAAAACTAACCAGCACATACTCCAATAAAACCTTATATGCAAAAGGCAGGGAGCAGGCAGATATCCTCAGGACTATAACCCGACACCTGTCCCACCTGCTATTTTTACTGTATCTTTTAAGTCTCCTCAATGAGCTTTAAGAAAGGACTGGAGGTCCTCAGCTACCTATTCACAAAGCCATTTGATCTCGACAGTTACATGGCAACAATTTAGTGTTTGTTAAACAGCATTCATATGTAAGGCACTGTGCTGGGCAGTTTCTACATAGTGTGCCACATACCTCCCATCGGTGTGGATAGACAATAACAGCAGACATGCAGAGTGAAAAGACTGCAATCCTAAGGTCAAACCTGCCTCTTCCCACGTGTTTCATAAATAAAGTTTTATTGACACACAGCCCTGCCCACAATGGCTGTTTTTGTCATCAACAAGGCAGAGTTCCAGTATTGCCTTTCTCGTTGCTATGACAAAATGCAAAAGCAACTTAAGGAAGTTTTCCTTCGGCTCACAGTCTGAAGGTGCAGTTCGTCACGGCGGGGAAGTCCTGGCACCACTTCATCCCACGGCTCCCTTGACAAATACAAGGGTGCCAGTCTCTTCTGGGTTTCTGAACATTCCTGAATATATCAAGCATTCCCTTGAACATGTTATGAAAGGTGATGCTAAACAGAAGAACACCAGTGTTCGGCAGGGTCGCCTGTCCCTGTCTCTGATGGCCTGAGCTTCTGATGCCCCAGTGAAGCTCCCAGCCTGCTTTGCATTCTGTTCTCCGGCATGTGCTGAGAGTTGGCATCACATTTGTGTGCTGTGGTACTTTGACTTATTTTGCTACCTCTGATCTACTGTGGGTTCATTTCGAAAGAGTTGTGTTTAAAACAAGTTGTTGTTTTTTTTCTTTAAAAAAAAAAAACACTTCTACCACATTTATTTATCTATTTGTGTGCTGCCATGGGACATGCTACACGGCACATGTGGAGCTCAGAGAACAACTTCCAGGAGTCATTCTTCTCCTTTTATTGTGTGTATCCTGGGAATTGAACTCAGGTCTTCAGCCTTGGTGGCAAGCACCTTTACATGCCGAGACATTTCATTGGCCTCAAATTCATTCTAATTTTCACCTGTAGGTTCGGAGTTTTCAGTACTCGCTTCTACTTCAAATACTTTCTATCCCTGGTGCACAGTCCTGTACGCTCACCGAGGCACTGCCTCTGACTGTTGTCGGAACCCTATACCCACAATGGGCACTTAACACCCTTCAAAAACTGGGCTGCTTAGGCAGGACATTGAAGCATTTGTCTCAGAGCCCACAGAAGGTGGAACATATACACACTACGTTCTTATCGCAGTTATTCATTTGAGCTTCCTTTCCTAGAGCCTGGCTATGGTACCGTGCAAGCCCACTGTGCCTAACCAACTTCACCCTACTGGGGAACCTGTGCCTGGGTCTTCTGGACTAACATATTTTATGCCTGACACTGTGATTCATACAACCACCTCACCATGAATATCATCATTGCCAAATTACAGCACAGGGGCAGACCTGATTAAACCCATTGATTCAATTTTAGTGTGACTGAGTTATTGACATGGCTGTGAATTATCTTATTTGTGCACAGCCAAAGGCCAGTAACAGAATTTGAGGAGAAATTATGTCTGGGTAGCATGGGTGAGAACATGTCTAATTCAGGGGTCTGCTCACACCAATGAGAGGTCTTTCCCTGGGGCATTAATGTTGACAGAATTCTCTGGTGTATTAACCTCATCTATCACCATCCCTTTGGGTGTGCTACTGGGGAGATAGGTAACCACAAAATAGGTTAAAAACAAGTTATGTAAAATGTTTTTTTTCCCCTAGTTTCTGTTATTTTGTAAATGACACAATTTGGCATTTTAGAATAGGAATTTATTTTATGTTTTCAAGTCTAACATGACTGCTTTATTCTTGGGCTGATACTCCACACGTTAAATGTGAAAAATAGTAAAACACCTGGATCAGACGTTACACAGAGTAAGTAAGCCTGATACCAATGTCAAATATCACACATCTTTTGGTGAAGCACCCTACTCAGACTCATAAAAACGGTAGGATGCTATCACTAGGGGTGAGAGGGCTTGGGTGGATTAACAAACGTAAGTCTGAGTTTTGCAAAATGAAAACGTTCTGAAAACTCCTTGCTCAACAGCGTGAATGCACTTGGCACTCCTGAGCTGTACACGCTGTCTGGGTTCTGAGGATCGAACTCAAGATTGCTGAGCTTGCAAACCAAAAGCATTCTTTTACCCATTGAGCCCTCTCACAGGCTTGAACTGCATGCTTAAAAATACTCAGGACACCCAATTTGATGTCTAATGCATTTCATTACAATTGAAAAACTTCACAGAGCTGGGGAGACAACTCAGTTGGTAACATGATTATTACCAAGCGACGAGGATGTGTGTCTGATCCCCAGCACTCCTATAAAATCTGGGTGCCTTGTCTTGTTCCTGTCCAGGGAGTGACAGGAGGATCTCTGGGTCTCAGTGGTGAGGCATTTGAGCCAAATACATGATGAGCTTCAGATTTAATGAAAGACTTTGTCTAAAACATACAGTTGAGAGGGACCCAACATCAACGTATTCCTTCAAATGCATGCATATATATGTACACACACATGAACACCCCCACATGCCACACCTACACATCACGAGACTGGTTACAATAACAAAGGCAATGCAATAAGAAAGCAACAATACATCAGTTAGATGGTGAAGCCTCTTGAAACTTTTAGCACAATTGTTTCACACAGGGGATGAGAGGTTTCCAACAGAAGCCACACTATAGGCTTGAAAGTGTTCCAGAGTATTTTTCTGCTAGCTCCTTTTTAAATGCATGTGTGCGGTATGTTCCCATGTGCGTATGAATGTCTGTTTGTGTGAGCATACCTATGTTCAGGTGCACGTGTATATGTGTGTGTGCATGTGGAAACCTGATATTTCATTGAGTCAAGAGTCTTCTCCAATCACTTTCCACGTTACTCGTTGAGGCAGAATCTCTCAGTTGAATCTGGAGTGCAAGGATACAGCTAGTCTTGTGCAGAGATCCCATCTCTGCCCTCTGAGTGACAGAGTTACAGAGGGATCACCACACTCACCTGGCATCTACATGTGTGCTGGATCTGATCTTCAGTTCTCGGAATTGCACAGCAAACATTTGAACCACTGCGTCATGTTCCCACGTCTCTGTAAGAATGAAAAAGAGAGAGAGATAGAGAACTGGAGACAAATCAAAATCTTTTTCTATTACCACCCTATTTTGGGAGAACATGACAGACAAGAAATGAAACAGGATGAGACAGGGACACATTTTAGTAAACACCATCCCTGACACTGACAGCCATCTGTACAGTAAAGGAGCTGTGGTTCAGCGGTGATCATTAAGGAATGGAACAGGTTTAATCTGTTCCAGAGAACATTCTTTAGCATGGAAAATACTGAGTTCTGAGATACTGACCATGGTGCCTTGGCCATATTTGATGGTAAAATATGTTCCACATGTGGGAAGGACCCTAACTCTCGGGTACAGGCAGGAAATAAATGTGTTCCCCAAATCATAAGGAAGAGGTACAAAGGTCACTATTCTATTTCCTGTGTTTGTCATTTTCAGATTTTGTCTTGGTGTGTGTGTGAGTGTGTGGGTGTGTGAGTGTGTGTGTGTGTGTGTGTTTGTGTGTATGTGTGTATGCATGTGGAAGCCAGCAGCCATTCTTGGGTTTTACTGAATTCCAGACACCATGTACCTTGTTTCTGGAGGCAAGTTCTCTCTCTGGGCTGGAACTCACCAATTAGGCTAGACTGATAGGCCAGCACGTCCTAGGAATCTTCCTGACTGCCTCCCCTGTGCTGGGATTTTAAGCATGGACAGCAGAATGCCCAGATTTTATATTTTGGTTCTGAGATCTACACTCAGGTCCTCAACCCTGGGCAGCGATCTGTAAAAGCTTAGAACCCATCTAGCTTTCATGTCATTTCTCAGGGACCGCTGTACTTTGCTGACCGATGTTGGGCATCTTCAAATCTATTGTCCTATATAATTTGCTTACAGTAAGCCAGAATGTCAAACCATCCTTACGAGTAGGCCATGGAGTGCTCTTGCCTCTTCTAAGGTAGTGAACGTGTGTGTGTGCTTTCATGCATGCTTCCATGCATGCATGCAAGTGTCTGTGTGTGTATGTGCGCACACACACAGGCATGTGGACCATGCATACCATGGCATGCATGCTCAGGTCAGAGGACAACTTTCAGGTGTCAGTGGGATCTGGTACCTTTACATGGATTCTGGGGATCAAACACAGGTTGTCAGTCTCTCACAGAAAGCTCCTTTACCTGCTGAGCCATCTTGCCAGCCCTGGATTTTTTTTTTTTTTTAAAAACAGCTCTACTTAAGTATTATTAGCAAATACAAATTTTACATAAAAATCTTCATTTTAATGTAGCTAATTTTATCTCTTCCTATAAGGGTTTTTATTTTCTTTCCGGGGCACTAATTAAAAACGTGCTTCTTAACTCAGAGATGTGAGGAGATTCTCTCACATTCCTCTCTAGAGGTTGTTGTCTTACACTTTAATTTTAGACACATGGGTTATTCGGAGTCCTGTGTTTAAATTTTAGAGAAGTCTCAACCTTCTTTTCTGTCCCCTGCCCTGATGACTATTCACTGGAGCTGACACCACACATCGAGCGAGCGGTTCTCCACTGTACTAAGGTGGCACTCTTGTCATGCATCGAGATAACCATTAAGTATAATTTTCGTCTCCCCGGCACTGCAAAGCCTCTGAACACTATGTTTAGCTCCTCAGTCTCTTAATGAGGTTTCTCAGCAGGCGCTGGGTTGCTGCCGAGAAGATGAGGTACTGTCAAACACGCCTCGAGCTGCGAAGAACCTCCGAGTCCCTCCTTCATTTGTCTCCTTTTCCTTCTGCCTTGGTCATCCCAGTTCCAGCTACCTCGAGGGCTTTGAACTTTGATTTTCATCTCTCTATCTTCATGGGGTTGCTGGGTATGCCAATTGGCCTGTCTTAGGCTGGAGTTCCTGCTGAGACCCAAAACCTTCACCCCATCAGTCGCACAGAGAATGCCTGGTGGGTGAACTTTGTGGGAGACTTCAGGTCATAATGAGATTTGTATTTCCAAGATTGTGTCTGTGGGGACCTTCCTTTAAAAACAACATTTAAAAATTCACTTTTATGGTATACCTTTGAGTGTTTTCCTGTACACACACACACACACACACACACACCATATATGACAACACACATGTGTGCCATATATGATATAGGACCATCTGTGTGTCATATGCATGTCATATGAATGTATATATACATGCCTTACATATATATACATACCTATGCAGATACACATATATACACCTTTTTATTCACTGAGAGTTTCATACATGTGCACAATGCATTTTGATATCCCCCCCCCTCTTTCAAATTCTTCCTAGGATTCTTAACTACATGTCTCCCTCTGTTTATCCTTTAAAAAAAGTGAACTCAATTAGTGCTGCCCACACCACAGATGTTGAGGTCATCCACTAGAGCATGGATCGCCTATGTAGGGGCCACAATCTTGATGAAATTTGGTTCTCCCTCCCCCAGCAGTCACCAACTGCCAACTCTCCGGGTGGAGGAGCCTCATGATGCCCTCCCTCCCAATCATAGCCCTGTCCAGATGCTGCTGCTTCACAGCTGTCCTCTCCAGCCCTTGGCTTCACACAAAATTTCCACCTTCTCTTCTATGATGTCCCCTGAATGCTTTGTGGGAGATGTGACATGGATGCTCCGTTAGGGCTGTGCACCCCAAGTGTCTTTCCAGATTGGGCTAACTACAAACTCAGCAGTTAGACCCAGGGGCAAAGTCACCCTCCATTGTTTTGGTTATAACGGGGCGTGAATATTCTCTGTCGTTTACACCTCTGCTGTTTTGGGCTTATATTAGGAACGTTGGCCTAACTCTGGGTCAGCTCCTCTCAACTCAAACAATGCAGGTGAAAAGCAACGATCTGGGCGGGGCCTCGGCTTCTCCATTCATTACATCACAGCACCGGCCTTAACAGCTCCAGGGAAAGGCCGTGCTTTCCTGGTTTCATTGAGACGAAGATCAGTATCTACTTTTTTTAAAAAAAGAAGAAGAAATAATGAAGCCCTGCAGGGAGAAATTGGAACCAGAGAGGAACCTCCAAATTTCAAGGTGATTACATCTGAGTCAGCTTTCTTGCAAGAAGCAAGGACAGGAAGGAAGGACAGAGTAGATCTGCCACCAAATTAGCAAAAACCCTGAACTCACTGAGTTTCCAAGTGGCACCTCCACTCTGCCTGGCTTTGATGTGTCTCTGCTTGCGATGGCTGTGATCTTCTAGAAGGACTTGGCAGCTCACTTCCTCATTACACATCGCCTCTGAACATGGGTGGACAGAAAAGGGGAAACAAATCAGGCCTTGGCTGCGATATTGAGACCCAATGGGGAAGCAGGACGCTCTGAAGCCCTTCCTCCAAGGGGCCTCTCTCCTGCTGGGCTCCATACTGGAGGCTTTGAGGGAGAGACCCTGCCTGCAGAAACTTGCTGGTTAATGTTAACACAGCTGTTGAATTTAGTATTCATCTTTTCTCCTAATCTTGACCTTGAGACTCCTGCACAGTGGGTGGATTTACAGCCATGCATCACCCGGTCTCCATGGTAACTGCACCAGCAAATCAAAGCAAGGGCAAAGGTTGCAGTATCCATTTATTTCCATTTGTTTATGATCCCTCTTAAAAAAAAAAAAAACCATCTGAACAAGGGTGTTGCACTGTTCGTTTAGATAAAATGAAACAATCCATTGTGGTGTAATTCTCTTGGGTCTTCTCTTTCATTGTGAGCTATTTAGCGATATTCCCGGGCCTCTACCCACAGGTTGTATGGAGTGACCTCAGTTAACCCCCTGCCTAGCTCCTCCCCAGGGAGGAAAATCTCTCCTGGTTCCCAAACCCTGAACCAGGTTGTTAGAATATGGAACCAAATCGGATGAAGACTCATACAATATAGTTTCTTTACAATACTAAATGGACCGGTTCTGAAGGTACTCTCTGGCTGCCACAGGGACAATGGCATTATCTACTTAGTGGGCACAAAATGCATAAAGATGCAGGGAAGGCCCCAAACTTAACGAGGAGCATATTGTCAGCTGAGAGGGCATTCACAGAATTTATAACGCATTTCTATGCTTCTTTTTAATAAAAGAGGTATATGGGTCTATTAAGTGATTTAAAAAAAATACAGGGATGGAGGCTGGCGAGATGGATCAGCGGTTAAGAGCACTGGCTGCTGTTTGCAGAGGAACCAATCGGAACCACTCTAGTTCCGGGGGATCTGACACTCCCTTTCTAGCCTCTGTGGGCATTGCATGCCCGTGTTGCACAGAACCACATGCAGGCCAAATTCCACACACATATACTGAGCCGTGAAGCCACCAGCTGCAATCAATCTTTTCCTCTTTGAGTTGTTTGTGCCAATTATTCTGACCCGTTGATGACTTCCGTCTCCAGCATCTCATCCTATTCCCGTAGCAGACATCGCTAATCACTCCCGGCACATTTCCCAACTCAGATCACACCGACATCAAAGCCTTCCTGACGCTGCCAATGCTTTGCAGCTCCTACTCAATATGGAGGATGAATGCACATCACCCTGGAAACAAGTTGACACTGTGCTAATGAGGTCATTAAGGCTAATTCCTGTTTGCGTCCTTTCCTAGGTATGATAAAGTTTAAAAAAAAAAAAAACAAAGGTGGGAACTTGATAATGGAGTCCAGGAAACAATTTTAAGGAAATAGATGCTCCACTTATGAGTCAACTTAGCTTAACATTTTCCTAAATGAGAGAATATACGTTACAGTAAGGTTTACAAAAAGCCACAGAGGAAACCCCCCTCCATTGTGTATGTGTGAGTGGGGGGGATTCCCCTCAGTGTAAATACCTGTGGAGAGGGGAGACTTGGAAGCCATTTTTTTTTCTTTGAAACTAACTTTGTTTTATTCCAGAATGAGACTTTATTAGAAAAACACAAGATCAAGTATCAAAGAAGAAAGGCAGACTAGAAAACAGGTCTCTGAGAGAGGATGGACTTGTTTTCATAGCAATGATGGATGAAATGAGCCTCAGCTGTCTTTAGCTTTTGAGACTAAAGGTTTCTGTTTCTGAGAATCCACAGACTTCTCCCTGATCCAAGGGAGCACAGGGCAGTCTGACTGAAAGTCCCACCTACCATTCCCTCCAAGTCGTCACATCAGTCCTGCCCTGGCCAGAAGTCAGGATGGGTGCAAGGAGATCGGGTGCTGGGCAGATGAATGCAGCCTCTGTCCTCCGTGGTCACTGAAACTGGGCGTTAGAAATGAAAAGTCTGGCCCTTGCAGCCAGAATGGGGTCATGAGGAGCTGATCCCCTCTGAGTGGGAAAAGCTCAGTATACATGGATTGGAGGGAAAGAGGGAGACAGGGTGGGAGGGAGGGAAGGAGTGAGAGTGGAAGGAAGGGAGGTGAGAGGAAGGGAGGGAGGGGGTGAGGTTGATTGACAGATTCTGGAGTAAAGGAACCTGTGTGTGAGGAATGTTGCTAGCTCCAGAAGTTTGATGTAATGGCGAGCTGAGATCATCAAATTGTTTTCAGAAGGATGTACCTGTGTAAGAAGATTTGAGCACATCTTTATTGGAGTTTCCTTTATTTATTGCTCTGACAAGAAGGAACCTAAGGCAGGAAGGATTTCTTTTGGCCCACAGATTGAGGGCAGAGTTCATCGGAGTGAGCAGTCACGGTGGCGGGAGCATGGGGTGCCTGGCCACATTTTATCCACAGGAAGTCAGGAAGCAGAGAGAGGTGAGAGCAGGTGCTCAGCTCTCTCTTTCCTTTTATTCACCTCCTGGCCAGTCTGTGGGTTCTGTTCCCAGCACCTTCATTGCTCCATTCGTGCCTTCCTGAGACTCCAGCACCAGGGAAATCTGACACCTCTGACCTCTGTGGGCACCTGCACACACATGTGCACACACACACACACACACACACACACACACACACATAAACACATAATTAAAAACAAGATAAATCCGAAAAAATTTACAGACATCATAGGCAGCTAAAGAAATGGGTTCATACGTGTACAATCAGCGGGTGTGGCTAAGTACATTTTCCTGCCATGTCATACTCCACAAGTATATTTTCTTATGATAAGATTTATTTTATGGTAAAGAAAGGAGTTTTCATTTTAAAACCTTATTTCACTTGCCAACCCATTGTTAATTTGGAAAAAGAAATGCAGCATGTGTTGAGAAAACATCCCTCCTCCAGAAAAGAGGAATGAGGAAGGTACCTCTTAGCTGAAATGTCTCCTCCATCCAAGCTCCTTCTACTCTCATCCTAGCCAGAGGAAGGGGCAGCCTGTTAGGGGTGGGAATTCACAGAAGGGACAGTTTCCCTTGAGAATTGACACACTGTGATCTCCAGTCCTGAAACGAAGATTTACATATGAATGTGCTCTGGGGGAAAACTCACCAAAATGTAATGTTGTCGGATAAAATATTACCATAGGAAAGTACATCTTTTGTTGGGGGAGTTAGCTTTGTTCTAAGGCTGACTGGGAATCCCCTAGGCTGCTCATCACTGTCAGCATGACTGTATGTAGAGTCACCTAGGAGACACACTCTGGGCCTGCCTGATCATAAGAACTGGAGAAGAAAGGAGAATTGGCCAGGGTCACACTGTCAGGTAATAGAACAAAGGACCTTTTTCTTTACAGATCCTGAAACTGTCAAGGGCTCTGCTTTAAAAAACCCTTACCACACCAACACACACACACACACACACACACACACACACACACACACACACACATACACACACACACACACACACACACACACTCCTTCCAGATATTATGAAGGAATGTACATTCAACTGTAAAAATCGGGGCCAAGTGGACCTGTGTTCCCTGGGAGTCTACAGAAGTCCAAATTTTTGATCAAGAAATACAATGTAATTTTCTGTCAAAGGAGCAAAGGTTGCATACTGAACTGATTTAGGCTTTCAGCTGCAACTATGGAGTGAGGAAATGGGTGCCATTTATACGGGACTTGGCTGGGCTTGACTCATGTTGCTGAAGATGTAATTTAAAAGTATTAATGGGATTCACAGTGGCTTGATGCATTGTGTGTGTGTGTGTGTGTGTGTGTGTGTGTGTGTGTGTGTTATTTCTTTTTCAAAGACAGATATGGAGCCGGAGGCACTAATTCCTTTAACAGGACGTAGTCAAACAATAACTACCTGCAAGTTCTCACACATCTAACTCTAGTCTCCATACCCTCATTCATCTGCTCAAATTCCATCCATATCAGAATTTCACTTTATGTACAGGAGCGCACATAGCCTACATTTCGCATCATTTGAGGAATATTTTGATGAAACCAAGGTTAGAATCCAAGGTTAGGCTGTCTCCCTCAGGAGCAAGACTGCTCTGGGATCACTCAGTTCAATGCCATCAGCAAAAGCACTGTCACTGCACAGTGGAAAGACTACAATGTTTTCAAATGGGAAGAGGAGGAGAAGGATGAAGGACGGGGAATGGGAGGCGAAAATGTCTAGAATCCATTATATAAATGTATGAAGCTGTCAATAAAATGTGTGGCATGTCCCAGCTAATACACGACACACAGGAACGAGGGGTCATACATAAAACGTACTTACTCTCCAGTTTGTTTCCTTGAGACAGAGGATTTATGGGCACAGGCAAAGCCTTGTGCCTCTGTGAAGATGAGAAAAGCCCCTGGTACACAGCTCCCAGAGCTGCTCAACTCCAGCTGTTGGGTTTGCAGCCCCCAGCTGTGGAAGCTTCTCCTGGATCCTGCAGGACCAGGGAGATGAAGCTGTGCCCACATTAGGGCTGGAGACTTGAGGGAGCAGGGAAATCATTGTTCAATTCTCGGGTCTACTGATCCTGGAACAAAAACAACTGTGTTATAACAACCCCCATGACCAGTAATTTTTCCACAATGATACCCTTCATTTATTTCACAATATCTGCATGCCATTGTTATCTCATGGAATCTACACACACACACACACACACACACACACACACACACACACACACACACACCAAAAACCAAAAAAAACTCTGAAATGGTCACTATTGTATTGTCTTTAAACAGAAGATTATAGTGTGGTTTTCTCATGATGTAAGAAAAAAAAATCAAGTTAACTGTCTTAATTATTTCTCTATTGCCATGACAAGACCAAGGGAACTTGGGAGTTGCTTACAGTTTCAGAGAGTTAGTCTGTGACCATCATGGTGGATCATGTAGCAACAGGCAGGCAGGCATGATACTGGAGCAGTAGCTAAGAGCTCACATCTGTTCCACATGCATGATATAGAGGAAGGGAGGGAGAGGGGGAGAGGCTGAGCCTTGTGTGGACTTTTGAAGCCTCAAAGCACATTTTCATTGGCACACTCTTCCAACCAGACCAAACCTCCTAATCCTTCTCAAACAGTTCCACCAACTGGGCCCAAACATTCAAACACATGAGCCCATGGGGATCGATGTAATTCAAACAGCCACATTAATTGATAGCTTTTTTCTTCTTTGACTTGTCTTCCTGGTAACACAGTATTGGTCCATATCAAATTTTGCCCAGAGAGCTGAGTTATATTTTGTGCTTGTTGCTGTATTCTTGAATGACTAATATGAAATGAAGTAAAATCCAATTCAACCAGGTATGAGGAATAAGCATAAAACACAGGAGAGGGCAGCCTTGACAAATGACAAAAAAAATGATTCTGGTCATAAAATTCTATTATTTGCTCTGATTTGAAAATGGTCTCTCAAGGTATTGAATTTAAAACCAAGGCTCTATCTATGTAGCGTTTCTGCCAGGGACAGTGCAAGTAAGAAACCATCCCAGAATATTAAACATCCATCTGCCCATTTGGCAGGCAGTCAGGGAAAGAATAATTTATATCGTGGTTTTATAGCTGGAGAGACGGCTCAGTGCTTAAGAGCACTAGCTGCTCTTGCAAAGGATCTGGGTTCAGTTCCCAGCACCCACATAGTGGCTCACAACCATCTGTAACTCCAGTTTCAGGGGACCCAACGTCATCTTCTGGCCTCTACAGGCAACTGCATTCATGCACGCGCACACACACACGCACCTTCAAGATAAAGTGAATCTGAGGAATGAGGTCTTTTAAACATCCCCATGGGGAACATGGGGTTTTGACTGTGGGATTCTTGTTCATTCAGATCACTGACCACGTCATTATTATTACTGCCATGTGGTTAGTGACGCCCCACTTTGATGCTTACAAGTCATTTTCCAAACCCAAGCAGAAACAGGCGTGACACAGACTCAGTGCTCACTTCGCTGCTCCTCGGTACCTGCTCCTTGCTTGATGCGGCAGCAACACAGATTCAGAATTTAACCGTGCCTGCGTGCCTGCCACCCGTACCCCACACACTGTCCTCCTTGCCAACCGACAAAAACACGTCGGGTAATACAATGGCACATCCATCAGGGAAACAGATGAGCCTGGCTGATGAAAGGGATGGAAATTGGAGTCATAATGAGCTACTGTATCATAAATGAACATAAATTACATTGTCAGTCTATTTACAATTTCACATGGCACTGGGCCCTTGCAATTACGTCCATTTAATTATTGCATTCAGAGGACTTTTCAATAAAGATTTCTCACTGTGGCCAAACAGCCCATTTGAAAGCTCCTTTGCTACACGGCATTCATAGCTGGACTGTGAAAGAATCCATCATTGTAGACACAGAAGAAAACTCCGGGCTGAGGCTCTAAAATCTGGAGACTGCCTGAAAACAATGAACGTTCAAACATTTGAATGCACAGCCTCGTGATTACAGTTGCGGAGATACTGAGCTGGTTTTGAGTATCACGGCGGTTTGGTCAACTTATTAGTGACAAAAGCAAAACAGATTTTTAAAAAAAAAAAATTGCAAAAGCCGTGTCTGGCAGTCCAGGCCTATCACCTTGGATATTCCGTAGATGGATGCAGGGTTATCCCAGGTTCATGGCCTGCCTGGGCTGTTGGGCAAGTTTGGGAGCAGCCTAGACATCTCAGCAAGACCCTGTCTCCCAACCAATGTGGAAAGAGAACTGGGGATACAGCTCACTGGCAGAATGTTGGCCCGGCGTGTACAAGGCTTTGGGTTTTGTTCCCATAATGGCAGAAAGAGAAAACAGAAGCTTGAGAAATTCCTTCTGGGGGCCAGCAAGGTGACTCAGTGAGTGAAGGCGTTTGTCACCAAGCCTGATGACCTGAGTTTGATCCTTGGGACCCAAGGGTGGACGGAAACTGCCTCCCACGATTGTCCTTTGACTAGCGCACGCACACTGAGGCATGTGGGTACACGCACGGAAGGTAAATAAACCTTATAAATAAAGGTATAATAAAGAAAAAACCCCAGTGGCTTAACCAAAAGGAACGGTGCATGAAGAAGTCCTTGGGAGTCTATAATCTTGAAATCTGAGATAAGAGAATATGGTAGGAAGGGATCCCGTATGTGATGTGAGAGAACAGGGGAAGGATATGGAAGACAAAGGTTTAAGTGGGGTTGGGGCGGGGAAGTGGTGAAAGGAGGGTAGGAGGTGAGTTAATAAAAAAATAAGGATGAATGAAGAAATCATAAAGCTCCACCAACTGCTCTCTTGACTCGACTGAGGCCTGTTCCCAGGGGAGAATCCATGCCTCCCATTGTAAACATGTTCAAAATCCACGTCTAGGGAAGTCATAGGTCCTAGGGGAGGACCTACTCATAATGACTTTCTGAATGTTCATGCTGTCAAACTGCCTTCTAAATATTTGTGTTTATATCTTTAGATTGGTGATGCTCCCAGTCTTAGTCAGAGAAGCTTCTTATTGCCCTGGGTAGTGACTAATGCAGGGATGCATTGCTGTTCCAAAATGCTGAGAAAAAGCCGCTGCGCACTCATATGCATGTGATACATGAGATATCTATATCACACACACAGTACAGAGACACACACGGACACGCACACACACGCACACACATATACACACGGACTCACAGACACAGACACATACACAGACACATAGACCTGCATGCAGATACACAGACACACACACTCACAGACACACATACACACATGCACATACACAAACACACAGACACACATGCACATATAGACACACACCGACACACAGACAGAGACACATACATAGACACACATACACAGATACACATACACAGACATACAAGCACACATGCAGACATACATACACACATACACAGACATACACACACAGGCACACACACACACACATGGATGGGGAACACTGAGGGACAGGAAGAATCTAAGAAGAGGATGAGAGGAAGCAGTGAGGTGCTCTCCTCTAGACATGACGTGGCTGTTGCACACACGAGCACACAGCAGCTGTGGTCACCTGCACACGATTAAATTAATTAAAAATTCCAGCACAAGTGGGAGAGGGGCTCCTGAGGGCATGGCTCTATCTAGCTGCGGAGCTATTGGCAATCCGTGGCTCCTGGGGGAGCAAGTGTGGTCACTGGAAGGTTTCCCATGTCCCAGTGGATGACATCACATCCATGAGCGTACGAGCAACACTAATTGGTCTCAGTGGGTTAAATACGTAAATAAATTGATAAAACGGAGAACATGAAGTTGTGGGGAGGGATTCTGGGAGGAATTGAAGGGAGAAATGAGGGAGGAAATGACCAAGATACATAGTCACAGGTATGAAAATTTCAAGGAAAAATTTTACAAAATCCTCTGAGTTTCTTAAAAAGATAGAACAGACAATACTTCTCAAGCACTATTTACTAAAAATGCAAGGATGCTTTTAAATCTGTCTGTAATACAATAGCTGTGCAATCCTTAAATCTAGTTGAAAATTTGTTCTTAATGTCACCAACTATGCTGCCGCTAACCTCTAATTCATTGACTGTAGATGTTGCAACTTTTTCTCTCCATAGATGAGGAGGGCTGTCTTTCAATCCAGTTCACACCAAACTTAGCGAGTCTTATACCCACATCCATCACTGCTGTCCCAGCCACCACAGATGCTCCTTTCTTCATGATGGAGCTTGGTTCTCTGCAGAAGTTGAGCTCAATAGCCCGATCATCGAGACAAAATGAAACTCAGCTTGCTCCAGAAATTGAATTGTGTTCCCCGCCTAGTGGAAAGTTCCATAGTTGAATTGAGAGAAATGAATTTAGGTTTTAAATGAAAGAGAGGTGGGGAGATGGGGAGAGGGGGAGGGAGAGGGGGAGGGAGAGAGGGAGGGAAAGGGGGAGGGAGAGAGAAGGCATTAAACTTCAGACTGCAGCAGGGTACAGTGTCACGGGAAACACATCACTGAGGCAAGGGCAGACTTAAGCATTTTCTGAGTTGGCAGTGCTTCTGCCATGGCAGACTAGTTCTGCCTCCAGCTATACCCCAGAGGCATCTCAGTTAAGCCTTTAATCTTGAAGGCAACTAGTGTAAACCAATTTAGAATGATTCCAAATGTTAGTTGCACATGGGGGATATCCAGAAAATAGCAGATCTAGGGAGAAAAGAGCCTGTGTCTATGATGTGAATTCATATGTCTATGATATTGCTGAATCTTCCTAAATCCTTGCCTTGGTCTTGATTCAGGTAAGATCAACAGGAAAGACCAGCACACAGTAGCTATGGTGTCACAGACCTGCAATGTCAGAGCTTGGAAAGTAGAGGCAGGAGGATCAGAAGTTGAAGTCCAAACTCAGTCACATGTCAAGCTTAAGGCTAGCCTGAGCTACAGGGCACCCTGTGTCAAAGAACACAGTAACAAAATCACCACACAAAGACACCTTAAAAGTTTCTTCACATTCTTTGGTTATTTTGGAAGAATTTCCAGAGCAGCAAGCAGAATAGAAGGAGCCTGTGGAGGAGAAACAAGGTCCCTGCCCAGGACTCTGTTTTTATTTTGTCCCAATGCAAGGCTCACTCTGTAGTCTAGGATGACTGCAAAGTCCCACCAATCCTCCTGCTTCATCCTTCTGAAGGTGGGGTTGCGTGGGTGAGTCACTTCACTTGGCTTTACATCTCCAGCAAAATGTAAGAATCCAAACTGTATCAAGTGTGCAAAAATCTAACAAAACCAACAAAATCAGCCCCACTTGTTCCATGCCTTAGTGTGTTTCTAGCCCCGCCTCCTGGAAGCGTTTTGAGAAATCAACATTCTGTTTTATCCATAGAAAATTTGTGACTATTTGATTGGACTCTGCACTGGATTTTAATCAGTTTGTACACTCTGTAGTGGTCCCTGACACATCCTTCAGTGCTATTCAACTCAAGGCGCCCACTCTCTTTCTCAGTGTGAACCTCTTCTGTATGAACTTCATTGATCAAACTGGGAGATTGTGCTGTCAAAGTCTGTGACTTTCTCCTGAGGGGTAGCCTCTTGTCTTCTGTGGCCAGCATACTTACCATTTGAACACTGAATGTATGCACCAATGAGCAATTTTCAAGGACAGAACATTTAGCTTGCAACTGATTGCAAAACACAGTCATTGAGTTTTAGCAACAAAAGAAGAACATAGTGAGGCATTGCAAGCATATGGTGTTCCTGTTTCAGAGAGTCGAAATATCATGAGAAGATGGTACATTCAGGTATTAGTCAAACATTTACACATTAAAGACTTTCCTTCCCATCATTATTGCAAAATATCTGCTCACATAGAAATATCCACTTGAGTATACAGATATGTTACAAAGTCTTTCAGACATAATAGTTGTGACTGACTGGAAAATGAGAGCTATGGTCAGACAATTTAAAAGAGAGTAATATGAGAACAGCTCTTACATTTAGCAAGAAACAAGTGACAAAAGAACTAGAGAGTAGAGAGAGACCCTGACTCAAAATTGATTTTGGACATTTGCAATATGGATTCTTTTTTTTTTTTTTGTATTTTGAGACAGAGTTTCCTTGTTGTAACTCTGGTTGTCCTAGAACTCACTCTGAAGTCCAGGCTGGCCTTGAACTCAGATATCCACCTGCCTCTGCCTCCCAAGTGCTGGGATTAAAGGTCTGTACCACCACCACCACCTGGCTGGAATATGAATTATTGAGAAGGAAATCCTGGTGGGCATCTGTGACCATGAATGAGACATTTCAAAAGTTTCTGGACCCTTTCATCACACATGAACACAGAACCATGGTAGCTGTCCCATAGAATTTTGGCTTGAGAAACCAAAAACTCAGACTCACCAACCACTTGAGTTTTACTTGTATTTTGTACACCACAGGAGGCACATCTGTGATATCATTCAGCAGAGATAGTTTTAGTAACAGTCAGATGTATTTTCTTACTGAAACCATTTGGAAAGTGTGGTGATGTGGATGAGAAATTTCCCTCATAGGCTCAGGTGTTTTTACCCTTGGTCCCCAGTAGGTGGCGCTGTATGTGGCGATTATGGAAGTTTTAGGAGGAGGAAGTACATCACTGAGAGGTGAAATTTGAAATTGTATAGCCTCACTTCTTTCCCCGTCCATCCTTTTTGTGCTTAGATTTGAAGATGTGCACTCTCAGCTTCCTATTCCGACCACCATGCCTTCCTACTGTAATGGACTCATAACCCTCTGGAACCATGTAAACCCAAAATCCCCCTTTAAAAATGAGTTTCCAATACAATATTTTTGGCTAAGAAAATCCAGTTTAAAAGGAGGTATTCATCTTTTATAGATATCACTACAAAACATGGCAAATTCATTATAAAGATTTTTCATATTGAATATTGGCAAGCAAGTATCCATAACTTGATTAAAGCAGGAATGGAAGAGAAACTATTGTAACTTCTTGAGAAATAAGACTTTAACAAAGACAGTTCAGAGGACTAAACTACACACCAAGCAGATGCGAATAATGAAGATGAACGTTCTCTAGTCTCTATTCATCTGAAGAATATCCTTCTATATTTTTTCATTCATTTAGCTGACAAAATAAAGATAGTTTAAAGCCAGGTAAGCAAGGCCATTTCAAATCAAATGGAGAATTTGCTTTTACTTACAAAGCCCTTACATTCTTTAAGATAGAATTGTGAAATACGTTAGGAAGTGATGTACAATTCCAGTTTGCTATTTTCTTTGTCTTCCCTCGAGGTCACTTGGGGATCTTTTCCATTCATCAAATATAAAATGAACTCATTGACCAAGAACTCTTCAGCTTATTAAAGAGTATTCAGAGCTGGGGAGATTTCTTAGTTTTAAAAGGTGCCTACCACCAAGTCTGTTGACTTGAGTTCAAGACCTAGGACCCACATGGGAGAAGGAGAGAAGCGACTGCTGCGGGTTGTCCTCTGACCTCCACATGTGTGCGGTGGCACCAACGTGCATGCACACGAAGTTAGTGAATAAAAATACAAGCTTTAAAAATTATTCAAAGGGGGAAAATTTAAGAATTGGAAGATAATTCTATCTCATCTCTTTCTCGTGTGTCACTTCACACTGTGTCTAATCAGTATCCATCTACTAACTTACAAATGTCTTATTTTAGCATCTTATCTGTAGATAGATTTAAGTATAGATTATGAATTAATAGGTGTGGTATATCCACAGCTGATTCGTAATAGTAATTTCTAATCTATAGATTAAGTTATTAATCCATTGTCCCAGCTAGTTAGTTATGTCTGTATTGGTATCTAGTCTATAGAAACAGCCAATTAGAGTAGATATTTGTATATAAGATAAATAGTTCAGTAAATAGGTGATACGCATCAAAATGCAATTTGTGCACATACATATAAATTAGCACAAATCCAAAAATAATTTTCTCAATACATTGTTCATTTAAAAATGCCATTTCATATGTGTAATTGCATATATCTGAAAAGGTCAAGGTTTGTGTTTTGAGTTTGATTCTTTTTCTATTTTAAGTTTGGAGAGAGGGCTCTGTTGACAGACTTACTTAATCAGGACATTTCTGTTAAAATTGTCAACTGCTCTACAAGAAGAAATATAAATTCAGTGGTTGAAAGAATGGCATTCATTTTTTATTCTGTGATCATTCTGTCTGAGGCGAAACAGAAGGGGCTGGACCAGCCCTGCTGTATCCATTAAATCCAGATAAATGGTTGATGGTAGGCTGCTGTCAGGTGCCACCCAGTGCTGCCACCTAGAGGTCCCAAGCAGACAGGCAGAGGGGGCCAATGCTGGTTCTGGCCACATCTTTTTCATGCAGCCTCTTGACCAACTCTGAGCACAGCAGCTGCATCTGAAGAACAGGAGTTCCCAAGTCGCCGTGCAGAAGGTGTACCAGTTCCTCGGTGGTACAAATGATGGTTTCAAAACCCAACTTCTGACACATCCTGTCCACCAAGACAGCTGCGGGAGAGCACTCAGTTCCAAAGGTGGAAGAAACACCAACCAACCAAAAAACACATTTTTGAGAAAAGAAAAATATAACCTTATAACCCTCCATCCTAATAATACCCATCATTTTCAGAGTTCGTATTTCCCACACAAATCACAGCTGCTCGCTGTTTTACTTGCCCTGTATAACCTGCCTGTCCTGACAGTCGCTAATGGTGTATCCAGTTGTCATCCTCATTTCACAGATGAAGAAGGAGAAGCTTGGGGGACGAGCCGCAGGCGAGGTGTACCGTGTGTGGCTGATGGGAAGTAGAGCCGGCAGAGACACCAGACACAGGACATAAGGTGTTGCTTCATTCGGGTCAAATTGAAGAGAAAAGGCTAAGTTCTCTCTTCTCCTTTTTTCCTTTACTGTTTGAGAATTGCACACCTGCAGACAATATGTTTCAGTCAAACACAATTTCTCATTCCCTTTCTCCTAGTTCCTCCCATATCCCTCATCAATTTTCCCTCTCAACTTCGTGTGCTCTTTGTTGTTGTTGTTGAAACCCAGTGTGTCCACTTAGTGCTGCCCGGATGAGCATGGAGGTAGGGCCACCTACTGGAGCGTGGCCAGTCTCTCGAGATCTGCAGCCCTGAAGGAAACTGACTGTCCGTCTCCCAGAAGCCACCGATTGCCACTAGCTCCTCAGCTAAGGGTGGGCGTCTGTGCCCACCTCCCCACTCCATGCTGGGATTTTGTCAGGCTTGAGCTTACACGGGTCTTGCACCTGTCTCGAGTGTTGTTTTCAAGTGTGCACCTGCCACTCTGGAAGACACTGTTTCCTCATCGTCAGTCACCACCTCCGGCTCTCACATACTTTCTACCCTCCTCTCTTCATCGTGACCTCTGTTCAGATTAGTTGCCACACCATTCAGAATCTGTACTCTGAAGCTGCCTGAGAGCTCGTGCCCTCATTTCCCGCTGGACTTTGGTCCTGACTCAACCAATAAGCCCTGGACTGAGAAAAACAGCACATTTATTGACTCTGAGACCACAGGGTCTCCCCACTCCCCCTCCCAGGTAATAGAACAGGCTGGTTTTGTAGGTGCAGAAGTTCCTGTGTCTGTAACAAGGGCACATTCTTCTATGCCACACACCTCTGTGCCCCAAATCCCAAGGGTTTAAAGATGTAAGATCAGTTTGCACAGTAATGTGGGACAGGAGAGGACAATTGTTTCCAACTCTCAGGTCACCCAAGGGAGATCAATCTTTGTATTCATCATGCATGGCTTAAATTTCTGTTTGCTAAGCTTTGACCTTTGGGACCTTGCTGCTCAGAAAGGGACAGTTCTCCTAAGGTAACTGATTGCTAGAAACATCAAAGGAATGTACATCTTCCATAGATAAACTAGTACCTTCAGTACATCTCTACCACCTCCTCTCAGGGCCTCCCACACAAGGGCCACTTTACCTCTCAGGTGTCAGGAGACTGTAAATGGTCCCAACACTACAAAGCCCACCGAAACTGTCTAACTAGCCTACAGTAACCCTGTAACTATTACCACAGCTGCAATCCATCCCCCTAAGTACTGTCACACCCCTCTTTAAAGCTGCCTCTGATGGGCACAGGTGCTTCCTACTCTACGTGGGCTCTCTCCACTCCTGACGATCAAGAGTCACAAACTCAGTTCAGTGGCAACTGGATTTGCTCATCTCACTATGCATGAATAAAACTCTAAATTTGGAAGCTGGGGATATGGCTAAAGTTTAACCTCCAGTAATCCACATAAAAATAAAGTTAGGTGTGGTGACCTGGATTGTAATCCCAGGGCTGGGGAGAATGAAATAAGAGATCCTCTGGGGCTTGCCAGCCCAGCCTATCCCTAACAAGTGAGATTGGGGTTATTGAGACATACTGTCTCAAAAACAAGGTAGCCTAGTGCCTGAGGTTGTCTTCTGGCTTCTGTGTGTGTGTGTGTGTGTGTGTGTGTGTGTGTGTGTGTGTATGCACAGAGAGAGAGAGAGAGGGAGACAAAGGGAGAGAGAGGGAGACAGAGGGAGAGGGAGAGGTGGAGAAAGAGGGGGGAGGGAGAGAGAGAGAGAGAGAGAGGGAGGAAGGGGGAGGGGGGGGCAGAGAGAGAAGGGGAAGGGAGGGAGAAAATACTTTGAATAGAAGCCTCAAATTAGTTCAAAGCTATAGAATTAGTTGTTAGTTATCTATGGTATGAAATTAAATTACTAAGTGCTGGGCCATGGAGTCACTCTGCATGATAGAGATGAGAATCGTGTGTCTCCTTTGCCTTTTGTTCTGTAGCTTGGACATTGGGGTGTGACACACTGGTCTATTTTCTTTTCTTGCCAGCTTTGCTACCAAAATTGCTAACCAGCAAGACATCAGCGTACAATGTGTCTGGCGCAGCACCATTTGGTGAGATTCCAGCTTCTGGAAAGGAAAGTGATCTTAGAGCCCAGGATAGCAGGAGGATGGCCCAAAGCTCAGAGAATAGCATCTGCTGGTCAGAGAGGGGCCCTCGGGGCCTCTAGCTCCTGTGTGACAGAGCCTCAAACATTTAGAGCAAGCGTCTGGGGAGTTCCAGGGAGAATTTGTGGTAAACACGAACCATCCCCCGACCCAATAATGGTACTCATATACTAAGGGAAAAAAGAAGAAAGAACTTTTGTGGGAACACTCAGCATCACTAACGGTGACAAATTTATGTTTTCTTTGTAGAGAACATAAATTAAAACACTGACTGTCAGTGGCAAGAACAGAATTAAAACACAGCTCCATGCGACCCATAGGGGACCATGTTTCTGGAAGACATGATAAATTGAGACTGCTCAGTGAATTCCAGCATGAACAGTAGTGCCATTCTTCAGCACCTCCACAAACCTACCAGGACACAACCCTCCATTTATCTGACAGCCAGAAAATTATCGGTCTCAAAGCACCTCCCACTCTGTGATGATTGACAGCAACTACTGTCACTCTTCTCGTAGCAGAGTCAGATGTTAGCTAAGATAAGAAACTGGGAATACGGTGACTGCAGAGCAAACACTTTCTACCCAGGACAAGGGACACTCATCTTCATCTGTTATGGAGTCCTCGATCTTTCTTCTTTAGTAGAATGTCAAAGCAGCTAGAGGAGCTATAACTGTGTGTACGTGCTTGTGTGCATGGCGTATGCGTGAAGTGAAAGTCTATATGTGATTGCCTGTGCGTGAGTGGCCACATGTATGCACAAGCATGGAGCCCTGAGTCGATATTGTGTGTCCTCTTCCATTGCTCTCCATCCTATTTATTTTGTTTTTTTAATTTTTAATGTGTTTTTAATGTTTTAGCTGCATGCATGTCTGTGCAGTGCTTGGGAAAGCCAGAAGAGGGCATCAGATCCCCTGGGACTGCAGTTACAGGTGGCTGTGCATCTCTCTGTGGGTGCAGCAGTGCGCTTAACCTCTGAGCCCGTCTCTTCAGCTCCTTTCCACTTTATTTAGTGCGGCAAGATCTTTGGGTGAAGCCAGAGCTTACCGACTGGGCTGATCTTGTCCTGAAGACTTCTTGCCTCTGTCTGTGGATTCCTGGGGATCCTAACCCCAGCCCTTTCACTCTCCAGTTGGGTGCCGGTGGGTGTGTCCGGCGCTTTATGGATCTCTGGCCAACAAGCTGTATCTTCAAGGTTTAAAACAGGTGAAGGGGACTGAACGGTGAGTTGTGTGACACTTTGTAGCCATCTCTGGAAAGAAGAAAACTACAGCGCTTCAGAAAGCATTCAGTGCCTGTTCCTTACTAATCTCCTTGTGAATTCTTCATGTGTTGGTCTGATCTTTGTTTAATTTCCCTGATGGTGTGAGAAGGAAACCTCTCCCCAGGGAAACTCTAAGGAGTTGTCCCGGAAGTCCTCTGTGTTTGTTTAGGGGTCCTCATAATCTTAAATATTTATGGGAATCTTAACTTATAAATCTTCCTTTGGTACTGGCATTCGTTCGCAATGCGAGAGCCACAGTCCAGACTTTCCCTTGCCTTTTCCTAAGTCTAAAGGAACAGAAAATCTTACCTTTCTGTCTCACTGGGATAAAGGGCACAACTGAAAAGAAGTAATCGCTGAAAGGCAATTACTTTCTTTACTGCAGGAACTGTCTCATGATTAGGTTTTTAAACAACACTGCAGAATGGCCGGGGACCTCCAGTCTCACTCCCCGTAGATTTTCCTCACATTCCTGATGTGTAAGAGTGGCATTCTGCAGAGTTACTGCTTCCTCATGAGCACATGATGTACATCCGCACCCCACTAGATTTCTCAGACAAAGTAAGGGGCAGGTGGTGAGATGTGAATCTCAAATAAAACACAGTTTCTAAGCGTGAGAACACCCTGCATGAGACATATTTATTTTTTTTTTAAATCTGAAGACTGGAGAGATGGTAAGCAGTTAAGAGCACTGGCTGCTTTTCCAGAGGACCTGGGTTCAGTTCCCAGCACGCACATAAGGTGGCTCAGGGTCACTTGTTTGCTTCAGTTCTGGGAGATCTGATGGGACCACCTCAGTTACACTCAAATGCACTTGCCCTTCCCCCAACACGATTAAAAAATTATGAAAATAGATCTCAAAATTTTAGAACCTCTAACTGTGAATGACATGCATTACATGCATATACGAGAGTGTCACTATGAGTAATTATGTGTTATTAATATTAATATGCATTTACAAAAACCTTTAAAAGGCATTGCCAAAGCTGGCCACTTTACCTTCCTTGATTGGGAGAATAAACTTATAGAACTTGTGTGGTGCTGATGGTAGCGGTTCAGTGGTGGAAGACAATGGGAGACCATTCGGTACTGGACAATTGAGTGACCATCTGTGGTTGCTTACTGGGTAATTACCACACACAGGGATGGGGCAGAGCAATGAAGAGTCCCAACACACCCAAAACATTCATCTTTCCTATTTTTTTTCCCCAGGCTAATCTACCTCAACCCATCCTTGTGTTGAAATAATTAGCCAGAGGTTATACATATAGACAATCTGCAAAGTGACTTCACTGTGAGGAATAGTGCCCTCTTGTTCCTGCTTCCAAGGTTAGCCTTAGTTGTGGGCTCCAGGCAAGCACTACCTAAAATTTATGTATACTGGAATAAGTAAGGGCTTGGCGTGTGGCTAGATGGTGGAGCACTTGCTTAGCACTCACGGGTTCTACCTGCGATCCCCAGAACTGTTTAAGAATAGACTCTGTCGCGTTTATTTATTTTTCCTTTTTGACAGTAAAATCTGTATTTCATCTGCCTGACTCTGACAAAAGTTCTAACCACGTTAGCTGAGGGAGGGACCTGATTGTTTTCGTGCCATTGGGGGCTGAATACTGTGGTGTCCTCGAGGCAAGCGGAAATGCTTCATCAACTAAATTGTTAAAGACAAGGTAGGTTGGGTCACATTGACTCTCTCGACATACAGACACGCCGGCCATGCCACAGAAGTGACTGCTCTCTTACATTCTACACCTGTTGGTCCCCTATCCTGTGCCTCGGCCATCAACCACAGCTCCCTGTGGAAGCACTGTGATTTAAGGCAGAGTGAAAAGGGAGGAGGCAAGGGATGCACGGCCACTTTTTTTTTTTTCTCATTGTATTGACCGAAGCAAGTCATGTGTCCACACCGCTTTTTCCAGTGGGCTTTGAAGTGAATGCTGTCACATCAAGAGACAGCCAGGCATGATTTTCCCTGAGGGCCACCATACTCCAACAGAAACCTCACGGGGTGTGCTGCCTGGAGCTGACTCTGCATCTTTCTGATCACAGGCTCAGAAGGAGCATTTGCCACAGATAAATAACACCACAGCTTCTCCGACAAGGATCCCGGTGCTCTATGCAGCTTCAACTGGCACACAGGTCTCACTGGCCATGTAGCTAATGAGGGCACCAAACCCACCCCCACCCCCACCCCCAAGCAGCAGTCTCCAAAGACTGTAGCTGTGAAACCAGAAGAAAGGGTTTCCACGGAGCTCAGATTAGAGAGACAGAAACTCATCCTTCTGAAGAATGAAGATTGAGTTATCCTGTGTAGCTTTGAAATGGCAGCAAGATAGAACTTGCTGCAAGCACATGCTCTGGGCTGAACCAAGGAAGAAGTCAATGGCCATTCTGTTTGGCTCAGGCATCCCCACTTGAAGCTCATGCAGCTAAGACCTCAAGATCTCTTAGAGTCATTGATTAGCACTGAGTAATCTCCAGGGAGCTGTATCTGTAGCTCATGGACCAGATCTGATATTCTGTCCTCAGGTTACAGAGGAAACAATATTGTGTGCAGACAGCTCCATTGTGCTGGGGGAGGGAGGGGTGGGAGGCTTTTCCTCACTCTCTGGAGAGATGTTGGCCCTTAGGCTAGCCTTCTTATTTTCACACAGCTTGGAAATTAAACGCAGCCAAAGGTTAAATCCCTTGACCTTCAGCTCTACCCTTGACAACTCTACATCATAATGATTCTTTTCTTCCATTTTAATCTTCTAGTCATATGTCAGTGTTACACTGTAAATCCTGTCAGGGAGTATTGGGCTTGAAATGAACAGGTTTATATGTATGGCCATTACTAAAATCTTACCCTTGTTAGGAGTAGCTCCCCAATTCTACAACAAAACAAAACAAAAAAAGTGTATCCACTTGGTGTTGCTGCTGTTGCCTGTTCCAGGGGACCAGCTGTGTGTTATGTAAATTACCATCATATCTGTGCATCCCTAAGACTGGTCACTCATGTCTGAAACGTACCGTGCATGTTTGTGTGGGGGGTTTGCATGCACATACACCTGTGATTGTGTGTGGAGTAGGTGAAGGTGGATGCTTTGTGTCTTTCCTCAATCACTCTCCCCATTATTTTTTTTTAAACAGGATCTCTCACTGAACGTGATGCACATTGATTGGCTAAGCCGGCTAACAAGATCCCGTGATCTGCTTGTCTCTGCTCCACCAGGTTGGGACTAACAGATAGGTACTGTGGCCCCTGAGGTTTGGCATGGTCGTTGGAGATCAAATACCCACTGAGATATCTTCCAGCCTTGTATTATCAGTTTTCATTCCCCAGACAACATTTCAATTCCATCCTTCTCTTCTCAGAGAAAGCAAAAGTCATAAGGAAACTCTGAGCTCATGAAATCAAAGTTGGAATCCCAATATACTTAATTATGCAATGAAGTCGAGAGATTGTTGAACACAGACACCCTTGGTTGGTGGACCTCCTCTTGAATTGCCAGCAAAAATTAATCTCTTTCCTTCTGCTGTAAATCTGTGGTCATGACTTGTGGGTAATGTGTGACAACCCTTGTGAATCTGCTCAAACCTTTCTGACTCTGTGTGGCTCCTTCAAAGGTCATCTAGATGCTTTAGGCAAACAGAACGGAGATTTCTGTCTTAATCACTTCCTTCACCTCATTCCCATCTCAGATCATTTCCTGATTAGAGGAAGGCACGCTCCTTGTCCTGCCCATCGGATATATGGTTTTCTGGCAGGCTGGCATTTTAACACCCTCTATGTCAGCATGTGGATACATGTCTAAGAAGCCTATCTGTTTTCATTTATATAAAATTTTCAGACCTTATTAAGTCCTTTTACACATCTTGAAGAAAGAGAAAATTAACCAAAAAATGTTCCCGCTGAGAGCATCCCTGTCTCTTGAAGGCACACACACACCACTCCATCGCGGTGGTGCAAGAGGTATGCAAGGATTTGACAGTTACTGACTGTTTTCTTTGGAGGTGGATTTATAGATTGAGTTTGTCAAACTTTGTCAAAATTTACAGGCAGATGCTGAGTGAATCTGCAAAAAGGAGTAAGATCTAGTTTGTGTTTTGGACAGGTTACAAAAAAATTCATTGTTTCATGATTCTTGCGGATTTACTAAAATCTTGATGAAAACCAAGAAGATCATTGGAAGACTCTTCCTACAAGAGAAGAGGAATGTGGTTTGTTGTTGTGATTTTTTTAAAAGATTCATTTTTATTATTTTTACTTATGTCATTATGTCAGTGTGTGTGTGTGTGTGTGTGTGTGTGTGTGTGTGTGTGTGTGTGTGTATTAAGTGCATCAGTGCAGTGCCCATGGAAGCCAGAAGATGGCACTAGATCCATTAGAGCTGGAGTTACAGGCAGCTGTGCAATGTTCAAATGGGTTCTGGGAATCAAGCTCAACATGAAGACCTGAGTTCAGATCTCCAGAGCCCACACAAAGCTGCATGCAGAAGGTTAGGTTTGCAGTCCACTGGTCTTATGGAGAGAGTGAAGAGACAGGAGTATACCCGGAAGGTCAGGGGCCAGATCTGTAGATATGAAAGAGAGGTGTTGTCTCAAACAAGGTGGAAAAGAATGCATGCCTGTTCTTTCACTTTCTCTCTCCCACACAGTTTTTAAAAATAGAATCAAGAATGCCCATATTCTCTTCAGAGACTTGTGGATCTTCTAAACTCTCACACCCTTCACTATAAGACAGGATATTTCATGAGCTGGGCATGGGACCTTTGAGATACAGAGGCTTTAGCATTAAAAGTGGGGCAGTCCTGGGGAAATTGGTATGGCTGGTCACCCTAGATGCTGTGAGGAGATGGAGGAGAGCATCAGCTGACTAAAACAATTCATCTTCACTCATCAAGTCAACAATCACTCCAGGTGTGTGTGTGTGTATGTGTATGTGTGTGTGTAAGTGTATGTGTGTGTGTATGTGTGTGAATGTGTGTGTATGTATGTATGTGTGTATGTATGCTTGTATGTGTGTATGTATGTGTGTGTGTATGTACGTATGTGTGTGTGTGTATGCTTGTATGTGTGTATGTATGTGGGTGTATGTATGTGTGTGTGTATGCATGTGTGTGTGTATGTATGTATGTGTGTGTGTATGCTTGTATGTGTGTATGTATGTGTGTGTATGCTTGTGTATGTGTATGTGTGTGCATGTATGTGTGTATGTATGTGTGTGTGTGTATGTATGTGTGTGTGTATGTGTGTGCATGTATGTGTGTGTGTATGTGTGTGCATGTATGTGTGTGTGTATGTGTGTGTGTATGTATGTGTGTGTGTATGTGTGTGCATGTATGTGTGTGTGTATGTGTGTGCATGTATGTGTGTGTGTATGTGTGTGTGTATGTATGTGTGTGTGTATGTGTGTGCATGTATGTGTGTGTGTATGTGTGTGCATGTATGTGTGTGTATGTGTGTATGTGTGTGTACTTATGTGTATGTGCATGTGTGTGTGTATGTGTGTGTGCATATATGTGTGTGTGTGTGCGCGCACGTTTCAGTGTATATGCTTGAGAAGCACATGCTATCCCCATCACTGATGCCAAAGGCCCTTCTCTTTCCTCTCTTTTTCTCTGGATGAAGCATCCTTCACAGACATGACTACTCTTCAGACATAAGCATCCAAGCATAGAATCGCTTCTCATAGAGGATGTAGTGAATTGAGAAAGATTTCAGTTCTGGATTCTCAAATGGGTTTGTACCTTCTAGATGGTGTTTCTCCCAGCCCCTAGGAGAAGTGAAGCCCTCTGGGCATGATGTGATAAATCGTATTCACCCAGGATGAGCAGATTCAATAAATCATGAGGAATTTTTACCAAAGGTGGCTGCACTGTGAATCAAAATGAGAGCTAAAGGCCTGACATTTCACAGATTGCAAATTAAGAATAATAGGCTCCTCTTGGTTAATCTACATGGTAGGTGATATGAATAGAGGACCTAGGATGGGTTTCTATAAATAATCAAATTCTGTAATTTAATGTAATTTACTGAGTCACTTCTGTGTCTCAGACATTGTGATGGATCATGTGATTTTAGAGGTAAATGAAGCAAAGAACTTGATTTCCTTGATAGAGAGACAGACAGACACATAGGGACATAGACATATGATAGGCAGATAGAGATCAATGTTAGATAGATAGATGATGTGGCTAAATAGATACACAGATGATAGATGAATGATAGAATACATAGACAAGATTGGTAGAAAATAGATTGTTGATAAATGACAGATGATAGATTGTAGATAGATAGATAGATGGAGGATAGATAAATGATAGGTGTTAAAGGTAAATAAATTGATAACAGATGGTTTGTGTATATAGATAGTTGATGATGACAGATAGATAATAGGTAGGTATGTGTACAGGTGATCAGCAGATAGATGGTTGATAAATGATAGACAAATAATAGATATTTAGATGAGAGTAGACACACATAAGCTAGAAATTTTTGTACAATTATTTAGATATGTACATATATGGGCATTTAAGGGGAAATCATGTGATGTAAAATTAACCAGTCATCATTTTGTGTGCAATTTGTCATATTTACAAAGTTCTGCAGCCTTCAGCATTGTATAGCTCCAAGGCCTTCCCACTGACACTTCCCAAAGACTTCTCAGTCCCCTCTCTGCCCAGCCCCTACCAACCATCAGTCTACGGTAGGGACTTATTTATTTTAAATATTTCACATAAATGTAATTGCACAATACTTGACTATCCAGGCACGGGTTCATTTCTCTGCATAACGTTCATAACATTCATTAGCTCCATCCCTGTATCAGAACAAAAGTGTGGACACGACATTCATTAACATGCTAGTGACACTAGCAACTAAGGTAGACACCCTCCAAATATCCGCCAACCAATGAATGACAAGATCCACTGAAGTGTATCTGAACAACAAAGTATTATTCTAATCACAGCCTTTTAAGGGAAAGACTAATTCATAAGGGATCACTCAGATAAATGTGCATAGTGACTGCAATAAGGGAAATGGATCCCTGGGAGGCTCTGAGTGGGGGGTGTGTGGGGGAGGGAACCAGTCATCTCCTAGGCTGTCGGACTGTTGATGTTTATTGTCATTTGTGACCAGAAAGCAAGCCTAAGTTTGATTTCTCTTCCATGGTGCCTGGGTGTCATGCCTTCATCCTCTTTTAGTGTCGGAATAAATTGTTTTTATTTCTCAAGTAGCAGGTGCACTTCCAATCAAGAGTGGTATTCTCTGCTTCAGAATGGTTTTTACACACTTCAAACCTTAAAATATGTGTGGTATAGAAAAATTATCATAAAGGCTGTTATAAAAATACAGATATATCACATCTGCTTTAAAATGATGTATAGTTTAATTCTAACAGAGAAAGAACTCTAACAGCACGCACACACACCTTAAAAAGACATTTCACCAACAAGAAAACAAAGAGAAAATGGGCTTATAGTATTTACCCAGATCCTTAATTGAGCCACAAAGAATTTTTTTTTTTTTGAGACAGGGTATCACTATGTAGCTCTGGCTGGCCTGGAACTCCCTATGTAGACCAAGACAGCATGGCACTCAGAGATCTGCCTGCCTCTGCCTCCTGAGTGCTAGGATTACTGACATACATCACCACACCTGGCCCTTTAGGTATTTTAAGTTCATGAATTTGGGTCAAATAAAAACTGTAACCATAAAATTCTAGCCATTTATTATAGACAACAATTCATAAAATAGTAGGTGACCATTATAAAACATTATTTTCAAGTAATATTTTCTTCTCAAACCGCATGTATTAAAAGACCAAAAACTTATATCAAAAGTTTCCATTGTGATTTCTTCTGAGTACTTGGTGATTTGATATTTTTTATTATCTCCTTGGAGTCTATCTGGATTTTACAAATTTTCTGGGTAGGATATAATTGTTCTGGTTAGGTTTTCTGCTGCTGTAATAAACACAATCACCAACAACACCTTGGGGAAGAAAGGGCTTTTCCCAATCACAGTCCATCACTGAGGGAAGTCAGTACAAGAACTCAAAGCAGGGACCTGGGATCAGGATCTGAAACTGAGGCCATGGAGTAACGCTGCTTCTGCATGGCTTGCTCAGCCTGCTTTCTTATACAACTCAGGACCACCTGCCCAGGGATGTCACCGCCCACAGTGGAATGGGCCCTCCCACATCAATTATCACTCAAGAAAATGCACTACAGGCTTGCCCACAGACCTTACTGATGGAGATGGAGGTTCTGTTTTCTCAGGTGTGTCAAGTTGACAACTGATGATAACTTTAACAATAATTATCTATTTAGAATCAACGTGAATGGAAGTTATTTTTTATAAACAGATCTAAATGCCTTATTCACCTAGGTTCAAAGAACAACATCACCTATTGTCAGAAATGAGGATAACACACAGATTCTAAGAAATCTTCTTGGGAGAATGTAGAGGAACACTTGGAATTTTTATGTTAAGAAAAGCCTTTTGGTTTGACTCGTCACTAGAGGTTCATGTTCCCACCCCAGCTGTGGTAGAGTTGTTTACGAGTTGGAAGGTGGAATGCTTGGTGCAGGCGGCTATAGTTTGGTTAAGTGCAGTCATTCTGGCACCTGTAGCTTGTCTGGGATTGTGTGCTGCATGGGTTTATGGGAACTTTTGACTTAGGGCATAAAAGGTCTGAAGCCTGAGAGAGTCAGAATGGGTATTGGTTGGTGGTTACTTGGTTGGGTTGCTGTTGTTAGTAAGATAATTCCTAAGAGAAAAAAGGTTGGAGAGATTCAAGCTTAGGCCAGCCTAAGAAGAGGCTGTGAAGATTTCTACTTTTCTCTCTTTCTGTATTAAGGCCGCTCGTAAAAGTGGTGAAGATTTCTTTCCTCTTCCCTTAATTGAGGGTAAGAGATTGTAGCATACTGCTACAGGAGAACCTCACAGTTTTTTTCCCCCCTAACCAGGGAAGGGACCAGAGCAGGCCAGCAGACACTCCTAAGTAGAAATACTCTTTTCTTTTTGCTGACTATTACTGGACAGAACTGTCTTTCTTTTTTCTTTCTTTTTCTTTTTTTCAACTTAATTTAAATGTATCCAAATAGGGCCAGACATAAATAGCCAGGGCTTTGGTAAGGGATTTTATAGCTCAAGCCACTTAGTCCCCCGGTTTCAGACTATTTTTCTTTTGTTACTGAGGTATTCTCATCGAATGATGAGCAGGACAAACCCATGAGCAGAAAGAATTGTGCGTGAATGCCAGTGAGTTCCAGACAATATGATTGGTGGTGCTCAAGGTCGCCCACAGGTGGCTAAAAGTAGAGTTGGGTATGAGAAGCCATTTATTTGTTTTCAGTGTTTTCAATACAATTCTATACAATTCTAAATTCCCAGCTGTTCGTGTGGCCACTTCAAATGATGTCGATTTCCCCAGCTTGCTAGTCTACTGGCTGTGACTGGATGACTATCTCCTCATGGTGATGGATTAGGCACCCTTCCTGAGGATGCCCCGCCCTTCTCCACCCTCTGCTCGGATCAAATGTTGACAATTCTAGGAAGAGCGGTCATTCGAAGACTGACACATTGATGGACTAGTGAAAGACTTCATCCTTGGACAAAGCCACTGTGCAAATGTTTTGAAGCCCATCTCCACATAGAAGAGATAAATGGACTTCTGTCGTAATAACAGTCTGGGTCCCAGATACCATCTCTATTTCTAAGTAAGATGACAATTGTTGCTTAAACACCATTAGCAAAGAATCGCTTTTTGCACAAGCCCTGTGTCAATTTTCGACTCTCCTATCAGATTGCTCTGTCTGTAATCCCTGCGATGGAGCGTGGATGTTGGGGACACTCAATGTCACTGTCCTCTTATCTGTTCAAACAGCACCCAGATATATCATAGAGGAGGGCAGGTCCTCCACTAATTTACTCCCTATGTGATTGGTGTCTCACAGCAAGGAAGGGGAAGCATGTTCCTGACCTATCCCACTCACAGTCCACCTTCCCAGAGCCATAGGTGCTGACTCCTAGATGGTGACAACGAGCAGATTTTCCCCAGGTAAGAATCCAGGCATTCATGCTGGATCTGCTAGGCTGGTGCTCTGTTTTCCAACTGACGAGCTAATAGGGAGGGTGGATGCTGTTGCCAGGTGTGTGGGTTCCGTGACATGGACCCCAAAATGAAACCAACCCTACAGATGTAAGACAGAGAAACTGAGCTGCCAAGATGTAGAAAAGCTAATTCCTGGATTGAGACAAGGCTGAAGCTGGTACCATCCAGAACCTTCAGTCTCAAGAGGAAATGAGATTCCCATTCCCTCCTGACCTCACTTCCTGTCTCATCTCCTTCCCCATCCCCCACCTCTACTTTCCTCTTCTTTTTTTCTCCCCTCCTCTTTATTTCACTCTTCTCATCCCAGTCCCCCTCCCTTCCCCCTCTTCTTCCCTCCTCTTCTTTCCTTCCTTTTCTCTCTCCTCTTCTCCCCTTTACTCCACATGCCCTCCCTCTCCCTCCTATTTCCTCCTCTCCTTTTAAATTAAAACAAGGTTGAGATGACTTTTCCCCTGCTCCATTCATCTGCAGAGAACCGCGATTTAAAAACAAAACCATAAACAACAATAAGAATATACCATTGTGTTGGTCCCTTACTCTCAGAAGTCACTGCACATCCAGGACCCTACGTCATGGTTTCTGTACCAGATGTACAGAGGAGAGACCAGAAGGAGTAAGCGTGTTGTCTGTGGCCCTAAAAGATCTCTGGACTCTGGTGTCATGGTCTCATCTGCCTTCAGCTTTGCACCATGAGTCAGAAGAGCAAGGGGTGGGGGTGCATCCAACATAGCCAGGTTTTCAGAGCATAGATTAATAAAATCCCCCTTGCTCAAAGACCACATTGTAGCTCATTAAAAAAAAAAAAAAAAGCAAGAAAGGGGTATAATAAAACTGATGGAAAGATAGAGTTAACATGTGAAAAAAGCACACTCTGAATAAATGGAAACCTTCATAATAAGCTGTGAAACCAGAAACCAGAGGCCAAAAGGTGGGTGCAGATTCTCATTAAGAGATATTTCATTTTATGGCACAGTGGACCAGACAGGTGCCAGGGAGAAACATATGAGGGATGAAAGGCATTTTCCAAGGGATTTTCAGGCTCTTCAGGGAGGATGGAGTCTGTGCCCTGGATGGATTTCACGATCAGGACTTGGTTCCCACAGGGTGGAACAGGACTGTGGCTCTCATTGACATGACATGTCCTTGCTAATTAATGGACTTCAGGCTAAGTCTCCCTTCATTTTAAAGCAGGCAGAAGCCTGTGTTACACCACACTGCCATCAAAAAGGAATATAGAAAAGGCATCAGAATCCTTTTGCTTATTTTCCTGTCTGATGAGTTTCTGTTCAAAACCAACCAACAAACAAAAAAACATTTCATAAGCCCTAACTGCATACAGCTCTGAGAACTAGTGAGTCTATTTTGGACAGTGGGGAAAAAAAGGCAATTAAAATGGAGAAAATTGACAAATCTGTAGGGATTTTTTTCATGGTCCCAGAGATTATTCTTTCACCGTGAAGTGAATATAGAGTAAAACTTAATTTGAAAGTCAGATGAAGGACAATGGTGAGGTTGGTGATCTGTGGCTGTATTCCAGGGGTGTGTGTGTGTGTGTGTGTGTGTGTGTGTGTGGTCCCTTCCCTCCCTGCCTTCCTCCCAAGAGCTGCCCCACATTGTGAAAGATGCCCCAGCAGGTGGTTATGCTAATTCTGGTTGTTTACAAATATACCTGGGAGTATCCTATCAGGCACTCTGCTGCCCTTCAACAGAGATCCAGGCGGGAGCACTCCAGACACTAATAAAGGCTGTGTTCCACTCCTGGCCTGGTCTTGGCAGCTCTGAGGCTCAGATGCAAAGAGACTCTGTGAGAGCAGTGATGAAAGACTCAGCACAGCCCTGGCGGCTTGTTCCATGTGTAGGGTGTTTTCTCCGTCTCAGGTACACTCAGCTCCCACCACAGTGAAGGCTATATTCATAGACAGGACCCTGGAGTCCTTGATGCTGGTCCTGGTAGCTTGTGGTAGATGTGGTGACCTCATTGGTTGCAGCCCAGCAAGGGTGAGGTCTCCCCTATCCTAGAATCATGGCAATTGTGACCAGAGCTTCCATGACTATATGCGTGTCTGTGACTCTGATATACTGGCTTCATTTCCCTGTATATGGAACAACCAGAAGTGGATCATAAGTTGTGCCTATTTCTAGTGTAGTTATAAAATCGTATCTCTAAAACTGAAAATCTTTGGTGAGCTTTTCACCTCGTTACACGATGCCTCTGCCTGATGATTTATAACATTTCAGTAGTGAGAGATAAGCGAGAGCAGATTTCTTTTGTGTTTGTAATAACTTCAGGAATTACTTTATGTATACATTATAGTATATGTCTTATCTATACCTTAGCATTTTACCATTTAGTTTTCTGTAACATATCTTTGTACCTCACTTTTAGGTATATCTGTGTTGTGTGAGTGCAGTGCTCACAGAGGCCAGGAGGAGGTGCTAGATCCCCTGGAACTGGAGTTATAGGGTTGTGAGCCACCATGTGGGTGCTTGGAATTGAATCCAGATCCTCTCTGGAAGAGTAGCTAATACTCTTAACTGCAAAGCAGTCTCTCCTGTCCCTTCTAACTCACCTTTACTCGAAAGAGTTCTAGGTTTGCTTTTTAAATTGCTCCATGAAACTTGAGACAAAAAGGGAAAACAGCCTATAAATCAGGAAGTAATTTTGATGGACTTTATTGAATACCATCGCCTCCTGTGTTCATCAGTCCTTTTCAGAAAAGAATGGGTGCATTCATTATCTACTTGCTTAGTAGTTGGGGGGTGGTAACTTCTGGTATTACCCCCTAAAATACAGTTTTCAGTGAAGAGCTGCTGACCAAGCTGACTATTTTAGACTTCTAACGTCCTCTAACCTTATTGGGGAGAGAATGTGACCTATGGATCCCGGATTTTCTTAAACAGAACTTTAGCGACCTCAGGGTCTCACAACACATATGCACACCTGTATAGACTATAGGCTTTGCCTCGTGCCTATTTCACAACAAAGGACCCAGAGGGTAAGAGACTCATTCCATCCCTCTCTCTTACTAACCTCTCTATGGCTGCCATGTCTGTTAGTTATATTTTCTCTTGCTGTGCAAAATATCTAACAAAAGCAACTCAAGGGAAGAAGAATTTATTTGGGTTCACATCTCCGGGGTGCACAGTCTGACACGGTGTCAAAGGCATGGCCGTAAGAGTGTGAGGCAGCTGGTGGCATCTCACCCTCAGTCAGAAAGCAGATGAATGCTGCTGCTCAATTTACTTTCTCGTTTTGATTCAGTTCAGGACCCCAACCCATGGAATGATGCCACCCACATTCAGGCTAAGTCTTCTCACTTCAGTTATGCGAAGCTAGAAAAGACCACGCAAACAAGTCCAGAGGTTTGTCTCCAAAGTGAGTCTATCTTCTGGCAAGTAGATAATCAGTAGTAACTACCACCCTGTGGATATGTAGATCAGACTACAAGGCTAGAGTCACCCAGACACTGCCCTTGGGAAGATGTGCTTGAGTGAAGAAAACAGAAGGAAAGGAGGAGAGAGCAGAGTTCCCTTTACTATGGGATGTTGCGAGGGGTTCAGGGACAGTGGGAGATGGTTGCAATAACACCCACAGGAAATGGAACATTTTTATAGCCCAAGTTATCACAACAATATTTAAGTTGTGGGAAGATCCAAGTCCCTTGAAATCCACCTTTCTCTGTATTCACTGTCCCAGTTGGTAAAAAGTACAGTGGATTTTTTAAAAGGTCTTATTTTACGTGCATGGGTGATTTGTCTGCATGCATGTATGTGTACCATGTGCGTGCAGTGTCCAGGGAAGTAAAAAAGAGATTGTTGGAGACTGAAATTACAGATGGTTATCAGCCTCCATTTAAGTGTTGGGAATCAATCCTGGACCCTCTCCAAGAGCAGCCAGTATTCACTGACCCATCTCCCCAGTCCCAATCCACTGGATTTAAAAATATACCTCAGGACACTAGCCTCTCTGGTTTAGAACATAACTCCTGACTTCAAATGAAGGCAGTGGCCCCAGTCTGATCCAAATTCTACTTCTTGGGAAAATAGATGAGGTGCCTCGAGGAGGAGAGAGTATCACATAAGAGCAGCAAAGAGAGAGTTTGCGTAGGACATGAGGTGTGGGGGATGTAACTGTACTTGCACCTGCTGCAGCCCACAACTGCATTCAAGGTCATTGGGACAGCAGAAACAAGCAGTGATGAAAGGGTTGGTAAGTATAGAATATTCTCCCCAGGCTGCGGAAAGAGGAAACTGTAGCCTAAAGGAATTTGCTCCTATGCCCTTAAAGTTGATGACTGCTGGAAGGAAAAAGTAAAAGAACTTGTAAAATAATTTTATCAACAAAAGTTCTTGGCAGAATGAAGTTTCTTTCCTGGAGTAAGCCTCATTCTTAATTTTCTTAATTCTTCCCCAAATGAATCAAGGAACTGATTAAAATAAAATGGAAAACTCCCTCTCTCTCTCTCTCTCTCTCTCTCTCTCTCTCTCTCTCTCTCTCTCTCACACACACACACACACACACACACACACACTTAGCAGTAAACCCCTCAAGAGATGCACAGAGCCTACAGAAATAAAGCAATAAAGCTGAACTGAAGACCTTAAAAGAAGAACTAAACCCATAGCAAAACGTGCTGTGACCCAGGACGGAGAGATCAATACAGAGAAGATATGAGCCATGCCAAGTCTGTTTCATAACGGCAGGGCTGTGCCAAGAAAGTCCAAAATGGGCACAGGCTCCAGCATGGTTCTGAGAAAGATGATATTGACTTGAAGATAGTCTCAGCTGCACCCTCAAACTCATGGAATTTCAGTCATTATCCAAAGCCATGTGATGTCCACAGAGGACTGAGAAATTAGCTAATATTCAGAAGAAAATGTGAAGACACACTCAAGATTCATTAGCACTTCCATTAGAATTTGATGCACGATAAATACTTTAAGTCAGCAATACACACACACACACACACACACACACACACACACACATCAATAACTGTCCAAACAGCTAGCTTGCTAACTATTTAGAACTTTTTTTTTAAATGACAAATTATTTATTTGTGACAATTTATTAAGTGACAATTAAATTTTTAAATGACAAATATTGGGTCTGGAGAGATGGCTCAGTGGTTAAAAGCACTGGTTGCTCTTGCAGAGGGCCTTGGTTTCATTCCCAGGACCCACTCAGTGGCTCGCAATGGTCTGTAACTCTAGTTCAAGGAGACTCCAGGGCTTCTACTGGCCTAGCTGGGTGTTGCAAATATGTGGCTTACACACAGTCACACAGGCAAAATACTCAGACACACAAAATTAAAATAAAATATTAAAAGTAGCAAGTATTTACTTTGTACTGCACTCTGATATCAATTGATATAAAATTAAAGAGTTAACACACAAATGCACAGAGAGAGAGAGAGAGAGAGAGAGGGAGAGAGAGAGAGCCCTCATGATAAAGCAGCTTTGCAAATACAAATTGTGATTATATAATGTACAAGAATCATTACTTTCCGTGGTGTATACCAGAAACTCTTGAGATTTTAGAGAAAGGAAAAACAGGCGTAAGAGTTTCTTTAGAGCATTTCCAGTAGATTCCCTCATTTCATGATTTTTCTACTTTCAAAACCTTGTGGGTTGTTTCTTTGTTTTGTTTTCTGAGGCAAATTGTGCCTCCCCCTGGGATGACAGAGGTGAGAACAAAGCACATAATGAGCTGGACAAAGAAATTATCAGGATTAAACAAAATTGTGCAAATTACTGTAGTATTGCAAAAATTTCATTTTAGTAAACACAAAAATTAAAAAAAAATGAATCTTTCCCTGATATATGGATATGACTCTTCCATCTTAAAGGGAAACTACCTACTAGTTTAACTACACAATACTTTAAATTTTGTTTACTAAACTACATCATAAATAAACCAAAAGGCAAACAAAAACTGAGGGGAAGCTTATAATACAGATGTCAAAGTATCAGTCTCTTTAACATGTAAAGAGTATTTATAAATCTATCAATGCAAACACCAACACTTTACAAAATGGATTAAAGTCATGAACAGGCAAGAAAAAATGAAAAGCATGTAACACAAGAAACATATTTGAGGAAGGGAGAAAGGATAAACAATTATAAAGCATAACAGACACTTGAATATTATCGTATCACATTATATGACAATATCACTGAGAAACTCCTTACTTTGTGTAGCTAATACACAGAAATGGGAAGATGTGTTCTTCAAACTGTTAAACACTGTATCGACTTGGTTGGCACAATGTCAGCATTTTGATGAGTAATTGCTGTGAAGACAAACAAATGTCTACTTACTCCAAACAGAGAACTGACCCCAGACCCAAGTAAGGATGCCACCAAAGTCCATCTTAGTGGAGCAATGCATTTTCCTGGGGTTGCTTACAGGAGTGTGGGTGAGGGATTGCTTGCAGGAGCAGAAATGATTGAAAGTCAGCTACATCCCAAAAGCCCACTCCACCATGGGCGACAGCTCACAAAAGCTGAAAACCTGGAACGCATTACATAGCCTGCAGGCAGCTCAATAGGTTGGCGAGTGTCCTTCCCTGGTGCCTCAGATGGTCTCTGTCTTTTCCAGGCATCTCGTCTGGTCTGAGTGTTTCTCAACCTCCTCACTGCTTATATATTTCCCAGGTAGGAGGGAGCTAGTGAATCTTGTCAATTTTAGGAACTTCCCGAAAGCCTTTGGGTTGTTCACTTCCTGAGATTAAGAAGCTGCCTTGCAGGATAGTGTCCCACCTGTTAGAACATCTTAACACACTTCCCTCCAAGATGCAATAAATACATAAAGTCCTACTCAACAATTCTGAAAATTATACTTTTTCTGAGTGATTATCAGCTTTACTATCTAGAATATAAGCCCCATGAGGTTTTGGTTTCCATCTTCAGCTCTAGACCAGCACTGGGCACACAGGTGCCTAATAGGTATCTACTGAACTGATTCTTGAATGACTCATAAAGGGGGGCGAGGACTGATGGAACTATTTTCCTCTAAAAATTCAAATAGTTGCTAAGTCTTACCTGAGAGTCTGGAAGCAAATTAAAGTGTCAAGTCTGATTATAAAATGGACTCCTGACTTAGGAGAATTCCCATGTTACAGCCTTTTCTTTTCAGAGTCTTTTCCCTACCCTCAAAAAAAAGCCCATGCTGTAGACTTTGGTTCTACGTTGCCACAGGGGTAAAAAGCACGTGAGAAAAAGTGAAGGCCCATCAGCAATCTCATCGAAACAAAACAGGAATGGAGCAGACCAGACCAGCTGTCCCTGTGATTAGCAACTGCCTCTCCTGCAATTTTAGTGGTTAATTTTCCAGCTCAGTCGCAAGGCTCATCTTCTTGGGGGAAACGGATGACAATTCACTTTGCGAGGAGAATCCATTGTTCCCTGAAATGCAATGCTGAAAGCTGAAATTTCCTTTGCTGTCTATAAATGAATCTTTCCAACAAAAGCATTAAAATAAATAGACTGAGTTTCAAATAACTTTATGACTTAAAGAATTCTCCTTCTTTTTCCACACTGTCCACAAAGGTATCATTATAAGTAGGTTAGTGAGAATACTCCTGAATGCAAACTCCAGCCATTCCAGGGAAGTGGCCGGAAAAGACCCCTTCATAGCCTGACTTCCCTTTATGCAACTCCCTGGCAGATGCAAAGGGCTCATTTCTCTCCTTTTATTACATTGGCTCAGTCTGGGATTTTCCAACAATTAAAAAGGCAGTTAGACCGGACTGCTGATGCACAATTGGGTAGTGGAGGCAGGAAGATCAAAAGTTCAAGGTCGGCCTCAGCTAAAGTTGGAGTTCAAGGACAGCCTGAGGTTGCCCCCCTCTTCTTTCTCACACACATACACACACACACACACACACTATCTGGAATGATGCCCAATGTTGCTAGATCATATGGAAGGATTTGTTCATTTCTTTTTCTCCAGATGTAGGATTTTGAATTGGCACCAGTGTTCAGACACCTCTGGTTCTCACTCATCTTTCCAGTGTAGGAAGAAAATACTGTCAATTTCACTGATTTTAGCCAGGTCTCAGTACAAACCCACATCTGCACATGTGCACACCCATACGCATCATATACATGCATACATGTATGTGTACATATATATACACGACACCCTTAACATGTTCTGTACAGCAGTTTCCTCAGATTTTAACATTTCCTCCATAGCAGGAGGAGATGGCCCATCAAACCCAGAGGTGAGCAAGCTCCACCAGTGTAAGAAAGTTGATGCTGGCAAGATTCCTACTCCCTAGCTTTTCCAAGCAGTGGTCCCCTGCTGGGAAGGAGACTAACCATCAGAGCCCTGGAGGTGCCTGTGGTACTGCCTGCAGGCTGTGCAGAGAGTTGTAGCTCTCCTGAGCTGTCGCCCTTGCTAGGGTGGGCTTTTTGGGTGATACAGCTGTTTTTAAGTCATCTCTACTCAGTGATGATGGTCAGTGACTGTCACCCACACTCCTGCTCCTAACATCAATTAAAAACTCATTGACTCATCAAGATGGACCTGGATGCGATTATTAGTTGTGGGTTTCCTCCTTGGGGTGAATAGATGTGTGTGTGTGTGTGTGTGTGTGTGTGTGTGTGTGTGTGTGTGTTGTGTCCCCCCAGGAAAAATCTCTCTCATACAACAACATAATATTACCACTTTAAACAAGTAACTTTGAACATCCTCCCAGGCTTGGTTTGGATCAGTTGGTATCTGACATTCTTGGGGGCACAGCTGTCCAAAGGAAACAAGACAGACAGGGCCACAGCGGCAACCCCATGGGCTTGCTGAACTTTGCATTGCAATGTGGTAGTATGACAGCCCAGGCCTCTTCTTGGCTTGTTCAGAATCAATGCTGAGGCTGTCTGGTGGTGGCACACGCCTTTAATCCCAGCACTCACTCGGGAGGCAGAGGCAGACAGATCTGTGAGTTTGAGGCCAGCCTGGTCTACAGAGTGAGTTTCAGGACAGTTACAACAGAGAAACCCTGTCTTAAAAAACAAACAAACAAACAAACAAGAATCAGTGCTGAGGGTCCAGGACTGTTCGAACAGTCTGAATCATTTCCGGTGCTCAGAGTCCCCCTAGATTTTTTACCTACTGTTACAAACAGAGGACTCAAGAAGTGTGAGATCATTTTCTGAGATGAGAGAAAAGCTGATGCCTCTCTTCCCGCTATCAGCTCTCCTCTCCTCCAGGGCTGTACTCTGGCTCTCCCAGGAACACACCGCAGGCTCCGGAGCTCACCATCCCCTGATAATTGCTGTCTGGAGGCCCTGCCTGCCAGACTTTTCTGAGAAGTGATTAGGAGAGAGGACATTTTGCTGGCTTCTGGGTTCAGATGTTTTATCTCAATTACATGAAACTCAGAAGAAAGAAAAGGCCGTTTCACTTCAGTTCTCCGCTCGCACTGCGCTTTGGCGAGTTGCAGAAATAACAGGGTCAGAATCTAAGTCAGTTAAAGATTTTCAAAGACTCTCAATGTGACACCAAGTTCGGTCTCACCTGCCATCAGCTCCCACTGGGAAGTGCAAATCAGCAAGGATGCTTGCAGAATTAATCTTATTCACAGGGAACTCTGACTCTCCCTTCCCTAAGCCTAGGAAATACTGTACAGTTAGCTTTAGCTTTCCCCCGCTATAACGGAGTGCCTGAGGTAATCGACTTATTACAGGGAAAAGGTTCATTAGGCTCACAAGAAGGTGGGCTGCACCCATTGCTTTGGAATGTCGATGGGCACGCTGGCTGGTAAGGGCAGGAATCTTCAGTGAGAAAACAAAATGGAAACAAAAACAACAACACAAAGCAGCTTACCCTAAAAGAGAAAGCACTACCCTGTGGGCTTAGACTATCCACTATGCCCCGCCTCATGAAGGTGACACCCTGAGACATTGGAACTGCATTCAACACACTCAATTATTTAACATATATTGATTTCCTTTTCTTTCTTTAAACAGTATAAAATGAGTAAAAATGATTTTCATGTGCCTTTTAAAATATGGCATTTAACTAATTCTTTGAGAATTGTATACAATATATTTTAGTCATACTCAACTCTCACTCCTTCCCCAGCTCCTCCCACATCTGCACTAACTCCTCCCTCCTCTCAACACGTATATGCCCTCTTTTCTTTTCTTAATAACCCATTAAGTCAATTTGTACCATTGTCCATGTACTACAGGGTATGGGGTCATCCATTGGCCCATAGTTGATCTACCAGGGGCCATATTCTTAAAGAAAACAGACTCTCCCCCATGAGCCATTAACTGTCCACAGCTGCTCAATTAGGTTATAGATGGGGCTCCTGAACCTACTCCCTCTCCATGGTACAATACTGACTGCCTGTTCTTGTGCAGACAACCACAGCTGTTGTGAGTTCATGAACGTGTCCGTCCTGTCATGTTCAGAAGATACCATTTCATTATGGCTGTCCCCAACCTCTGGCTCTAACAGTGTTTCCGCTATCTCTTCCACAGTAGTCCCTGAGCCTGGGGGTGGGTAAGGTGTGATATGGATATCTCGTTTTCAGATGTGAGCACTCCATTGACACTTATATTCTGCACTTTGACCAGTTGTGAGATTCTGCCTTAACCACCATCTACTGCACAAAGAAACTTCTCTGATGAGGTCTAACAGATGCACTAATTTATGGGTAGAGAAATATGAATTTAGAGGGGTGTACTGGCTAGTCCTATGTCAAGTTGACACAAGCTAGAGTCATCAGAGAAGAGGAATCCTCAACTGGGAAAAATGGCTCCATAAGATCAGGCTATGGGCTAGCTTGTAGGGCATTTTCTTAGTTAGTGATCAATGTGGGAGAGCCCAACACACTATGGGTGGTAACACCTCGTGTTCCGTAAGAGAGGAGGCTGAGCAAGCCACGAGAAGCAAGCCAGTGAGCAGTAGTCCATCATAGACTCTACATCAGCTCCTGCCTCCAGGTTTTTGCCCTGCTTGAGTCTCTGTCCTGACTTCCTTTGACGATGAACTATGATGCGGGAGAGTAAGCTGAATAAACCCTTTCCTCCCCAACTTGGTCTTGGTCATGTTGTTTCATCACAGCAATGGTAACCCTAATGAAGACGAGGGGACAGTTTGATAGTATGTCGATTTAACAAAATAATAATAGTAGGTTCACACCTGGGGCTTGTGAGCTCCTCAGACAAGAAAGGACTTTTGTCTAGACGTATAGTATCAGGCAAGTGTTTCCTCCTATAAAGTGGGCCTTAGATCCTATCTCGATGTATATTTTTATGTGGCTTCCATTGCCATCAGGGTAAGCTCACCCATTTCATACGTATCTTCTCTTTTACAACTCTTCAGGAACCACTTCCTCTCTCCACCCCTCCTGCCTGGTCCTTCTTCATTCCTCTTTCAACTTTGACATATCTCTATTTTCAATAACTTAAAAATCCTCACGGAGGTGTCATTGACCAAAACATGCACGTGAGTGCATATATGGTATGCACAGCTACTCTGATATGTATGTTGGAATATGCTGTCTCTGCACCAACACCGTCAAGGACACTATTTGATGTCCAATATCTGTGTGGGTTCAGGATGCCAGAGATGTTTCCTTGATCTACCCAGGTAGAAGCACCTGGCTCTTCATTCTCTCTCCTCCCTCAGAACTTCAATTGCTGAAGTTCAGCAATTGGTGTTTCAGCACTGGCGATTTTAGAATATCATGACAAGGTCTCATGCTGTTCCTTCTGTGAATGTTGGCTGCACCCCAGACCTCTCCTTGAGGAGAAAAACGAAACATTTTTGCACTCCAGGAGCACAGCAGAGTGTTCACCATTAAAAGGGGATCTCACACCACAAAGTGAATGTTAATATCATTATAGCGCCAAACTCAAAAAATAAATAAATCTAAAGTACTCTTCTGTTATAACAGCTTAGATACTGTGGCTATTTCAGTAATAAATACAATGTAATCAGTTATGATCTCTGTCCTGTATTCTGGACATTGTGCTTTCCAATATACCTTGTTACCTAGGAAATAATATCCAAAGATGTTTTTAATTGTTTCTTTTAATTTTGAGGTTATAATCACATCATTTAGTCCATCCCTTCTCTCCCGCTAAATCTTCCCATATACCCCTCCTTTCTCGCTTTCGCATTCACGGCTTCTTCATTAATTGTTGTTAGCATGTCCATTTTCAGTAACTTAAAACACCTTGCTAAGGTGACATTGATCAAAACTCTGTGTGTGTGTGTGTGTGTGTGTGTGTGTGTGTGTGTGTGTATCTGGTATACATAAGGTACTCTGATATACATGTTGAGATAAGCTGTCTCAGCACCAACACAGGCAAGGACATGGTTTGATGTCAAATGTCTGGGTTCAGGATGCCAGAGATATTTCCTTGATACACCCAGGAAAAGCTCCTGTCTCTTCATTCTGCCTGCCTCCCCAACCCCACCTTGGAGAATATATTTGTATGTATACACATATTTATTTACAAATACGACCTGCTCAAAGTGTATAATGTTATTTATATGGAAGTTTTCAGGCCTAATGGTTAACTATTGGATAACTAATTGGGATGCTCTTCCCTGGGGAAGACTGTTTCTCCCACTAGGAGTCAGAATTCCTTTGTTCTTTGTCTAGTCTTGATGCCTCCCTGGCTTTCCTCTATCCGGGTTAGCATGTCAGTTATTGTCCTTGTATCTGTAAGTGTAGTTCTCACAGTCTGCAACAGAGACCACTACAGAAAGCTACAGTCGATCAAAATGCAGAGTTGTAGAGCCCAGTCCCAATAGATATAGCCACAAAACACTGCCACACCCAAGACTCAGGGAACACTGTGGAAGAGAGGGCTGGAAAGACTGCAAGAGGCAAAGGAATGCGGAAGTTGCTGTGAGATTGTGTCTCTTGGTAATGTCAGAAGGTACACCCATAAAGTCTCACCAACATGACCACTGCTTAAACATGAGCTAAACAGAAAGATATTTTTGAGATGCTGTATCTGGGAGGAACATGTTAATGGTATTCTGACTCCCCTTTGCAGAAGTTATAGTTAAATAGCTAAATTCTACACAGAGGAGAAAGGAGAGTTCGGAACTCCTTGAAAGTGGTGAGAATAAGGTTGTGTTGGTTCCACCGGCTTTCCAGGTCCCGTTCTTGGCTGGAAATCGATTTGATCATTAAATGCTCACCCTATCCATTCAGAGAGTGGGAAGAAAAATGCTCAGCCACAGACAGCCTTGAGTTCCTCTGTCTTCAAGGAAAATTTGTGGAGAACCATAGATCTGAGGCTCTTCTATGATGTATTTTAATCAATATATGAGGAAGCAACAAGAAATGATCAATTCAAGGATGCGAAGGAGACAAATGCCCCGGGAAAACCTGTCAATTGGACAAAGGCTTCCCTTCTTTGTGAGATATGTATTGAGAATGGAGAGCTATTACAGATTGAAAAAGAGTCAGAGGAGCTGGCCAATCATCTCTATACAGGAGTTGGCAATCTTACAGCAATAAGGAATAATATTAAAATAGTCGCATTGGAAGGAAGCATAGGCAGTAAAGAGGCTGGGAAATAGAACTTTTGTTGGTCCTTGAACACTTGCTTTCTTGTTATCATACATGACACCTTTGGGTTCTTGGATGGGTCATATACCTCGATCAGGTGCAACGCACAGTACTTTCCTGTCAGCTCTGTGTGCTTTCTACCGATAAATACAACAAACCAAAGTGACAATAATGACGAAGTATAATTGGACCAATCATGGGTTAATGTCTCCTTGAAGATAAGTCCTGATTATCCATTGTTCCCAAGCCATTCTTTGGGCTACTGTAGATTCAGGGCCACCAATGTACCTCAAATATCTCATCTCTCAGGTCTCCGTCCTCATCGAAGCCATGCAGACACAGAGTCTAGCCGCGTGTGTAGGTGGCTTGAGAAATGGTCCAGTTTGAGGGCACAAAAGAGACAGGTGGCCAAGAAAATCCTATGCAATGGCGCCCTCTCTTTTCCAGTCTTAGCATCTCAGCTCTGACATCATTCCTGTTTGATAGATACAAAAGTGTGTGCCCACATTTGCAATGTTACTAAGAGTACCTCCTAAAAAATATCTGGTATACAATGAACCTTTGAAGACTCTGCTTAAGAAGCAGTTCATGGAGTTTAGGGGGATGGCTCATTAGGTGATCATATTCACTACACAAGCCTGATGATCTGATTTTGGAGTCCTAGAACCCACCTAAAGCTTGGTGCCCAATACTCTTATGGGAAGATGGGAATCAGGAGATGCCCTGGAAGCTTGTGAGCCAGTTACTCAGGCATTTGTAATGGAGAACAGTAACAGATCCCGCCTCAAACAAGGTGGAAGATAAGGTCTGACACTCAAGGCTGTCTTCTGACCTCCGTTACATATTGAGGCAGTGTGGGCTGACATTCATGCCTGTACTCACACACATAAGCACACACACCCCATACATCACACACACACACACACACACACACACACACTCACACAACTGAACAATGTGGAAAGAGTGAGAGACCTTGAAACACTCAGTCTTGAATGGGATGTCTTCATCAAACCCCTCCCCTCAGGACTCAGGGAGCTAGGCTGAAGATGAGGTGGAAAGAGTGTACGATCCAGAAGTGATGGGTAACACCAAGGGAACAGTGTCTTCCAGATGCAACAGGGCTGACTGTCATAAGAACTCAGAGACAGCAGCAGCATGCACGGGGCCGGCGTGGGTTCAAACCAGATGGGATCTCAGCACTGAAAGGGGGAAGTAGACATAAACTTCCATCCCTAACTCAGAAGCTATCTCCCCCTAACTCAGAAGCTATCTCCAATTTGTAGCCATTTGCAAAGGAAAATTGGTTTTCTCTGATGGAGTCTCATTGGGTATATAAACCACACTGAAGGGTCAGTCTCATGACCGGCAGTAGATGGCCAATGCAAAACAAACTCGGTCATGGTTTTGCAGATATTTTTGGTCTCGTATTGCTCCTGAGCATTTTTAAAAATCTTACAGGTCTTTTGCTTGAATGTTATGGTTTATAATTATGTGTTTTATGGGTTTGGGGGTTTTTCTGTATGTTTCTTGGACTTTTCATCTAGTTTCAATTCTGATTTGTTTTTATCTTCCTGTTTGTGTTCTAAAGAGAGAGAGAAAGAAGGTACGGAGTTGATTTGGTGATGAGATAGGGAGGATCCGAGAGGAGATGGGGTCGGGGAAAGTGTGATCAGAATATATTGTATGAATTTTCAATAAAAATACATATGAACAATAAAAAATAAAGATACAGCAAACTAAAAAAAAGAAGAAATTCATGTATTGGAGAACACTAGCCTGGAGTCTTTGTGCCTTGTCAATAAATCCTCAGAGGCAGCTATTTAATGGGAGAAATGTGTAAGAACAATCAAGAAATTGTATGGCTAGTCTGGTAGTTGTTATGCCTGTCCCACTGGGAGTGTCCAGTTCTACCACATAAGGTGAATTCAGATTGCTCGAGCTTGTATACTACTTTGCTTTCACAGAGACAGTTTACCTGCAATAGTCGAGTTTCCAGTATATTTGAAGACCAAACATGATCAAGATCCTAGCTGAGAAGTACGTCTCTTCTGCTCGCAGGTTCCTCAGGTCTCATTCCCGCTATAACTAATTTGCATAAATTGTGGGTGAAAACATAACCCTTCATCACACCAAATCATCTCCTTTCAGGTTTCCCAAAGTGCATGGCGGCTCACTCAGGCATATCTTCTCATCCATCATATCTGTCATTCAGCCTGTTCCCAGGTTTAATCTCTCATTGGAAGTCTCTGGAGCTGCTGGGTACTTTGTGAGTCTCTATAGACAATGGGAATATTCATGCTCCAAAGGCCTGTGAGCATCACAAGGAAGTTTCATAGAACTTCCCGCTATTATCACCATAGTGACAGAACTGAATCCATGTTGCCGAGCCAGGAGGGCAGTGAGTGGGGCATGAGTGATCTTTCAGGGTAGATTTGTGTAAAAATTATCTTGTTGAGTGTGGTGGCACACACATTTAACCCCAGCACTTGGGAGACAGAAACAGGCAGATCTCTGTGAGTTCGAGTCCAGCTTGGTCTACATTGTGAGACACTGTCTCGAAAAGAAAAGAAAAAAGGAATTGCTTTGATCGTGTCATGATTTTGGAACAGATGAATCATTAGTGTTTTTATTCAGCTCAAATAGAGATGGAAAAGTGGCCTGGCATTGGCGAGTCCAGGAACCATGCAGCTCTGACAGGAAGGTGCCCTGGCAGTAGGGAGCCCAGGGACTACAGGGTTCTAAGGTGGGGAAGGAGTCCCCAGTGGAAGTGTTTACAGCTCTAAGAGGAAGGTGCTCTGGCAGTCGGCAGCCCAGGAACCATATAGCTATGAGGTGGAGAAGGTGTTCCCAATGGAAAGGGTATCCTGATAGTTGGGAAGCCAGGAACCACACAGCTCTGAGGTGTGGAAGGTGTCCCCAGTGACGTATCCTGACATTTGAGAAACCAGAAACTACACAGCTCTCACAGCTCTGAGGGGGGAAGGCTGAGCTGGGGTGTTACAGCTTAACAACTCCTCTCAGCTCAGCTCAGCACAAACTCTGCTCTGTTCTGAGGGGAGAAGTTTTCCCAGTGTTGCAGCTCTGAAGGGAAATATCTCTGGCTCAGCTGAAATGTTCTTGCTTCTTTTCTTGGTGGTTGCCTCCACTTAGGAGGAAGGAGGCAGCTGAAGCTGCGCCCCCTACTGAGCAGAGTCCAGAAGGCTGCTCTTTATTTATGACCCTGGGAGTGTGGGGGTGTGGGGGTGTGGAAGTGGGGTGGGGAGCCTCCCAGGGTGGCCTGTGATTGGTGGGATATCTTTGGCCCTTATTTGGCTAGTCTGGAGAGGGTTGAGGGGTCCAGTTTAGAGCCATGCGTGTTAGTTGGGGCAATTTCTGTGCTGCTCTGCCAGGTTGGGGGACCCTGGAGACAGCTGGGAGTGGGATTCCTGATAGTCCCAGGGGGGAGCTTTCCTATGGGGGGGTGGGATCTCAAGTCTCAGAGCTCCCTGGCCTTGCAGAGCAGGATTCCCCAAAGGGGAAATATGCTGGCTCCCCAGTGGTCCTTGGCACCATTTGGGGCTCCTGGTGGGTACAAGGGGTGGTGACTGGGGCCCCAGAGTACCTAACAGAGTAGCAAGGGAGCCAAACAGCAGCCCTGAAAAGGCAGCTGGCAGCAGGAGGGGCTAGGCTGCTGCAAAAAGTCAGATTTGCTTCATGGCAGAAACAGAGACTGCAGTGCAATGGCAGTTGGGGTGGGGGAGGGGTACCAGGCAGTGAGGTAAAGATCCTTGGAGCACGCCCGCTGAGGGATAGAATAGGTAAGGGCCTACATGAATATGTCAAAAATTATCAAGGTATTTTATTTATTATTTTTTATTTTTTCGAGAACAGGGTTTCTCTGTTGTAACTCGGGCTGTCCCGGAACTCACTCTGTAGTTCAGGCTGGCCTTGAACTTACAGACTTCCGCTTGCCTCTGCCTCCCAAGTGCTGGGATTAAAGGTGTGTGCCACCACCGCCCTGCTACATTCATTTTTAAACTGTAAATAGTCTTAATTAGGTTTCATCTGTGTGAGCTTATGAGTACTGATGAAGGCCAGAAGGGAACACCAGATCTCCTGAAACTGGAGTTAAAAGATGGTTGAGCCTCCTTGTGGATGCTGGGAGTTTGAGCCTGAGCCCTCTACAAGAGCAGCCAGCACCCTTAACCGCTGAGCGGTCACTTCAGCCTCTGATTTCTGATTCTATCTCACAGTGGTCTGACACTATGCCTGCAATTATGCTTGTTTAACTTTATTAGTGCCTTGTGTATGGAAAAAAGAACTTGGTCTGTCTTGGTGAGGTTTAGATCTCGATTAGTAGTACTGGATGGTGGTTCTGATAGAGTCTAATGTATTCGTACCAACTCTCTTCTCCTTTATCTGTTACTTAAATAAAAATGCCTTAATCGAGTTCTCTCACGTTACTCCCACCGCCTCTTGACCCCTCTCCCCTTCGTTCATTTGTTGCCTTAGACAGCTTCGCTTCTACTTCCATGTCATATACGTATCTAATATAAATACATTATATCAATATGAAGTCTAGTGACCCACAAATGAACAAGTGACTCTAGCCTAATCTGCTATCATGAAAATACTCAGTTGTGTCAGTTTTTCTGGAAACAATGTGATTGTTCCCTTCCTTATGACTGATCAGTATACCACTGTGAATGCCTAGCGCATCTTTCTTTTTCTTATCTGTTGACAGACACCTAGGTAACTTAGCTGTTATCAACAGTGCTTCGGTAAACATGGATGTGCAAATATCTCTGACTCACTGAGTTCCACGGGTATCTACAGGTGTCATTGGGCCATACAACTTGGGTATTGGGTGGGAAAGCTCCTTCCAGCCTCATTCATTCTGAGTTAGCTCCAGTTTGGGTGTAGTCTCCACATCTCCCTTCCTTTCTTACTCATAGTGTGAAATGTAGCTCTCAGGGTATCCTTATCCTACTGAACAGGTCCTGACTGTACGTGGCAATCATTCCTGAGTTTCCAAATTTGGGGCAAGCACAGCCCATGAGGACCGGACATTGTTGGGAAGGGCAAGTCCAGGCAGGACATCTTAACACCCCTGTATACGGTGACCGCAGAGGATACACGGTAGTTCAGTAAGGGTTGTGAGGCTCCTTCTGTCCATTAGTGCTCAGGTGGAAGACAATTTTTTAAAGAAAGTATTGAACTGGGGAATCAACTGGTTTTGCTCTTGGAGGCCTCTCCGAATGGATTTCTCAGAGGTGTGACAACCTGTACTGAAGAAAGACGCGTGATGTCAAATTTTACATTTATTTGGCCACAAATTGTCACTGTTTCTAATGCTTAAAATACACACAAAAATGTGATTACTCCAAAGCCAGAGAGTGCTGACACCCTAGCAGTCTGTGTTTTGGAACAGAGGATATGGGCATTTGTTAAGTTTTTTTTTTTTTTCCACTAATTAAAGCTATGAAAATGAGAAAATGCATAAGAGGCTAAACTTACGGAAAGATAACTGTCTTCTTACATTTTATTTGTGAAAACAGGCTATAAAACATTCTTTGGGGAACAAGAAGACTGAACGTTTTTCACTCAGTTTATTTTTAAAATTTTTTTATTTAATTTTTTTTTCATACAATATATGCTGATCATGTTTTTCACTAACCTTAAAAGTGTGGAGTATTAACAAACAGATATTCTTGGCATTTCTTTGTCAGAAAGAACGGGAAATCCTATCTGAAAGATGTATGAACAGGTCTAATGACCACCCGACAGGCTACTAAGAGCCAAGCACAGTAGTGTCCAGTGGAAATGACATCCATTAATTAGCTTCATCATTGTTTGTTTAAAATATAATTAATGTAATATATTTTTAAATGCACAATAATGATGACAATGAAATAATATTATCCATTGCTATGTACTGCAATGAGATGTGTTAAAATATTGAGAAAATGTTTTAATGTCAAATTGAGAGACCCTTGAAGGGCAAGGACAGAATCTGAATCTTGTTTGCTAAGGAACATTTTGTGACTGACCACTTCATGACTTCTCACCCACAGAGAGGCATCTGAATGACAGCAAGGCAGCAAAGAAGCTCCTCAACATTGACCCCAAGGTCTGTAGGTGCATCTGCAGAACAGAGTCTGGGGAACAGGAAACAGGGAGATTCTGTAGAGTTAACAGACTCTTTTATCCATGTCAGGGGGGGTGCTTTTGAGACACAAATATATCCCAGCAAGGAAAGGATACAGTAGAATCTAGAAATAGCAGCTCACAGGGGCAGTTCACGAGGGTGGATGTTTTCTAGTTGTGGCATGCCACCTGCAGGAGGGGCCTACCCAGGAAGTCCCTGTCTTGGATTAGCACATATTTGTATCTCTTCATTGCCTCTTTGACTCTCCTTTGCCAATGGATTCCGGTGTAGTCTGTGTGCCGTCTCATCAGCTCTGCCAATTGTCCCTGCTCTGTAGCCACTGGATTTCTGATGGTGACTGTGAACTATGGACTAGCCATAGTTATGGAATCAGTTATAGAGTGGTGTCTGGGGCCTCACTAGAATTGTAACCCTGACATTTGAAGATGATATTTGGAGTTTGCCAGCCTCTGAAGGGAGTTTGAGAGAGCAGAGTTGGCTTTATAAACACTACACAGTATAATTACATCTTGAATCAGCTCTGCATTGGGCCAGTATTCTCCAGTCCCTACAGAGAGAACACTTGCCTGATATTCTAATGTACATTAAATAAAGCTTTGTAAAGGGGCATTTATTTGGACCAGGCTCCCTTCACTGGCCCCAGTAGAGCAAACCAATATTAAGTTTAATCACAGTGCATGAGATTTGGTTGGTTGCAGGGGTCCTGTAAGTCTGTTAACTAATTAAGCTGTGGCCAACTGGCTGATTGAATAGGCTGTAGCCAACTAGATTGCTTTTTCTGCCCCACTTTGGTGTTTCTGTAAATGGCATCTGATCTATCTGGTTGAATTGTCAAGAGTCTGTTCTGTTTCTGGGAGTGGGCAGCTTTGTGAATCTTGTCTTGCTCTGTTTTGTTTATCTTCGTTTCAATACGTTTCACTAAATTCAGTCAGTCTAAGGAATTTTCCTCTGAAGAGAAGTGCTGTAGTCTTCAGGATTTGAAACCAAGCTCCATAGAATCCAAGGAGTACCCAGGTAACTAGGTATGAGGACATGAAGGCCACTATGTTCACTGTTCGCTGGCAACTAGAAAATCAGAGGTGAGTTCTCACCTAGGTTGCCAAGTACAGAGTGCATTCAAGCAAATTTTTGATCCAGATGGAGTTTTTAGTCAAGAGAATGTAAAGGTTTGGATGAGAATGTTCCCCATAAGCTCAGATATTTGAAAGCTTGGTCTCCAGTTGGTGGTACTCTTTGGGGAGGGTCAGGAGGCTTGGTTGAGGAGCTGTCACCTTAGTGAAGGGGATGTGTCATTGGAGGTGGGCTGTGAGAATTCATAGTCTTGTTCCTTGTCCAAATTGCTTTCTCTCTGCTTCACGCTTGCATTTGAGGGTGGGAGCTCTCAGCTTCCTTCTCCTGCCACTTGCTGCCAAGCCTCTCCACCATGGTGGACTCCTATCCTCTGGAACCATGAGCCCAAAGTAAACCTTTTCTTCTACAAGTTGCCTTGGTTATGGTGTTTTATTTACTGTGGCATTTTCTTAATTAAAGATTAATGTGGGAGGGCCCACCTTCCTGTAGGTAGTGTCACCTCTGGGTCCTGGATTGTGTAAGAAAACAGTCTGAGTGAGCCATGAGGAGCAAGCCAGTGAGCAGCGTAGGATCGTCCATGGCCTCTGCTTCAGCTCCTGCCTCCAGGTCCCTGCCCTGAGTTCCCTTCATAATGAACTATAACCTGTGAGCCAAAGGAACTCTTTACTTCCCAAGTCTTTTTAGATCACAGCAATACAACACACACTAGGGTGGGTGGAATCAGTACTGGGTCCTGAAGGGGCGTCTCAGGTAGGTGACTGGCAGGACCAGAGGTTGTCCTGGCTTCAGCAGGCAGGAGAAGTTCCCCAGAGGCCAGAGAACCAGACTTCTCCAGGACCCACATCATCCAGCCCTCTGCCTGCTGAAATATCAGGGCTGGTTTTTGCTTTAAGGGAGGAGTAGTTTTGTGAGCAGAATATCTAGTGCAAGTTCCCACTAGGTGAGGGTGTATGGCTTTTCTGCGGTGTACAGTCATGGCAATCACAGAAACCCAACTGGACAGCCAAGTATTTCCATGGGTAAGAATCTTACACACACTGAACATTTTTTTTTTTAAAGAGAAATGAGTGGACCTCACCAAAAGCCAGCTTGGAATTGCCTCAGTACCACAGGGGAGTTTTAATTAGAATATAATTATTTCTTAATAGGGTGTATTAGAGAAGAAAAGATCAACTTCCCTTTCCACTCCCAACACAATGGAAAGCCATGGTGTGTATGTTTACATCAGCAGACAGAGGCCTTTAAATTGTCAGTCAAAAAATAAAGATGTTTACTAGAATTTGAGCTTTTTGACTCCTGGAGGCCAGTTCTTAAATTACTCTAAATACTTTGACTAAAATGTTATATTCAGAACAGTAGGATTTGTGATTGATACATAATTGAGGGGTAAATAAATGTTTTTATGGGGCTGGAGAGATGTCTGTCAGTTAACAGCATGTACTCCTCTTGCAGAGGAACCAGATTTGGTTCCCAGCACCTATGTTGGGCAGCTCAGATCTACCTATGTAACTCCAGCTCCAGGGATCTGCTGCCCTCTTCTGGCCTCAGTGAACACTGCACTCGTGTGTCCAAACCCACGTGTACACACAAAGCATTTAGAAATTTTAAAAGTCTTTTAAGAATAAATGAATACATTTATATTCTATGTACTCTGCAGTGCTTTTTCCGACATTGGATGTTGCCAAGGACAGAGACCCCCCCCCCTGCTCAGTGAGATGGGATCATGATTAATTATATAGAGAAAGACCGAGTCCTTTATCTTGTGAGAGCATCACGTGCAACCACAGAGCTCTGACCATGGAGGTGGGGATAGGAGTTCCAGCAACTGGTTGGACTTTCAGGCACTGAGTAAAGTTAGCAGAGCCTGGACTCCAAATCATCTGGAAGTCTCTGGAAGTTCCTGTGTCACACACAGCATCTTGGAGATCCCATTGTTTGCTGACCTGGCCCATCATTGAGGAACATCAGCAGCATCTGCAGCGTGAATCATCATGAGCTACAAGGAAAGCCTTTGGAGGTACCTCATGTCACACAGCACATCACAGACAGTTGTAAAGGACTCCTTCAATAATCACCATCCAATCCATTTTGTAATCTTCTTGCCATCCATGACTGGCTTCATCTCTGTTCTCAGGAGCTGTGAGAAGGTTGCAGTGTTTGGGAGAGCTGTCCCTAATGTCCTTGTCCATCAGATGCCGCTCCATTCCCAGACTTCACTGGATTGGAAATCACCTAGGAGATACACAAACCTGAAACTTTTCTAAAACTAAATCTATGAATTTGAAAATTATTGATTCCCTCTTCCTGGGGCCAGAGATCCTGACTTTGCTGCTTTAAGGTACAGCCTGGATGTTCCTTCTCGTCATTCCCTTCTGTGATTGGATCGTGCAGCTGAGGAATCTTTTAGTGTTTATCTACCTGCAGCAGATATTCTGACATGTTCACCCTTACTATCTACTTCTTTCTTAGTGTCTGGGATTTAGCTTTCCTGTTGAAAATATCTTCTATTTCCTGGTAGCTCCTTGAAACCAGGAGAGCTCATTTATTAACTTTGACCCCGGAGATGTCCATAGAAATTCCCAAAAGTCTCTTTAAGGGATAGTGCCACTATTCCTTTCCTTTATCGATCTCCTCCTTAATTTAGGGATGTATATGTGATATTAGGTGTGAAGCAGCCATTTTGTAACAGTTTAGAGAGAAGTACAAAGTCAACAAAGCCAAGAGTCCAGAGGACCATGGAGTCAGCTGCAAAGTGCATTCCCTGAACAGCTCCACACAGTATGTATCTCAGTTCACAACCTCACCAGATTGTATAAACTATAGGTAAATTCTTCACTTTTATTAGATTGTGAATTCTCATTTTTTAATAACTCTGTTTACTTCCTTTGTTGTTTGAAGTTTCTGCAAACACTGCTAGGAAGTAGGTACAAGTTATGGATCTTTTGTCTGATTCAGTTAGGGTTTGGGAGAAATAATGAGTCCACTCCAATAGGTCTCAAGTTTGCTGGTTGTCACAGAGGGCTTGAGGCAGCCTCACTGTGTGGAGTCTGCTTCCATCTGTCCCTGGAGGAACCAACATGACGTCCTGATTCTTAAGATTCGCCAACCTTTCATCTTTGATCTGGGCCATTCCTTTCCAAGGTCCTGTGAAAAAGGAACAGAATTCAGCACTGATGTTTTGCATCTTTCCCTTGTCTCATATTTCCACAAAAGGATGGCCCGGTCTAATTTGCAGAAGGAAATTGAAAACGCATCTCTCTGACCTCTGGGCACAGTGGTTTGGAGCTGTAGAGAATCTTCCACTAATGGGGGAAGCAGGAGGAGATTAATGGGTCTCAGAGACAGAACATCCACACTGACTCAGATAGCATCTCATGGTGCGTGAATTGGTGCTTGCTGTGTCCATCTGTACAAAAAGTATAGGGCAGTCTTGACATTTCTTCATCCTAACATTGGCTGAGAGGAGAGTGATGATCCAAGAGTCCATCGTGCCTTCTTACTGATTGAGACAATTCACTGTCTTTCCAAGAAATCGCAAAGACGGATGTAAATGTATCATTTTACAGATAGTATAATGGCCCTGTCATCAGAGAGGCACATGGGAGCCCAGAAAGAAAGCATGTCTCCATGTTGGAAATGCAGATCTATTTGTGACTGTCCCCAGAAGAGTAAATAGGGTTCATTCTTCAGCCCCAGGACTCAAGCTTGGCATTCTCTGAGAATCAGAGGAACAAAGAAATGGAGTAGAAATGCACAAAGCTATCCAGACCTCCTTCAGCCAGACATGGGCAGGGAGGGTGGGCCATCCATCATTCCTAGGCAGGGGAGAGGTCTCATACTTAGCATCGCCCTCTGGGGTGCAAGGATGTAAGGGAAAGAGTTTGAGGTATTTGACTGCTAAATAATTTTTAAAACAACAACAAAACTCAGGCGTGGGCCTGGAGAAATGGCTCAGTGGTCAATAGTTCTTTTCCCACACAGTGACTCACAACAATCTGTAAACCTTTAGTAACTCCAGTTCCAGGAAAGCTGACAACCTCTTGTGGCCTCTGTAGGCACTGCATTCATGTGGTGCACAGGCATACATTCAGGCAAACACCCAAACACATAAAACAAACAAACAAACAAACAAACAGACAAACAAACACTTCAAGCTATATTCTATGATCTTTTTCTGGGCATAATGATCAAAATGTAAAAGTGACTGTTCAAGCAAACACATTGACTTGTGCACTCTAGTTGAATTAAAAGTGAATATGTTTATTTGTTCTGGGAGAGGCAGTGTTTAATTGATGAGGCATCCACTTGGATAAGGAAGATATTTGTAGACTTATGTTTATTAATGAACAAATTGTTGGAATCATCTGTGCTCTCCCATCTATATTTTCTATGAAGGCAGACTTTGCGTATGATTAAAACATGTCATTCAAAACTTAGGACATTGTAAGAGGCTGAGGCCAAGAGTCAAAAAGGTCAAAAATGAAATAAAAATAATAATTTTAAAAAGAGTAAATATTTCAAGGTAACAGAGGAGGTAATTTCTGACTTCTGTGACCATGAAAAAGACTGATGGTGGTTGTCCCAGTACCTCAGAATGATGTGAAGCAGTTGTAGATGGATTTTTCAGTATCTTTCTGCATCTGATAGAAATCATTAAGTGCTTCTACTTTTCCCTTGTGGCTTAGTTTTTATTTAAAAGTTCCAGCCTGGGTTGTACACACACACACACACACACACACACACTCACACACACACACATACATACATACAGAGAGAGAGAGAGAGAGAGAGAGACAGACAGACAGACACAGAGACAGAGACAGAGACAAAGAGACACACACAGAGAGGTGCTTGTCCTGGTGTATGTGTATTACCGTGAATCAAAACAACAGATACAAAGGTGTCTGATGACATCTCACTCATGTGTCCCAGCATTAGCAAAGCCCCCCCATGTGGAACCACAGGCTGGACCAGAGGCCTGAGTCAGGCTTCTCTGAATCATCATGCCTATGTAACTGTCCTGGCTCCCAGTACAAGTTGCTTATGTGAAAAGATACTGACTTTCCAGTGCAGTTAATAAGTCTGAAAAAGAGAATAAGGCACTGAATCTTGGCTCTTGGAACAAACAACCTTCAATAATTATTTGTGTTTCCAATCCTCCATCTTCCATTGCAATATATTTCACCAATTCCCTTTTGGTGTCATTCCTGAGAAATCTGTATATAAAAGACAATGCCTAAAAGTCTTCACGTTATTTAAGTGACTATCCTGTGTGGCCTTAATGGCATTCTTGGCACAACCTAGACTCATCTCAGAGGAAAGCCTGAGTTGAGATGTTTTCTAGATCATACACATTATCCTGTGAACACATCTGTGGGGTTGTGTCTGTTGTTCTTTGATGCAGGACAGCACAGCCCACTACGAGTGGCACCATTCCCTGGGCAAGTGGTCCTCAGCTGTATAAGAAAACAGGCTGAGTAGGAGCCTGTGAGTAAGCAGCATCCTCCATGGTTTCTGCCTCCAGGTTCTTGCTTGAGTTTCTGCCCTGACTTCCCTCAATGATAGACTGTGACCTAGAAGTAGAGGCTAAATAAACTCTTTTCTGGGCTAAAGCTACTTTTGATCAATGGTGTTTGTCACAGAAAAAGAATCAAACTAGAAACAGTGACCCCAAGAGGAGATGCCAGATCTGTGACAAACCTGCTCAAGTCAGTGTTGTGGAAACTGTAGGAGGAATTCCATTAGTGGTGGCTTTCAATCACAACTTGTTTTCTGAGTCACCAATCCATCACTTTTGCTGCTTTTTGAGCCCCATTCTATGTTCATTGTGTTTTAGTAGAAGAGTAAACACTCGTGCGTTAGAGGCGTGCAGAGGCGCCCGGTTAGTATACTTCCTCTGCCCTGGCTGGGCTTGGAGCTTTCAGAGTGCAACACACAAAGTCATAATGACACACAGAATCCCGTAATGACCCTGGAAATTGCAACTTGTTCTTCCCACAGACCCTGATTAGGTTGGGTATGGTTAGTGGAACACAAAATGCATGCAAATTTTATTTGGATTTCATGCTTATTTTCAGAATCTTAAACAAACAGGAAGCCTAGGCTTAGAGAGACAGCCTCTCCTTTCCTAGACACTGCCTCCTTACTGTTTTGGGAATACCATGAAGCCAGAAGTCTTTCTGAGTCCATGGGTACCTGTGCAGGAAACTGAGGCTCTTTCCCAGGCCAGGAATCCAGGAATAAAAGTGTGATACCCGAAGCCAACAGGAAGGATCTGAAATGGCAGCAAGCATCATAAGAGCCAGAATTTCAACCAATCAGCATGGATACTGCATGTTCTTAGTTTCCACTTCAGCGACAGGATTTACTTTAATTCCTCTATATGTTAAATTTCACATTATAGTTGGGTGGTAACATGCCTAGCAAGTGTATTCCTTTAGTCTTTTTATATTACATACTCCTGGGCCAAGGAAGAGCCTCTGGGTCACCTGAGGGGCAGACATTACATGTGCTAGTGTCTGGAGAGAAGATGGAAACAATGCAAGGCTCAGAGCATCATTCATCTGTTTATTTTCCTGGCTGATTCCTTCATCAGCATCCAGTTCCACTGCCAGGGCTGATGAGCTGCCCAGAAGCATTGCAGCTTGGTGCTCTGAGTGCTGTGTATGTTGGCAGCTGCCACACTGTCCTACCTGCGACCTGTGTGTCCTCCTGGAATGGCTGAAAGCAAACCTTCCACTCCAAGTTGGCTTCTTCTCAATGTCAGTGAGCGATTCTGTCCAAGTCTGTGGGCTCAGTGACAATTTCAGACTTTATTGCATGATCTCAAGTCCTTCTCTTTCTTTCTTTCTTTCTTCCTTTCTTCCTTCCTTCCTTCCTTCCTTCCTTCCTTCCTTCCTTCCTTCCTTCCTTCCTTCCTTCCTTCCTTCCTTCCTTCCTTCTTTCCCTGTTGCTTGAACCCAGTCCTGGAACCCTTGGGGGTGGGGGTGAGCTGGCACAAAGTCAATAGAACCTGGGAGTCAGGTAAGTGGCAGAAGCAGACTCAGTTTATTCCAGAAAGAAGGATCCCTTTAAAATCCTTGCCCAGTGTCCCATTGGTTCCTGGACTACAGGCTGCTGTCGTGGCTCTTTCACATTGGCAGCTTGCATCTCGTCACTCTCGTCATCTGTCTCTGGGTCCATTGGCATGTTTTCAGGTTGGCTCAAACAGGAAGTCTTAACTGCACATGCCGGGCGTGTCCCGGGCCGACCCTAAGTGGGAGCCCAGGTGCGCATGTGCGTCCTTTGTGCAATCTGTAGTCTGAGTCTGCGCGTTGTTTGGCAAACCACGCATACACGCTGTTTAGCGGCAGGCCTTGTTCCTGCCACGCTTTCCACCCTCTCTCCCTCGACTCAGAGATGCTTCTGAAGACCTGGATCATTCCAGATTTCCAGCACCAAGAGAGTGGTTTCCAATCACTTCCATCCATCAAAGTAAGATCATACTGGCGTACATGCATCCATTATGTTGTGCTGTGTGAAATATGGTGCTGAGAACTCTCTCCTCACAGACTGTAGAGGACATGGTTTGCTTACCGCTGTCTGTTGGGGAAGTGTATTTCTAGTTACCCCCATGGAACTTCGGAGCAATTGTTTTGTACATTGTTGGGGGAAGGGCTGCCTAAACCTTGGCAGTCTGATTTATCTGCAGGTGTTGGCTTGATATAAATCTGTGATTCAGGTACTTGCTTCCTCATGGCCTGCAGCTGCTCACAGTTCTCTGGCAGAACCATTGTGGTGAAGAGCAAATCTGCTGTGGAGAAAGTCTTGTAGTCCCTCCCGCACATTCTCAGGCAACAAGGAGAGAACACTCTCCTTAGGCTTTGAGCTCCTCCATGGTACAGGTGACATAGTTTGGCTGCTAAAGGATTGTGGGGTGCGACTAGGCTACAAGTTTCCTTCATTAGGCAATTAGGCCTCTTGATGAAGGGGCAGAGCTTTTGTATCAATAAAACACCTGAGGACCTTCTGTATCAATAAAAACACCTGATATTAGATGATTGGGGTTCTGCTGACCAGAATAGTGCTTGCCATGACATGCAGTTCCCTCTGCTAAAGTCTGATGGGTTTTATACCTATGAAAATGTCGCCTTGTCTTCATTGCTAAGGTCACACAGTAGCTCTCTAATACAATTATCCCTGCAATGACTCTGGAAATTGGAGTTTGGGGTTTTCTCTGCCGACATAAGAGGAATCCACAACTTCCAGAGATTAATGTCTTCATCTTCTTACTCAAAAAGTGCAAGGTAGAGGCAGGGCACCTTCTTAAACAGGTTGACTCGGGCCCCCATAGCCTTATATAGTTATAGAATGCGAGGTAGGAAATAGGATACAGGACACAAGGTCAGGTCTGCTGCTACAGTTTAACCCAAGAGGCCCTCAGTAGGGCAGACAGGGGTCACCACATTGGGCTCTTAGAAGAGAGCTCCAGAATGATGGTGAATAGGGTGAAGTCTGGATAGGTCTGGATAGATCTGGATAGGTCTGGATTGTCATGGGAGTTAGAAATGGATGATAAAAATTTCACAAAGGAGACAGTGAGGGGGAAGGAAAGGCACGTGGCAGGGCATCTGCATTCTTTGTTTCTATATATCTACACCTGTGTCCAACACATCTAATTTATTATGGGAGGTTTGTGGGTGAGGGCTCTGAAAATGATATTTAAAAAAAAAAAAAAAGAATGTTTGGCCTAGTCTTTCTTCTTGTTCCTGATCTCCCTGTCTCTATCTAGATGGTCTGTCTGTTTCTGTTTCTGTTGTCTCCCTTCCCTTCCCATCCCTCCCTGCTCCTTTCCTCTCCTCTCCTTTTTCTCTCCCTGAGGGTGTACACATATCTAACAGGAATGGCCATATCAGCCTGCTGCAGAAATAAACAAGAGCCAAGAACTCCTGGCTTCCCTTCTCCATCAGCCCCAAGGACACAATTTGGCTGAACTCCCAGATGCCAACACAGACATACAGGCACTGGGGCTCTGCAGTCATTTCTCTGTGGTTGAAAGAATTAGAACATAACCCTAGAATTTGGCTAAATGCTGCATTGCAATAAATAAGAATTAATAAGGAGTTTTATAGGCCCCTCGGGCATGTGGCAAGTGGAATATTGCTAATGGACTTAATTAGGGGTTGTGTACAGGAGGCACTGGCAATGTGGGAGCAAGGCAGGCTGAGTGTGACCTGGTGATTGGGAGAAACAGGTACAAGTTACTGGGAAGGCCCTCCCTCCTCAGTGGGTGTGGCTCAAGGTTGCCTTTCCTTTTCCTTTCCCTGAGTGTAGTAGATTTCTTCATCTTTAACAATAGCAGAGTAACAGCTTCCCTTCTCCTGCTATTGCTAAGGATGGAGGTGGCTCCAGTTGTAAACATCTTGCTGTACACTGTTAAGAATGCAGCGTGCCTTAGATAAACTATAGCTGCCACTACTAACCGTTACAACGTCATTATTACCGACAAGTATCACCTGGTTAATAGGAGTCGAATCTGGAATTTCAACTCATTTTGCCATTTCCTCAGCCTGTGATTTTTCTCTGGCTATAAACAATGCCAGTATCCGAGTCTCTCACCATGCTTTTAATGGGTGAGGGTTGGTGAGTTATGAAAAGCGTGAGGACAACATGAGCTAAAACAGACCTTCCTCCCAGCAGCAATAGCTCATAGCTCCACAGCTAGAGGTAGGATTTTGTGCCTACACTCACACCCCCCATATACTGGGATTTTGTCTGGCTTGACCTTGTGCAGGTCTTGTGCATGCTGTCACAACTGCTGTGAGTTCATATGTGCATATGCCCTGTTGTGTACAGAAAACACAGTTTCCTTGTAGTCATCCACTGCCTTAGGTTCATAAGGTCATTTTGCCCATGCTTCCACAGTGATCTCTGAGCCTTGAGAGGAGGAGCCATGATAGATATGGCCCATGTAGGGCTGAGCTCTCCACAGTATCTTTTCTCTGCACCCTGGCCAGTTGTGGATCTCTGTGTTCATTCACATCTATTGCAAGTAGAAGTGTCTCTAGTGGATGTTGATTTGCTGATATATGGGTACAACGGTAAATTACTAGGAGTCAGTTTAACATTATGCCAATATAGCAAAGTAATTGCAGTAGATTCTCCCCTAGGGCCTATGACCTGTTTAGTCACAGGTTCTTGGCTCCATATTGGTATCAGGCATGAGTACAATTTTGTGGAGCAGAACTTAAATGCAACCAGAAAGTGGTTGTTCTTTTTGGTACAAGCTATAAGAACGATCAATTATACACCAAAATCTTTTCCTTTGATCTCAAGATTCGAGTAATGGGGACACTTTTTATCCTAGAAAGGAGCTCTCAACAGATTCTTCTTCAACCAGTCAGAACTGTGGGTGTTTTTTAAAGAATCGTTTCATGGTGGCTCCCCAGTATAGCCACTTGAAGGATGCTGGTGCAGAATTCAAACTCAGACTCAAAGCAGAATGCTCCAGTTTGCATCCTGTATGCTCTTCTCATTGAAGGCACAACATTGAGCAAGCAATTTTCCATGCCTGTGTCTCAGTTTCCTTCTCTCCAACAAGAGGGGGTGGCCATAGCATGTCCCTCAGAGGGTTTCACAACAAATTAAATGCATTTACAGTTATCAAGCTCTCAGAGGCCTACTGGGCAAGAACCAAGTACTGTGTAAGGGTAGCAATCATAAAATAATAATCTCCAAGATGAAAAAAGTAATGTAATATAGAGATTCAAATCATATAGGGCCCGTGTTATTCATTTTCAAACACAATGTTATTAAAGTTTAAAGCATTGTCATTGACTCCAAAAGCATTTTCTCCCTTGGCACTTTGGACAGGATGTTGGAGCTCCCTGGAAAAATTGGAGCTTGCTGCTTGGGCCGCTGCTCTCATTAATTTTAATACAGATGCAACTAACTTCTCTTGCAAAATGTGAAACATAGTTTTTAATTTGGCTCCTCTGGCTCCTGCAGGACCGAGGTGACACACTGGAAAATATATCAATTAGGTTCATTTCCTAGGAAGGAAAAATCAAACCTCTGTTAACCAGGTCAGTATGGAAGGACCCTAGGCATTGAAGGTGACCCCAAAGACCACAGTGTTTAACACCAGATATAGGAGAAGGTGGGGCACTGCTTGATTCTGACCACAGGCTTTTGCTCAGAGGTGACTGGAGATCACAAAAAAAAAGTCTCAGAAAAAAAGTGTGGTTCTAGCTTGGGGGAGGGTTTGGTATCTGTTGAAGAATGTGGTCCTCTGAGCAAGACAGCTATCACCTTCATCAGATCAGCTGTCCCCTATTGAAACTTAACCTTCCCATCCAGCTCTCTCTGAGGTTTTAAACCAAATTTCAAACAGTATTAATTTATTCCAAATAACACCATATAAATCTAGCAAAGAATGACTTTTTGGCTCAACTGAAATACAATTACAGCCTGTAAAACATTACTGATAATTACATAATCATAAGTAATACTCAGACAGTGTTAAATTTGCTGATTGCCTCGAAGTGTATTTTTTTTTATAGCCATTTTGTTTAAATCAGGATCAAAAGTAATAAAAAAAAAAAGGAAATCCACCTATTACGTTTAGCTGGTGAGTCAGCTTCTTATAAACCATGAATGCTAGCTTCCCTCATTTCCTTTTGATATTTATTCAATGGAAACCTGGCTTGGGACTTCAGAGATGCCTCAGCAATTAAGAACACTTGCTACTTATGCAGAGGACCTGAGTTCAGTTCCCAGCGCCCATGTCAGGTGGCTCACAGCCAGCTGTCACTCCAGCTCCAGGAGCCCAACCCCTCTCCTAGCCTCTGCAGGTGTAGCACACATGTGCACACACACACAGATACACACAGCCACGCCCATACATCAAATTAGAGTAAGCCTTTTAAAAAGAGGAAGAAAACCTGCTTTGTTTATCTGGCATTATCTTTCGCTTCTGGAATTGGCTCATTGCATACCAGAAGTGTGTTGAACTTATTAGGCTATGGCAGATATTCTCTGCTATGTCATGGATAGTTCTGGAAGCTTAGTTGGATTTGATTCTGCTATTTAGACAAGATGAATTCATTGGTTGCACTGTTTTTTCTGCTGGATTTTTCCTCCAGGCAGAAATGTAGGTTTCTTCAGGGAAGGTCTCATTGGTACCTCCGTGTTCCATCATGTAACAACTTCAGCACCCCTGGATAGTCATCATTCTGGGCCACATATGCATGGAGGCTTTCAGACTGTGACTTTCTGATTTTTATTACTTCTGCCCAAGGAGCTAGAAATATGTTCGTGTAAAGAAAAAAATTCCCATCCCATTTTTTTTTTCCAAATTTATAAATTAAGACAATTAGGATGGAGTGGCTGGTGGTGGTGCCAGTCTGGACAGTAGAACCCCAGTCATGTGATCTCAGGGGTTTTTAATTGACACAGACACTCCTTGAATATTTCCTTGCTACAAAATCTCTGTCCCCTCATAATGGCTTTGCCAGAGAGCACTGAGCGTGCGCAGATCATGAGAAATCAAACATCTTTTACATAAAGCCAACACCTGCAGACAATACAAGATGCCAAGGCCTAGGCAGCCAGCTCTTCCCCCAACAATGCACAAAACACCATTTCAAACATAACTGGAAATACACTTCTGCATCAGGACAGAGTGTCTGGCTGCAGACATAGGCCAGGGGGTGGGGGTGGGGTAGGGGGGTGGAGGGGGGCGCCTTTGAGTGTTATAGCATGGTACTGCTTCAGATGACAGCATTCTGTGTTTTCTGGTTCACCAATATGTGAACCATTCACACCACAAGTTCCTATCACCACAGACAGGGCTATCAGCCTCCATGCTTCCCACCATGATGGACTAACTCTTCTGAAACCGAGCCAGAACAGACCTCGCCTCCCTTAAGTTGTTCCTGTTAGCCATTCGGTCCCAATGTCGAGAGAAACTAACACAGATGATAAAATTTAAGTTAACAAAAAAACCTCACGAGGGGGGTGGGCAGCACTCAAAGAGCTGTAATATCATCAGTTGTAGCGCTGAGGCGGGTGAGACGGCTTGGTATGTAAAGGGTGCATGCTGCCAGTCTGATGGCCTGAGTTCCGTCCTCTGGACTCACGTGGTAGAATTGACCACGCTCCTTCGAGTTGTCCTCTTTCCTCCGTATCTGTGCCGTGGCACCCGCACATCTGCAACCTCCCAAACTGCACGCAAAACAAACAAATAAAAAGAAAATTAAAAACAAAAAAATCCAAAAGTCAAGGTTTAAAGCAACTCTGTTGATGTAGGAGTTGTGTAAGAATTCTTGTACCCTGTATAAGGATGTGTACCAAAGTCCATGGGGAGTTAAGTGTACAGGCGATGTGGCCGTGTGGTCATGCTTTGCAACCTAGAAGGTCCTTTAAGAGAATGAAAGGAAGTGCTTGGGAGAAGATAAGCTTTCTGTGACCCGTCTCAGCTCTCCCAGTCTCTTCATCTTTGTACTTAATCTTTGTTTTTTTTTTCTCTTCAGGCCTGCTGGGAAGACCCTCCCTGTCTTCCTCTCTCCAGGCTATCCCTGCTCCTCACAGCAGAAGGCTCTGGCCTCTCTTCTAGACACCCAGGCTATAGATTATGGCTTCTTTATTTCACAGTGATAGATAGCACCAGGGTGAGCTACACAGAAGAGGTTAAAATTCCAGCTGCTTTTATAACCAACGGATAGTTCTCTGCCAAATGCATTTTAATTGATTTTCCCTTCTGGGAGCATCAATGGTGTTGGGTCCTAGTTTCTATTCTTTAAATCAAAAATGGTAGGGAGGGAAACTTCCCTCAGGGCTAACTGCTGCCCTTGATGTCTGCATTGTTTGCTATGAGAAAATTCGCAGTGCATTTTTTACATATTCCTGTGCCACGGACAAAGACCTTTGAAACTAATCAGTAAACAGGGCCTGGAAAACCTGCTGAAGTCTGGTGGGAAATTCCCAAGTAAAAATCCATGACCCTCATCCCACAACCTGTTCAGCATCATCAGGGATTACTTAAATTTCCTTTTCAGGGGACTGGAGAGATAGCTTAGCAGTTAAGAGCACTGGGAGCTTTTGCAGGGGGCCAGGGTTTAAGTCCCAGCACCTACATATAGGTAAATGTCTATAACTCCAGTTTCAGGGGATCCAATGCCCTTTACTGGCCTCCTCATGCACTGCATATACATGATACCCATAAATGGGTGCAAGCAAAACATTCATTCACAAAAATTTTAAAAAAGGTTTATTTTTCTTATCGTGTAAACTATTTTGTCACCATTTTCTTTACATATTGAGGGCCTCTGGATGGCTCAGTTTTCTCTGAGGCTGAACCAGGTGGCAGAGGTCAGGCCTTCATTTCTCTTCACTTTCTTGGAATCGAGCATAGTATAGATTGACACTTTGATGTGAACAGTATTACACAAAACACCAACATTCCAACATAGCTTATGGGGATTATGGGGACGACCCAGGATCCTCAGGAAGGCTAAGAGATAACAGCCATTTCCTGGTTGAAGAATTTTACCTCCCATTCAGAACTGAGGTCTGTTTCCTCCCCCTACTTAACCACCCCACATTGATTTTCCATGTCAGTAAGCTGACATCTGTTGCTCTTATGACTTAGGCATAAATCTTTGTGTTGGTACTGTACCGTCTTTCCTGGTGCACACCTGTGCCTATTAGTTTTCTTGACCTGTAAGCATGTCCGTGGAACACTCTCTTGATTGTTCATCGATGTAGAAGGACCCAGGCTTAGATTGGGCAGCAGCAGTCCCAGTCTTGAGTCTTGGCCTGTTTCAGAGTAGAGATGGCTAGCTGAGCACCGGTCCTGGGCATTCCACACTCTGTCCCTGATTATGGTTGTCCCTGATCCCTTAAGCTCCTGACACTTTCCCTCCCCCCCTACTCCCCATTATGACGAACTGTAACCTGGAACTGGAGTTAAAGTAAAACTCTTTCTCCCCGAAGTTGCTTTTTGTCGGGGTATTTTATCACAGAAATGGAACTGAAACTAGAGAGATGCCCAACCCATGAGAAAATCTCACTAGGATTTTCTTTAGAAATATGCCCAGCACCACAATAACTTCAAAACACCTCTACCCCACTGACCATCTCCCATCCTCACCACCATTTTCTCTCATCCACCGCCGTCTATAGCAAAGTCTCAGACGTTTCTCCCTCCCTCCCTCCCTCCCTGCCTGCTCTCCATCTTTCTCTACTTGCTCTTTCTTGCTTTAGTCATCTCTGAATAGCACAGATCAATGCCATGCATATTGACTGTGCTGCCCTTATTCTCTTAGACCCTCAAAGGTTAAAAGTTTGGACTGAGGACTGAAAGGTAAGCTGCAGATGCGAGTCTGGAGATCCATCTTGGAGCACATCTGGCAGCCTGCCAGGTTCAACTCCTGTTTGACATCTGTGCTCCCTGAGCATCAACCACACTGGCCTGGATGGAGCCCAAACACTTTGACTATAATCTTGCCCTAGGGTCTCCATGCATACTGTTCCCTCTGCCCTGACCTGCGGAGATCCCTCTTGGCTTATTCACAGCCCTCAAACCCCCACCACCCAATATTGGTTTTTTGGAGTCATCCCTGACCCAAACTTGGCAGATTATCAATGTTCCTTAGTTACCCACCCAGTCTGAAATTTCCTTAAAGGTAAACATTGTAATTTGGTGCCTTGTGCATTTACTTATGTGCGATACTAGAACACAGAGTCTATGAAGGAAGTTTCTGAATGAAAGGACCCATCTGTCACTACGGGGAGTATTGGAGGAAGCACTTGCTCAAGCAGTTTGAGTGACTATTTCCCAAGCACCATTTCTGCCACATTTATCTGTTGGGATTGGCATGTTGCTGGGATCAGAAAAGAGTTCAGCACAAAACAATGTTATATAACCCTAGTTAATGTGTCTGAGTCTTCTCTGGCTGACTCTTAGGGAAGCCATGGGGAGTTCATTCAAACTGCAAACATATTTAAATGGCAGGAGGAGGCTTAGAGAGTGAGGGAAAAATCTCAGAACCCCTCAGCGCACAAAGTAATTTGGGAAAGAGGTTTATAGGGCTGAGCAGTTTCTTCAAGGTGATGCAGCTAGAAAACTCAATTAGAACCATTTCTTACAACACAGCTGGAGACAATACCCCAGAAAAATGGATTCTATTACACCCCGCAAATAACAGATGGACACACACTAAAATCGTTGAGACCCAAAGCCAAAGTACTGCCTGTTCTTGTGCTAAATAGCCTTGAGATGGGGCACATTTTCTTGTTCCTTTATTAAATAATACTCAGAACAAGCTCAATTTATCTGCTTGCTCCAGAGAACTCAGAAGTAAAATTCGAAGGGAAACCAAGCAGCTTACTTCAGTGATTTATGTGTTTCTCCTTGAAACTCTGCAGGATGCTTGCAGCTGTGTGTCCACCAATCCAAATCATCAGATTCCTGCCTCGGGTGTCTGACAGTCCTGGTAAGTGCTTTGCACATTCTCCCTGACCCTTGCACTGTACTAGACACCATCACTTCAGAGCAGTGGTTCTCAACCTGTGTGTAGCGACCCCCTTGGGAATCGAATGACCCTTTCATAGGGGTTGTCTAAGACCATCTGCGTGTCAGATGTTTACATTATGATTCATACCAGTAACAAAATTACAGTTGTTAAGGAGCAACAAAAATAATTTTAAGGCTGGTGGGGGGCGGTCACCACAATATGAGGAACTGTAATAAAAGGTTGCAACATTAGGAAGGTTGAGAACCAGGGCTTTAGAGGGTGTCACATTGAATCTGGAGATGAATCTATGGACCGTGCTTTACATTGACTCTCTAGGCTTAGTTGACTAATACACTTTGCTAAAGCCACCTTTGGTGGTTGCTTCTGACACACAAGTGCTGGATGGGAAACCAAAGGTCCCTGCTTCCAAATGAAGCTGGTTCTTCATCCATCCTTCCTCAGTGTTATAGAACATTTGGCCCTGGTCTATTTTTCTCTGACAAATCTCTGAAAGATATGTGTGAATGGACAGCGGTGTCCTTCTCAAGGTTTTCAGTTTTAAAACACCTGGAGTGGATACTTAGGCTCCAAGCAGGGATCGGAGGAATGAAGCAAGATATTCACCACGCATGGTTGTAGAAGAGAAGGGGGAAGCGATTTCAATTTTGATATCAATTAAAAAAGCATACGCTGGAAGCAGGCTTGCTTTCTCTGGTGTTTAAGCTCATTAGTTATCTTATGGAGGAAAAACCACCGTAGGTGCTGTTGTATTTGATTGTGGATGATGTGGCTTTTACAATGAAAAATTATGATTCTTTTTTATTTTTTTTTTTACATTTTTTAAATAAATTCTCTGAAAATCGAAAGGTATGTGTTTTGATCCCATTCCCCCTCTCCCTCCACCCCTCCCATGTCTACACTTTCTACCTCCCACTCCCTGCCCACTCAGCTTTGGATTTTCTCTTCATTCTTGTTCCCCACTCAGTCCAATTTGTGCTGTTCAATTACTCTTTGGTGTGGGGGTCTGCAGCGGAGTGTGATCATCCTATCAGGGATCACACAACCAAAGAAAACTGGCCCTCCTCCTGGCAGCAATCAAATGTCACTTGCTCCTCAGCTAGGGGCTGGATCTCATGCCCACCTCCTTGCTCCCTATGCTGAAATTTTGTCTGGCTTGAGCTTACATAGATCTTGCACATGCTATTACACTCACTGTGAGTTCATATATAAGCTGACCTGCTGTGTCCAGAGAGTACTGTTTCCTGGAAGTTATCCACTGTTCCTGGTTCTTTCAATCATTCTGAACCCCCCCCCCCAACTCACACACACACACCTTTTTTTCATGATCCTTGATCTTTGAGGGGAGGAGTGTAATTTGCATTTCTCATTTAGGACTAATCATTCCACATTTTATTATTCTCTCCCTGTTAACCAGTTGAGGGTCTGTGCATTAATTGCCATCTGCTGCAAAGAGAAGCTTCTCTGATGAGGACTGACTGAGAAGTAATCTGATCTATGGGTGCAAAGACATGTCATTGGGGGTTACTTTAATGCTATTTCCATTTAGCAGAATAATAGCAGTAAGCCCTCCTTCCAGGGCCCATGGCCTGTCCAGCCACAGGTTCTTGCAAAGTTTTGAATCATAAGAGCCCATGACCTCTGTATAAATGAGGATAGTGCATTCCACATAAATGGTTACTGGGTGAGAGGATGAGTTCTTTGTACTTTGCTATCCAGCACTCACAAAAGCCAGATGTGTCATGAGTAAACACACACAGAGAGTTCATTAGCTCACAATGTGACTGCATGCATAAAAAGGAGCTGTGCACCCTCAGTGTCAGGGAAATGCAAACCAAATGTGAGTTGGCCAGGGTGTGTGGACAAGGGACACATTGTATGCCACTTGTGGTAATGTAAATCCCTAGAACCTCTATGAGAAACAGGATGGTGGTGATTTTAACAACTAAAAAAGCATATATGTGAATGGTGATGTAATCCCTCTTCTGGGTATAGGTCCAGAGGAGATTAAATCAATGAGTTAAAGAGACATCTCCACTCCTGTAGTGGATGCAACATTGTTCATGATAATCAGAATATATTATATTTGTCTTTCTGTTGCTGTGATAAAAGACATTCAACTCAAAAAAACTTAGGGCATTAAAGGTTTATTTTAGTTTATAAGTAACAGTCTATCACTGAGGGAAATCAAGGCAGAAACTTGATGACAGACCTCCATGCTGTCCTACATAACATTACCTCATTTCATAGCTAAGAGATACAGCAGGAACCATAGAGGATGTTGCTTGGTGTACTGCAGGACATCTTATACTCAGCTAGCTTTCTTATACAGTTCAGGAACACCTGTCTAGGGAATGATGCTGCCCACTGTGGGCTAGGCATTTCTACATCAATGAGCAATGAAGACAATCCCCCACAGAAATGTTCATAGGTCAGTCTCCTCTACATAATTCCTGACTAAGACTCTCTTCCCAAATAACTCTACATTATGTCAAGTTGACAGTCAAAACTAACCAGTACCTTTCCTGGGAATGGACAGCTTATTTCTTCTTGTCATTATGATCTAAACAATACAGAACAACACAGTGTGCAGAGTGTTATGGAAGTTTATTTATAGTTATGTATAAAATAATTGTTTTGTGCACTGTTGGGTGAGGGGCTGTCTCACTCTTGGCATTTTGTGTATTGTCTGCAGGTATTGGATTTATGTGGGAGATGTCTGATTCTCACATGCTATTAGTAGAACACCTGAGAAGTTTTGTATCAATAAAAACTCCTGAGCTGGGATCCTCAGGGTTCCATTGTCCAATATGGTGCTGGCCAGGATAATAGTTCCTTCTGCTGAGGTCTGGTAGGGTTTGCTCCTATGAACATGCTTCCTTGTCATCCTTGTGGAGCCATCACATAGGTGTACAACTACAGCCGAGCATTTGCATAGCATTTATATTGCATTGGGTATAAAGTCAGCCAGTGATTAAAATGCACAGAAAGATATGTATTGCCTACATGCAAACCCTGCAGCATTTTAAATGGGAACATGAGTATTCACAGACTCTAGTATGGTCTTGGGGAGGCTGCAAATTTGGTCTATGTGGATATGAAGGCTGTCTGCATAAAAATAAAGAAAGGGAACATTTGAGGCAGCTGTTTGTAACTTGTAATAATTGTGTGTGTGTGGGAGAGGTTGTAAGATGTAGGTATATTTGTATGGGTGGTGTGTTTCCATGTGTGCATGAGGAGGTCAGAGGTCAACTTCAGTTGCTGCTCCTCGTGTGTGCTCCACCTTGTGTTTTGAGGCAGGATCTCACCCTGACCCTGGAGCTTCCTATTCCTCTAGGCTGTCTGACCAGCAAGCCCCAAGTCTGTTTCCCTCTTCCCAGTGTTGAGATTACAAACATGTGTCCCCAGGCTCCATTTTTAGTGGGCTTTGGGGGATGGAACTCAGGTCTTCATTCTTGCATAACAAGCACTTTGCAATTCCCCATAATAAAGCCCTGTATATTAAAATAGACATTGCTCCTACATTAGCATTTTTTGTTTCTGGTTTACCCCTAATCTACTCCTTTATGCCCAATTTTCTCCTTCCCCTCTCACTTCCTTCTCTTCTCCCCTCTGCTCCTTTCTTCCTTCTTCCTTCTCTCCCTTCCTCCATCTTCCCTCCTTCAATTTTAGGGAACATTCTTGGCTCTCTTGTTTCTTAAGACATAGTCTTTTACTTTATCATGTTTATTCATTTCTACGTTTACTGCTTATTTACCATCTCCTCCATCTTGAATATAAGCTCAATAAGGGCAGTGATTGCTTTTTATTTTGATCCATATCAAAAGTGGTCAGTGGGAAGAATGAGGTTTCTTATTCATTTACCATCCGACAGTTGATTTATTGGGCATCTCTCTTCTGGGTGACTCTGATGCAGATAAAACAAACCCAGATCCTTCAGAGGATGGACTCTTATTCTCATGCCAGCCAGGAACCCAAGATTTCCACTCAACTGAAGAAGAGGGCATTAGTAATTTCCAATCTCCTTGGCACACTTAACTCCTTCAATATTTTATTATACTAGAAGAAAATATCCAAGCCAAATCATGTTTCTTCCCTTATACAACTTATACAATACATCCCAACCTCCTCCTCCCCTCCTTCTACCTCTCAGCTCCTCCCATCTCCCCTCTTCCTAAGACCTACCCCCATCCCCACCCATGAGCACCCCCCACTTCTCCGCAGAAAAAAAATCAGTCCTCCCAGCATTACCACTCAAACAGGGCATGACATAACAAGATGGAACAATGCCAGGCACCAATCCTTACATCAAGGGTGGTCCAGGCAACCCAGCAGTAGGAAAAGCATACCAAGGGCAGGTAAAAGGGTCAGAGACTCTCCCATTCCAGGCTGTAGGTGTTTTTCAAAACCACCAATCCGGACAGCCATAAGATGTATTTAGGAGATCCTGCAGTTTCTGTGTCTGTCCCTTCAGTCTCTGTGGGCTCCTGAGAATGCTGGTCAGTTGACACTGTGGGTCTGAGCCAAATCTTATCAAATTGATGTTGATAGTCCTCTGTGTTTATGACATAAATTCCTGAAGGTGATGCGTTTCCACTATGACAGCTCCATTTTCATAAGCAATTCTAAGTCCCTCTATCCCTACTGTATGTAGCTTCTATTAACTTCTTATTATAAACATCACAATTTTGCATTCTTTTCCATTCTTAACACAGCCTCAGCATATATTTGCCTCCTCATCCACCCTATCAGAATGCTGACACTGATTATATAAAAATCCTGTATCGACTTATGATTTCATGAAGGCAGTTTGGGGCACTGACCTTACAACTCTAATGTTTCATTTAAGTAGGCTTTTTGTTTGCATTTTTCACCATCCTCATCACTCAATAAAATAAAAAAAGTTAGTGTATCTGATTCTTGCTTTAATTCCTTAGCATTTGCCACTGCCTCCCATGCTCTGTAATATTTCAGCATTTACACCATTCTTTAAAACTATTCTACAACTGATATGGGGCTTGGGGGCCCTAGAACTTGTCTGGAACAAGATTATTGGCATTCCCACCTGATGGAAGTATCTACTGGAAAGCCTAATCCCAGGGCCTGGAAACTCGGGGCTTAGTGAGAAAGACAAATAAAATGTATAGAAAGATAAACAAATTAGACAGGAATAATACACAGAGGGCTGGCAAGATGGCTCAGTGAGTTAAGGTGCCTGCTATCAAGCCTGATGACATGAGTTCGATCCCCAGGACCCACACAGTAAGAGGATTGACTTCTACAACTTGTTCTCTGACCTCCACACACATGTTGTGATGTGCACATGCGTGCATATGCATGTGATTGTGCCCCCACACACACACAGACAATGTAACTTAAAAATTAAAAAATAAAGAGTAATACATAGATTTGTATGAAACTGGTATAATGGCACAGGCCTGTCAGCACAGCTACTAAGGAGTCTGAGGCAGGGGGATCCCAAGTTCGAGACCTTCATGGGCTACAGACAGACAACTTGGTGTCAGAGTACTGATACTTGATGCTGTAGAATCTGCTCAACGTGTGCAAGGCTCCAGCCCCCATCCCAAGCTCTGCAAAATCAAAGAAACTCACATGAAACTGCTAGAGGGTGAACGAGCAGAAGCAAAATGAGCCAAGTGGAAAAACAATGAAGAATATCAGGTATTAGTAGCGAAGAGCCGAGCTAGAATCAGTAACTGGGAGCAGGTGTAAAGCTGGGTGTTTGTCTTATGCTGTTTATTAGGCAGGTATGCCAGTGATCTTAGGAGGAAATAATTGTCAATGGAACAAGGTCCGTCAAACACTCTTCCTGGGCTGAATGATTACACATTTTAAGTGATTAAGAAAAATCAACTTTAATAGTCTAAACCTAGATTATCAAATATCTCCTCTAAAGCAGTTTTTGTTGTTGAGTTCAATACACTAATTTGATTCCAAATTTAACTGAATGAACAAGCAGCATGAACAAAAGTGAATTTTATTTTAAAATATTTTCATTAAGTTAATAGGGCAATTACAATTAATACTTTAATTTTCAAAACTAATTCAGATCACATTATCTCCCACTAAGTAGGCATAATAACGGAGCGAGGCTGATAGATATTCTAAGAATGAAATTAGTTGTTTGTCAATTGCCTCAGGTTTAAGTGCTGAGTAAGCGTGGGCTGTTCTTGTTATTATTATAAACAAAGAATGTAAATTTTCCAGTAAAGTTCAGAATCGTGCTATTTTTAACCCTGAATAGATTTTGTTTTTCCCCAAAAGCTGTGTTATTTTGGGGAGCATACAGAGAACATGGGGGCAGGTGTTTACCCTTCAGTTTTGTAGAAATGTCTCCCTGTTCCAGTCCATAAGAGAAGCTGTTGGAAAGCTGGAGTCTCCTGGTAGCATCTTCATCAGGGGACCGGTGGCAATAGGGATATGTGGAAGATAAATAAAGAGGTCTGAGATCCAGATAAAATATCAACTGCGCCAGTGAAAACAGCTCTAACAGTAACATGGGAGTAAAATCGAACAAGTTTTTGTCCTGACAAATTAAAGTGAATTTGTTTTTCTGAATTTAGAATAGATTTGTTAAGGGATGGTGATGATGTTAGTTTCCACTCAAGTTTTGTAATGTTTACTCTGAAATAAATACAGCACTCCACAAGTAACCCAGTTAAAAAGAAAAATTCAATGCCTGCTTGGTAAATTTGCAAAGCTGTGCAACAAAGACTACAATTTAATTTAAGAGTGTTTGTGTCATCCCCGTAAATAATAAGATTCGTTTTAAATCCCCTTTGTTCTCATTACCTGGTAATCATTGTAGTCATTGGAATGAGAATCATCAGCCATTGGTTCTTGCATTTGAACGTTGGGTCCCCAGCAGGTGGCGCTGTGTGGACAGGATGTGGAATCTTTAGAATTTGGAAGCTAACTGGCTGGGGAAGTTTAGTCTCTTGTGGGCTTTGAGGGTTGATAGACTTGCCCTAGTTCCACTTGGAATGTTCTCTCTCTCTCTCTCTCTCTCTATCCCTTTATCCCTCCCCCTCTCTCCCTCTTTCTGTCCCTCTCTCCTTCCCTTCCTTCTCTCCTTAGTGCTTGTGGATAATATGTGAGCTCTAAGCTTCTTGCCTCTTGCTCCCAAACCTTATCTTCCAAGATGGACACTTCTCTCTCTGAAACTGGAAGTGAAAACAAATGCTTTTCTTCCATCATGGTGTTTGATCAGAAACAGAACAGCAAAGTAGCTAGTACAATCGTTGGTGTGTTTCTTCCTCTGTGAAATTCCTTAGTCTGGACATTTAATGGAAATAAGTAAAAATCTGATGGTATGTGAGTATCTGAATAAGTCTGGCTTCTTTCATTTAGCACAGTGTTCTCAAGTTTCACCCAATCAGAACATGTTAGCTTTTAGTGGCGAAACATTTTAGTGACAAAAAATTCCTTCAGTGGCAAACAATAATCTTCATGTGAATAGATAGGCTGCTGTTATCCTTTCATCAGCTGATAGGCATTTAAGCTTTCTACATGATCTATTAACAATGTGTGTGAACGTCTGTGTACAGCTTTTGTGTGGTTGTATGTATGTGTAAATACACACACACACACATATATATATATATATATATATATATATATATTTCATATATTTCCTTTTTCTTTTCAGGTACTTCTTTGTGTGGTGTGTATGTGTGTTCACATGTGTGTGTGTGCATAAGTGTAAGCAAGCGCTTGTGTAGAAGCTCAAGGCTGATGATATAGGAGACCTTCCCAACCACCCTTCCACCTTATATCTTTTGAGATAAGGTGTCTCAGCCCAAACCAGAGTTCTCCATAGGCCTGTTCTCACTAGTTAGCTTGTTCCAAGGATCTTCAGTGTGTACCTTCCGAGGCTGGAATTATGGGTGGGCTGTCACAGCCATTCAGCATCAGTGTGGATTCTGAGGATCTGGACTTGGGTCCTCTTGCTTATGGGACAAGATCTTTGACTACTAAACCATCTCCCCAGCTGTATAATGATATTTTTAAGTAACTTTTACTCCTGTCACAACTGAGGCAGGGGTAGTTGTCCACTGTGGCTAGACTTTGCTAGCAGTAAGCTAAAACATTTTAATACTTTTAGTTGACTGACATCAATGCAGTTCAAGTATTTATAATAAGCAGATGGATTGTTCTCAAAATTGCATCAATACGGAAAATTCTATTTTCATTTCCTGGACACTTTTTAATGTTGAGAGTAGAAAATATTGTTAGACATAATTGAAATCTCTGCCCAATTGTGTCACTGAATAATGAGAACCCTCTCATGCATCCAGACTTGGTAATATTTAATTTAAAATATTGTGATGATTCATTCATTTGGTTTTGTGCCTTCTAATTATCGTCAAACATTGCAACAAAAAGATGGATTTTCTGTGAAAATGAAACCTCAAATTCAATGAAAATAAAGAACCAGAATTCAAAGCATGAGGGCCTTTGTCCATTGAAATGCAAGATGAGGTGAGGTTTTTCAACAAAGCAATGAGGCTGTTCCAAGGACCCAGTGACCATGACAGTGTTCTCCATATCAGTCCCCATCAGTTTTCCAAACTCCCTGAGGGGCACAGAGCACCTTGGGGCACAGTGGAGTAATGAAGGGATGGTACGAGTAAAATTTTGCCAATCATCTTGATGTTGGGACCTTGATCTCCTAGAAGACACATCTCTAGATCTGTCTATAAAAACATTTTGAGAGATGTTTCATTCAAATGGTGACTGAAGGATGAGACTTAGAAGAGCATTGCTGGAAGAGATATGATGAAATGACCATGAGGGTGGACAAAAAACAGAGCAAGAAAGCAAAGGAGACCATATTAACTTTCCAAATTGGATGGGCACAATTTGAGTTATTTTTAAGGATGACTTACTGGTCCGTAGATAATTGGTTGCTGGGTACGGGCAGTTAAAAAACTGTTGCCAGGTAACTCTGGGTATGTGGACCTGGGTTGGAGCAGTGGAAAGCACCTCACAGGTGACCCCACCTATAGCAGACTGGGGCATTGCTCCAGGCCTCATAACATCAGACCCCACTGTATGGAAGCTGAATGAGGTCCTTTGAATATGTGGTACCTGCAAGTTGTGGCATGGAAGAACTTGGGCAGCTCGATCCAGTTTCCCTTTACCCTCTACATATCACTGCAGAGAAGTCTGTGGTCTCTTAAGGGGCGGCATCCACTGTCTTCATCAGCAAGTATCAAACAGGAGTCAGGTTGACTACCAGAAATTGGATGTGTTCCTGCTAGGATCTTGGCCTTTGTAGTATTCTGGTGTTTGCCACTGTGATAAAGACCAGAAAGAAAAAGAATTCAAATAGTTGAAAGACTCATCTTGGTCCATGGTTTCAGGAGCTTCAGTCCAAGGTAAGCCCGGATAAATCAAATGCTTTGGGCCTGAGAAGAGGCAGAATATCCCAGTAGTAGTGGGTCTTGTGGTGGACGCTTATCTCATGGTGATCAGGAAGCAGAGAGAGAATGTGACAGGAAGTAAGGGACATGGGACAAAATGCATGTTTCAGAGGCCTGCCCCCAAGTTCCGAAGGCCCCGCTCCCTGACATTTCTATCACTTCCCAATAATGCTACAAATTATGAATCCATCAGTAGATCAACCATTCATAAAGTTGAAGCCTTTGTGATATAACCTCCTCTCAGAAGGGCCATCTATAAATCTGCTTGTTTCTGAGACCAAGCCTGAAATATGTGAACTTTTGAGAGAAATACTTCTGTCTTTTGGATTAACTGCTTATTTATTTTTTCTTACGTGTGTGTGTGTGTGTGTGTGTGTGTTTTCTTGTGTGTAGAGATATGCATACATGTCTGTGCACATGCCTTATATAAGCCAAAGACTGTCCTCTAGCATCTTCCTTAAACCCTCTCTACCTTATTTCCTGAGACAAGGTTTCTCACTGAGCTTGGAGCTCACTAGTTTGACTAGGCTGGCTGGCTAGCAAGCTCCAGGGATCCTCCTGTCTCTGCCTCCACAGGCACAGGCCTGTGGTTTTCCTGTATGGATGCTGGAAATCAAACTCAGGTCCTCACGCTTGCGCATTAGATACTTTACAGACAAAATCATCTCTCCAGACTCTTGAGGGAGACATTTCATCTATTGTGTGACAAAACTTTTCCTGGGGAGATGGAACACATGCATACTAGGGAGAAGTCTAGTAAATATGGTTAGTTTTTTTTTGGGTGGGGAGGTAGTCAAGCCTGCCAAGTAAAAAAAAAATGACAATTACACCACCTTACAAATAAATAAAGTGAAGCTCCAAGGTTCCTACCAGGCCACACAAAAAATAATAATCACAGTGTTCCCAAGCTATGGAATCTGGACAAAACCATGCTTCTCTGATCCTCTTTTACAGTAGCACCTGTGATTTTCTATCAGAACAATTAGCATACACATGACCCCTGTTAAGGGCCACGCAGCAAACTGAAGATTGTGCTTTTCGTTTCTGTAAAAATGCTCCATCACACGATTGTTTGTGATTTTCAGTATTTAAGATGAGTGTAACCTAACTCCATATACTGCAAGAATTGGCGCTGATCATCGGTTTTATTTCAGGCAAATTATGAGCTGACGGTTGTGTCATTGAATAACATTGAACTACTGAATGATTCCCATCCCATTTTTAGTGCATCCTAGTGGAACAATTAGTTTGACATTTGGGGGATTTCTAACATATCACTTGAGTGCTTTTTAATCCCCCTTTCATTAAGAGGAGAGCCAGCTTCATTTCAAGAGCCTTCACTATGGAACAATCTCTGGGATGCAATTTAATAACAGCAGCGTGTTTTTCCTGGATCGACGCTCCTTTTGTCTCTTGTTTATGACAAGTGATAGCAATTTTCTATTCATAAGATAATATAAGGTATCCTGAAAATAAATCAACTCATGTGGATCCATTTAAAAATTATATGGTGAACAGGATAGAGGTTTTATAAATATTGAAAACTCATAAAGCTGGCTTAGAGAAGTGCAGAAAGAAGAGTGCAAACTTGGGTGTGTAATAGACAAGGCTGAAGTCTGAGAAATAGGAGAGTTCCCAGCTCTTCTAGTTTGCTTTCTGTTGTTGTAAAAAACAAAAACATGATCAAAAGCAACTAGGGGGAATAAAGGGTTTATCTCAGCTTACAGCTTGCAGTCCATCATCAGGGCAGCCAGGGTAGGAAGCCTAGGCAGTGGAAGATGCTGTTTAGCCGCTTGCTCCCTATGACTCGCTCAGCCTGCTTTCTTATACAACCCAGGATCCCCTGCCCATGGATGGCATCACCCACAGTGAACTGGGCCCTCCTACATCAATCATCAGTCAAGATGGAGTCCCACAGACTTGCTCACAGGCTAAGCTGGTGGAGACAATTCCTCAATTAAGATTCCCTCTTCCCAGATGACTCTAGTTTCTGTCGAGTTGGCAAAAACAACCAGCACACCTGCTCTTACTAATTCCCATACAGGCTTTTCAGAACCTGGAAAGGTGCTTACTAAAGCTAAGGTTTTGGTTATGGATAATAATGAAAAGCAAAGTGGTTAGAGGATCAGAGAAGAGAGACCTTGGCTCCAGGGCAGGACCACGGACAGCTCATTGGTTTGCTTCCCTCGGAAAACTGATTGCCACCTGTGTGTCTAGTGGTTGAGGATCCAGACTGATGTAATAAAAAACAAAAGGTGTCACTATTGATAATTACTCTATAAAAGCAAGCAAAACCTCAAGCAAATGAGAAACCCTACTGCTGTATAAAAGTGAACTTGAATATAGGGTCACCCAATGAGTTACCTAGAAGCTTCTAGAGAATCAAAGTAGTTCTAGGAATCAAAGTGAGACTTACCCCTATTCCCAAACAAAGCAGAGTCTTGGGGGTGTAATTTCTCCACACCTATGACCTTGACAATGCTGAACCTAGAAAAAAACTAAATCTCCCCTCCTCTCTCTCTTCCTTCCCTTCCTCAAGGGATGGGTTATAATCGAGGACCCCACCAGTGGAAATGTTACAGACCTGAAACAATTACATATCTCTAGGGTTACCCTTTTGCAGGAATGCATCAAGTAAGGATGGAACCAGCACAATGAACACCTCTACCTCTTTAAACATTGTTGTTGCCTTTATATGAGAACATTTAAGATCTTGCTTTACAGCAACTTGAAATATGTAATTCACTGCTGCTGGCCACAGTCACTCTTCTGTGTAACTTTGTACACATGAGCCAAAGTCTTCTCATCTCCTTGTCCCACTTTCTCTTCCTGTCTCCCTAATGTTTCTAAATTCTAGAGAATTTTATTTTTTTATTTAGATTTCATATGTATCTTTTTTCAGTCTGGCTTATTTATTTTTTTATTAATTTATTGCTTTTAAATTAATTAATTAATTAATCTGTTTCATTTAATGTAATTGATGTGGGGAAAATGAGAAGCTATTTGTGGTAAATGCTGTGTACTAGGATGAGTTTTAAACAATTCAATACTGTGGATTTAAGGCAGAGGAAGAGTGACATATGGATGGTTCCCTGCACCCCCCACACCCCTCTAGCACCCCCCTCCGACACAAGGCTTTGAAATTAGCATATGAAAAATAAATTGGCAAAGAAGAAACCTGGGTAACATCTCCCTTATACCACACACAAGAACAGTGATTGGTTGAGTGAATGAGTGATTCAGAGATGGGGCGGGGAGATCCTGCACAGCATAGGTGCAGAGGCAGTCAGTCTATGGCAGCGATTTACATATTCTAGTTTTTTTCTGTTGTTGGCATAAACATCATGACCAAAAGCAACTTTGGGGAAGAGAAGGTTTATTTCATCCTACAGCTCTCAGGTCACATTCCATCACTGAGGGAAGCTAGGGCAACAATCTGGACGTAGGAACTGAAACAGAGGCCATGGAGGCATGCTGCTTCCTGGATTGCTCTTCACTGGCTTGCTCAGCCTGCTTTCTGATAGCATCCGAGACCATGTGCCCGGGGGTGGTGCCACCCACAGTGCCTGGGTCTCCCACATTGATCATTAATCAAGAAAATGCCCCACAGACTTTTCTACAACCCAATCAGCTGGAGACAGAAGTTCCCTTTCAAGATATGTCTAAGTTTGTGTCAAGTTGGCAGAAACTAACCACTACACTATACCTCATTATAATAATAAAACACATGCCCTAGATGGACATTTAAGATGCTAAAGAGACACATGGATACATGAAGTTGTGTTGTGGGAGTTTATTTTTAGTTAGGTACAAAATAATTGCTTTGTGCACCATTATGTGAGAGACTGCAGGTCTTGGTGTTTTGTATTGTCTGCAGATGTTGGATTTCTGTGAGGGATGTTTGATTGTTTATGATCTACACCTGAGGAGTTCTGTATCAATTAAAACACCTGAGCTCAGAAGCTTAGGGAGGTTCCACTGTCCAGTATGGTGCTGGCTAGGATGGTGGTTCCCTCTGCTGAGGTCTGGCAGTGTTCCCACTTATGAATATGCCTCTGTCTCTCCTGGTGAGCTCCACGGTAGGTGTACAAAGTTGTATTCAGTACTACGTGTATCAGACAGAGCATGTGCAAGAAAAGAACTTGTGGTATTCAAATAACCAGAAATCCTGCATTCTCTGACCTAAAACCTAACTCTCTGGACTGTTTGAGATACTGAACTCTCTTAGTGTGACCTTTCTCAATAACTTCTCTTGCTTTGCTTTTTACTATCTGTAACTCCATTTAATTCCTTGTTCTGGATCCAAGAACCTGGGCCTCTCTGGTAGTTCCCATTGAATCTTAATATCTCCAGATGAGGTCAAAGGATGAGGCTCCCTGGGCATCTTGTGAGTTTCTGGAGAGTTGACGGAAGGCAGAGGTGGTATCTATTTGCCAATGGAATGACTGTATTTGCAGATAAAAAAGGTCTTTTAAGGAGCAGCTATGAGAAAGGTCACTGATGCCCCAGGCTCTTCCATGCTGACTGTGGCCAGCAAGCCCAGATGAAGATTCTGTTTCCAAAACTTGATGTTTAGAAATGCTTTTACATGATATTCCTTGTTTAAATCTTTAGTGGAATTTTCTGTAACCAAATAAAAGCAACCTTTGCCCTTTGTTTTATCTTCTAGAAGGCAAACGCAGTTGCAGTGGTATGTCTTTTCTTAGCCTAATTAATTCAGCTTGGGGCTTTAAATATTTTAATTAGAGTGGCAGCAATCATAAATATTCATCAAATACAAGTTTCCAGGCCATCAAGCTATGGGTCAGGAAGGAAAGATACGGGTGGTTTCCCTTCTATGCACCAAGATACTGTCATGCAGGTCTAAGAGATTCTCTATACCTGAGACTCTGGTGCTCATCTGTAGAAAGACATTTATTGTGGACTTATTGAGTGCTGGCTGACAGGTATGAGGAGTGTGGATGGGACCTGGCGTAGTCAGCTTCAGCTGTCAACTTGACACAAACCTAGAGTCACCCGGGAAGAGGGAAACTCAATTGAAGAATTGCCCAGATCAGTTTGGCCTGTGGCATCCATAAAACATTTTCTTAATTGCTCATTGGTGCGGGAAATCCCAGCCTTCCTGGCACCATCCTTAGGCAGGTGGGCCTGGGTTGTAAAAGAAAGGTATCTGAGCAAGCCATGGAGAACAGGCAGCATGGCTTTATTAGTCTCTGCTTCAGTGCCTGCCTCTAGGATCCTGCCTTGAGTTCCTGCATTAGCTCCCTTTGATGAAGGACTTCCATAAGACAAAATAAACCTTTCCTCCCCCAGGTTGCTTTGGGCTGTGGTGTTTATTACAGAGGCAGAAAAAGCAAACTAAAACAGGATAGGAGGATTCAGAATGAGCAGAGCACATCCTTCTATAAGAAAGGGTATCTTTGTGCCCATCCACCCACCACCCTGTGGCCCAGCCATACCCACATTACTTCATCGATCTTTCTCTGTCCGCATTGTATTAGTTTTCTGGGAAGATGTAAGCAAACATCCTTTCACCCAGATGAGGCATTATTGATGGACCAAGGATTTGGCTCAAGTCCAACTAGATGAGTCAGTGAGTTCACTGCGCTCTTCTACAGTTGCGTGGGTGAGAGGGTACTCACAGGAGCATAGATACAGAAACAGCTGCTTCTGCACTATGTCTCACCCATCATGGATGGTTATAATAGATTATAGAAGCTTCACCATGGGTTCCTACCTTCAGTAAGCCTTTGTTCTGACTCAGTTTTTGTTGCTATAATAAAACACTCTGACCAAAAACAAAAAAACAAAACAAAAACAAAACAAAAAAAAACTAAGTATTTATTCCACTATATAAGTTATAATCCACTATTTTGGGAAGTCAGGGCAGAAACTGAATCAGGAACCCAGAGTCATGTCTGCTTGCCATTCCACAGCAGGGAACTTACTTCACAGCCAAAAGAAGCAATGGAGGATGTTGCTTGCTAGCTGGCTCACAGGATCATGCTCAGACAGCTTCCTTATACAGCCCAGGGTCACCTGCCTAGGGAATGGTGCTACTCACAGTGGGCTGGTTCTTCCTATATCAATTGACAATCACCACCCTCAGGCAGTTCCACAGGCCAACCTGATGTAGGTAGCTCCTCTCTGACAACCATAAGCTGTGTCAAGTTCATAGTTAAAGCTATCCAGGAAGCCTCTATCAGCTTCTAAGACCACATGTGGTTTCGGAGGAGGGAGTGTTGAATAGAATCCCAGATGAGGGTCAATGCTCTACCCTGCTCCTTCTGTCAGGTAGTGTTGACAGCTCTGTTATCACTACCACAGACCTGCCTATCACCTTACTTATTTTATTGCTATGTCTACTGGGCCAAGGGTATTTCTGACATGATGTAACAGGATGGTCATTATGTCTGGAGTAAAAAGCTATACTTCTACAGCATTTATATTATATATCCTAAATTTACATACTCATGAAATGCATGTACATACACTCACACACACACACACATACACACTATATATATATATATATACACACACACACACATACACATATATGTATATATGTGTATATATATGTATATATACATATATAGGTATATGTATATTTAGTGGCTATGCATACATTTTAATACAGGCATAAAGTCATAGAGGTTGAATGTATAGATGGTGAGAGATAAAGGCTCCAGAATTAGTTAAGATGAAGTTAGTTAAGATGAGGCGATTGCAGTATTACACTTTCCTATTCTTTGGTCTGTTTATCCACTCTTTAAAGCATGAGTGTGACAGGCTATTTTAAACACAGATATTTCCCAGCATCTCTATGGCTCATCATACAAAAGGTTTATTCTGACATCGTTAACCTTGTCGACTTGACTGGACCAGGAAGCCACTAGAAGGTTAGTGAAGCACATTGTTGGGGGATGTGGGCAAGGGCGACTCCAGGGAGCTAATGCTAATAATTAATCTAACCAAGAAATCCTTTGATTGATTCATAAAATGATAACAGTTTAGAATGTGGGACCCCATTATAGGAAGCAGGGTCACTAGAGGGGTGTTCTTGAGGTTCTATCTTGTCTGGCTTAGCTCTATTACCCAGATTCCTGATCACCATGATATGGGCACAATGAAGTAAATCAATGAACTCTGATAAACCCTTCTACTTCTAAGTTGCTTTTCTCAAGCACTTGATTATAACACTGAAAATCCCCAAGACATTGGCCAGAATTTCTTCTCTGGGATTGAGGGTCATAGACCAGCCACTGGCTGGATTATATGGGAACTGTCCAGGCAAAGAGGAAGTGAAGATGTAATTAGTTTAAATCTTCAAGATTTTCCACAGAAATGACATAGAGGCAGAGATTCTGATTTTATTGACAAAAGCATGTGCACCCGAGGTTGGGGAGACCAAGGTGTATGGATGTATCAGGGAACTGCAGAGTAAGAAGGGACATCAGGAATGAGCTACTCCTCAAGAGTTGGGCTAACAAAACATTCTCAAATAAGCATCTGTTGCTGTGAATGAAGGAAAAGGCTAAAGGGGCTTATTATCAGAAAGATAACCATTATCCTCATCAGTGTCCTGTGGGGGAGGGTGAGACAGACTAGAGATTCTCATCAAAGAGCACAGTTGAGGGGTTGAAATGAAACAGTAGAATCAATACTTACGGACTCAAAGAAACAAGATAAAAGGAAGAGAATGAAAGGGATGGAAGGAGAGAGGCAGGAGAAAAGAATATCAGGATGTTAATAAGATAAAATGTGTCATATTTTGAGACTTTTCTGTACAATCTTTCAATTAAAAAATATATGTATGGTGTATCACTCTGTGTGAGCATGTATGTGCATGTGTGCAGAAGCCAGAAGAGAGCGTCGGATCCCCTGGAGCTGGGGTTACAGGTACCTGTAAGCTGTGTGATCTGGGTGCTGGGGAACTGAACTGCTGAACCTTCTCTCCAGTGCTGACTGTACAATCTTTGATGACTGCTCCAGGTTGTCATCTTGATCAGATTGTAGAGTCACTGAAAAGTGAACCTCTGGGAGGTTCCTCTGAGGAGGATGGACTGAGGAGGAAGGACCTTTCCTGGGTATGGCTGGCACCACCCCACATGCTTGAATCCTAGAATTAATAAAAAGCAGAGCACAGCATTCATCTCTCTTAGCTTCCCGACTGTGCATACAACATGACCAGCTGCCTCATGCCTTCCTCACAAGGCTGGACTGTACAATCAACCAAACATAAGACAGAATTAACCCTCTCTTTCTAAAACTGTTTTTGGTCAGGCATTTTGTCAAAGCAACGTAAAAAGTAATTAGTAGTAATCTATTACCTAATACTGTGTGTTACTGACTGGTCTTCACTCACAATACAGTTCCACGAACTCTCCACAGAAGAGGACGGACCATTGAAGGAAAATTGAGAGAGATTAAGAAAAATGAACTCAGTAGTTTTTCTACCGCTTTTAAGACTCTCATAGAACACGGCTTATGTATGATAAAGTTTATTTTAATAATAAAAATTAAAGAAATTAAAACTTAGAAAAATTAGAGAAAGCAAAATAACAATGTGCACACTGGGGAAACAATTACAAGGCTTCCCTCCTTCACACAGACTTTTCTCTAACTCAAATAATAAAAGCCTTCAGGCTTTCTGATCTGCAGGTGTCAAACATACATCAAAAGGAGAACCAATGCAAGAGTGTTCATCCCCTCCCAGCTACAGGACTCTGATCTTCAAGGTTAATTTTAGTGAGTAGTCTTAGCACAATAGTTTAACAAATGAATAGCTGATCCTTGGTCTGCATACATACTGTTAAAGGAGGAGGACATTCAAGGGTGAATTTTCTATTTGTGTTTTCAAGCTTGCTGACCTATCGTCTAGACTCTTCGTTTCTGATCTCAACTATGGCTCTGTTTCCATGGGAAAGTCAGTTTAACCAAGAAAAATTTTTATGATATGTCCACTAAAAGCATGAATAGTTCTCACATGCCAAAACTTGAAGGTTAGTTTGCAATTACTTAGAGCTGAGATGGCAGTGTCCCTCTCCCCGTCAGCCCAGGAATTGATTTGAGTTCAAACTATTAGGCCAAATAGACAATATTATTGATGAGAGGCTTTTGTCACCATACAGTAAAGATGAGAAAGGGGGAAAGCAGTTGGTGGGCTTCAGGTTCCCAGTAAAGGGAAGCTGATTATGTCTACTGCTTGGGTATCATTGACCCTCAACATAATACCTCATTCTTCTTTGGTGATCGGCAGAGAACTGGAGATTCTAGGCTCATTTTCTAAATTGACTCCTCATTGAAGGAAGCTTCTCATCTCCCTTCGCCCTCTCATGGGACCTCCAGCTGATCCAACCACCTCTGAGGTTTCCAAAGCCCCTGACAGGAGAGCAGCATCCCTAGGGTTCCTCAAGTTGCTCACTTTTGTCTTCTAGCATGAAACAGCAGAGATAGCAGAGCTCCATCCCTATCATCTTACCCTTGGCTTTTCTAAGGTGAGGACATTAAAATATGTCCCAGCTTCATATTGGCTTTTAGGAATCCACTCCATTTGGTCAGAAGTACACAGGTGCTGGGAAGATCTGGGACAGCCATCAGCAGGTACAGTGCGTCTGGAGACACCGGTACTAATCCAGGGAGACTGAGTCTCTTTTGATGTGGACTGAACCGAAAAGATAATTACAACAGCAACCCAAGCACACGTGCAGGGAGAAATCTGACTTTAATTGATGTCTCCAGAGTCACTTGCTCACCTGGGCAGATAACAATATCGCCGGTGTGTTCCAACCCATGCTAACACCGTACGTGAATGGTTGTCTTTATTCTTCTGAACACCAGAGTATTCCTTTAGAAATGCCACAGAAGAGAGCAAAGTCATCATTTAAAGTTTAGGCATTTTGATTGATTCCACAATGAATTCAGAGCAGCAGAGCAAAGCAGGTCTGGGTTACTGAACAAACAGTTTCAACTCGATCTTGGACGTGCACACCGCTGTTCATGCGGGAAACTGTCAGATGGGTTGTTTCACTCGAGACACTGGCTACGTGCACAGAACGCGCTCTGTGTGTAGGAAAGTTATAGGGATTTCTTTACCTAAATGTAGTTCCCAATGTATGGATGCGAGTGTTACTTCACGTGTGTTTTGTGAATGCTGGAAACAGCCTTCACGGCATGCTGTGGTTTTATCCCCCCTGCGCTGTTGGTTATCTGAATGGCTGTTGTGTGTTTAGTCTGAAGTACCCCCACTCACCCATGTTTTGAATGTTTAGTCTTTGCTTGCAAAGTTGTTTTGAAGGCTGAAGCACCTTCAGGACGTCGAGCTTGATTGGCAGAAGTAACTGAGTTGTGTTTAGTATGCCTTGATCTGTTTTTTCTTCTTCCTGGTCAGCCACCATATAAACAAGCTACCAATTCCCAACCCTGGCACCAAAGAGGTGCCACTAGCCTTCCTGGATATAAAGAGCTGAAATATCTCTGAAACCATGAGCCTAAATCAAGCTTTCCTCCATTATTTTTGCCAGATATTTGTTCACAGCTATGCAAAAGGTAACTAACAAGATGCATAGTTTATATGTGTTCCCCTATTGGCTTAGGAGTTGCTTGACAGTTCAGTTTGGTCAGGAGGAAGAAAATGGAAAGAAGATGAGAGAGTAAAATGAAGTAGAAAAGATGCTACGGGATGGACAGCTTACAATAAATCTTTTTGACACTGCCCAAGTATTCTAGAAGACCAACCAAAGTTCAAGAAATATTCTCTATGAGCCACCATAATGATGATGGGTAACAAATAGCCCCAGCATTTATCACTGTGCACAACACTGGGGCTACGTATTCAGCTGTGCTACTCTGGCTGGATTGGCACGAGGCTCCTGTATTATCTGAGGCTCATGCACATGCACACAGGCTCTTATCCAATGGTCAGACTCATGGTCAGACTTATGTGAGCTCTGCTTCCCCTCCATACACACATACACACACACACACACACACACACACACACACACACACACACACTTGTTTCATACTAGAGGATTCAAGAGAAGAAGCAGAGCCATCCAAGATGCCCTGAGACTTGAGCTATTAAAGGAAAATTACCATCTCTACTTTTGCCAATAACCAAAGCAGGGGGTTGTAAGGTCATACTGCAAAAAGGTTGAAAATTAGATTCTCTAAGAACCACAGGCTGAAGGTGGCTGCCCATCCTTGTGTACAGACAGGACAGCTTCTAGCAGTGTGAGAAGCATAGGACTGCAGTTATTGCAGAGGAGTGGTCAGTGCAGATTGAGTGGTCCCAAAATACAGATGGATGAGACAGTAACAGAGATGTATTCACATCCATGCATTATATGCTTACATTTTTTACGTATTTGCTTCAGTTTCTTCGCTTGGCATTTTAATTGACTGGACTTTGAGCAATCCCAGGTTCTTATGGAAGAATTTTCCTCTCCCCATGGCATCTGGGCTCTATCCATGCAGTAGAATTTCTTGACTCTCCCGCTGTAAGGCTCATCCATCTGTCACTAACCAGCACTGGCATTTAACTGTCTCTGTTTAACAAAGAACTAACTAAAAGCATAATTTTTCCTGATACTGATCACTTTTGCCTTGGCAAAAGGTCTACAACATAGTAGGAATTTAGTAAATGTTTAAAACTGTTTTGACTTGGGGATAGAGAGATGGCTCAGTGGTCAAGAGCAATTGCTTCTCTTGCAAAGAACTGAGTTTGGTTCCCAGCACCCATGTCAGTTACAAATGCCTGTCACTCCAGCTCCAGGGGGATCTGGCTCTCTCTTCTGCCACCTATGGGTACAGTCACATGCAGTCACATGCACAGACACATGGAGATACATAAATAAAATAAATCTCTAATAAATTTGAAAAACCAAGGATTTTTTTTTCAATAAATATGTTGTCTTTTATCATCTCTTCATTTCTTTTTTTAAATTTATTTTTCTTCTCTCGTACAATACATATCAACACCCCTCCCTTAATTCCTCCCAGCTCCCTCCCATCTTCCCTCCCTTAATTCCTCCCAGCTCCCTCCCATCTTCCCTCTCCTCCTATTATAAATGGTCCCCATCCTCACCCACTCATCCCCACCCCTGCTTTTCCCCATAGAAGAGAGCAGTTCTTCCAGGGTTACTGCTCAAATGGGGCACAACAAAATGTGACAAGGCTAGGCACTAGTCCCTACTTGAGGGTAGACTGGGCAACCCAGCTGGAGGAAATGGGTCCCAGGGGCAGGTAAAGCATCAGAGAACCCCCACATACACTCTAGCCTGTAGGTTCTCTACAAGAACACCAAGCCAGACAACCACATGACATATCTAGAAGACCCTGCGGGTTCTTTGTCTGACACTTAAGGATCTGAGGAGCCCCAAGAGTGCTGGTCCATTGACTCTGTGTGGCTTGTTCTCCTGATGTCTTCAACCTCTCTGGTTCCCCATATCCCTTTTCCCCATCTTCTGAGAGTTTTCCGGAGCTTTGTATGATGTTTAGTTCTGGGCCTCTGCATCTGCTCCTGTCTGCTGCTGGAGGAAGCCTCTCTGATGAAGATTGGTCTGGGTACAGTTCTAAGAGAAGAGCAGGATACAATTAGAAATCATCTCCTGGCTATCCAGTCTCTAGTTCCTGGCCTACCCTGCAGAATCAGGCATGGTTCTCTACTTTGGGGTGGGGTGCTGAAAGGACGTTTTTCTATGTAGTTCATTTGGTACAGGGCCTGGCACATTGTAGGCACTCAATAAAATTTTTAAAAGTTTGTTTTTTGGAGTAACAGCTTCTTACAGAGCTTACAAGAGCTTCTTTTGGCCAGCTGATATACGTCCAAGGCTATAAGAATATTACCTACTTGCCATTCGTGTTATATTCATTGTATCCACAACAGCATCTAGTTAAAATTATTAGTGCATCTACTCTTGGTTTTATAAAAAGCCTGGATTAACTTTCCCACTGGATTCTAAATAAATAATAGTTTGCATTTCTAAATAGTTCTAAATAATAGTTTGCATTTTCCGAGAGTGGGAAAGCATTTGACACACTTGAACTTTGGAAACACTTCTATTTGTCACGTACAGAATCCAGCCTTTCAGACCAGCAAACGCAAAATGTGGAACGGCCAGAGCTGAACTCACAGTGTATGAAACAGGATGAACCTTTGGGCTAAGTAATTTGATTTCTAAACATGCACCTATTTCATGTCTCCTTATATTAAATCATTCACGGAGAACGTGTTGTTATTAAATAAAACAGTTCCTGATGATGATCAGTAAACCCATAGTGATTTTCTCATTCACACTTGTCTGGGAAAACGTGTGCTGAAAGATATGTGGTTCTTACAGTTAGGAGAAAGGGTATGTGGGTGCTGATGCTTTTGTGATGCAAAACAGGAGGTGAGAGGACGGAGTTTATTCTGGAGTCAAATATGAGTGCAAATGGCCTGGGAACACAGGTTTAGGCTACCCTAAAGGTCATGTTCCAATGTGGAAGCAGTTTCATGAGGTTTTATAGAAACATATCAAAGACAGTGATAAAGACACTTTTGAAATACATTGGTGGAAACATTGGAGAGGCCATTAGAGCCAAGAGGAGAAATCTCAGCTTATAGGGCTCAGATGTTATCTGGTGACTTTCTCATCTTTGGCATTAGTGAAACGTAGTGGCCTGATACGTTAATACATTTCAAAAGGTTTTGATCTGCTAGTCACAGGGCGGTAGGTCAAACACAGAGGTGGGAAGGAATGGCTATTTAAATGTCTGAAACTAGTCCAAGGTAAATTATAATTAGACTCTAGATCTGCAACAGTCCAACCTCCCCTCATCAATGTAGGTCTAATTAGCCAATCATCCGTAGCAGACACAGCCTCTTTCCAGGAATTCTCCTTCTCATTTTGGACGAATGCGACACCTATCCAGGATAGGAATGAACCATGAAGTCACAGAAGCCACAATGGATAAGATGAGGAGGACAGCTAGGATTGGCTGTTACTCTATTGTACAACGAGGGAGGTGACCACTGAGTTCAGGACTCAGAGACACCTCCTCCATGAGCCAGCTGCCTTAGCCTGGTGTAAGCTTTGTACCTTTCCCTCGACCAGGTACATGTGCAGTCTTTAAAATGCATCTATTTTTTTTAATACATAAGTGCTTGCGTGCATATGTGTGTGCCACGTGTGTACAGTGCCCACAGAGACCTTCAGAGGGTATGGATCCCCTGGAACTGGAGTTATAGATAGTTGTGATCCACCATGTGAGAACTTGGGACCTCACCCAGGTCATCTGGATCGGCAGCCATGGCCCTTAACCTCTGAACTATCTTCCCAGACTCAACATGTATTCTTCACACCCAGGAGTTTTACCTTATAGTAGAAAATATCTACACACGCCAAGGGAAGTTCAGTTTCTTCTCTTCATTCTGCTCTAGGTTGTGCTTATCACATTGGTACACAGATCAAATGTAGCCAGACCTTCTCGCCGGATTACGGAATCATCAGGTACAACCACAGACATTGAGAGTATTGCTACTTTAGGGAAACCCCAAGATGCATGAAACTCACGTAGGTGGAAACTGAAGACTGAGGAGGCATAAAGAGTCTCCCGAGACCAGATAGAAAGATAATGAGAAGGGAAGGGAGCCCTCACTGTGGGTCTGATTTAAGTCTCTTTCTATCTAGGGATTTCAGCGCAGTTGGGGCTAGAAAGATGGCTTAGTGGTGGGTGTGAACTCTTGCTATGCAGGCATGAGGATCTGATCAAATCCCATGTGAAAAGCCATGAGTGGCCCAGTGCTATGAGGGATAGAGGCAGGAGGATCACTGGGATTTGCTGGCTGCCGCTCTGCCTCAAGGTTCATTGAGAGAGATCCGCTCTCAAGGAATAAAGTGTAGAACGATAGAGCAGGTCACCTGCCATCCTCTTCTGACCTCCATGGATGAATGGTTGTGTGCACCTGCAGATGCACATACGCTGTACATGCATACGCTTTACACACACACATTACTCATTCACAAGAATCTTAACATTTTCCATGAAGATTCCACAGAGACAATATTCTTTTCATATATAGATATTTAATGTTAAAATGGTAGTGCCCCAGGAGTAAGGTCTTGAATGTGTATGACCTTGGGTAGAGCCTCATACATTTTCTGGAAATCTCAGACAAGGCTACTACCTTTGTTTATTGTGAAGACATCGTACCTTCTTCCAGCATTGTATGTTCTACAGCTTTCCACTAACAATTGTTCTTCTGTCAAGCACCCCCTCAAGGAACCATTCTGTGACCCCTTGTAGGTTCCTTAGCAACAGTTGGAAGGTAATAGCTTCAGACCCTGCCAAAACACTATACACAGCTGTTGTAAAGACTTCAGCATAGGGTCACGGCTATCCTTCAGCATGTGGACGGCTCGTCTTCCCAGGCACTTGATTCACAAATTTATTTCTCCATACTCAGGCAGAAGCAGTGACTCTCTGCCCCATTGGCTCCTGACCATGGGCGGTGCATTCTTTGGGGATAGCATCCTTCCTGCTTGGGATCCATATTGATTAGGCAGATGCTACTGGAAACTGCAGCACACTTACTCCTGGTAAATCCTGCTCAGAGGATCGCATGAGCAACAGAACAGATGGCTGCTTCTTTGGTGGAAGCCAGAAGTTGTTGGCTTATGTTTAAGAGATTGAGCATAAAATGCAGCTAATCATCCGATGTTAGAGTCATACGCAGTAGGACGCACAGAGACTGAGAGTCTTTGTGGACCGAAATTGTTGAGAGAACAAATGAGATTTTATCTCTAGTTCCCTATCCCCATCCGAATTTGGAGGTAAGCAGTTACTAAATGGAAAGATGATTTACTACAACTAAATATAACGCTCTCTCTCTGGCTTTCCCCCCTCTCTCTGTGTCTGTGTGTCTTCCCCTCTGTGTGTGTGTGTGTGTGTGTGTGTGTGTGTGTGTGTGTCTTTCTTTGTCTTTGTCTCTCTGTCTCTGTCTCTCTCCTTTTCACACACACACACACACACACACAGAGGTGAATCTGAATGAGTTAAATTTATAGATGATAAAAGTAAACTGAACATCTTAAGCTACACCACTGTCTACAAAGCACCTTTAACTCTTGGTTTTCAGTTTCTTTTTTTTTTTTTTATGTTACTTTTGATAAAGTTTCCCTTCTTGTCCAAATTCTCCTAGGCTTCTTGAAGTCCATGAGAACCATAGATTTAAAAAAGACACACACACACATACACACACACACAAATGGCTTGTCTATCATCACTCTTGACAATTAAATAAATTCTACAAAGCTCCCACCTGGTCAAGTCTTCCCAACCCCTTAGGTTTCTTAAAGATAAAGTTCAACTCCTATATTTGGTTGTCCGTTTGTTTTTGTTTTCCCAGTCAAGTTCTGCAGTAAGCCTCTGCCACCCTTTTTCTTTGAGCATTTATCTAGAAAGCTCACAAAGATCAACTTCTTCTCTGCCTCTTCTAAAGCGAGACTCTCCCAGGCTCCCCCTGCACCCACAGCCAAGTCCTCTGTGAAGGCCTTCCCTTTATAGCATCCATCAAGACTGCTGCTTCTTCCCAGTCTCTGCAGTAGGGAAGGGCCTGCTTTAAATAAGAGCCAATTAGCAGACACAGGTGCCCTAATTACACCGAGCATCTCCTCCACGTGCTTGCTATTTTCGTTTTGAACACCCCAGCATGCGAACACCTCCTACCTTTGATTCCATGGAATTGAACCCCAGTTCTTACCAAAACTCCATCTCTTCTAATGCAGCTGTCCCAATAAAATTGGTGGGTTTTTTTTTCCATTTTCATAAGTGCTTTTGGCAATTGAAACATAGTAGGAAGTCAAATAAAAACAGAATGAACTGATGCTATTTTTGGAGGTTTTATTTTTTGTCTCATACATAATGCTTTGTCTGGGCATCTGTTTTCTTTTCTGTTTTAGTTTTTGTTTTGTTTTTCTCTACAGGTCTTTTGCTTATACATTGTGGTTTCTGATTTTGTGTATGTAGGGGATTTCTATGCACACCAATGTGTATCTCTCTGTGTCTATATGTATTTCTTGTGCTTTTTCTTTGGCTCTTTGGCTCTTTGTTTTTGTTTGTTTTGTTTTATTTGGGTTTGTTTGTCTTTATTTTATCTTGCTGTACTATTACTTTTTCTTTTTCTAGAAGCATATTTGCTTTCTACAGAGAGAGAGAGAGAGAGAGAAATAGAGAGAGAGAGGAGAAAAGAATGTGATTTGGGTAGGTGGGGAGATGGGGAGGAGCTGGGAGGAGTTGGGGGAGGGGCAAGCTTAATCAGAATATATCTAAATGAAAAACTCTATTTTCCAAAAAAACAAACAAAAACAATAAATGTAAATAAGAAATAAAATCCACTACTTTATAATAAAAACCAAATAAAACAAAACAAGACACCTTGCTAAACGCAGACTTATTAAAGGAAATAGCCTGGCTTCCTTCTTTGAAACACTGCAAGATTCAAATTGCATAATGTTGCTCAGTGAAAAAGCAGAGTGAAGAAATGGCTGCAGAACCTTGATGGTAGTTTCAGGGTCTGGGCTTGTCAGCAAATCTTCTGAGCCCAGGGTTCTTTTCTGGGTCTTAATTCCCAGAATGAAATGAAGATCTTCCCTTATCTGCTCAGTAAGGCTTAGAGACAGACTCCTGCTGCTATCCCTTTAAGAGAGTGTCAACAGACTAGGGAGACAGATCTGGCTTAAGACTGCTTCTACTCATACATGGGGACCTCAGTTCTGCTTCCAGCATCCACATTGGGTGCTCACAGAGGCTCTAACTCCAGCTCCAGGGATCTGTCACCTCTGGTTTCCGAGATTACCTGCACTCACACAGACACATACATAAACATAATTAAAAATAATATAAATAAGCCTTGAAATAAGAGTATGTTAACATACCTTAAAAGTCCTTTTATTTTAGCTCAAACTCTTTGGAAAAACTTACCAGGCTTTAGCCAAGGTGCACGGATCTTTCTGATTCAGAGTGTACTTGGCTCACTATAATACTAAACAGAACATGCCCAAAAACATTAGTTTCTGCCATCTTTCTTCAATCAATATGTGTTTAATGACTTTGAATTGAGTATGCTCAGAACTGTGTTAGCCATCTTTAAATTTTTAAAGCATGTGATTAATGATATTAAACTGAGAATGTTCAAGAATGTATGCTTTAATCTAAGCATGCTCACAAACTTGCCTGCCCTGCGTACACTTACCTGTACGAATATGTATCATATCTCCAAATAATTTACCCCCACCCCTGACCCCATGCTTCCTCTCTGTAAGGTGAAAATCGCTTGTCAAGCAACACCCGTGTTCTTTCTACTTGCTACAAGTAATGAACAGCTCTCTCTTCTTTGATTTTCTGGTTACGTTCTTTGACTTTACACTCATTAACAGGGTGGCCCAAATGACTGGTGACATCATAGACTCTAGAGGGACACCTGCTAAATTGTCACGATATTATTAAACCGCCTTCTGAATATTTATGTCTATACCCATCAATTTCTGTTGCTTTTATCCTTGCAGAGAGAAGCTTCTCATTGCAGTGGGTAGTGGTTAATGCAGAGATCTAATACTGTTCACTGTATTAGGAATTAGTGACCATTGAGCATTCAGCCACAGCTTGGTGTATATACATGTGTCTACACATGCAAGGCTGAGAGAATATCAGGGAAGAGGGGCCAGGGGGATGAGGAGAAGGGCTGTGAAATTCCATCCTCTGGACAAGACATAGCTGCTGCATGCATGCACTCATAGTAGCTGAGGTTGCATGTGTAAGACCAGGCCAGTAGAAATGCCAACATGGATAATGGAGAGACTCCTGAGGCTCTACCCCTCAGTGGGAGATCTTCTGGTTCATAATAGCTGCTGAAGGGTAGAACTTCTTTCTTTCTTTGGGGATGTGGCCCCAGTAGGTTGTCCATTTCCCAGTAGACAGTCCCATCATATGGTCGTCACTAACTGGGCTCCCTGGGCGGCTATTAATATCAAAGAGGACATGAACTAGGGAGGGGAACTGGTTGGTGGGTCCCAAAGGAAGTTCAAGGGAGACATTGTACATTGTATGCGTGTACACAACTTTCATAGAATATGTACAGAATAGCATTTAAAAAATAAAAGAGGAAAGCCCATTGTGTTTCGTTGCTTTTCCTGAGGGGTCCCTTGGGGTCCCTTCCAGCTGTGGGGCTCTGGAATTTTATGTGATGCAAGGATCCTGATACTGAGATTAGTCATCATAGGATCTGTGGTTTGTATTCACAGGATAAACCCACCGCCGTCTTCATGTTGGCTTCACAGCTGATAACCTCATTCTGCACGGCACGCCAGGCTGCATTGCGCACTGATGTGCTTCCTCCCTCATCGCCCACAACTGGTTAAATTCTAAGTATGTCTTGGCCTTGGAGTGATTGATCAATTAGCTCCTCAGGCTTTTGTCAACCCTGCTTTTACTGTCAGCTAGCTTTGTTTGACTTCTCAGCTTCCCAAAATGAATTCTTTGGAAGATTAACTAATTAAACTAACAAATCCCTCATTTAGGATTTGTTTATTTCTCAAAAGGCTTTAAGGAGAACTTGCTCTTTATAGATCACTAATCAAATGCTCAATTATAGGAAAGAATGCGGCTGGGCCAGAGACATTTCTCAGTGCTTAAGAGCACCGGCTGCTCTTGCAGGGGACCAGGGTTCAACTCCCAGCACCCACATGGTGCCGCACAACCATCTGTAACTCCAGTTGCAGGTGACCGGACGCCTCTTTTAACCTCTGAAGGCATTGCATACATGACAATGAACATTCATACATTCAGGCTCATACACATACACATTAAATAATAAATAAGCAAACATGGTTTGTCGTGGCCAGCAGGTTTACTCTGAACTGAAGCATTCCTTCAAGGAGTGAGGAGGGGAGGAGGCGTTTGAGCCTCAGGAGGTAAAGGAAAGGTGGATGCCTAGGAAAAGAGAAACTTGGAAGATCTTTAAAGGATCCTCCCCAGCAGTCAAAGGAGAAAAGTGCAGAGGAAGGAGAGTCTCAGACTGTTGAGCTGTCTGCAAGCTGGGCAGAGAGCACCAGGTTTGAAGCTTTCATGAGTTCTCACTTCTGTTGGGGTGGGCTTTCTGGTGATGCAGCTGCGTTGGGGTCATCTCTGTTCCTGCAAATAACTCTTTACCCATACTCCTGTTAATAACCCCAAGAAAAACACATTGGCTCACCAAATTGGACATTGGTGCTATCATTACTTTGATCTGTTGTGGGTTCCCTTTCTGGGATGACTAGACATCTGTGTTGTATCTTCCCAAGAAAAGTCTGTCATATAACATATAGACAGACCATAACCCCATTCACGTCAGGCAGGAGACAGGCAGAGCTTCTGTGGCTACTGGTTATACTATGATGAAATCTCTTGTTCAGACACATGGATCAGGAGATTCATGCATTGTAACAAATGCTACCTATCAATTGCAGGTGTGGGTAAACCCAATCTATCACCAACATCAGACCCAGGTGTTACTCTCTGAGCCCTTCCATGTCTTTGTCTCTGTGACCCGCTTGATGATATTTGCCTCTAGGGGAGTTAAGTAATACACTCAGCTTCAAATTTTCATATGTAAAATGTAAAAACAAATTTTCATATATAAAATGTAAAAAGAAATTACCAAGTCAGGTGATTATTGAATTGCTGTGTGGAATCACCCGTGTCTGGCCCATGACTTATGCCCAATTACTATCAGCTCATTTCCAAAATTCTCAGTTGAAGAGAAGGGTGAGACGAAGCGAAGCAGATCTGCCATCGACTGAGGACAGATTCTCAAGGACAAAGACACACAACTGTATTAAATGTTAATGACATTCATTATAACATTATGCTTTCTTGTTTCTGGGAAAAAAATGTATGACAGTAATGTATTAAATACAGGCAATTTAGAGCAAAGAAAACATTCTTCCTTTGCTCATTCTTTGCTACAGCCATTCAGCATCTAATCTTCAGAATCGTCTCAAGAAATGGTTCAGGGAGAATGGCAGAAATACCAGACTTGGCAGTGGAGGTCCTTTCCCATAATGGCGTTTGAGAGGAATGAGGTGTGAGGATGGTGGGCATGAGAGAGGAGAGGGAGGGTTTCCATGCCTCCACTCTCATCTGCCAGATCTCTTGAGTGTTTGATCATCCTCAAGACAATTTCCCTGAGATATGATGTCTTTTCAAATGGCAGAAGTGGGCTAGCAAGATGCCCAACTTGTCAAGCTGCTTCTCCCAAGACTGACAACCTCAATTCAACCTCCAGGACCCACACGGAGGAAGAGAACCAACTCTAGCACCTGGTCCTCTGAGTTTCTCAAACGTATCATGGTGCACACACCCCTCACACAAAAGAAATAAATGTAAAAGTATTAAATCTGAGTAGATGTAGGCTTCATATTTTTTCACATAGGCTTGTGATATTATATTTATGAAAAATACCTCTGAGATAATTGTTAAAAAACACTTTCCAAATTTTAGACTAAAGCCTCATGTAATCTAAACCTTGACATCAAGCATTGTTATTATCTAGATTTATTTCCATATCAGTGAGGTATCTATTTTTTAACTTCCATTCCTGGAATTCAGTCCTCATAATTCACTTTGAGTTAAAGTTGGAGTAGAGGAAAAGTGCTGATTTAAAAAAAATAAATAAATGTATCCTGGTATATCCATTGCTCCGTGCCACGCCTCCTAATTCCATTTTGGTTAAGGGTAAACTTTGTGGAAATTACTTACTTCTATTTTTTATTCTTGGGGTTGAGCCAGAACCTCTCATATGCTAAGCGTATGTTTTATCACTAAGCTATATTTCTAAACCTTATTCTGGGATTTAAATCAATTACTATTCAAGGACATTTGCAAAAGTTGACTAGACCGTTTTGCATATCATTTACTTCACATCAGTAAGCCTTTAATTCAGAATATGAGGCTCCTATGATAATAATGGGGAAAACAGTGTTAATGTGTACTGTTATTTTAAACGAGGTTTTCTTTTTATTTACTTCAATTTATGTACATTGGTGTTTTTCCTACACGTACGTCTGTGTGAGGGTGTCGGATTCCCTGAAACAGGAGTTACAGAGAGTTGTGAGCTGTCATGTGGGTGTTGGGAATTGAACCTGGATTCTCTGGAAGAACAGCTCTTGACTGCTGAGTCATCTCTCCAGCCCCAGGATGAGTATTGTTTTAAATTAAAGTGACAGTCACCTAATTGTTCCTGATAGATCTCTTCAAGACTCAAGCAAGTTGTGGTGGTGATGGGTCATGGTGATAATGATGACAATGGTAGTGATGATTACTCTGATGGAGATGATGGTGAAGATGATGATGATGTCGACATTGGTGATTATAATGGTGACAGTGACGTTGATGTGTATCTTAGGGTTTCTGGTGTTGTGATAAAACACAATGACCAATAGCAACGTGGGAAGGAGGAGAGTTATTTCAAATTATATTTCCAGGTAACAGTTCATCACTGAGGGAAGTTAGGGCAGGAAGTTGGAGATAGAAACTGAAGTTGAAGCAGAAACCATGGAGGGATGCTTCTTACTGGGTTGTTCAGCCTGATTTCTTATACTATCCAGGGACACTTGTGCAGGGGTAGCGCACTTCTGGTGAGCTGGGCCCACCTGTATCAACCATTAATGAAGAGCATGCCTCACAGGCTTGCCTATAGGCAGACCTTTGTGGATTCATTTTCTCAATCAAGAGTCCCCCTTCTGAAACAACTCTATCTTAGGTCAAGTTGCTATAAAACTAGCCAGCAAAACGGTGCTGATGATGGTGATGATAGTGATAATGATGGAGATAATGATGGTGATGGTGGTGCTGATGATGGACGTAATGGTGGTGGGATAATGTAGCAGTATCAAGGAATGTGACAGTAATGAGGGAAGGTTCAAGTGAATGACTCTGTGGCTTTTGTCTTTTATCTATCGAGCTAGAAAAGCAAGTGTATCTCAGAGTTCTGATGGCCAGAACCATGAACATTATGTGAAACCTCACTAAGATGGACCTGTAGTCTCGCAATCTGGGAGTAGGGTCGAACCCTTGAAAGATGTGTTTCAATAAACCATCAAGCAATGTCTGCATGTACTTAATTCAGAGCAACAGTGGTTAAAGTGATGTGGTAACGAGTCTAGATTGTCAGTGACTTAAAATAGCCAGGGTTTATTACTTTCCAAGTTCCTCCAGGGCAGTCCCGCAGGGGCTGAAGCTGATGAAGCAGCCTGGTGGAGTGCTGGTTCTAGTCTTGGCAGAGGACGACAGAATAAGGAAAATGATTCTTTTGCTTCCACCTGTCTCTTCGGATCACTTGTAAGACGTAAGGCAGATAAGAACCTCTGCACACCCTGTCACGTGTCACAGCACAGTGGAGGGAGCGTGTCTGGTAAACATGACACTAGGCAAGTTTACTCTTCTGAGGACACCACAGGGTGTACTTTCAGAAACTACGACAGCTACAACATCATTAGACAATATAGCTTTGTGAACTCACCGTTGTCGTGTGGCTCATCCTTAAAACATAGCTCTGCCCAGTGCAACTGTCGATTAACCCTCTCAGTCATACAGCTTCTGCCAACAATGTCTCTTTGCTCACAGATTTGCTTTGCAGACACAGACACATTTTTCTCCTTTCCCTTCCGTACAAAGTAATCATTATCTAGAAAGAGAACGCAGATTCATGCTTGGTTACTGCTTGGGCTTGTTTCTCGAGTCCTGGCGATGCCAGATCCTAACATCATTTCTTCTGAGTTGATTGATTTATATTTGTTTTTGTTTTTTCTTGAGACAGGTTTCCTTGTTGTAACGCTGGCTGTCCTGGAACTCACTCTGTAGACGAGGCTGGCCTCGAACCCTCAGAGATCCGCCTGCCTCTGCATCTTCAGTACTAGGATCAAAGGCGTGCGCCACCACCACTCAGCCACCCTTCCGAGTTTAAATAGATGATCATGTTCACTTCCCACATTATGCTATTTTAATGTCACTCTTCAATTATAACAAACAGATACTGGCCGTCTTTATGGAAACAGCAATCTTAGCACCAATAAAATCCTCATTGGCTTGTTCTTTCTAGAAATTTCCACAAAAAGGTGTTGAGGAGTTAAGTGAAGGTCATCAAAAGTCTTTTTAGACGGCTCACCAGAAGAAAAGGGCCATGTCCATGAAAGGACAGCTGTAGACAGATTCAGGGGCTCTTTTGCATTTTGATAGTGTTACATCTTATCTTCTGCTAGGATAACTGGTTATTCCTTGGACCTTAGTGACACTGAGGTATAGCAATATTAATATTAATTAATTAAAATTAATTAATAAATTAAAATTAATATCCTCAAGTCACCTCAGGGGCAGTGGTGGCATTTTAACACCTTTGCCACAGGGTGTTTCCAATATCACTTTACAGATACAGATTCAAGAACCCACTGGAGTTTCCTTTCTGACATCTCACAACTTAAGGATGGCAGAAAGCCCAGTTCAGCCCCACTTGTCCTGAGCCTGTGAAGTAGATACAGTAGATACAGTCTTCTGTGGAGACACCTCATCTTCAAGTTATCTGAATAATCAGGTGACTCTATCTTCAAAAACACTGTAGTCATAAACATTGACGAAAGTACCTCTTGAGACACACATAGATCTGATTAAAGGATTATTTATTATCTGCCCATGATACCACAAGTGCTTTATGTTTACTTGTGTCTACTTATCATCTATCCATCCACTTATTACCTGCCTAACTGTCTGCCATTTATCAATCCATTTATCATGTATCTACGTATTGATTTGCCTATCTCTCTATCTCTCTATCTCTCTATTTATTGCCTATCTATCTTTGTTTCTTTCAGTCTCTTTTTTCCTATACTCATTCCTTGAGTGTGGTATATGCATGTGTGTGTGTGTGTGTGTGTGTGTGTGTGTGTGTGTGATGCTCAACCAAGAGTTTCCATGTGGAGGTCATAGATCTACCTCAGGTATCTTTCTCTGTTGCCTTCAATCTTATTGTGTGAGATGTGGTCTCTCACTGAACCTGGAGCTCACTGATTGGCTACATTAGTTTATTAATATGTCCCAGAGATTCACCTGTCTCCCTGCAACCTCTTGATGTTATAGATGCATACAACCATGACAAGATATTTTTATCGTGTGTGTGTGTGTGTGTGTGTGTGTGTAGGTAGGTAGGTAGGTATGTGTACATGAACGTTGGTGCCTATGTAGACCAGAGGCTTGGGATTTTCTGGAGCAGGAGTTACAGGCAGTTGTGACCCAACTGACGTAGGTGCTGGGATTCATACTCTGGTTCTCTGGAAGAGCAAGTACCCTTAACTACTCAGTCATCTCTCCAGCCCCAGACACACCCAGTTTTAACAGAAGAGCTGAGATCTTCTCTCAACCCCATGCTACCGCAGCAAGCACTTTACCCACTGAGCCATCTCCCTGGCTCCTCACCATGTCATTTAAATTTAGCGTCACCTGTTTGATGGATTCATTGCCAATTTTAAATCCTACTTTGTCTTTTAAATTGACAGATGAAATTGTATGTATTTCTCATCTATATGATGAAATCAAAGCTTCACAAAGGCCCGACCACATATAGATGGGAAATAATAGTGTCGATTAATTTCCAAAGAGGCCCTGGGAAATAAAATGAGCTACAATTTGGGTCCATGTTTTTTCTAAGGATGGAGGAATTTCACTGACATAAAATATTAAATAGCTCTGAGTCATATTTAAAAAGCTCCTTCCTGCTCAATTATCTTTTAATTCTTCCAGTGGCATCAAGAAAAAAAAATCTCATTTGTTGCCAGAATATTTTTTATAATTTATCCAACATTAGTTAATCTCTACTTTTTAATTTTCAACAAGGAAAAACTGGTAATTAATGAGAAAATCAAGAATTTGTAATATTGATGGGCCCAATGTGGGTGTTCCACGGTTACATTTAGTATTAGGATTGGGGTGCAGGTATTTCATTAACACAAAATGATAATTTTCTCTTAAATTACACTTTGTATTTAAGAAGTACATTAGACACATGACTGATACAGTTACTAATTGTGGGGGAAAACTGGGGGAAGTTAATTAAGCTTGAGAATCTTAGTAGCTAAGCTATTCTGCCTGTAGAAAGAGGAGTCAAACAGAATGAAAGGAGGGAAGTAGGTAAAAGATTTTCCTCCATCTAGTTATGATTATTATTGTTATTATTATTGAGACTAAAAGTGTTGTAGTTTGATCAAGAATCATCCCCCATAGACTTATGTGTCTGAACGCCTCATGTCCAGCAGGTGGCACTGTTTGGGGGAGGTTTTGGAATCTTTTGGAGGTGGAGCCTCACTGAAGGAAGTAAGCCATTACAGGTGGGCCTTGAAGTTTCTTAATTGGGCCCCACCTTTTGTTCATTCTCTGCTTCCTGACTGCTAATCTGCTAGTGCAGTGTAAGCAGCTGGCCTCCAGCTCCTGTCTGGCATGACTTCCCTATCTGAAAGCCATGTCTTCTCTACCATGATGAAATGATCTCCTTGAACTGTAGGCCAAAATGAACCATATCTTCCTTAAATTTCTTTGGTTAGAGTATTTTGTCACAAGGACAGGATAGATAACAAATGCATAGAACTTGCAAGTTTGAGAACTAAACTCAAGAATGTTGCTAAGAAAACATAGCTATCTAGTCCAATGGAAATAATATGAGGGTTGGCTGCTAAAGAGATGGGTCAGAGGTTAAGAGCACTGGCTGCCTTGCAGAGAACCTGGGTTCAATTTCCAGCACCCAAATGGCGACTCAAAACCACCCGTAACTCCAGTTCCAGGAAATTTTATGCCCTTTTCAGCTTTCCAAAGGCATTGCATCCATGTGGCACACAGATATAAATATGCAAACAAAACACTCATACACATAAAATAAAATAAATCTATTTTTTTTAAAGAAAATACTAAGGTGAGCTGACATAATCTGAGCAGAAAACTATATCAAGACACCTGAGTTCAAATCCTTTTCTCAACCATTTCTTTGATTCTGGGTGGAAGTTGTGTTTCTCCTAACCTTCGTATAGTTATCAAGATGGAAATAAATGACAAATGTAAAGTGCATACTCAGGACTAATTTTACATAAAGATTTTAACAAATGAAAGATGATATCCTTTAGGGGGTTTTATCTATTGACAGTTTGATCCTGGGTATATCATTTTTCAAACCTACAATCCCTGCAATATGGGTGGATAGATGGATAGATAAGTGGACAGATAGATGGATGGATGGGTGGACAAACAGATAAAATGCAGGCAGAGAAACAGATTCTCTAATGTACCGTTAGGTAAATGATGCCTGTTTAGTTGCTGGAAGGAAGAAACTGATTAATGTATGATGGCATATCCAGTACATGATCAGTAAGCAGCAGGCATTTCCAAAATTAGCAAGTAAATTTCACTTCCAAGTACTTTCACCCTCTGCTTAATGTTTTAACTTGCCGGAGAGTTTCTGTGTGTGACCAGTGAACCACTGGAGGAACAACCAATGGTACTATCCCCAAATTACACACCCTCTTCCCTGGATGTGGACATGCGGCCCGAGGAAGTCACACATGATGCCGGACACACAGCTAAACCACACAGCTTCTTTTGCAGAATAGCTGATGGGGATCTACATGTCTGGAGAGACAAATCATAGTGATCATGCCCCCACCCATTTACAACCCATTAACAATAATATTACTGTCTGTGCAACTGACATCTGTTTACGTATATATTTGTATGTGGTTTATGTGTGTGGTATTTGGACACATGTCTGTGAAGGAGTATCTGCCCAAGTATATGCCTCTGAGGCTGGAGGAGGGCTCTGGGTGTCCTGTAGTGTCATTCCACACCTTATTATCTTGAGAATCTGGCTCTAGACTGGCAGGCAGCAAGCCTCAGCAGTTCTCCAGTCTCTGCCCCACATTGCTGGGGTAGAAGTGCACATATGCCCTTTCACAGAGGTGCTCAGGATTCAAACAGTCTACATGCTTGCACTGCAAGTGTGCTTACCTGCTAAGCACCCTCCCCAGACCCAACCAACCACTTGTTTTCCCATCATGCACCCACACAGTTCATGAAACATTAAAGGTTTCATTCCTATCAAACGTTCCTTCTATTCTGTGTGATTGGTTCTCTTTTTAAAGACTGCCAGAATGAAATGCTCCTACTGTATTTCAATAAAATTCAGGTCATGATCAGGATACTCATATTCTAGTTTAACTTTTGCTGCTGTGGTAAAACACTGACAAAAACCAGCTTGTTTATTTCAGCTTTCAGCTTATACTCTACCAGAAAAGGAAGTCAGGGCAGAAACTTGAGGCAGGAACATGGAGGCAGGAATGGAAGCAGAGGCCATGGAAAATCAGTGCTTACTGGCTTGCCCCTCAAGGCTTGCTCACCTGTCTTCTCCTAGCACTCAGGGTCATGTGCCCAGGGATGGCACTGGCTGCAGTGTGCTGCTCCTTCTCTCATTAATTTGCAATCAAGAAAATTCCCCCATAGACTTTCCCACAGGCCAATCTGTTGGAGGTACCTTCTCAATTAAGGTTCCCTCTTCCCAAGTGATTCTAGCTGACATCAAATTAACAAAAACTAGCCAGCATGAAAGTCGTGCAGCATCGACAAATGAGTCTCAATGTCACCCCATAGTTCAAAATCAGTAGAGCGATAAGAACCAGAAGCCCTCATGGAAGTTATGTAGGATTGTGCCACACAATATGGTGTGAGTGATCTCCCATAACTGCCTTCATCAGAAGTCAGCACTGCCTCTGCTTCCCAAATAAATCTAACACCTGTCTAGTGTGTTCACTGTCTTTGTTTGTGGTCTAAAAGAGAGAGCTAGGAGTGCGAGCTGCATTGACGTCTGTGGACATGGGGGTAGGTGTTAGATGGCCCAACTGCAAGTTCTGACCCCACGGATAAAGTGGGTAGACCCTCTTTAGCCTGGGAACCAGGTACAGCTTCTGGTCAACCCTTAGAGATGGTTTTAGTCCCTTAGTAGGTGGCAGAAATATTGACAGATGCCAATAATCCTCTGTGGACACTGGCAGGCACCCCACTATCTCCTTACTGTAAACCTCATTTCACATTCCTAGGTATTCACTGGTCTCCAGAGTGAAAATCTCTACTTGATTTCGTGTGTGGTTTGTGGATCCATCCTCCCCAAGGGTGTGATTCATATGAGGAATGTATGGCTATAAATATCATCTCTGGTAGTGTTGGAGCTAAAAGGCCTTCCAGCCCTAAAACTCCTCCTTACCAAAAGAGTCAGTAGAAACACCTCCCCCAGGGGCTGGAGAGATGGTTCAGTGGCTAAGAGACTGGCCTCATAGAGAACCTGGATTCGACTCCCAGCACCTACATGGTCACTCACAAGCATCTATAACTCTACTTCTAGGGGATTTAACACCATCTTCTGGTCTCTGCAGGCACTAGGGTAAATTCTGCAGTAAGGCAGAAGACATGGAGTCTGTACATGCTCATATAGTTTTATCAGGATGGGACACATGAATTAAAAGTTGTATGCCTTGTGGTGTATAAGTACCTTAGCCTTCAGCTTAGGACAGGCCCAGGTGCAGAGACCCTAATACTCAGAAGCAAACTTGTGATAACCCTATTGGCTGAGAAAGAGAAGTTTGAAACATATTTAAAGCTAGGGTGATGGCTAATCTTGATTGTCAATTTGTCACGACCTGGAGTCACCAGGGAAGAAGGAACCTCAACTGAGGAATTGGTTCCATTAGATTGGCTTGTGGTCCTATCTGTAGGTCATTGATTGCTAGTTGGTTAGGGAGCAATCATTCCACTGTGGGTGGTACTATCCCTAGGCTGGTGGGCTTTGGCTGTATAAGAAAGGCAGCTGAGGCCGGGTGGTAGCAGCACATGCCTTTAATCCCAGAACTTGGGAGGCAGATGCAGGCAGATCTCTGGCCACCCTGGTCAGCAGAGTGAGTTCCAGGACAGCCAGAGTTATAACAGAGAAACCCTGTCTCAAAAAAACAGAAAGAAAAAGAAGAAAGGCAGCTGAATCTGAGTCTGGGAGGCAAGCCAGTAAGCATAATTCCTCCATGATCTCTGTTTCCAGCTCCTGTCTTGAGTTCCTGCCTTAGGTCCTCTCAATGACGGTCCTGCCTTAGGTCCTCTCTGAGATAGGGATGAGCAAACCAAAGAAACATTTTTATTCCCAAGGTGCTTTGGGTGACAGTGTTTCTCACACCAGCAGAAAGCAAACTAGGACTCTAGTGTTAAAATTTTTCTTGCTTTCTTTAATCCAGAGTCTGAATGTGAAGCCTGTAGATATCTACCGGATTCATTACTGACTAGAAAATATGCTCCAGAGGCTAAACTGCATGATTAGTAGATTTACTGCTGAGAAAATTCTCTAAATACAGCACATTAGCCATTTGCAGCTGCCTTTTGGAATTATAACATCAGCTTTAGCAGTAGAGAGACCCCAGAAAGATAATCAACCCTCCCACCCCTATCCGACCCATACCCCTCCAAATTAGAAGCATGCTCTAAACACATACATCACAAACTATTAGGTGGAAAACTTCCTCCATTGCTTCTGTTGCAATTTTAGGAGGTTGGGCTTTGTCTTGTCTCTGTGGGTCCGGCTAGCTGTAATGGTTGATCTGAGTGCCCAGTGCCTTCCCAGAAAAGGTTCTAGAACATTGCCACATCATGGTGGAGATGACTTTCCCAGATCTGTGGAGGAAAAGGAATGGGCAGGATTCAGAAGCAGACACAGAAGTAGCTCTGAGTGTATACGGGTGGAATAAGCTTGAAGATTTATAATGGAAGGGCTCAGCAAGGGAGGGGTCTGCCTCCGAGACTGATGGCCCTAGATGGATCCCTGGAACCTGTGTGTTAGAAAGAAAGAACCAACTCAGGCAAGTTGTTCTGACCTCCATGCCCACACTGTGGTATGTGCCAGCCCTACCACACAAATGAGTGAATTAATGAATATATAAATGAATGTAAGATTTTACAACTGAGCAACCAAACGTGAATGTTGGACGGGGCCTGCTTCTGCGTGTGTTTCACGGGGTGATGTGTACAGCAACGTGCACTGGTGTAGAGGAACACTTGGAAGAAGTTTTTGTTATTTTGGTTCCTTTAAAAATGCAAAATGGCATTTGGATTAGATTTGTGTTCTCACCCCAGCAGTGGTGTAGTTGTTTATGAGCTGGATTTGGAATGCTTGATGCAGGTGGCTATAATTTGGTTAGGTGCAGTCTTTGTGGCACCTGTAGCTTGTCTTTGGGATCGTGTGCCACATGGGTTTATGGGAACTTTTGGCTTAGGGCATAAAGGTCTGAAGCCCTGAGAGTCGGGGTGGGTGCTGGTTGGTGGTTTGTTGGTTAGGTTGTTGACATTAGTTGGTGTGATAATTCCCTAAAAGAAAAAAAAGAAGGTTGGAGAGATTCGCGCTCAGGACAGCCTAAAAAGAGGCTGTGAAGATTTCTACCTTCCTCTCTGTATTAAGGCGACTTGTAAAAGCTGTGAAGATTTCTATCTGTCCTTTCTCCTTCCCTAAATTCCCTATATTCCCCAAATAAATCGACAGCGTCCATTAGAGATTAAGTACCATAGCTCATCTCAGAATTCATTTTTTTTCTAAATCAATAGCCCCAAGAGAAATTCTTACTCACTTCCAACTTTTTGAACTTACTTTTTAAAAATAATGTTTTTTTTTTTTTAATGACAAGCAGCTAAATCCTGAATTTTTAATATTGCCAGTCTGTCTTCAATCTTGTGACTGAATTGCCTGATAATAATTTACATATCATTACAAATAATTACTTGCAAATTTCACTAGTGAAGCTCAGCTTGGAATTGTGTCATTTCCCACAAATAGCTGGTTCGATTCATTCGATCTAAGGTTAAGTAAATATTTGATAAGACTGACTGCATACACAATTCAGGAAACAGGAACCTGGTCTCTGGCTCAGGGGTCAGAACTGGCCAGAGCTGTTGGATTGAACTTGTTTATTTCATTATAAATTAAATTCAGCTGTGTGAAACAGCAGCCACGGTTTCTAAAGAACTCACCTGGTTATAATAACTTGGTGATGCATCATCAAATCTATTTTCTTTCTCTTCTTCTGGGATCATTACCTGTAAGAGAGGAAAACAGTAAGTCTTATGAATAAAAAGCTAATTAATTTAATACGGTAGTGTTAGAGAAACAGAAAAATAGTCCAGGCATCTGTTTACATGCTTGAGAATAAGAGAATATAAAACTATTCGTTAATATGCAATTCAATATTTTTCCTCAGTTCAATATTTTGGTCAATTAAGGGTAAATTTGAGGCAGGTAGGAGGTAGCAGCGTCAGAATTGAAGAAATCCTGGACTGTGGGTGTGGGTTTTTGTCTCTGGAGATTTGGGGAATTTTTCTAGTTTGCAGAAGCAGAGAACGAGGTTGGTGGTCTGTGGTTCTCATGCTGTGCTCTGTTTGTGAGTTCTAAGGAGAGAATCGATAGCAGAAAGAAGCCCACAGCGAGTGTCAAGGTTGGAGGCACACGCAGAGCACAGGGGAAGAGATGTCTAACGCTTGTGGTCCTTGAGCCTTTTTATTTTCCTGTCAAGGATCCTATTCACAGATTTTTCTCTTTCACATCTTTTTGTCTTGTTATCTTTATAAAGACCCCACCCTCATTTATTGGGAGTATGTGTGTTTGTGTTTGTGTGTATGTGTGTGCTGTATACATGTGTGTGCACATGTGCATGAGCATATAGCAGCCTAGGTCAACATTAGACATCATCTTCCTCTGCTACTTCCCACTTTATCTTCTTTAATTCACTGAACCAGGAGCTCGCCGCCATTTCGGCTATGCTGGCCGGCTAGCGCACCCCCATCTCATACCATTTGTCTCCTGCACCCCCAGGGCTGAGGTTACAGATGCACACCACCGCAGTCAGATTGTCTGTGGATGCTGAGGTCCTCGTGCTTGAATGGCAATCAATTTACCCGCCAAGCCCTCTCCCCACACCCAGGCTTTTGAGTTCAGAAGGGTCAACGGGTGTTCTGGATAGCAGGCTTCTATGAAACACGTCATTTGTGAATGTTTTCTACCAAGCTATAATTTGTTCTTTTACTATTTTAATGCTCTACCTCAGAGTTCAAAGTTTTTCATTTTAATGAAATCAACTTTTATCTCCATTTCCACACATTTAGCCTTTGGTATTGTATCTACATTATTCTATTTTTGCAAAGAAAAGTCTAGTGTTTTGATACTATTTATTAGAATGAGTGTCACATCCACATTAAATGGACTTTCACTTGGATTAGGAACCAAAAGCAACTAAGCACACCTAATTTGGCACCTGTCTGGCATCGGCTATATCCCGCTGGCTGATGTGCGGGTTCCCTGCATGACGTCAGCCTGCGCTGATTGCTGCCATCTCACATGATGGTTGACATTAGGCTTCATGCATCTTCCAACTTGGTTATTTTTCTATGCTGCATTTCCAGAGTTTCCAAGATCTATGAGGTGTTTTTGTTTGACTGTTTTCCTGGGAATCGGATTGAGAATATGTATTATCTGCAAGAGCACTCTAGAAAACACGAACCTCTCAATGGCAAGCTTCCACTCCGTGCCCAGGGAATAGTCCTCCATTTAGAAATATCATTGACTTAGAAAATAAAGCAAGTGTTCTGTTTGTGTATATGGCACTCCTTTAAATTGTTTTAAGCTTAAAAAGTGAGTATTTTATTCCAATAACTCTAAGCTCAATGCCATTATGTTGTTTTCTCGCTCTGATTTGCTTGCCTCTTGCCGGTCTCTATGAAATGCTTGACTTTATATATATTTAACATCTTTTATAGTACTTTGATATATATTTAGCAGCTCAAAGAACATTCTTACTTATTGGGGGTTTTATATTTAATCGAATCCTCTGTGATTACATTTTTATGCCTCCTCTTCTCAGAAGGACACGTCTTACTTTTACCTTCCGGTGTGGTGTTGAACACAGGTCTCAAGAGAGGCTTCCACTATGTGCCCATTACTGAGGAATATGCCTTTGGTTTCTCATCTTCAGGCATGGCATTGCTGTGTCTTCTGTTGTCATTTTGAGGCATTCCCTCCTATCTAGAGATCGCTATAAGGTTTGTGACAAATAACAGTTGTAGTACGTTGACTTCTTTTTCTGCACTGATCAAAATGACCTTAAATATTTTCTTTGTTGATATGTGGATAATATCGTTGCCTTCCAAACATGAAGTAACTTCACTTACTCAGGGTGATCAGTCCTGTTTCTAAGCCATTCCATTGAGGCCATGAGTATTTTGTTGAGGGTTTTGTGTCTGTGTTTATCAGAGATATTGAAGCAGACTTTTCTTCTCTTCAGTGGCTTTATCTGTTTTCACTTTTAAGGTAATAAAGAGATTATGGCGTTTCTTGGCTGTTCTCCTAAGCCTCTCTCTGCTATTTTTTACTGGAGAGTTTCACAAGTCAGTGTTACATCTCTTAGCGATTTGTCAAAATCGCCTTTTATGCATCCTTCCCAGTTTACATCTCCAGGAGCTTTCGCTCGTGGCCATTCAGTCATGGATGAAGCTTTCTAGATGCTCTTGTCTCCCTAAATGTCTAGAGGCAGTATTTCCTTTAACCTCACTTCTAAGAATTCCAAGATGGGCCACTGATTTTATTTATTTATTTGTTTGTTTGTTTGTTTGTTTATTTGCTCTCAGCTCTCCCTTGACTGTATAGGCAGGGCTTAGCACTTGGGAGTTTTATGCATCTTAGTTAGTTAGTTTGTTTGTTTTAATCAAACTGTAAGGTGAAAACATGAACCATTTCCACTTGGTTGCCAGAGTGACCACAACCCTAGCTACTCATCTCTTTTTTCTCCCTGGCGCTGCGTGACCCTCACAGTAGGATAGACTTTTCAGGAGTATGTTCAAAACTCTTCAGTGAGTTCCCTTCACCTTCCAAATCAGTAAATATTAGTGCACTGTGTTCGTATGTGTCTATTCACAGGCTCATAGATATTTATTCTTCTTGTTTCTCTCTGCACCTGATACTCTGTGAGTCTGGAAGCCCCCTAAGCACTGAATAAGAGGAAAGATGTATTAATTGGAGCAAAACGCTAAGCTTATTACCTGGGATATAGAATATCTACAAAGCTGTTTGTAAATCAGAGAATCACTGCCAGTATATCCGTCAATATCAAAACATAAAACAGGGTGATAGAAGAGAAAATGTTTGAGAGACACACATTTTTAATGTGTTGTATAAATGCCATGCATTTATGAATACGTTCAGATAATGCTGGCTGCCTGCGACACGTGAATGAACAAACGAACGTCCATATTTATAATCCTGTTCTAGGAGAGCACAGAGTATAAATGCAACTGATGTGAGACCAATTTGGGAAGCTTAACTCTCAAGCTGCATCCCCGACTCCGCCTCGACTGTAAACAAATCCATTTTCCTGTACCAAGGTTAAGGTCTGGGTTGATTGCCAGGGGAAACAGCCTTGTGTGGGTGTGATAGATGCAGACACTAACTACTATGCACACAGCTAGATACGGATGACACGCTTAGAAACATACATATTCTTTGGAACCTTGGGAAGCTTGGCAGGGTCTTAAAAGGCCAGTCACTTAGTGACTTATCAGACTCAAATTTTTGGTAGCCCGCAAACTGCTCAGAGAGAAGCAAAATGAGAATCCAGCAAGCAATTTTTAGAATAGGATTGAGATGATGAATTTAATTTTCAGATTTACTTTCTAGAAACCTGAGTCCCAAATTTGAAGACATGTTCCACTATAATTTTAATATTGCCTTTACTGAATGTGTGTGTGTGTGTGTGTGTGTGTGTGTGTGTGTGTGTGTGTGTATGTGTATGAAGAAACACAGGATTCACTTCTTTGAATCTTACCTATTATTGGGCCAGTGGTCAAAGTTCTTGCATCTGGTGATGTAGATCATCCCAGGACCACACATTAGAATTAGGGAGGTGAAGCTTTCGAGATAGACAAGTCTTACTGGCTCTGTATACATTTCCATTAACATGGGTTTCCTGTAAAGCAGATATGCTTCCAATTTCCTTCCATTAGCACCATTAAGATGCTTAGTCACACCATTGACTGACCACAGTGTGGCCATTAGAGTTAGTAATACATGCAGTAGGAAGACCATTGATGACCTAACCTGAATCTATAGCCAGATTTAACTAATCAATCCTGGAACCTTCTGAGACAAGACTCAAAAAAACCAACATTACCTGAGTCAAGCTCCATATACACAGAGACAGGGTCTGAAAGCTGAGTCTAATTTGATAGCTCAGCACCAGAAAATTCTGCAGAAATTCCCACTCTGGTTGTGTGTAACTTGATATGAAATATGTAATATCTGGTTCGTAATTGGGAACCTCATTAAGAGTACAGTGGTGATACAGTCCCTTCAAATCAGCTCATTTTTAGTACAAGCACAATACATGATTATTAGAGAAAATTGGGAAGATACCAAACATTACTGGGAAATTAATTACTATACTGTACTCACTAGCATGGTAAAACTCCAGACTTTTCAAAAAAAATAATGCTTGTATTACTTTTTTGAAAGGTTCATATACAGTGTATTTTGATCTCATGCACCCAACTATCTTATTCCAACACCCATCCCAGGACCCATCAAACCATCTCCTTCCTGACTTGATGTCATTACCGTCATCATCATCATCATCATCATCATCATCATCATCATCATCAACAACAGTATTAATCCCCAAATCCAAATAGTGCACAAGGCATGCATAAGACTAAGCCAGAAAAACAACAACAACATTTTTAGATATTCAGTTCAAAGAGCTGAAAAGATGGCTCAGCAGTTAAGAGCACTGGTTGCACTTGAAGAGGACCCATGTAGTGAACATCATACATGCAGTAAAAACACCCACGCCCATAAAATAAATAAATGTAAAGGCATAGATAAATAAACAAAAGGAGTTCCGTATAGTGGTTGGTAGTATCCCTATGAGAGCGCTCACCCTGAAAAGCACTCCGTGGTGACTCAGCATGCTACGTGCAGATGATTCATGAGTTAAAATGTGTCAGCTGTTAGTTGATCACTCCTCTTGAAGGAATAACTAGGTGAAATATGACACCCCTGCTGCACAAGCAAGAGCTGCTGAGTATGTTAGCAACAGAGAGGAACTAAAGGCTCTCAGGCATTCCTTCTACTGGAGGTGAAGTCAATATCTACAGAAAGAGGACAGGTTGCTATCATGTAATGGATGAGGGTTATTGCAAAATTTTGATGTATTGAAAAAGTAACAGGAGCTGGAGAAATAGTCCACCAATTAAGAACACTGGCTGCTCTTTTGAAGGACCAGGGTTCAATTTCCAGAACCTACATGACGGCTCATAACCATCTGTAACTCCAGTTCCAAGGAATTCAATACCTTCTTCTGGCTTCTGTGGGCACTGTGCAATATGGTGCATAGATATTCATGGAAGCAAAACACTCAAACACCATAAAATAAAAATAAACATATTTTTAAATAAAAGAAAATGTAACTAGTTTTAAAAAATGAGCAGGTTATTCCACACCCTGCAATGCTCAATTGTGACTTCCACTAGGTCTTCCAATTACACCCCACACCCATTTCCTGAGTTTCAGAGCCATCTTTGCTAGTCCATCTCTGTGGCAGTCAGAGACCACATGAACACCACGCGTGCTGTCCATGTGGGAGTGTGTCAAGCCTGGGTGGTGGTGTGCTCATAACCACCCTCAATCATGATGGTTTGAAGAGGAGGCTGGCAAAATAAGAGCTGAAGCCAACCCAAATCCATATTTGTTGTAAACCAGATCATGCTGAGATGTATACAACATTTTCCTGTTGTTTGCAATGATTTATACACTATGAGGCCCCAGGAGGCAGCTGAGGCAGAAACTATCTCCCCTGTCTGGTTGTGTAGAGAAAAGTTTTTGTCCATCTTGAGTTTAAAGTGAGCAAGAACAGATTGAAGCCAACAACAACAAGGTCTTGGGGGCTTTACTCTCTGTCCTCACACAGGCACTACACAATTATCTGGTCAAAATTTTTAGATTTCTGATTTTCATCTTCTGGAGTGGCAAAGATGGCTCAGCATCTAAGGGCACTGACTGTTCTTGCAGAGGATCTGAGTTCAGTTCCCAGCACCTGCATGGTGACTCACAACCACCTGTAACTTCAGTTCCAGGGGATATGATCTCTGCCTCAGTTGTCTCCTCCGGCACCACAGTGTATAAACCATTGCAAGCAACAGAAGAACATTGTGTGCATCCCCATGTGACTTGATTTACAAAAAACATGAACTTGTGTTGACTCCAACTCATAGTTCTGGTCTAAGTCTTGGGGGCAAAAAGGTCTGTGTGCACACAGATCACCAGGGAAACCAGGAATGTTAATCATGCAGTTTTTTTTCCAATTACCTACTTTCCTCCTGAAAGGCTGGGAGTGGATATTGTTAATGACCTGGTTGACCTTTTGCTCTCTGTGGAAGCAGACCTCAACCAGCAGCCCTCACCCAAATCCCCCAGAATGTCTATCCCAGACTCTTCCTCCCTAGGTCTTCATTTTTAACTCTCAGTTAATAGAACCCATCCTTAGGGGAGATGTTATATGTACTTTATAGCCTGCTGACCTCTGTGCTGTCTAGGTTAGAGATCACACCAGATCCTAGGCCCTTGAGCTATAGAACCTGTCTTCAAGGTCACATGTACTTTGCAAAGGAGTTTCTATGTAGTCATACCTTAAGCCTTATTGTGTGCCTGGAATGGGAATGATTGTTGCCTGGAACGTTTTCCCCAAATTGTATTGTGTTTAAAATATGCTGGCAATGAACTGCCTGGCATCAGAGTCCCTCAAGTTTTGATCCAGGTTGACGAAGTCAGCCTGTACGGAAGTTTCTTTCTCACCTCTTTGAGGTTTGTTTCCCTGCCTGCTATAAAACCTTTGAGGTTATCCTCATGTAAGGGCATTTCACTCTAACATATGCACGTGCACACACACACACACACACACACACACACACGCCATATCACATAATTAAAAATTAAAAAATAAACAATAAATAGACAAATTTCAATTCCCTTTTACTTTCATCATTTCAGGGAAGGGTTTTGCTTACATTGGATACATAATACAGAGCACAGTTCCCCAAACTCATAATTTCTACACATGTTCTGATCAATGCCTGTTAAACACATCCTCATGCCGTGTTCATTAGGGTTTCAGGAATCAGGGAGAAGGGGGTGCATTTCTCATTAAAATACACATAGTGATGTAGGGTGAATGCAGACAAAAAAAAATGGGCAGGACTAATAACTGCATATCAGCATTTTTTTTCCAAAAAAAAAAAAGGTATCATTAAGGAAGAAAAGTAGACACTGCGGAAACAGCTTCACAAGTTAATTGCCAAAAACTACTGCACCTGCTTCCCTGCTTCCTAGGAAAATGAATTTCTAGGTATGATGAATCGGTTTTTATTTTTGAAGAGAGAGATATTTCATCACCTTCCATGCTTAGGCTTTTACCAAAGTGCTCTCCAGCCAGACGCTTGGCTGCCTGGCTGCCTGGCTGCCTGCCTGTGGTTACAGGAGCAGCGAGCAGCTTTCATAACTGGTCAAAAATTCAGGACAGAGAAAGGCACTCACGGAAATCAGTTAAAATGACACATTTCTCTAATTTAAAGGAGCCAGAGAATTCATTGAACTAATGGATTATTGATTTCTATAGAGGAGACATGTTTAAACGGTGGCAGTTTGGGTTGGAAAGGATTTCAAAGTGGCTTGTAAGATTGAGATGAGAAGAACAGCACAGGGGTGAGGTACCTGCTTAGAAACTACTTCCAATGGGAGGTCATTTGGCTCAGACAGAGGAGATGTTAAAAGGACATCTGGCTGCAAAATCTATGGCCATAGTATGAATTTTGGCACAGTAATGATCAAATTGTAGTATGTCCCTTCACGTTTTTTAATGACAAATTTGGTGTGGAATTCTGTGTATGTATGTGACATTATTGCTATTTTATTTGAAAGCACAATTAATAACCAATCTAAGGCATGGTGGTCAGTAGTCACTCAATCTATCCTATCTCTGCTCTCAATTCCCTGCCCCCACCAGATGTCTCTGTGTATGGAGACTAATCTACAGATAAAAAAAAAAAACCCAGCAGACTATTACACTGTATCACAGTCATTTCTTTAACACAGGAATAGCAATATTTTTTTTAAACGTTCCAGTAATTCTTCTAATTAGCTGCTGACAACCCAGAGGTCTTCATGGAGGAGAAGTCATAGCCACCATTTCGGTGTTCCCTAGAGAGTTGTAGTATGTTCCTTTCCCTCTTTATCAGAAGAATGCCAAATGCTAAATTCTCCTAGACGTTCATATAAACCATACTTCCTCCTGTTAATACTTTATATAATTCAGTCCCAAGAATTTGACCAATGTTCTCTACGATTTTTTGTTACATCAGAAATATAACTTCGCTGGGCAGTGGTAGTACACACTTTTAATCCCAGCACTCGGGAGGCAGAGATGGGTGGATCTCTGTGAGTTTGAGGCCAGCCTGCTCTACAGAGTGAGTTCCAGGACAATCAGAGTTACAACAGAGAAACCCTGTCTCAAAACACCAATGACAGAGAGAGAGAGAGAGAAAGAGAGAGAGAGAGAGAGAGAAGAAATATAATTTCATTTTTCCTCATGTCCCTACACATGCATTTCATTACCATGATGTTGACAAGCAAAGATTCATAAACAAAGCAGAGACAGTGAGATGGTCCATGGTCCATCCTCTGGACCAATGTAAAGGTGGAAAGAGAAAACTGACTCTAGAAAACTGTCCTCTGTGCTCTGCATATGTGCTATAACAGTCATACACATGTGCAAGTACATTCTGTATACGCATATAATAATAACAAATAAAATAAAACTTGAGAAGGAAAATCGGGAGAAGTAGGAAAGGGATTAGCAAGATTCAGCTTTTAATATTAATACATAGTAGGATTTATTTTGTACTGAGTTTCTACCTATTAGCTTTATGAATCCTGATTAATACTCCTGAGGGGAACCATTAAGGTCACGAGTCCTTTATGCATAATAATAAAATCCTTGTTCCCTCCTTACGCCTATTCTTTCTAAGCAGTGGGCTTTGCACTTTAACATGGGTCATCTCACCCCGGGTGTGACAGATGTGGTTGATCCTATTACTGCACTTATTTTTATGGGTTTGACATTTCCCTGCTGATGAGGTACAGAGCTGGGACTCATTCCAGAGCCCTGGCTTGTGCCCAGTGCCGTGAAACAGCCTCAGCCAGGGAGACTGTCATGTGCTTGGCGAAGATTATAACACTCAATAAAAATTAGCTTAAAATAGCCTTATCTTGGAATCAAGACCATGCCGAGGGAAATGCCACTGCCAAACTCAGAGCAGCAGAGATAATTATTAGAATGAAAACAAAAATGAGTGACTTTCCACCAATTATCAAGACCTATTATTTTTCTGTAGTAATTAGCACTTCACTGTGGGAACAAGAAAAATTGACCAGTGTGGTGATAGGACTGTTCAGATAAGTTGACTGCAAGTTTGATATGTGGTAAAATTTGCAATGTAAACTGCATGGAAAACAGTAACAATGTAACAAGTAGGTGGGTTTTCCATAACTGGAAACCTCTACAGTTACCTCACACCAGTTACAGAAAATCCACTTGCTTTTTACATTGTGGGTTTTGTTGTTGTTTGTTTGTTTGTCAATTTGACACAAGTTAGAGTCATCTGGGAAGAGGAACCTCAGTTGAGAAGATAACTCCATCAGATTGGCCCTTGGACAAGTCTGTGGAGCATTATTTTGATGGATGATTGATGTTGGGAGGAGGGGGTCTCAGTCAACTGTGTGTGGTTCCATCCTAGACAGGTGGCCCTGGTTATTATAAGAAAGCTTCTGGCCATGTAGTGGTGGTATGCACGTTTAATCCCAGCACTTAGGAGGCAGAGGCAGCTGCATATCTGTGAGTTCAAGACCAGCCTGGTCCACAGAGTGAGTTCCAGGACAGCCAGGGCTGCACAGAGAAGCCCTGTCTCAAAAAACAAACAAACAAACAAACAAACAAATAAAGAGGGAGGAAGGAAGGAAGGAAGGAAGGAAGGAAGGAAGGAAGGAAGGAAGGAAGGAAGGAAGGAAGGGAGGGAGGTGGGCAGGCGGGCAGGAAAGAAGGATACCTGAACAAGCCACGAGGAGCAATTAAGCAAGTAAGCAGCATTCCCCTGTAGCCTCTGCATCAGCTCCTGCCTCCAGGTTCCTGCCTTAAGTTTTTGTCCTCACTTCCCTGGATAATGGACTCCATGCTGTAAGGTAAAACAAACACTTTCTTCCCCCAAGTTGTTTCTGGTCATGGTGTTTATCACAGCAACAGAAAGCAAAATACAGCAACAAGCTAAAATGGGAAAGGACCTTCCACGTGTGTATTAAGTACATATGCCTTTCATGTGTCAATCTTACCTCCATTAAGTCACATTGTAAAAGCAAACAAAATAAGTACACATTGAGTATCTGTGAACATACTTTCACAATCGTGTAGAGAATAAACTGGCAGAATTGATTCTTGCAGAAAAAAGACATTTCTGCACATTTTAGTATTTCTTTCTGTTTTAAAATGAGAGTTTTTTATTTTTTAGTTTTGTTTTTATGCATACGGGCAGATGTTTTTCTTGCATGTGTATCTGTGCACCATGTATGTATAGTAACCATGGAGGACAGAAGAGGGTCAGATGCCCTGGAATTAAAGTTACAGATAGTTGTGAGTCACCATGTAAGTACTAGGAATGGAACCCCAGTGCTCTGGAAGAGCATTCAGTGCTTTTAATTGTGTAGCCATCTCTCCAGCTTCAAGATTTTTTACCCCTAAGAACATTTATATCATCCATTTTTTTAGTCACAGAATATTTTAACATATTTAAGCAGCATGTAGAAATGAAGAAATCTTATTTACAAATGGAAAGCAATGCCCTGTGATGAGAACAATATTTCAAAGACAGTATCATAAAGGAATAATTTTGACCAGGAACAGTTCATACTGACCAGCTGGAAAGGTGGTGGCATTCGAATCTGAGTTTCAGAGATGCAAAATGATGCACTTGAAGAAGTCTTGAAGCACTTTGCCTTGCCTCCAAAGAGGTAGGAGACAGATCAGCTGCTGATTAGAAAGCCTCAGAGAAGACATTGTCTCAAGAGGAAAAGCTATCCCTTGTGAGGCCAAGGGTAACAGTTGGTGGGACTAGGTCAGAGAAGCAGATAAGAAGAGGCTTCCTGGGTAAAAACTGACCACAAGTTTGCTCAGCTACATATAATGCATCTCTTTATGGTTTGGATGGGAAATGTCCCCCCAGGTACCTGTGCTGAGCATTTGATCCCAGCCAAAGGTGCTGTTCAGGGAGAGTGTGGAACACTTAGGAGGTGGGACCTACCTAAGGTGAGGAAGGGTTACTTGGGCTGATCCCTGAGGCTCATAGGGACCAACTGTGATCTCAGCAGCCCCTTCATACCCTGCTCTGCTGACATGTGAACAAGTAGCTTGTGTTCCAGCTCACAGCCGTCAGCCATTCCCGCCACCATGCCTTCCCTGTCGTGATGGACTGTAATGAAGAAAGATGAACACAGTAAATCCTTCCTCCTCTCATGCTGCATGCTTTTCACTGTAATAAGAAAAGTAATCAATGCAGGTCCAGAAACAAAAAAAAATTTCAAATAAAGAAAGTTGTTTATATTTAATAATTTGTTTATAAACAGACAACAAGTTAAGGCTAAATTATATCAGAAAAACAAATCCTGCATTGCATTAAATTCTATCCATTGTAGCAGAAGTTGACTTATCTCAGGGATGAATCAAGTTTAATAAGATCTATTGGCATAAAAGAAATTAAGTGTAAAAAAAAATGTCTGTAATCAGGTCAATAGATTACAAGAATATATTGATTAAACTCAACATATTTTCTGGAGACAAAGAAAATGAAAAAAATGTAAACATAAAAGGAAGTCATAACTTCGATAATCTAGAAATGATGCAAACTTCCAAAAAATGTCAGCCTGATATCTACGCCAAATATCCAAATTGGGTCACTGCAGGGAACATAGCATTCGTATGACTTTCCCCTCAGAGACCAGCAATCTTATGAACTAAGGAGATGGCAAGAGACTCACAGGAACAGAAGGCTGTGGAAGAGGATGGGGGAGTTCAAAGGGAGCACTTAGAACTCGGTGCTGGATATTTACATTATAGTACACAGCAACATAAATTTGGAGGACAGACAGATTATAGAGAGATGACAGATGATAGATACATAGATGATAACTAGAAATTTGGTTATAAACAGATGAATGGAGATAGATGATAGAGAATAGATAGATAGATAGATAGATAGATAGATAGATAGATAGATAGATAGATAGATAGATAGATGATATATGGATAGATAGACACATACATACATACATACATACATACATAGAGTGATAGGTGGATAGGTAGTTGATGGATAGTGTCTTATTTGCTTATAGTGTCTTAGTGCTTATTTTTATTGCTGTGATAAGGCACCATGACCAAGGCAACTTAAAGAAGAAACACTCTATTGAGAGCTTACAGTTTCAGAGGGTTAGAATCCATGACCATGATGGTGAGGAGCATGACAGCAGGCAGGCATGGCACGGAGCAATAGCAAAGAGCTTACATTCAGACCTGCAAGCAGGAAGCAGAGAGAAACCAAGCCTGGTGTGGGCTTTTAAAGCCTCAAAACCCATCCCTAGTGATTCCTCCAACAAGGCCAAATCTCCTAATTCTTCCCAAACAGTTCCCCAAAATGAGGACCAAGCATTGAAATGTTTGAGCCTATGGCAACCATCCTTATTCAAATCACTGTAGATAGATAGATGATAGATAGTTTTAGATAGATGGGTAGATAGATAGATAGATAGATAGATAGATAGATAGATAGATAGAGGTAAATAGATGGTAAATAGATGATAAATAGATGAAGATGGTTAGATGATGGATAGGTGGTATGAAATAGATGATAGGTTGATAAACATACAGATAACAGATGATTTATGATTGACATATAATTGATAAATAGGTGATAGATAGATAGATAGATAGATAGATAGATAGATAGATAGATAGATGGCCTATAGTTTCTGGTAAACTATAAAAGAGTTCCAGGAAGCATCACAGAAGGACCACATGTTTAGTGGTGCTGAAGATGCAGAGACCAACCTCAGCTTTAGTGAACCATACTAGTGATCTCTGTGATTCATTTCCTGGCCAGTCTACAATGCTGTCTACACTTCTGCTAAGTGATTTTGTATACCCGCCCTCTTCAGTGTGGGGTATACCTCCATGGAATTCAGAGGTCCCTGTGTGACTTGTTTTGACAGACTCAGTAGCAATTACACAGGAAACCCCCTTATTACACTTCCTTCTCCCAAGTGTTGTACCTCAGAGACACCTGTTCCTTCTCACCATGAGCCTTTATGTCACATACAAGTCAGTCATGGATTAACATCTACCCCTATTGCAATCCCATCAGAAACTCACCCTTTTCAGATTAGATTGAAACCAGATTTTGAGGGCCAGTTAGGTACTGCAGATGCCAGCCTTCCACAGGACATGACACACCAGGGCTGTAGAGTGGGATCAGCTTCCCATTAGAAACACAATGGAAGTATGGGGTAGGAAACCACTCCTTTGCAGACAGGCATAGGGATGTATGCCTATACTCATAGTACTCAGGATGCAGAGGCAGGAAGATCACCATGAGTTTGAGGCCAGCCTCGGGAAATAGATTCCTAGTTAGAATTCTGAGGATGATGCTTGTGGGTGAGCTCCAGGCCTGATGCTGACCTCATGGAGCTATTCTTATAATTAATATTGAGTTAGGTGTGCAAACCAGAGGCCAGAGCTGACCTGCTCAGAGCAGTGGCAGAGACAGATGGCCACCCTCTGCCGTCTTCTCTCTCTCAGGTAATTCTACATCCACTTAATTAATTTTTGATATATTTTAAAAAATTTAGAACAACAAAAAAAGTGCTCTCCAGCCCAGAGCACTCATGTGTCCTACTACAACCTTAATACAGGACACAGAAAATTATTTGCACACATGCATAGTTTTCCCTGAGAGATTCATGTCACTGTCTACAAGACAAGAATATATCTTGGATAACTTCAGTGATGTTTATTGTCAGTTTATTTTGGCCCAAACCATGTTCCCTAGAGTAAACAGAGTAATAAATCCTCCTCCCCAGTTCTGCACAGGGAATGTCTTAAAAACAACATTTTATTTACTTTTCAAGTTTTCATAATTCCCACACAGCAGTGCCCCAGACCATTTGTGATATTAAACAGATTAACGATGTAATGTCTAATTTGAAAACTGTCATTCACATGAATTTTAATTATGCGTAAATTAAAAACAAAAGACGAAAGCGTATTTCCCCTCCCGGGGCAACAATTCTTGACATTATCACAATCTCTCCAATGCAGGATGATTCCAAAAGTCTCAGGTGCTGAGGACCCTGGTCTTGATGAGGTCATAGGATCCTGCTCCTTGCAGAAGGGTGGGTGTCCAACTGCTTGCTGTCCACAGTGCCCTGTGACACTGCCACCTCCTAATTTTCTTTTCCCACAAGTGTCCTGAGGCACATGCCTGTTTAGTAAATGTGTTCATAACCCATCTCCTCTTACCTGTACTCCCTGCCTTCCTTCACCCTGCCCAAAGTCACAGGGACTGTCAGCATCCACTTGTTACAGTGTAAACATACCTAAGGTTAGACACTGACTGGAGTTTAGAGATGTGGGAAGGAACCAGGGTTTCCTTCTGGTCTCTGCCAAAGCCAGTCTTCCTTCTGGAAGGCGAGTCTTCCTTGTGGATCTTTCTGCCACCAGGCTGCCTGAAGATTTAATTTTAAGACACAGCCTCTCCATTGTCATAATCTCATCATGGGCCTTCAGCTCCAATTATATCTGTATTAAATTTTAATTAATTATTCTGAATCATTCTTTAAGTTCTCCATCAGCTCTAGAGCAAGTACCTTTAAGTATTTCTAACTCATCAGACTCTGAGGGACTGTGACTGACAGGCTTCAGCAACTCAACCCTGAAATGTGTCATTGCTTGCTGATTCTTTAAACATGTAGTGTGTGTGTGTGTGTGTGTGTGTGTATACATATATATGTATATATATGTGTGTGTATATATAGATACAGATATAGATATAGATAAGATATAAATATAAACACGCTTTTATTTATCTGGGTGTCTCTTACAAGGAAATTATATAAGAGATGATCTGTGAATGAGTTCCTCACTTAACAACATTGTGAACATGGAAGAAATGGCTCCCTGTGTGGCTGGTAAGGGATGAATGCTTTGGCTCAGAATCAGATTTCTGAATCTCTGGACTCACCCAGTGCTCTTTTCCCCAGTCTCCTAATTGGAACTGATATAATTGGGGTGTGAGATCATTATCTCTATGGAGTTTGTAGTCCATTTGGTAAGATGACTTTTTATTTGGCAAACAGTCAAGAAGAAATCTCAGAAACTATTCGCCCAGTTGAAGGAGCAAAAACAGTCTCATGATGGAATGACGGATGATAAATGGTTCTTATCAAAGGTCTCAATGATATTCTCCTGTCTCCTTTCTTGTGCCTTACTGAGTTTATCAGGGGCTGGCAGGAAGTAATGTGAGGCTGCTCCTGCTCAGCTACACCAGAAGCAGGAACAGCATGGGAAGAAATGTGTGTGCATCCAGGTGAATGTCCCAGGTGGCTCTTGCTGGCCCAGGGTCACTGTGAATGGCAAACCCTACCTGATGGTTCTGATCAGGGTGCAGATGGAACACCCAGACTCATCTAGGTTGCAAGAGAAGATGCCTCTTGAATGGACTATGTTAGAGAGAAGTCATTTGTAGTTCGGAGATGGATCTTACCCACTGGAGACACAGCCTCTCACCCCAAATCCTTTTAAGCTTCCTGTCACAAAAGGATGCCAGGAGGGGGGTGAATATGTGTAAGGAGTACTTAGCTGACTGCTGGAAAGGGTGGATGGTGACGGTTCTGCATGTGTGCTAGGTGATCAACTCTAGAACATGAGATGCACCCTCCAAGGTTCCTCATTGAGTTTGGGTTGAGACCATGCATTCCAGGAGCCACTTAAAGCCACCATGATGCCAGTAAGAACTGTTAAAGTAAGCTCCCCTGGGAGACCAGATGTTATTTGATGGAGACTTTGGCTTGACCCCTTCTCTCCAACCTTTCTTCATGCTCCAGACTTCAAGGCTGTCTGAGATATATCTATCCACCTTTCCTTCACACCTTCTTTATTTCATACACACTTGGAACTGCTTGTCGATTTGAATACACCTCCCACGTTCCCAGGCTTCTCAAAAGTGTTTCATTTCAAAGCAATACTGATTTGTGTCTGATCCCATCTTGATTTTTGTTCTAGAAGCCCCAGCCTAACACCAACATCCATGTCAGAAAGAAAGTGTTAAATACAGGTGGAGATGCTGTGTGCCAGCTAATCTTGGTTGTCAACTTGACAATGGATAAAGGAATCTCCATGAGATTGGCTTGTGGGCATGTCTGTGGCCATTTTCTTGATTGTCAATTAGTGTAGGAGGGCCTAGCCCACTGTGGACCATGCCATTCCTAGGCTGGTAAGCCTGGGTTGAATGTGAGCCTGGAAGCAAGCCAGCATTCTATCATGGTCTCTGCTTCAGTTTGTGAATCAGCTCTGTCTTGTGTTCCTGTCCTTACTTCCATCGATAATGGACTGTAACCTGTAAGGTAAAACAGGTGCTTGTGGTCAATGTGTTATCACAGCAACAACATAAAGCAAACTAGAACACACTAGATGCCCTCCCCAGATTCCCATACTCCTTCCCATTATTTGGAGGTGACCGCTTATCTAAATCTGATTTATCTTTCTCCCTGGCTCCTTGCTTTGGGGAAACCGACAATACGATACTTATAGATGCTGTCTACACATTAAAGGAAGCATGTATGAAGCGGGCAACATACATTTAGACTTCTAGTCACCAGCCTTAATGGTACCATTATTTCATCAAAAAACTACTTAATCCATTTCATTATATTTTTCATTACTCAGCTCAGTGACTCATCTGCCTCCAGCAGGGCTGACACATTTAACAGACTTCATCTGTAATTGGTCAATATTGAATCGTTCACACATTCATTCTAACTTTGGAAGCAGGCCTACTGGCTACTTTTGTTCTGCTTTCGTGAAATGATCCATCTTTTATCATTAGTATTGATTTCCAGTGTGACAAGGTATTTAATGCTCTGAAATGGTGAGGCTTGCCAGACACATAAAAGTGAATTTGCCTCTAATTACTGGTTTTGATAATCCTGACTTCATTCACTACTCTCCAGTGGGCAACCACAGCCAGCAAGATTTTAATAAGATCAAAGAGTTAAGATATTAAATGGAAATGAATGGTGTTCAGAGGGGGGAAAAAAACTACGGTGTGTATTGGGTGTATGGAAATTCGAAATTTAAATTTATATTGCTTAATTCAGCAGAGAAATATTAATTTCAAACTCTAGACTTGTGAAGGCAAAGGTGTCAGGCAATAACATTTTGGTAACATTAGTTCTTGTCTAGGAACAGACAGTGAGACTCTAGAAATTGCCTTTTTTTATGGTGGGTGTGGAAGGTGTGGGTGGGTTTTGGGAAGATGTTGTTTGGACTCACTGGGCTCTAGGGTCTCCTGGCTCTTCCGTGTAGTGGTCCTCATCCTATCTTCTACAAGTATAGTGAAAGGGATTGGGAGAGGCCCTGGTCAGGGCTCTCCACCAGGGGGCACTGCACTTCTTCAAATTTATCTGTTCTACTGACTCAAAGGGAAGCATTCGTTTATTCCTGAGAATATTTGAAGTATTTCCTATGGAAAACATTGAAAGCAAAGGCAATATTTCCTCCTAGAAATCAGAATGCACATATCAAATTTTACCCAGTGACTGAGAAACAGAAAATTCTTTGAGTGGCAACATCTAAATCAAACAACACTAAGGTGTTTGAATAATTTTTCCTTTTTTTATATTTGGATGATATGGGATAATTTGTTGGACTATTCAGACCTAGGGGGAAAATCCTTGTTAAATGTGTAACATCAGATTCATTTTAGAAGCAAAATCAAATCCTCAAATACCTTGTCAGGGCTTGAGTATGAAATGTTCTTGAAGCCTTACATTTTAGAACTTGGACTTAATCAATGGACAGATCCCAGTTAAGGTCTCTTTGCTGGGAGGTGGAGAAAGGAAGAGGTGGGGTCTGACTGCAGGAAGTCAGTCAGTCACCCTGTGTCCTTGGGGCTGTATCTTGCCCTAGTTCCATCTTGCATTCTCTTTCTCTCTGTTTTCTAACTGTCACATTGTCCACTGTTCTGCCCTGCCATGTCCTCCATCCTGCGATGGGCTGACAGTTCTGAGACTGTGAGCCAGAATAAATCCTTCCTTCCTTAAATTATTCCTGTCTGGAATTTTTATCAGAGCATTATAAAAGTGGTGTCCTAGTTAGCTTTGGCCTGTCAATTTGACACAGCCTAGAGTCATCATAGAAAATAATTGACTAAGTCAAATTGGCCTATGGGTATGTCCATGGGGGCATCTTGATTGTTAATCGATATGGAAGGGTTCAGCCCACTGTGGGCAGCATCATACCCTAGGCAAGCAATCCTGAGCTGTAGAGTTAGTTCAGTAGGAACCTGTGATCCAGTCAGGAAGCAGCATTCCTCTATGGTGCCTGTCTCTAGCTCCTGCTTGAACTCCTGTTGTGATTCCCTCAATGATAGACTGTGACCAGAAATTTAAGACAGATTAAGTCCTTTCTGCCTCAAGTTGTTTTTTATTAGCTACAGAAATCAGATTAGAACAAGTAACTTACATGTCATCTCAGACACGACTAATTGTAACTCTGGTGCTCTCAGTTGGGTGTGCAGTGCACATTAGTTTCTAAAATATGCTGAGTACAGGAGTTCCTCCAGGTATGTGCTTGATTTTGTGGATGCCTGGGTACATCTCTAGGCACTGTGTCTAAGAGCAGGTGGTCATTAGGTCTTTCTAATCTCAAGGGCCATGAGGATTGAGACACTGCCACTTAACCTGTCCTGGAATTTTGGTAGTCTCGTCCTGAACTGCAAAGTCAGTGAGGAGATGCCATCTCTGTCTCCAAGCCTCAACCTGGGTTGTCTCCTTCATAGCTTCTGGGGAGCTGGTGACCTCTGTAGTGACTCACAGCAGCTGTGGTTACCTGCTGGAGACCAGGAGAAGATCAAGGCAGCCTACATTCTAGCATGATGTGGGGAAGAGGATTCTCATGTACCCTAGACTGGCCTCAAATTTGCTATGTGGCCGAGAATGACCTTAAACTTCTGATCCTCCTGCCTCCGCTTCCTGAGTTCTACGATTAGGAGTGTGTTCCACCATGCCAGATGGGCACATTCCCAGATTCCCATAACTTTTAAATGTTTGAGAATACTAACTGGTCACATTGCTTTTTCGGTTTTGTGACAGAAATGAGTTACAAGGGCCCAAAATGTATTATCATCTCAAGATAACCAGGTCTGGTGCAAGAATATTTATTCAGGACATGCTACGTCCACAAAGGAACATGGTTTCTTGAAGTTATTTAGTGACCATTTGGCTAGGCACCTTCTAAGAGGCTCTCTGATTTTGCTCAGCTCACCATGGAGCCCAGTGTAGTGTCTGTGTAAACATCGCTCCTGCCCTCAACCCCAGTACTACACAGAGACTTGCCTGGAGGTCTTCACTCTGGGCGAGAAAGAGTCTGGCTTTAGAGTCAAGAGACTGCTGGATTTTTCTCCTTGTCTATGACTTACGAGAGATATGACATTTAGCTTTAAAGAGTGGTGTTATTCCATGTCTGAAAAGTGAGGGCTTATTAAGATGTGCATAATTTTATAAGGTTGTTGGTGAAAAAAATTAATGAGCTATTGCACGTGACACAATTAACACTATGTAATTAACACCGCAGTAAAGTGATATGAAGTAATTTAAACAACTATTACTCATTAAATTTAAAAGCAACCTCAATCTCAGCAACTGTGCTGTGAATGTCTGAGGATGAGAAACGATTGTATAAGCACTCGCCTCACTTCAGTATTATTTGTGGAGAGAGGCTGTGAAGAATATTTGTGATTGCAATTTATTGAATGATTGCCTCCACAAACATATCATATGGGGTCCTTATAAAATACTACCTGCCTCAATATAATGCCTAATATAGTCAAATTATTTTCATTTGGTTATCTTACTTAAGCGAAAGAATTGATTTGATCTATATTGGATTTTTAAAAATTAAAAAGAATGTTGTATAGTTTGTGCTGCCTGTATACTCTTGAATGTGGGGCCTTCCACCAGACGGTGGTTGACCTACTAGGGGCTATGCTCTTAAATTTAATAGCCCTCTTCTAGAAGGTATCAGTTGCTAAGAGCACCTCTGAAAGGGTTGAGACTTCATGCCCACCTCCTCTCTCTATGCTTGGATTTTTATCAGCAAAATAACAAAAGAAGACAGAACGTTGGGTTGATAGAGAAGTGGAGGAAGACCTGGGAGGAGCTGGGGGAGGGGTAGGCATGCCTGTGATGAAAATCTATGGTATAAAATTCCAGCCACAAAACCTCTCTAATTTATGGCTTATCTGCCCGGCAAGATCCCCATTGACAATGCAAAGACAGAACTCCATGCCAAAGGAGGGTATCCCCACCAGGAACTAGAGACTGGAGAACCCAGAGACAATTTCTAATGATGTCACACTCTGCTCATAGATCGGTACCTAACCCAGTCTTCACCAGAGAGGCCCTTCTCAGCAGCTGAGAGGAGCATCTGGAGAGGCCCAGGGCCAAACATTGTGCAGAGATTGGGGAACCCTTCTGAAGGAGGGAGAGGAGGAATGATGGAAACCAGAAGGACTGAGGTTACCAGGAGAACAAGCCCCACAATGTCAACTGACCAGCACTCCTAGGGGCTCACAGAGACTGAAGCCATAGACAGGGAACCTGTAGGATCCCCTCAATACATTACATGGCTGTCTAGATTGGTGTCCTTGAAAAACTCCTACAGGCTGGAATTTTATACCAACCTTTGAGACTCTTTTTCTCCTGCCAGGCTGCCTGGCCCACCCTTGATGTAGGGATTGGCACCTGGCCTCATTCCATCCTGCTATGCCATGCCCTGATCGTGCTGTAATCCTGGGGGGACGGTTCTCTTCTGGGAAGAAGGGGAGGCATCAGTGGGTGGTGATGGGGGTAGATCTAGGGGAGATGGGAGGCGATGGGGAGCAGAAGGAGGTGAGGAGGTGGGCCGGGATGTATTCTATAAGTTGTATGAGAGAAGAAAATTTAAATTAAAAAAAGTGAAAAAAAAATTCTCAGAGAATTAATAAAAGATGAGAAAAAATTAAAAAGACTGACTATTACAATAAGTAAAGACTTGGAGTGAGTCCCAGAATTGAGATTCAAAGAAAAATATCTTATAGTGTACCACCCAGGGCCATTCAATAGGCATAGACTCAGGGAAAAAACACAGACCAGTATCTCTGTCTAGGAATGGGATACTAATGAGTATGATGGGATGGATTATGTCAGGTATATTTGTGAATATCTAGAATGTTCTTCTTGGGATGTACCCATGCAATAGGAAGTTAAAATGGCACCTCCATCAGTTGGGTTGGTTCTAAGAGCCAAATTGTCCATGTTCAATGTCACTGTGAGGAGAGCTGCCAGATAAAAGGCTGATCGAGTGTGGCCCGAGGGCCAGCAATCCAGTCCATAGCCTGTTCCCGTGATAGGATTTAACTGAAGCAGAGCCACATGCATTTGTTTATACATTGGCAATGGTTGATTATTGACACCAGCGGAGTGGAGTCATGCAGACAGAGAACATGAAGCTATGAAGTCTGCCAGGTCAGGGATATTCCAGACTCGAAGAAGGGGGCTGCCTCTGCTCACTGTTGCCTCCGTGAGGTCTGATAATGAATGTGACATTGAAGGTGTCAGGGGAGAGAATTTATTTATGTCAAGTGGTCCCTGGGACCCAAGATTGCTTATTCCTTATAGGTAGGCACATTGATGTGCTCTCTTAATGAAGGCCAACAGAAGGGATTTCAGGAGAACCAATCAGGCGTAGACTTTGTGAGAAGCAAGAGTGGGCCTCTACCCTCTTCTTGAAGAACTTAACCCTGAAGGACTATGTTTGAAGCTGCCCTTCTGGGCACAGCTTCGAGGGGAGACGTAGTTGTACTGAAGTGAGCTTCTCACTAGCCAGTGAAGATGTATCATTTTGTTTGAGACCCCAATATGAGCTGATGAGATGGAGCCATTCCAGGACAGGCTAACAGAGGATTCCACCTTCAATATGGAAGCAACATGGCTTCAGGAAAGAGCCCAAATGGAATGACCTGCAGAAGCCCAGAAGCAGAGCAAGGACTTTTAAAAATCCCCACACTGAGGAAGAAGAGTTGGGAGACACTCACTGAGGCACATGAGGAGACTTTCAGACTCCATGGAAGGAAGGACTAATGATCTTATATTCCCCTTGTGGGCAGACTTCATTATAGGCTATGGTTGGGAGGGTCACTGCAGCATGAGAAACACAGGAAGCTCTTGTTCCCTTGATACTCCCTCCTGGAAGAGATGAAATCAGAAGCTAACAAATAAGAGGCAAGAGACACGTGCAGGTAAGGACCTTTGCAGGTAGCATAACCTCTCTCTCTTACCTGGATTCTCACACCTGAAGCAGACCCAGGGATAGGAAGAATGAACCATGCTTCTGATATTCTGCACTGTGCATCAGAAATGAGAATTATTTGTATGGCTAGAGAGAAACAGATAAGCCACAGGACCCTGAAGATATTTTACTTGGGACATGCAAAAGCAGGCCTTAACTGGGGCCTGTTTGCTGTTATAGATCCTGGGGCTGGTGGTCTGATGTTGTCATCCTTCTAGGGCTATGTATGCCTTTGCCCTGTGAAGGCCTTCCCAGGGAGACACAAACATCTACTCCTCCTAGATAGGGAACCAATGACAGATCAAAGTATACCACCAAAGTCCAACTCAATGAACCAATGAGTTTTATTGAGGTTACTTACAGAAATATGGTAGAGCAGAAATGACTGACAGATAGTTGAATTGCCAAAGCCCACCCCAGCATGAGTGACAGCTCACAAAAGCTGGAAACCTAGAGCTCACTGCACAGCCTGCAGGCAGCTCAGTGGGTCTGAGCCTTTTCTTAAGTAATTAAGCTGGTCTCTATTTCTTTGGGGTGTCACAGCTGATCTGACTCTGCTCTGATGGTCTCAGCAGTCCTTCCTGTTAATATAAGCTGGAGGAAGTAGGTGCCTAGTAAATCTTGTCCATTTCAGGGACTTCCGGATGCTATTTGAGTTATTTCCTGAGCCTAAGGAGCTTCCCTGCAGGCTAGAATGTTTCACCTCCCTTTTAGAGCAGTGGTTCTCAAACTTCCTAATGCTGCAATGCTTTAATACAGTTCCTCATGCTGCAGTGACCCCCCGCCACCAACCATAACATTATTTTTTATTGCTACTTCACAACTGCAATTTTGTTACTGTTATGAATGGTAATAAATATATGATACGCAGATCGTCTTAGTTGACCCCTGTTAAAGGGTCATTAGACTCACAAAGGGTCATGACCCACAGGTTGAGAACCGTTGCTTTAGGCTATTCTGTGACTTCAGCTTCCCTTAACATCCCCTGTTTTATCAAGCTCACCCGCAAATGTGGAAGGTTTGAATCTCAGAGGAAGTAGCTACAGAAGAGCACCTGCGGAGGACTCTTATCTCTCTGGTACTTTGGCTATTTTCCTTTGCACATGGGGTAGGGTAGCCACGAGTGAAGGGTTTTTTGTTGAATTACCAAGCCACAGTCTAGTTCAGTGGGGACCCAAGCGAGAGAGAAAGCATTGCACGTGTCTCTCTCCCCATGAAAGTCACTCTGTGAGGTGTCAGTCTCGTTTATCTACTGTAAGAATTTACACAAATCCTGAAGCCATCCATGTAAGCGGTTGATGAACGACGGAGAGTAGCCTCCTGTGCCTTCTCGTCTATGGAAAAACAGATTTCCCAGTTCTCTGAGGCACTTTTTAGTCCTCAGGTTCTTGAAAGTCAAGAGCACTGCATCCGTCTGTTTTTTGTCTTAAGCCACACAAACTGTAGCAAAGGAAAACGAAAGTGTGTCTGCTCAGACAACACTGATGCTTAGGTCTCTCTGAGCCAACAAACACCTGCGAATAGTCAGTGACCCTGCAGCTGTCTCTGCTAAGCCCTAGAAACCAGCCCCAAAGAAGAGCCCAGCTCAACAAGAAGACAAGAAGAGAGGAAGGTGCTAGAATGTGCTCTAGCCAGTACAGAGGCTTGTGACTCGGTGTTCACACAAATGGCCTCTCAGTGTCCTTTTCCTATTGTGTCTCCACATTTTCATAATCTGCATTCAATTACACAGCAATGAGCCAACTCCAAAATCTTTCCGATACATGGAGAAGAATTAAGATGAAATACAATGAAATGGAGCTAATAAGCGTCAAGAGTTGAAAACATGGTACTGGTAACAAGAAATGGTGGTGGTGAGGGGGTAGAATAGGAGTAAAGAAATAATTATCATTGTGCCAAAGAAGCGGGAGGTGAGCCCTGAAAATGCTCAGAATAGCCTTAGTGGTTCCACTTGCAATAGACACACTGTATGTATTTGTATTCACATGCACACACATGTACAAACACCTATAAATAATGCATATATATACATATATATACATGAACATGTACATGTATACATATCTATACAGCATATATAGTGAGTACTTTGAAATTGTGATTATTTCCAAGCGACAGCTGAAAGAAAGCTGAATCGGTCCATCCAACGAGTCAGAACTGAAGACTGGTGATTGTCCCAGGATGTTGCTCTTTATTACACAAATCAGACTTGTTGAATAGAGCATGGGTGTTTCCTCAGCTCAATTTAATGGCCAAAGAAGCCCTGGGCAGGTTGTAGGCCCTTATCCTCTCCTGATTCTCTAGAGTCTTGTTTGTTGCTGAATATATTCAGACTGCAACAGTCATTTCAAAAGAGTAAAACATGAAGGCTTAGCCCAAATTTGAGGGATTTTTTTTGGGGGGGGGAGTAAACTTAGCATTATCATATTTTAATGAATGGAACTCATGCTTTTAGACCTAACTAGCAACTGCCCTAATCTGACAGACTTCTGGTTTCGTCCCCAAGGAATAAAAATGGATTGAAGATCAATACTATTGGCAAATGAGCTTTTTTTTCTTTTCCTTTGAATTAGCAACATGATGTGGGAATTTTTGTTTGCATAATGATAGGATCTGCCAACACTACATAACAAATTAGCAAAAAAGGGCCATATTCCTTTGGCTTGAACTACTTGGTAGTTGATAGACATCTTGTCATGTAAACTGCTCATCGGTGAGGGCTCTCAGCGTTACATTGGGGACAGAAAACCCAGGACTGTTTTTGGTTCTTGATGTTGTCTTTGTGGCTTCCTGATGGCTATTCTCCTTTCCAGAGTCTCCTCATGTTTTCATGTGGAATCTAGCAACGGACAATGTCACCGCAGATATCCAACATGCTAATGTTCTTCATCGCCTGGTGTGCATACCCAGGACCTAGTGATGAGGTCTCTAGAGGGCAAGGCAAGAATCTGAAAAGCATCTCACCCATCTCACCCCCATCCCATCCCCCCACACCCCATCATCTCATCCTAGCCCCAATCTAAGCCCACCACACCCCATCTCATTTCATCCCAATCCCCATCCCATCCCACCCCACCTACCTCATCCCACCTCATCCCTCTTATCCTATTCTATGCTACCCCATGTAGTCCACCCCATCCCATCTGACCCATCCATCTTATCTCATCCCATCCCCCATCACATTCCATCCAATTCATCCTGTCTCATCTCACCCCATTCTATCCCATCCCCCATTGCATTTCTCTCCCTTCCCATCCCATCTCATCCCACTCTACTCCACACAATTCTGTCTCATTTTAACCCATTTCCACCCCACTGTCCACCTCAGCCTTTCCTGTCCCATTCCATCCTTCCATCCATCCACCCTTCTATCTATCCATCCATCCATCCATCCTTCCTTCCATCCATCCATCCATCCATCCCCTATACCCTATCCCACTTCATTTTCATTCTGAAATGAGAATTGTGTCAGTGGTACAGCTTCCAGAGAGCATCCAATACACAGATTCTTCCCCAATCTGAAAATACACTGCAGTGTTTTTAATGCCTTAATTTTCTCATTATTCTAACAAAATACCTAAAAGAAGCAGCTTAATGGAGGCCAGGTTCATTTCGGCACATAGCTACAGTCTATCTTGCCGAGGCAGGCATGGCAGTACAAACAGCTAAGAGCCACAGAGGCAGCAACTCGGGGCATGACTGTTCCACTGAGGCAGATTAGAGATCAGAGACCTGGTTTGTCCCAGCAATGTTCTTTTGAGCCACAGGTACCAGATATTTCAAATGCTCTCAAGTCTTCAAACATATGGAGCTATGGGGACATTCACATTCAAACCACATCACTGACCAATTATATATTCACCAGTGTGTTTATTTTAATTTAATAAATATACTTTTCTCGTACCAGCAAGTTGCCTGGAATGTGACTGAGCATTCTTAGATAAAAAGTTTAGAGAAAAAAAACTCAATAATTTTACTTAAAAATTTTATAGAATGTGAGTGCTTGGTGTACTTAGAACCTATATAGAGAGGTGTTTGTTCAAGGTCAAGGTACTTAAGACTTAAAAATCCAGGTATTGTAAACCTCTCTCTCTCTCTCTCTCTCTCTCTCTCTCTCTCTCTCTCTCTCTCTCCTCCCTCTCTCACTAACATACACATACACACACTGGACACAAGACTGTGGATGTGTGATGATGTCCCTATGTATCCATACATAGTCTCCATTTAGTTCACAAATATTTGCTGAGAGTTATACGTGAAACAGATGAGTTTTGGGGAGAAAAATCAGATTTAACCTCCATAATAGTATTCTCTTCTGCTGATTTAAGACTTTGACATTTAAGCCATCTTAACTTCTGACTATTGGGACCACAATTATTATTACTAACCATTACTGTTATTATCTATTCAGTCATTAGCCTGACTGCTTGCCTGTGAGATCCTGGAGGCTGGGTTCATTATTGATTCAGGTTTCTAAGTGTACAATCAATATTACAAAAGTCTTCCTGTAGTCACACAGGTTGAAATGGGTACATCAGAATATCCACCCCTATGCAGATACATACATGCATTCATGACTACAAGTGCACACACACATGCTCATGTACAAGTACCCATATACCCACATATATGCACACATACACAAACACACACTCCTGTGCAAGGATGACTACACACACACATTTGCAAATGTACACACACACACACACACACACACACACACACACACTTCATTCCATGTCTCTCCTTCCTTGCTCTGCAAACTCTAGGCAAATCTGGAGTCTAAAGTAGACCCCATGCACCCTGACATACGCACAGGATCTAAATTCCAGGTTAAATGCATCAGAGAAATGACAGCAGCAAAATCCATCTCATACACTTTGAAATGGTGACTGAATCTCTCTGTTTCCTACACTAGAAGTAGAAATCATTGCTGTCATTGTTTGTCTTCTGAGTGTTCCACAGGGCTACAGAAGTCTTGAAATGCCAACAGCTCGCCGCAGTGACCCAGAATTCTGTGCCTTGCCTCCCTTTCCCACAGCCCTCCCAAATACCCCTCCTGCCTCCCATCCTGTGAAGTGCAGGTACCCCCTCTGCATAATCATTCCCTTTGATTTTTCTCTGCCTCTTAATTCTCAGAGACGCCAACCAACAGTAAGAGAGCCACAAAAGGAAGGCAATTTAAACACCACCCTCTTATAACTGTCATCTGTCACCTTTAATCTGAAAGAAAAACAAATCAAGCATGAAGCTCATGAATAATACAGCCAGGGATGTAAAATCATGTTTAAGATACCTAATAAATGTCAGTTTTAGAGACTGGGATTTTTAAGGAGGCGATGCAAAAACGTGATGTTCTTATAAAGGATAATTTCAAATATTTCAAGCAAACATCTTATAGACTATAAACAAATTAGCATTCTATTAGAGAATCATTAAAACAAGTAACAGAAGTGCTTATTAACGGAACCGATTTTCAGATAAAAGTCAATGCAACCAACTGTATGTTTGCAAGGGTGATTTTTGGTGGCGAGGCATGGCGTCTATTGAACGACATCAAAGAGATTTCTGAAGGTGAGGAGATTAAACCAGAAAAATAAAAAATAAGTCATTGAAATTTCATTGGGTAGAAATAATTTTCAAAAGAAGTTTCCATTTCACCATGCACATTGCTAACAGGGTCTAATACAGTAATTAGCCCTTGAACTTCCTTGGTCTAATTTTCCTTGGAACAATCAGTCGCATGAATAAGCCATTCTCTGGTTCATTGAAAGTGGGAGCGGAAATAACCTACCAAGTTCCTAGTGCACTCATTCCTTCTGAAAGAGACTGTGCAGTGTTCAGAAGGAAAGAGAGTGTCGCACTGACTGTCGGATACCGGACCTAGTGGTAGCCACACCTGCCTAGAAGTTATCAGTGAGGTGGCAAGAGACTGTGTCAGTTGTGAAGTAAACACTGGAGGCTGTAAACAAGGGTGGAACACACTCTGGATTTTAGTAAGAGAGTGAGGACCAAGAAGTCATGAAAGGGCAAACTGTGATAAAGAGGTGGGGGGCAGGGGAGCAAATACTTAGGGGGTCTCTCAGCCTTTGAATTCAGGGCAGACTCCACTCAACATGCTTGATACCAGGTGTCCTAAAGGACGAGCATCTAAGATCCACCTAGTTGCTGAAGCAGACTGGGAAATTTCCCCAGAAGAAATGGATACGAATCTTTAAACAGAGACTAAAGAAATGGCTCAACAGTTAAGAGCACTCGCTCTTCTGCCTGATGTCCCGCCCACTGAGTCAGTGCATACTCACATACTGGGGTTCCCTAAAGATTATTCTCTTACATCAACTGCAGTGACTTCACATATTCATGAACCAAACAGTGAATGAGACTTACCTCAGCACAGCTGTGCTCCAGGCACACAGTGAGCAGGACAAATCAGCTGTCCTCTGCCCTGAAAAAGGCAGCATCTTTTCGTATGCAATAGCTGCAAGCAGAAGGAATTCGATGGCACAGGACCTGCCAGGGAAACACACTGCGAAGACGGAAACATGTTTGTTCTCAGTAGAAAGATGCCCAAGGAAGAGGATCAAATACAAAAGATTTTTGTAAAGCTTCTTGGTGGGAAGTCATGTCAAAAGCAACCAACAGTTTCAGACCAACACGGTACATAAAGAACATGGATGAATAAAATATCCAGTACTCACCTGACACTTCAGAGAGGCAGGGAGATGGATAGATGCTGCTCATTGCTCTATTTTATTTTGCATTGAGTTGTTTTTTAGCATAGAGTTCTTTGTCACACCAATCCAATGATTCCTTGCTATACCAGTATACCAATCCAATGTGGTCAGTGACTCTAATGTGCAACTATATATATATAGTTGGATATATGTGTGTGTATGTGTGTGTGTGATATATATATATATATATATATATATATATATATATATATATATATATATATATATATATATATCCATCTGGATGCTCTGAGATGTAAAATCCTGGCAGAAAAATCACAACTAAAGAACAATGTGGGTGGTGCCACAGTGATTAAAAGGGAATGTGGTTTAGTCCTTGGAGACAATGTGGAAAGGATAAATAAGGCTTAAGTTTCAGGATGACACAAACCAAGTATTATGAGATACAAAGCTACTCATACTGGCTATGGAATTAAATACATCCCCCAGTCCTGACACCCATTGGCTACAGCTTTGATGCCCACCCTCCCCCATTTCCTTGAATCCATGGGTGGATGTAGCTGAATGAGTCCTCTCTCTAAGATATCAGCGACTGTATGTTGATGGCACTGCAAAACATGTTTGCAAACCCTTTTGAGGAACAAAATAGGTTTTCTCCAGGGAACAGACTCAAAGTCCAGGAGAAAACAGAAGCAGGATGAAATCAACATCGATGGGTACATAATAAGCAAGCAGAGATGTAGTTTTAAGAATGAAGCTGTGAGTTTATTGTATGGAGATATTAGTGGTGAATATAGAAACCTGCATCCTGGCATGAGCTGACTACCTAAGCTGAATCATGGAAATGATTTCTGGAATCATAAGGTACAGGATAACATGATATAGGGAGTGTTTGTACATGTATGAATGTGGTCATGTCTACAGCAATAGAAAAATAAGTCACATCTAATGCTCATCCCTCTAAAAGCTAGAAAAAGTGACTGGACCTACAGCTAATATTCTTGAATTTCCATTAAAGTCCACAGGAAGGGTACAATTTCCAAGTTGATAGTAGATGTTGGGCTTCTGCATGAGGATGCTCACAGATATGCAGATGTTTGACATCCCAAACACAGGTAACCAGTGGACTCAGCATCTGAGGAAATGACGGCATCTCACACACACCTGTCATTCTGATCATGGATCATGATCTGGTCTGCGTAAGATTTCCTCCGTTCTGTTTAGTCATCTGGTATATTACTTCCAAAGGTGTCGTCACTGTAAAATTAACATAAAGTTTTCGATGACTAGTAAAGAAAAGTCTAGTTCTTAGGAAAATCTAGTGAGGGCAAATCATGGGTGAAATGATATGTAATTTGGGAAGTCAAATATTAAATGCAAAATAAGATAAAGGCTACCTTGGCCCTGGAGAGATGGCTCAGAAGTTAAGAGCATTCCAGAGGACAGAGGTTGAATTCCCAGAACCCACATGATAGCTCACAACTACCTGTAATTCCAGTTCCAGAGGATCTGATGCCCTCTCTGACCTGTGTGAGCACTGCACTCATGTGATGCACAGGCATTCATGCAAGCAAACACTCACACACTAAAATATTTTTAAAAACTTAAATAAAAAGAGAACTTTATAATTCACAAGCACAAATCATGTAGTCATCAATTTCCCTAACTCTGATTTTCCTTTTTGTCTCCTTTCCAAATTGTTTTATAAAAGTCAACTAAAGAGAATTTTTTTTTCAAATGCAACAAGGAAAGAAATATGTATTATCCAACTGCCCTTGATACTTTGTCAATAAAGAGAATACTGTTATTTATGTAGAATTCATTTAGCGTTAAGCTTTCAAATTATATAAGAAATCTATTCTGCTGCAGGGAATGGAACCTTTTACATAAAGTGAGTGGCAGCTAAAAGAAAGAGGGTTAATACATAGGAATCGACAATGAGACACAGTGAAGGCAGTGGGAATTTAGAACACAGACATCATTTGAAATGTGAAAGAAAAAGATTATATTGTCTGTGAAGTGTCCAGCATTCTTTTTTTTTTTACCTCCCTGCTGAGTTGATTCTGTGCAGAAAATGCAAATTTTTACCTGGGTCATTAATCTTCACAAGATGTTTGCATGGTAAGACACAGGCAGTAATTATCATTAGTTCAGCAAAGAGTCTTGTACAATCAATGAAAATTCAAATGGGAGCATGTACATTTAAAACAAGCTCTGACCTTTGCCCTCACTCCATTGGACAACTAGGAGCAGAGCTGAGAATATGTCTTGATTTAGACAAAATTCATTTTCCAGTGAAGGCTCCAGACAGCCATGCATCTTGGCGCGTATGTGGATCACTGGTTCTGATTTTTTTTTTAGTTCTTTCATGAAAAAAAAAATTTTTTTTCATTGAAATTGTGTCCAAAAAGGAAATAAGAGTAGCTTTGTCATCAAAATTAGGCACTGTTGACACTTTATGTTTTTATTATTTAAAGCAATGCAGTAAAAGAGAGAATTCAGAAGCAGCTCCAACCTTGGAAGTGGTAATAAACTCAGTGGGATGAAAACAACTCTGATTTGAACTGACTTACATGATGGTACACCTTGCACCAGATTTTCAGCTGCTGGAACAAATTATTCAGACTTTCAGCCCATGTTGGTGGTTTTCACTAGTTCCCCCAAACACTTCTAAAGAAGTGATGTGGAGATTTGTTTTTAAGGCATGAATGCAGAAGAAAAGAGAGATAGTACAGAGGAATGGAGACACAGCTCAAGGAATCATCAAATAAGAGGAGACCCGAGCTGGGTGACCTGGGTTTATTCCTCAGCAAGATTCCCTCGCTACCATGTCACACCAAAATTGATGGCACTAAGAAGGGAGAAATTGGTGAGTTAGATTGAAATATGTGTGGTGGTTTGAATGAGAACTGTCCGTCATAGGCTCAAGTGTTTGAACCCTTGGTCACCAACAGGTGGTGCTGTTTGCGGAGGCTATAAAACCTTTAGGAGGCGGATACTTGCTGGAGGAAGTACATCACTGGGGTGGATCTCTAGTGTTTTATAGTCTCACCTCACTTCCTGTTATTCCTCTGTGTGGATGACAAGTGACCAGGTGCCTGCTCCTGTCACCATACCTGCTCTATCATTGTGGACTCCTGCCCTCTTGGGAATGGAACTGCAAAGTAAAATAAATCCTTTCTTCGCTTCTTTTTGATCATAGTATTTTATCACAGCAACAGAAAAGTAATTACTTCACCATGGCAGAGACAACTGAACTAAGAAGGTATTAGATGTTTTCTGTGAGTTCATATTTTAAAAATACAGGGCTGGAAATTAAACCCAGGGCTTTCTGTGTACTATGCCAGTGCTCTGCTGCTAAGTTACATCACAGCCTTCATACTGTGTTCTTGTACATGTGGGTTGCTATATGAGATTTGAAGGATGTCTGCAGGCTGGCTTATTTCAAGCATCTTTAAAAATTCTCTCTCTCTCTCTCTCTCTCTCTCATTGCTATGTATGTATGTGCAACACACGAAAGCAATACCTGTCAAGGTCTAAAGAAGCCATCAGATCTCCTGGAACTGGAATTAAAGATGGTTGTGAGCTTCCATGTGTGGGCTGGAATTGAACCTGGGTTCTCTAGAAGAACAGTCAATGCTCTTAACCATTGAGTTAGCTCTCAGGCCCCTCAAGTATCTATAAGAATAATGATCCTTCTGTGCCCCAGAGCACAATGTCATGAGCAACCTGGGTCTACAGTGAATTCAACAGGAGGAACAATCCTGAGATCTGATGAGCAAGCATGATGCTCCCTGGTAGGAGAGTACCCAGGGGTTCTAGCATTCTAACTCTTGGAAACTTCTAGATGTAGGTCTCAGTTGCGGTGACGGATGTGATATGGTTTTCTTTTCTAGTTGTATATAATCAGTAAACAACCCAGGGTATGCAGAAGAGAAAGCTAGTGGAAGGCTTCCTGCTCCCTATTCCACCTGCCATCTGAGAGGACAAACATGGTAGATATGATCATACCCAGTACCCTGCACATTCAATACCAGTGATCCACTGCACTGAGTGACACGCCTGCGTCCAACGATGGTATTTATGAACCCAGAAGAAAGCCTTCAGGAGACATCAGATCTGCAGGCTTCGTGACCTAGGACCTCCCAGCCTCCTCTATTAGGAGAGATATATTCCTGTTCTTAAAATCATTCAGCCATTCAACCCATGGCCAACTGACACTTTGCACCCAGAATAGCTACTTATGAAGGCAACATAACAAATTTATAGATGACAATGTCATGTCTCACTGTCACAAGGTTGAACATCCCTGATGGGTCAGTGATACTGAGACAGGCTAGAGGAACACATGCCTTCCTAGGGGCATTTTAAACATTGTTAAGCTTAGTTAAACAGTGTAAGAACTTTCAAACTCTACTAAGCGTCTGTTGTTAATGTTAATTTTGTGTTAACTTTTGGCTGTGGACCTTCTTGACGCTCTCCCTTGAATAATTGAACCGCTGGGAACAACGCACTCAGCTACTTGAGTGGCAGCTGTCATATTCCTCACCAGATCTGGATGGCTGCCAGCCAAGCAGCCCTCAACAAACGTCTTCATTGCCTTCAAGGTGTCCTGGTGCTTTAAAATCATCTTTCCCACTCTGAAGGACCCGCCCCTCCAGCTGCGAGCCCACAGCCATTGAATGCAGGATTCCTGCTTCAGAAGGCAAGTCTACTCATAACCGCTCCAGACACTCTGCGTAGGCCACAAAAGGGAAAGCTTAAGCTAGGTGACCTATAATGACCCTGTCGCTATTCCTACCGAATATAACGCCTCATTTGTACATGACACCCATGCCTCACACCCTCCTAGATATGTGATCAAGATACTTCGCTTTTTAAGTCAGTCAAGACACACCCTCCTGTGATGCCCCGTATCTGGATGTTCGACATTAGGCCCCACGAGGGCCACAGACCTTGAGTGGGCTTTTCTTACTGCCTATGATTTAGTTTTGACTCATTTAAGTAAGTGTGGTTTGTGTGTATCTATGCATTAGGCAAGAGTCTGAGCTCCGGGTTCAGCGAGAGATCCTCTTAGTATATATGAAGTAGAGAATGGTCAAAGAAGGGTGACCCTGCATGACAACCTCTAGCTTCCATTCACACATACACACACACACACACACACACACACACACATTTCTACACTCATGCACATGACAACATAGCCACATGACCACTGTTGTTACATCTATCTTGCTAACCAGCCTGCTCTGGGGTGGGGGTCCCCTGTCCCTGTGTGCCCAAGAGGGAATTATAGAGGCTCTTGGGATCTGAACTCCAGCCCTTGTTTGAGCAGCAAATGCTGAGCCATCTCTCCAGTCCCTTACCTGTGATTTTCATGGTGACTAGAGTGTGCTGAGCTGAAGGATAGTGGCCATGAACCCTGCAGCAGGCAAAGCACAACAGTGCTCATGTGGCTGTGGCTGTGGGGATTAGGGGACAGCTGAAAAGCTCCAGAGAGTAGCCAGGGGTGGAAGTGGCAGGGAGATTATGCAATAGAGACAACACAGAACAGGGAAATAGGAGGTGGAAAGCCAAGACTGCAGGATGTGGGCAGCATTAGTCAAGAGGATGAAGGCTCACTTTACTGAAATAGATCCTGTGAACTGCCATGCCTTGAAGGTTTGGGATCCTAACACCCTAGGCTAAGGGGCAGCCGCTGCCGCACTGGCTGCCTCTGCCAGCTGCCGATGACAGCAGCCACTCGGACCCAACAATTTCAGTAGCTGTCAAGTGCTGGGCTGCTGACAGTCAGAACCCAGAGTGATAAATCTCTTAACTTAGCTCCCAATTCTCCAGTTTGTAGCTGTGAGTGTCTGAATCTGCCAGTCCCAACCACCCAGCCCAGTCCATCTTGAGTCTCTATGACACTCAAGAGCCCCGGACTGTGATTGCTAAAAGAACTACTTATCCCATGCTTATACATTCCAGTAGGGGAAGAGAGACCCAGCCATCTCATTGGGAACAGTATTTTGTGTTGTCATAGCATCTCCACATGACAATGACACTTTGCAAAAAATGACCCGAAGAACCTCTGTGAATCCGTTTCCGCTGGGAAGTGACCGCCATCAGTGTTGGGTCTAATGCCTGTGCCCCCAAAGTCCGTTTGTAAAACCTCCAACTTTCCTTTTTTCCTGTAACTAGTCTTCACAATGGTGCCTCACCTAGTAAGTGTTATGGTAGCCCTAAGATCCCAGTCTTTGTGTTTATACTGCTAAGTGTGGTAAGCAGTTGGTCTGTGGATTTCAAGTATGTATTGAGAATGTGAAGGGAACGGAGTAAAAGGTGATGGAAACCTGAGAAATAAACCTCACTATATTCATAGCCTTAGTGAAGCTGAGCACATTTCTCAGTCCTCCTTACAGCCAAGGAATCTCATGAATAGGCTTCAGTAAAAGATAGATGCCCTGCAACAGCATAACACCCTGCAAACTGCTCCCAGTTTTGGTTCATGCAGCTTCCTAAACAACCCTGTCCTTCAAGAACCAAATACAGTGTCTCTCAGTAGCTGTGTTCTTTACCAAGTCTTGCTTAGTATGTAACAAATGTAACAAACTTTAGGGCTGGGTTTGTCATAATAAGCTTCAGCTGTAAGCGCCACACAAGCAGACACAGAAGTCCCCTGGAAAGAGGAAACTTCAAGTAACAAATTACCCGGATCAGATTGACCTATGTGCATGTCTGTGAGGTATTATCTTAATTGGTGATTGATGGGGAAGGGTCCAGCCCACTTTGGGTTGTGCCACCCCTGGGTACTTGGTTCAGGGATATATAAGAAAACAGGCTGAGCAAATCAAGGGGAGCAAACCAGTAAGCAACATTCTTCCATGGCCTTTGCTCCAGTTCCTGAGTCTGGGTTCCTGCCTTGAGTTTTGGTCCTGACTTCCCTCCGTGATGTACTGAGCTGTAAGCTAAATAAACTCACTCTTCCATAAGTTGCTTTTTGTCAGTGTTTTATCACGGGGATGAGAAGCGAACTAGAACATGGCTCTTACTTAATAGCAGAGTTTCTGTCTTAGCAGGAAGCCATTCCCTAGAGTTTGCATCTCTCGGCTACATGCCTCAACAGCAGGGACCAATGTTCTCCACTACTTTGTTGCTAAAATGAAAGCAATTGTTTCTTTGAATGTACCTGAAGGTTTTCTGGCATTCATCTCAAGGCTAATTAATGGTTTGCCCATGCCAAGGTCACTGTTCAATGTTCTATTTTATGTTACAATAGTAGCCAATAGTCAAGAAATAAAATACTTCTTCCTGATATAAGAGAAAGTAAAAGCATAGAGAGACCCAAGAATGTTAATTAGAATTTTGTATACAAAGACTCACTCCAGGAGACTTTGGGAGGGGAAGGAAGAGGCATTCATATTAATATAAATAAATAATCCAGCAAAAGGCATCTATTATTTATTATCTCTTCTGTGACGCTGTGGATTTGCGAGCTGTAATTAATTATAAGTCATGACAAATCGCCAAGGGAAAGCCAATGGTGGTGGCCCTCATGGTTGACAAGCTGACATGGTTTGAGCAGCCTGTCACCTCCAGGTTGGCTAATTTATTAAGCTCCCAGCCTTACCCAATCGATCCTCCAAAGATAAATCACTATAAATACAGAATGATTTCAGGGAAATATGTCCCTGTAAGGAGGAGAGCCACCAGTAATCCCAAATAACATGGGCTTTGCAAGTTTGAGGGTCTGTGTGGCTGTGTCTTCCACTGGACTATAGGATTGATGGACTGAACCTGAGCTTACCTGCCTCCCTACAGCCAAAAATAAACCAGGCATAGAGCAGAGTATATATACTATGGTGATTTAAAATAATTATTTTACTTGAACAAAGCCAAATGCCTTCTAATACAATATAGGGGGAAATATGTTTCTAAAGCTTACCTAGAAAAAAAAATCTTAGATTCTGGGCTAAACAATTATTTATCCTGGGAATTCCTGTGATATGGGGATTCAGGAAGCTGTGTTTTGGAGATGAAGGACCACAGTTTCCAGGGGGGGTCCATGTTCACATCAAACTCTCTGGAGTAACTTTGGAAGACTCTTCTTTCCCTCTTACTCCTCTGATTTTGAAGCAGCAAACAAAGGTCTACCTGAAAGGGTGTTATTTCCATCTTAAAGCTCAAAGAGATCTTGACAAAAAACTCTCATCTCTTGCCCTTCACTTGTACCAAGAGGTGATAAGGAAAGTGTTTGATTTGCCCACCCTCCTGGATCCACCCAGATTCTAGAACATTCCCTCAATTCCTTCATCCCCAAAGCACACATCAGTTTGGTTCCTATGAGGTCTTGGGTTGAAGGATCCTATTCCTCATCCTGTTCCCCAGAGTCTTCTCATTTGTTTGTCACAGGATTGTTTGATGCCGCTAAAATGTGGAATAATTGTTGTTGACAGAGGAAAAAAAATGGATAAAGAAAATATAGTATCAACCCATAGTGAAGTATTACTTGGTCATGAAGAACGAAAGAATGTCATTTGCAGAAGAATATAGAGATTAGCACACCAAGAAAAATAAGCTGGATTCTAAAGGACACATGTGTGCATTTTCTCTTATATGTGGAATCCAAAGGAGGCAAAAAACAAACACAAGGAAACAGGAGAAACAGAAGAGGATGAGGAGTGGTAAGAACAGGTGATGGTAGTGAAAGAGAGACTGTGTCAAAGTACATACATGTACGAAGGGTAACGAAGCAAATTATTTTGTACAATCAATCAATATTCATTAATAAAAATAACTCATTAAGATATCTCATAGAGAAATGAGAAAATTCCACACAGGGCAAATGGGAGCTCTTGGGCAGCTGGAAGGTATTCACACTTATACTCTGAATAATGAACTCACATCTTCACTAGGGTGACAGACCCCCATCCACTGTGGAAAGAGGAGTCTCAGAAACCACTGATTAATGGGGCATTCAAGACAGGAGCCAGCTGCGATGGATCCTCTTGGCTTCTTTCACACTCTAGAGATGTTCAAATACTCATGCATCATGGTTGGTAGTGCAAGCTTTCCCTAGAAATGGCAGAGCTGGAGGACACTGGTGAAGAACACTGGCTTTGGCTTTGTCGTTAGTTAGAGACCAATACCTCTCAGACTGGTCTAAAGTGAAAGCAATATGAGACCAATATCTGCTCACAGTCTACAGGTGCACAGTCCATCGTGGTGGGAAGGCTGGGGGTAGGAGGAGCTTGCCGTGGTGGCAAAAGAATTGGGAGGCAGCTTGCAGTCCAGTTCAGGGTGATGCTTAAGGCATCAGAATCTGTGGCCTGAAAGTCTGTACGTGCTCTCCCTCCTTTTTGCCTGCTCTGTGGCTCTGAGCCACATGCTCTAGGTCTCTGAGCCTCATGTCCTTCCTTTGTTCAGTACAATGATGATAGTGCAGGCTCACAGGTTCATGGCGAATACCCAATGAGCAGATATTCAGAAAGCACACCTGCCTTCGTGGGAATCTCCTCTGAGGGCCAGCTATTATTGTGCAATTATCCATTTCATTACAGTATTGCCAGTGGGTCCAGGGAAATGGCTCAGGTGGTAAAGTTGCTTGGTGTCCAACGTTACAACTTCAGTTTGGCTCCTGGGATCCACATGGTGAAAGGAGAGACCTGACTCCTACAAGTTGTCATCTGACCTCCATGTAAGTACAGTGTTTCTTAAACACTGTCAATGACTTCCCTGTTGGTCCATCTGCCCATCTTAATGATGATTTTGCCCTCTTTCTGGCAAATTTGAGGAGAAATACAGAGTGCATTCATTTGCTATTTTTGTGGTAACATGACTCCAAAGAGGTTAAAGGTTAAGGTAGCTTAACCCAAACATGGATTCGAAACCTTACAAGCCTCTGAAGGTCAGAAGTACCAAGGATCTGATGAAGGCAAAGATATTGCCTTCTGGGACTTAAGGTAGAACCCACTTCCTTGCCTCGTCCAGATTCTGGAGATGTGGCTCTTTTCATCATAGGACCTCTGATTTGCCTTTCCAGTCTCATCTGACTCATCCCCCTGCCTCCCTCTCACACTGAGCTTATGGTTACTACGGGCCCAACATGGCATTCCAGGATGTTTCCTCCTTCCCAAGATCCTTGGATTAAGGACATCTGTGAAACCCAATTCTCCAAGCAGAGTGATACCATCATAGGCTTTGGAGCTTGACTGTGGACTTCTTTAGGGCGTGTGCCATTCCCAGCCCTTTCTCTCAAACCTGCCCCTCCTCCCTGCTCCAAGTGAGCAGCAGTGACTTCATCTGATGCATCTTTAATTATAGAAAACAGCTCCAACTCTGATAAATCCCCCGTCATGGCAGCCTTGATTGGCATTTTTTAAAAAAACTTGCCTATTAAGCAAATGCACATTTTAAAAAAGAGGAATAAACAGATGTCTCTCATTAACAAAATAAGGGATTTTATTTTTCTTCAACTTTTTTTTTTTTCTCAATGCTCATCCATAAATGAGATAAAATGCAGGCTGGAGCTAAATAATGAGTTCTTTAAGTTTCCAGACATGTGAAACTATGCAGTTGAGATAAAGGACCCAGCAGTGTGGCTAGACACAGGGAGATGACACAGCTGTCACTATTAATTTGTTCCGGGATCATGTGACCTTCCAGCACCTTGTCCAAATGAAAGGACTTTCCCAAGGGAGACAGCAGTGATCTGACTAAGCACAAGCAAGGCACAGACTTGACCTTGACTTCACCTCCTCCTGGTGTCTATACCTGACTTCCCAGTCAGGAGAAAACATGTAAAGACAGCTCTCATCCTGTTGGCTGGAGACTCTCTAGGTGTTTACCGGAAGTTGATAAGGTGATGGAAGGGGGGTAAGAGGCATGTTGGGGGATTTTCTCAGACCTATCCTTTTATTTGCATTTTATTTGCATTCCATTCTGATACAAATAATGAGCTTTCCCGTTCCTGTGTCCCCAGAGGTCATTCCGATGAACTTTCCCCATAGGAGGAGGGGTCATCTCCTTCCCACTGCCCAGCTAGGCTAAATCATGGACCATATCTTCAGTCATTTCTAGAAACACATCCTCTTTGTGTTTTTCAGCAGCTGTCGTGGACATAACTTTATTTCTCTAGGAAAGTCAAATCATGAACTAGGTACCCAGAAATCTCTTTCTAGTCCAAGCTTATGCTCGTATTGACCACAATCACAAGAATCTAACAGGTAGATATCCTGCTTCAGGCTTGGACGTGGCTGACATTTTAACCAATAGCCCTCAAATGTGGTTAGTATGGTTGGTAACTGGCGATGGAGTCACTGTACCAGAGGCTGGATGTCATTGGGTGATACACACTGGTCCACAAGAAAGCTCTTCCTCTGGTGGATGATTGATATTGAGGGGTGCCAGGGTGGTATCAGACTCTCACTTCCTTTCAGTTTTGAGGGATATAGTCCCCAGATGGATAGAATTACTAGTGCTGTGAGAATTCCTTCCCTGAGGAGACAGAAGCAGCATCTCCCTCTCCTCCTAAGGTCCAAACCACAGCTCAAAATATGATTTAATAGAAGTTCACCATAGAGAATCAGTGAGTTTATTAGGCTTCCTTACGGAGAGTAGGTAATGGGTTATGAAAAGGGCATGGGATTTCTCCAAAGCAACTGCACTGCAAAATCTTTTCCAGCATGAATATGGCTTTCCATAAGCCACATAGATAGAGCCCAAAGTTAACCTTCAACAGTCTGTATACTCTAGCCTTTAAAGCTATTTGCCGTTATGGCAGAAGTGCATGTGAATGGATGGAAGGAGGGCTGGAGCCTTAGGTGAGGGTCTGATGACCCTTCCCAACCTCCTCTTCTAAGTGGACACATCAACAGTTCATGGGCCGAATCACCACCATGTCTTGAAAGCAGGCCCAGCAGATCCAATGAAGCTGGCAGCTGTTTGACCTGGAGAGCCTCACTCCACAGCTGTTTAAGAAGACAGCTGCACACTTGCTCTGTGCCAAGGCCGGAGTATAGGGTATGAGCAGAGGCTGGTGAGAACCCCCACTCTCGCAGGGCTTGTTTGTCAGTCAGACATGGCAGGTAACGAAGAAATGTGGGTAATGAATAGTACTGGTTAGAGAAGAGAGAAAAGGAAGGGAATATGTATTGGGTGAATGGGCTGTGGTTTCAAAGGAAACAGTTGGGAATAGCCCCCCTCCCCCTCACTGAGATGATAAGATCACTGGAGCAAGTTCATTTGATAGCTGGCTACAGAAGAGTCTAAGTTGCAACAACAGCTTAGAATGCCTTCCTCCTTACCAGGTACCATCTTACAGTTTCCCTCACTGGTTCTTCACTTCACAGATGAGGACAGCAAGGGATAAATGCTTTGTACATTACCCACGGCCCCAGGGTAATCAATCATCAGACGCCTACGCCACAGAATACCCTAAAGCCAGGAACTCTCTGTCTTCTATACACAGTAGACATTGGATGTTGCCTGATTATGCAATTGTGTAGCACAGTTCTCAACCTCCCCCAATGCTGCAGCCCTGTAATATAGTTCCTCATGTTGTGGTGACCCCCAATCATAAAATTATTTTCATTGCTACTTCATAACTGTAATCCTGCTACTGTTATGAATCATGAAGACAGACGGTCTTAGGCGACCCTATGAAAGGGTCATTCAACTCCCAAAGGGGACGCATCACACAGGTGGAGAAGTGCTGGTGAGAATCTTGCTTTCCTTTCAATTCATCAGACTCCTGGAGACTCATTTAGCATCCCCCATCTGCTTCTCTGTTAGCATATTGGGAATAATACTAACACCAACTCTCCATCTCTAGGTACTTGTGAAGATAAATTGGGTTGCTGAATACAAAACTCTACAATGTGCAGAAGAATGTCTTGTGTTTCTTATTAATACCAGTATGGTATCATTTAATAAATTTAATATTTAATATTTAATAAATTTAAAGTACGATGTAAGATAATTATGAACATGGGGTGGTGGTGACAAGAATCGATTTCCTGTTGTGTCTATTGACTTCCTATATCCTCTGCATCTACACTGCTCTTAGCAAGCAAATGACTAAAGAGACGATAGCCATCCCTTCTGACAAATGAGGAATAATGCATAGGTAGAATATGAAAAATAGAGGAGAGCCAGTATGTGTGCCTCAGTGAAAGAGAAGTAACTGTGCCTTTGTTCAATGCACTATCCAGGGCCCACTGAGATGGCTCAGTAGGCAAAGGTGCTTGTAGCATAATCCTGGAGACGTGAGTTTGATTTGCCAAATCTACATGAATGTTCAAAGACAGAACAGACTCTGTAAGGTTGTCCTCTGACCTCTACATGTACCTTGTAGCTTGAACACCTATTCATATCATAACATACACACAAACATGCACCTATGCACACAGGCACACACAAACAAAGGCACACACACACGAACACATGCGCTCACATAGAATAAATAAGAACTTTTAAAATAGTGTAATTCGTGTGACTCTCCTTCTTATATTTTGCTATTTATTGAGGCTCCATTCTCAGTGCGGGGAAGGGAGCCAAGTGCAATTTACCACTAGTTATATCCCTACTCTTCGCTATGTGTTTTAATTTACAAGTCTCTGTCTGAGTCCTCTGTAACACATAGATTCACAGACTGAGACTCGCTTCAGTAACGTCCATGTATTTTCCCCTTCATTTCTCTCTTAGGCAAAATACTGATTTAAATTCAATCCGTAGTTACACAATCAAGCCGGAGCCCATTTGAGGGAATGTGGTCAGACAGATGTGAGGCAGCTCTCTGTCCCGGATGCCCACATTTACTGCTACTGTGAATGTGGAAAGAGGCATTACCAGAAGCATTTGTAATTCTCAGCAAATGCCTCCTAGGAACAAGTATGGATTCACTAACTAGCTTTCTAACCACATATAATAAGTGCTCAAAATTTTATCTCCAGTTATAAATTAACTCGGGGAATTTGGAAATATCCCATAGTACCTGGGAGTCGCTGAGATCTATGAATTTTCAACCTGTCAATATTCACAGATAATTCTGAGACATTTAGAATACACAGATGGGGGAGTTCAGGACATCTGGTTTACCTCTGTCTAGCTCAATGATGACACGTGCTCCTGTTTGCTGGGGGAAGCCATGGTGTTCTCGCATAGGGAGTGCGTCTCCCTGCCCGAGTCAAACTCATTTAACTCAATCAATGGAGTTATTGTTCTGAGCCTAAAATGTCTCTACCCTCACTTGAGCTTCTCATACCATACAAGTGTGATATTAGTTCCTAGCTCTGAGTGGAAGATTCCTCCCAGCTCTATAAAGAAGATGGAAGAAATAAGAGGAAGTCTCCCCAGTTCTCCCCTGACATCCTCTCTCATTCCACCCATCACCTCTAAGGAGAATAAACAGCACAGGCTTGTGCACACAGTGCACATTATGTGCCTCCACCCCCGGTACTCTCATCCAGCACCAGAGTTTATGCTTAATTCTTAAAGTCTTTGTGCCATTGTTCAACAAAAGTAAAAATGTTGGAGGATTTGACACTTTTAGGGCACAGCCTCCATCTTCAGACAGGAATCATAGGTTCTGCTCATCCTCCCCATTTCCACTTAGCCAGAAAATAAATACAAAGCCTGGGCATGCTATCTAATAAAGAATAACCTTTAGCTCCAGGTCTTTTTGCTGCCACCTCCTGAGTGTTGTATCTGCAGGTATGCCCCATCATACTCAGCATTTAAATCCTTTATACATCAGCTGCCTGTAACAATTTGATTTTTTTTTTTGCATTGGTTGTATAGTACATTTGTTTCACCCCTGTATCCCCTTATTCAAATAATCCAATCAATACAAAGCTATTTCGACTGCCTTTTGGGAACTTAAATATTAGCAGAGATTAGTGTTAATTAACAAGAGGATGATAGGATCAACAGATTAAACACTGGGAATACCTATGTCTTGAGTAGGTATCAGCAGGAGATTTGATTGCAAAAGTGTTCAGATGCAAGGCACAGAATATTTATCCAATGGATCCTTAAAGGAAAAGAATGTGTATTATTTAGTTAGCATGTCACTCTGAGCAGGTAGAGTGTTTGCTTAGTAAGCATGAGGTCCTGTGTTTGATCACCAGGGCCACATAAACTGGGTGTGGTGGTACAGGCTATCACTCAGTAGGTAGTGGCAGTGGAATCAGAAGATCAGGATTATCCTCAGCTTCCAGTTTAAAGCCAGCCTGGGAAATATGAGATCTTGCCTTAAAAGGAAGAAAGAAAGGTATGTCTGGAGACTACTCCTCATTGGGTTTTGTCATCAACAGTGCAGACATCTGCCTGCCACTCTTCTGCTCTTCTTTTTCAGAACAACCTGTAAGAAAGGAAGATGGAGCAAAATATGGGCTTTCTTGTATGGAAAATACCAAGGAATAAAATACTTCTCAGAATGTCCCAAGAGACTCTGTCTGTATTAGTTACTCTTCTGCTGCTGTGATAAAATAGCATGACCAAAAGAAACTTAGGGAAGGAAAGGGTTTATTTTATCTTACACATCAAGAGGTATAGAGTCCAACCCAGAAGGGAGGCATGGCGACCCTCAAAGAAAGCATGGTGGCAGGAACAGGAAGCTGGTTGATCACATTTTTTTATTTGTACACAGATAGCAGAGAGTGAACAGGAGGTGGGGAGAGGCTATAAACCCTCAAACTCCACCCCCCAGTGATGTAAACAAGGCTCCACCTTCTGAAGGTTTCATAACTTACCCAAACAGTGCCACCTGCTGGAGACCAGGTGGCCAGACACCTGAGCCTGAGGGGGATGTTTCTCACTCAAGTGACCACATTACCTAATGTCTGGAAGACACTGAGTCATATGTCCTATCCCTAAACTCACAAGCAAAAGGGATTCCCCCATTTGGGTTGACCTAGGCCCTGGCAGTGAAGGCAGGCCTGTGCTATCCATCACTGTAGCCTTCCAGCCTGCTCAACTACAACCAGAGGGTAGGTGATTACTGAAGAGTACATGGCTATATGACTATAAGTGGCAAGAGAGCTGAGCTTGATTGACACTAAATCATATGGTGACAATGTCACTACCTTTCCACTATCCTTTGGGCTTTTTTTTTTTTTTTTGGCACTACATCAGAAATGTCTGCTTGATAAATTTATATCTACAAGTTCCTTGATATCTTGAACTCTCCCTTTGTGAGCTAAATGGACTGGCAGAGGTTAGGCTCAATGAAGCAGGTAGCCACAGCTAGGTAATGCTATTTTATGTTTATATATTGTGTTGATTTCCACAGTGATCTCATTTTGACAAGGATGGTAGCATCCCAGCATAGCACTGTCATATTTTCAAAAGTCTTTTTCAAATAAATCTAAGTAAAATCAGTCTTTTAAAGTAAATATTAAGTACCACGTGTTACAATTACTGTGGCATTTACAGAGAAAATTATAAGGATGTTCAAATAAAGATAGAAAGTAGGAAAATGGTACGTAATGATTAGCAGGTGAGAGGAGACAAGAGAGATGACATTCTACAGTGTAGCAGAGCCAAGAAAAAACAAGACTTAACTACGACTAACTTCTAAACATGTTGCATAAAAATACCGTCGTTGGGCTGATGAGACGGCTCAGTTCTGATGGCTGGTTAAGAGCTCTGATCGCTCTTGCGGAGAACTTAGGTTCCCGTTCCTGGTGCACACGGCAGCTCACAGCTATCCATTAATTCTATTTCCAGGGGATCTGGCACCCTCTTCCAGCATCCATGGGCACTGCGCACACATGGTACACAGATACACATGGAGGCAAACATTCCTACGCATAAAATAAAAATAAAGGTTAAAAATAAATACGAAATAAAATAAATAAATACCACCAACTTGTTTGGATCTTTCTTCTCTAACATGACCTCTTAAACTTACTATGAAAATCTTCAAACATTCACTGTTGTGATTTGAACTATCAAAATGTTGAGCTGTGGGCCTGAAAAGATACCTCAGCAATTAAAGACATGTACTGCTCTTACAGAAGACCTGGGTTCAGCTCCCATCACCCACATTGGATAGCTCACAACAGCCTAGCTGCAGGGGATTCAACAACTTTTTTCTGGACTCCTTGGACACCTGTATTCACACATGCATAGATGCGTACATCTACGCATAGCTAAGAAAGAAAAAAATGCATCTTAAAAATATTGCCACTTGTGGGGCAGAGGCAGGAGAATGTTCTGTGAGTTTGAGGCCAGTCTGGTCTAGACAGCAAGTTCCAAGCCAGCTAAGACTCACAAGGCTCACAGTGAGACCCTGTCTCAAAAAAAATAAAATAAAAAAATGCAACGAATTGTCTCAAAATTCATCTGATCCATCCATGACATTTTTTATTAACTGCTGTCATGATTCTTTTATTTTTAAAAGAATATATACTCCAATTCATATGAACCAGATGTTGATTTCATATTTAGAGTGAAAACACATACTGTGATATGCTCCCATCTGTACACACACACACACACACACACACACACACACACACACACACACACGGAGTTGAGGGTAGGGATAAGGGGATTATATTCTGTAACCCTTATGCTTTCAACCCAAAGTTAGTTTTAAGATCTATGGTATATATCATTTTTCTGCTCAGAAAATCTTTTGCTTCACCTTATAAAATTAAAATAGACTTCAACCTGAGGAATAAAGTTTGACTCTGGGAAATTTATGTGTGAACAGCATTCTTCTCTGGAGATGCATGACTGACTTCAGGGGCTGCCTAGACAAAGCCTCTTGGGGGATGGTTTGTCTTTAACACCCACCACCTTAACTGGATCTCTTTATAATCAGAGGCCAGTGTCTTTAAAAGGCAACTGACATTTATTTGTTCTAGCTAAAATGTTTATAAAATGAACAGAAGGAGAACGAGAGCACAGATTATCTTGCACAGCCAGCAGCAGTCTGGAGGACTGCATTTCCCAGATCTGCGTAGTTCTTCTAGTCTTTCTTAAGACAAACATGGCTGCCAGATCTTTGGACATCAAATCTATTAGCCTCCCAAGCAGGAAAAAAAACAATCAAGGAAAAAGAAAACTTTACTTGGATACTGTCTTGCCTGACTGGCAAACTTTTGTTTTCCATAGTTGCTTATTTTGGCTTCTCCGTTTGCAGTTTTGTTCATTTGTTTATTGTCCCCAGAAGTAGCCAGTTTTGATTCCTTCTTTTGCCTCATTGGCCACTACTGGGTCACGTGCCTATCCTTCACCCAGTCGTAGTCAGCAAGGACAATTGAATCTCATTTCTGGGTCCGATCAATGAGGCTTCACTCTTTGTAAGCATGGTGGATAGCCAGGCAATTGTAACTCACATTTTATATTCCATGACATTCCACTATGACAGTCAGAGAAAAGGGCCGTGGAAATGAGAAGAGATCGTTACAGGAAACTATTCCTGGTGCCACAATTGTGTTGGATGGGATACTTGAATACTGACTCTTGGGAGAAAAACATCCATGTCTAATTTGTTGTTATTATATTTTCTTTTTAAATTAGTGCACAAAGGGACCGATTTCCTTACAATATTTTCAACTGTGTTTATTTTCTTATTGTTTCTGCCCTCTCCTCTCTCACCTCCCCACCGACTTCCCCATCGTACCAGTCTATCCCCCTGATTTCCATATCACACGCATTCAGTCATCCCACGCCACCTCCTCTTGGTAAATCTCCTCTTTCCCCTTCTCGTGGTCGCCCTTCTTGTTTCATGAACTACACGGACATCCACTCCCCTTTCAATGTACGCGCATAAGAACCTGAAGACTGGAGTCTACAAATGAGGGAGAACATGTGGTATTTGGGTTTCTGAGCCTGGGTTACTTTACTTAATATAACATTTCCAGTCTCATCAATTTCCCTGTAAATCTCACAATTTTCCCTTCTGGTGACTGAGCGTAATTACCACGATGTCATTATCTTTTCATCTGTGGATGGACGTCTAGGCTGAGTCCATCGCTTTGCTCTTAGGAATGGAACGGCCATGAATGTGGATGCGTGCAGATCTTTGTGGCTGATTTCTGCTACAGCGGAAGCCTTGGTCCTGAGAATAGAGAGAACCATTTACTGTTCTCCTTAGACTTTCTCTAGGCTCCGCCTGAAGATCTCTCCACCCAGGCCAGATAGAGAAGGGTCTCTGCACTTGGACATCCTATCTGGCAGTCCCATTACAAGGGGAACAGTTAGCTGTTCTCAGGATGTCTCCCACAGAAGAGGTGGCTGGAAAATGCCTCGCATTGTTTTCTTCTTCTCACACACAGGATCTAAGGGGTGATGACAGAAAAAAAAATAGATGAGCCCTAGAGAACGGAGAGTGCTCAATTGCTGATTGTACAAAATTGGCAAAGTGCTCTCTGCAAATTAATTTTCTCCCCAGTGGAAACTCTGTTGAGAACCCAAATAGAAAATTCGGCAAAAACCCCACGTCATTTTAATTGATGAGATACTAATTCTTCGTTAGTTATCATTGGAAGTATCAATAGCTTGCAATTCAATAGAAAAACAGTAGCTGTCAAATATGGTGCCCCTTGTGGGTGCATTCATTTCTTCTCTTCCTTGTGGGTGTGATGTGACCAGCTATCTGAAGTTCCCACCTCTGTGACTTCCTTGCAACAATGGGCTGCAACCTGTAAGTACAAGCCAAATGAACCATCTCCTCCCCATATGGTTGCTTTTTGGTAAAGCCCTTTTATCACAGAAATGAAAAAGGACATATGTCTTAAAGAATCTGGATAAGCAGAGTAATGCTTCGGAAGTCTTTGTATTTAAGTGTCCCCTTGTTTGTTGCCACGGAGGCAAGCTTGTGCTGGAGAGAGCTCAATGAACGTGAATTCCAACGGTGAAATTCCATACAAGATAATGAACAGGGGGTAAACGTCTTTTGAATCACCATGCAGTTTGCCTAGAGGCCCTAAAGTTGAAAACGAATTACAACAAAAACATAGACCACGTCTTAAAAGTTTTAGCAACACATGGACCTGAATTCCTCCGTTTTTTATCAGTGCTGATTGTACTGTTACGGTGCATCAGTACCTGCCCACTGTAAAGCTAAATACTCATGCTTACTTCATTATTCAAGCACAAACCCTGTCATTGTTGACTTGTGTCATGGAATGAACCCAGCAACATACACAGACCCTTCTACTGATTTTGTTCAATGTTTCAGAGCTCTGTCCCAGATATGTGAGCTAAGAAGCTTCCATAAGGAAAGACTGATAAAAGTAGTAAAAACTGTGGGGATCTGAAATTGAGTTATGGTATGGGGAGGTGAGATCTGGTTTATTTCTTCCTATTCCCACTGAAAAGCAAACTTTTCTAGTGTCACATTATTTTAGAATAGCTCATAAGAAAAAAATATATAAGAATCCTTTTGTTTTGGCAGCTTGGCAAGCAGGCTTGTAAAAAAAAAAAAAAGAAAGTCCCCAAACTCCTCTAGGAAGCTGAAAAAGTGAAATGATTTTCTGGTTCTAATATATCAATTCTTCCCCCTAAAAATAAATAAATAAATAAATATATCTGAAGCCAAACTCCCTTGACAGTTTCCATAATTTAACGGAGCTTCTAAAAAACAGAGACTTTATTAAGACCATGGCAGACAGACCAAGTATAATTTAGGGAGATTGAATGGGCTGGGTGCAATGTGCCTCCAGTGTTTAAGGCATCAGAAAATATCAAAATAATTGGGGGCAAAAGAAAAAAAAAACCATTATAGACACCAGGCTATTTTTCAGCTGAAAAGTTGATAATCGGTTCTCAGAGTGTTCCAGATGTGAGTTTCCTTTAATAATGGAGTTAAAAATAGCACTTTTAATTCCCCCTCTAATGATGATGGGCAGGCTCACTGCCAGCAGACGTTCTGCAAGAGGGATATGCCCTGCCTCTTCATAGCTGATCCACCACCGTGAGGTAGACACACATGGTCACCGTGTCTTCAAATGCTCTGAGCTCTTCCAAGTGAGCTCATGCTAATGACCTCCTGGACTTCCATCTTCCAGCTCACACTGACAATGCTAAACGCATGGCCATCAGACATACAGCTTCAGTGATTCCTCGGTGTAGTGTGGTTGGGCGAGCCAGGGTCTCTGGACTTCCTGAGTTAGCACTGTCCCTGTCTTTTTTTTTTTTTTTTTGTGAACTGAAAAGGTGGACACGGGTGGGGGATTTCAAATGTCTTCCTACAAACCACTTCTTCACTTTTCCTTTGCATGTCGGGAGACACTCTCATCCCTTACTCTAACCAGGGTCTGTTCACTCTGCTGAGAGTTTATTTTGCTGTGCAGGATTAAAAAAAAAAAAGTGGTTCCATGCAATTCCATTTGTTAATTCTTGGAGCTGTTTGTTGCATTGCTAGAATCCTGTTCAGAAATTTCTCAAGTATGGTTGCGTTTTTAAGTATACTAATTTAGTATGTGTGTGCGTGTGTGCGCGTGTGCCATATTAAACGTGTGAAGTGCAGAGGACACTTTGCAGGAGTTGTTTCCTTCTTCCACCATGTAAGCCCTTGGGACTGAACTTGGGTTGTCAGGCTTAGTGGCAAGCACCTTCACCTGCTGAGCCATCTCCCTGGCCCTTTACCAGTATCTTTAAATGTATTCAGTATGTTTCCATCTAGCAGATTCAGCCTTTCAGGCTTTACATTGAGGTCTTTGGTCTCTTTTACATCATTTTTAATGCAGGCTGAGAAAGATGGCTCTAACTTCATTCTTCTGTGGGTAGATAACCAATTTTGCTAGCACCATTTATTGAATGTGTTGTCTTTCTTCCAGTGTGTGTTCTTAACAACTTTATCCAAAATTAGGTGGAAGCCAGACTCTTTCATTGCATCTCTGGGCTGAGAGACTTGCAACTGGGATACCTACATGCCTCTTGGGGGTAGGGGGTTGAGGGGCTCAATGCCATCACCAACAAAACCTTCACAAACAACAGGATGGGGTGAAAGGATCGCGGGCGTGTGCTTACAGCCTGTACTTGCCCTAAGATTCCCTGAAATGCTGCTCTCACTGGGTGTGTGCCAGCCTTGTGCAGGAGCATACAAGGAACATGAATGAACCAGGCTGTGCAGGGACTTCTAGATGAAACTGAAGGAGAAAGGAAATACCTGTGTTAAAAAGAAAGACATGGATTAAGTGCATTATATCAGCTGTGTGCAAGCGCTAAATCCATCATATACCAGCAGTGTGCACACATCAAAGGCATCACACACCAGCAGTGTGCACACATCAAAGGCATCACACACCAGCAGTGTGCACACATCAAAGGCACCTACACCAGCAGTGTGCACACATCAAAGGCACCTACACCAGCAGTGTGCACACATCAAAAACACCTACACCAGCAGTGTGCACACATCAAAGGCACCTACAGCAGCAGTGTGCAAGCTCATATGGGGAATCCATGTGCAACACACATTCATTGGTTCTTTAATTCTAAATGTGAAATGAAACATCAAAGTTGTGAAGCTCCCAATCCCCCTCCCCCTACAATCTTAGACCAAAGAAATGAAAGGGTCAATGTCAGATTCACCATGAAGACAGGAGCCTCCGAATAAAATAAGCTTACAAGAATGAACAGCATCAGCCTTACACATTCCTTCCATTTCCAAATGTTTACTCACCAGAAGGTGCATTTTCCCAGTGAGTCAAAGCATCATCTCTGCTGTCATGTGTTCTATAGAAACACTAAAGCCGCAGATAAATAAAAATGTTTCATCTAAACAAAGGTCTCAGACCAACAATTAAGGCCAGTGATATTTCAGGCTATCTGGAAACACATATACTATTTTTGTGTTGTCTATAGATAGCTTCCCAGATCTCTCAGAGCTGAGGACAGTCTCCCGAGCAAGTGTTAAGACTCTCAACTTATTATTTCCCATCTCGGCAATAACAGCATCCCACTTGTCTCCAACTGGGGAGAGTTTATATGAAACTTTCTTCATTTTCCTCTGTATTGTTTTGTGAAAGAAACAAACTGCCACAGTCCACACATATAAATTGAATAAATTCGGGAAGAAATCTTCAGCAGGTCCCAGAACTTCAATAGAAGAACATTTTAAATTCAGCATTTGCACTTTGCAAACAAATTTCTAAATAAACATTTTTACTTTTTTTTTTTTTCTGAGTCTCGTCACAAACTTTTGGTGTTCCTTCTATGTTTGACTCCAATTATTCTCAAAGCTTTACATCCATGCCGAGATCTGGGAAGAATTCCAGAGGCCAGCAGCTCAGCTTTCATGCTTTCCACATGAAAAAAAGCTGGATGAATCCGTTGGAGAAAAGGGTTTGCGCGTGTGTGTCGAAGGGTTCCATCCCTGTGATGGTGAAGAACGGACTTGTGAAGGTAGATTCACATTTCAACCAAATGCAGCCAAGTGTGAGGTACAGAAGTGCACTGTGGTGCTAGGTGGCTTCACAGGCTCCTCCTTCAAGTCTGCTTACTCAAGTAGCCTGTGGCGCTTGGAGAAAGAGAAGCGAAGGTTGGGGTGGTTATTAGTAAACAATAATCAGAAGATATCCAGAAGTTTAGATCCTTGCTGCCAAAATCTCTATGTTCACCTCAACACTTGTCAGAATGACCGCTGTGATAGCAGAAGTTTTATGAAGTACATAGATGACTAACTGCTGAGTGCCTGTGGCTTGTGGCCAACTCACCCACACGTTCTTCCATTGAAACCCCTCCAGACACTTTCAGAGAGAACAGAAGCTCCAGGCCTCTGTGATTTTCTTCTGACCAAGAGCTCTGTAGCCATCAGAATGCCTGGAATGCAGACCTGTGGAAGACCCTGCTGCTAACAGGTGAACACACACCACATGAATACACAGGAACACATTCACGTATGTGCATATGCATAAATGAATACACATGTACACGTGAATAGAAAATATATATGAACACTATCATACAAATGCACTAACATCTATAAACACACAGAAATATGTAGACAAACATGCATACACATGCATACATGCACACACACACACACATGCACACACATGATGAATGTATACATGTACACAAACACCAACACCTGTACACCTGAATGAAACCACTCACTCATTTACCCTAAGCTTGAAAGAGAGAAGAGACTTTGCTCCATGGTGATGGGGATGGTCTTAGGGTTCACTGCAATGGAAACAGCCTTTTGTGTTTATAAAATAATGAGCACACATTAGGGCATATTTCTGTGTGTGTTTTCATACTTAGACAGACAAATAGTTGTATTATTAAGAGATCCCGATGTGAGAAAATAAAGCCACATTATTTCTGAAGTGACCCGAGGTGAACCAAATTCACTAAGAATGAAGAGAGAGACCAGGGCTTCCCAGCGAGACCATTATCCAACCCAGACATAGGCCAGTCTTTTAAAGCCACTGTGCCTCCTATTGTCCTGACCAAATGCTTCCTCCTGTTTAGTTTAAATATTCCAGCTTGACAACTGTACATTTAAAAACCTACACTTTGCATGCTTCTAAAACATAGCTACCCCAGCATACCCTTTTGGTGCTTCAATATGCTATCTTCATCAGATGAAGAACACTCTACAGTCAAATATTGTAGCAAAAATATCTTTCTGCCATCCCTTTGCAGTGGTTGATTGATAGCCTGGATTTATTTGCACTAGTCAGGCACGGTTTAATTGAAGGGATGGCAGGCTGGCTTAGATGGCTCTCTGCTGTGCTAGTACAGATCTGGGACATCACAGAGGGGAGAAGAAAATGTCTCTGATACTGTGTAAAGACGGGATACGATTGTCTTTCACGCTGCTAATGGACACAGTTGATCCTGGCTGACTCATTCTGCAATTTAACCTAATTTTATTAGACTTTCCCCAACTATACTAACGTGTACCAGGCAAAGCTCTTCACCATTGGTCTGGGCAGTGTTTTCCCTTGTCTTTTTATATGATCTCCCCCACACATCCAAAGCACAAGCAACAAAAGCAAAAAGAGACAAATGGAGCTACATCAAACTAAAGAGCTGTGCAGCAAAGGGAACAATCAGCCGAGGGAGAGGCAATCTACAGAGTGAAAGTATTTTTAAACCAGCCTGCTCATGGACTCCCACTCCCATCACCTGACATTGGAATCACCTTCTGGGTCATACCAGCTTCCTGATCGTAGGCACACAGAGAAGACTGGCCAATCTCCTGATAGTGTCGGAACACAAATGGCCTCCGACGCTGCAATCTGGCTTGATTACATCTTCCTATCGACCTTGGTGCTATTTCACATATTTTCTGGCTAGATTTAAAGATGAATCCAGCCTGGGGATTTCATCTGAGCTGTTGGCAAAATAAAAGCTAAAAGATTGATTCCCTCTTCCGTCTCTATACGCGGTGTTTTCTGGGGTTTGTTTGGTCCTGTTTATTCCTGTGGTGGTTTGAATGTGAAATGTTCCCATGGGCTCAGGTGTTTGAACACTTGGTCCCCAACAGGTGGCGCTATTTAGGGACGGCTATGAAACGTTTAGGAGGTTGGGGCTTCGTGGAGGATGTATGTCATTGGGGGCAGGCTTTGAAGGTTTATAGACTCGGCTTACTTTCTGCTTTCTGGCTTCTGAAGTAGAACTTTAGACCACAAATCCTGACATCTCACATACTTGGGAGGTCTCAGGCAGCGCATCTTGCTGAAACACCCAATTTCTAAAATGCTTACAGCACAAAGGTGCTCTAAGGAGGAACTCTGAGATGGTTAGGGTGAGACGACTCAACTAAGAAGTTTCTCTGGCTTCTCTGTCGTTGAAAGAGAACAAAAAGTAAAATGTCAGCTAGAAAGTTAAACTTAATTGCAACTCCTCACAGTCTCCCCTCTTTCCTAGGGAACACCGAGTCCACTAGTGCTACTCCCTCCGTTGCTGAGAACAGGCTTATCAGAAACTTTCCAATCTCTCTGTGCAGACACCAAGCATGCTCCTTAAGACATTCTTAGTTTTCCTGCCTCCTCACCCCTCCCTTGCAGTATTGGTCACCAGACCCAGTCAATATCTACCAGTCATTTTAGAGGTCAACCCCCTGGGGCCAATCCTGAAATGCCAAGGCATGTAAAGGCATGTAAGTCCCTGCTTGCATTTTTTTTCCTATATAAACTCAACTCTCCTTGTGAGTGGGCCGCTGCCATACCTGCTGTGTCAGGGAGGTGTACGGCCCGGGCTTGAGTCTGAGTTAAAGAGACCGTGTGTGTTTTGCATCAGATGACTCCTTGATGGTTATTGGGGATCTGAACGTGGGCACACCAGGGGAAGTAGAGGAAGAAAGTCTTGAATGACTACAAGGAAACAGTGTTTTCCAGACATAGCAGGGTAGTTGCGCATGTGAACTCACGGTGATTGTGACAACACATGTACAAGGTGTGTACAAACCCAAGCTAGACAAAAATCCCAGAATGGAGAGGGGAGGAGGGCAGGAAGTCCCACCCTTAACTGAGGTGTTATTGGCCACTGATAGCTGCTGCCAGAGGGAGGGTCAGTTTTCTTTAAGGATGTGTCCCTTGATGATGGGTAAACCACTTTCCAGTGCAGGTCGCATATCCAAGAGTATGTGGGCAGTGCAACCTGTACATATAGGTTAAAAAAAAAAACAAACATAAAAGAAGACCCAAGTTGAATGAATAAGGAAAGGAGTAGACCTGGAAGGAGTTGGGGGAGGGGAGAATAGGATCAATATGCATTGCATGAAATTCTCAAAGAACTAATTAAAAAATTAGGGAAAAAAAATGAACGAACGAGTCCAGGAAGTTTCAGCCTCTTGCTGGTCTTGCATGTGGGATGAATGGCTTCAGCATTAGGTAAAATGTGACTACACAGGAGAGACAATCTCAAGAGAGCCACTCTAGCATGGCCAAGAGTCTCCCTTTACAAAGCCATCTTTGGGGGATATGACATAGTTGAGGCTCTGGAGAGATTATCTCCTACCTTCTCTTAGTCTGAATACACTGTAGCAAAGAATCTCACCATGGGGTGTAACTGCTTCTGTATTTCACTCATCTGTAATCAAGCCCTTCATTGCTAAGATGCTGTCCCAACTCCAACCCCTCAAGCACTGCAATGCATCCCTTTCCAGAACAGGTGGTTGGTCTGACTGCCTGTGTTTGCCTCATCCTGTAATTGCATTTAGACACTCTAATTTTAGAAATGAATTCCCATTCATCTTTCTTGGGTCAAATGTTAAGCATAAAAATGTTAAGCATACAAAAAAAAAAAAGCAACATCAAAAACAGAACATTGCAAGTGACTCTGAAAAGGACTAGCCATTGTTTGGATAATTACATTTGAATTAGCAAGCTCTTCTCTTCTCTAGGCCACCAGGGGCTGCATCTCCACTGAACACTTCAGAGAGCTATGGAGGTTTGTCCTGGCTGCCAAAAGAGATCTGAGGACATGTGCAAGCCATCTATTTAAAGCTTAGTTTTTACAGCACACAACTGGAGTACCCTGCCTTCATTCTCCAGTTAAATTGAGAGGGAAAGAGCAAACAAAGTACTCTTGGGCTCAACAGTAATTATAAATAACATTTACAAGACTTTATCAGCTTCTGGGGACAGATGAAGCCTTAGTGGCTCCTTCTCTGCCCACAATAAAAGACACAGGAAGAACTTTCTGGCTATTCATTTGACGGATGCATGTAGAGAGCCCATGGACATCTGCAATAAGATGCTGGTTCTATTCTATTTTGGGGTTGTGTCTGAGTAATCAGTTATGACTCCTGCAGATTTTTCATGGCTAATCTTTAGCATTCTAATTCTTAGAGAAGAAATAACTCAGCAGAGACCATTCATTATGGGGCATTCTAGACCATTTCAACAGCTAGTCTGTTTTATAAATAAGAACCTTATTAAGTCTTCAATTGGAATTCTTGCTTTGACTTAAGACCATTCCTGTATTTATTTGGAATTTGGTAACATTTCAGTCATCTTCACATGCAACACACACACATATACATACACTTCTCCCCCCACCACCACCAGAATCCTTCTATCCTACCAAAAGCAATCCACACATTCAATGCAATCTCAACTAAAATGCCACCTCACTTCTTTACAGAAATAGAAAAAAACCAGACAAACAAAAAAACCCTAAAATCCTTATGGATGCACAAAGTACCTCAGATATCCAGAGCAATCCTGAGCAACGGGAACACTTCTGGAGGCATCACAACACTTGACTACAAGTTATGCTACAGAGCCATCGTAATAAAAACAGTATAGTATTGGCACCAAAGAGACACACAGGTCAATTAAACGAGAATAGATGACCCAAATATGAATCCACAGAACTATAGTCACATGACTTTTGACAAACAAGCAAAAACATATTGGAGGAAAGAGTCCCCTCAGCAAATGGTTCTGGGAAAAATACATCCCTTTTCATGACTTTTTTTTTTTTGGCATGCATATGGTTGTGACTCTCAGTGAACATCCTTTGAGTACTGTGACTCCAGCAAGATGGATTGTGGCTATTTCCTGACGGTGTCATGAATGGGTTCCTATGTACTGCTGAGGTAGGGCCTTGTTCGATTACTTCATTTTATCTTCACTCATGTAAATGGGAAGCCTCCCCTCCAGGTATCTCCAGGAAGTTTGCTTTTTTGTGCACATCTGTTCTATTATTTATTTATTTATTTTTGGACAGGTATTTTTTGGATCAGGTACGGAAGCATGTTCACCCTAGCTTGCATGTAGATCACTGCAAGCCATTTAACGAGGGATTTTACTTTGAAAATCTGACCCTGGAAAGTTACATTGTTTGGAGAGCGACGTCACCCATTTTGGAATCATCATGAGAAGGGAAGCTCAGGAAGTAAGCAAACTTTCGAGAGAGCTGAAAGATGCAAGATGCAGAAAATGCTGCTGGAAGAGAGACCGGGACCAGCCTAGCCACAGGAGCCACTTCCCCAGCCAGACTGAACACCTCTGAGGAGCAGGCTTATACCAAACACATGTCACAGATGGTTTCCCTCAGTGTGGGCCCTGGGAGAGGAGGGAGTCACCCTCCTTTACAGCTTAGGAAAATGTGTTTGGGCTGCTGGCACTTTATCTGGATGGACAGGGTCAGGGGAAATGAGATAGAAAGAGGGGGTGGAGGAAGACATGGGGGATGAGAAAGAAGAAGAGAGGACAGAAGGAGGAAATGAACGGTTCAATGCTGCCGGCGGTACCGACACAGCTTGTGTGTGGCCTCACGTTGGCATGGCTGAGTCTTCTGTCCTATATTAGCTAACTACATGCTACAGGCCCCATCTGGCTGCTTGCCATCATTAAAAAAGCATCACACAGTAAGCTGCACGTGGGGTGTGGGTAATACATGGGGGCTACTATTAATATTCACATCTCATTTGCTTTAACTGAGATGAATGTCAATCCAAAATTGCTCATTTCCGATTCCTTGCCATAGTTCGTTCCATGATATGCCTATCTGTGTGTCACAAGCTTCCATGTCTAGGAAGGTCCTGGTAAGGTCCACAAAAGTGGACATGACAAATGATTGCCCATGGGAAGGACAGCACCATCCTGCTGGGTCATGGGGCTTAGCCGCTTGAAGCTGTCATTAATTTCCCTGACATTCTTTAAACTTCATTCAGACTTCTTGTTTGTTCAGATTGTCAGAAGTCAAATTCTATGTATAATCACTTTTGTGTACCGACAGCATACAAGAAACAACACACTGATACCACGTTTTTGTTGCCCAGGTACAGAAACTAGTTTTTAAACAAAGGAATTACTAATATTCTTTTGAAATTAGTGAAAGGACTGAAATAAGATACCCAACATAAAAACATTAGCTGAGGGTTGGGGGTGTAGCTCAATGGGAAATTTTTTGCTTCATGTTTGAGAGGACCTGGGTTCAAATCCAGAGCATCCTAAAAGAATGTATTACTAAAAGCAGTCTTGTTTTTCACCCTTTCCTCCTGAGATCATTCACACATTTCTGATTTTATTTTTTAATGGTGCCGAGGATTGAATCCAGAACCAGTCTGTAAGGGTGCTGGTACTTGTACCAATGAGATCAATGAAATGATAGTCACCATAAAATACAGGAAGGGTGCTCAGAGAGGGAGATACAAGCAGAGCTCAATCAGTCCCAAACTGTAATATAATCAAATTGAGAATTTCTGTCTGATACGATGCTCACGTTGCAGCAGAACCATTAGCAGATCTTACTTGAACCTCGAATGCTGATTATTTCAAACTGAAATCTAACCATTTAATGTTGTGGGTTTGAGATTGCATAAGATGTGAGGCATGAGTAATCATCTAATACTTAAAAAAAAATGCATTCATTTGTCAGAGCAATGGGAGAACACCTCTGTGGCCCCATCAGTTCAAGAGTTACAGGTGGTCCAATGGGGTAGTCGTATACTTTCCCCCTCTTTTCTTGGGTCCTCTCGCCTCTCTCTGACTCCATTTTGGCTGAGAAGATAGCGATTGTCCTGGATGACCCTGTCACCATTGCAGCGCTGGGCATTAAATGGTGGATGGCTGGTGCCTTTCCCTGAAGCCGCACAGTGCAGACAAGAGGACCATTGTCTCCACAGCTACTGCCCGGAATGTTCTGCAAGAGCCACAGAAGGTGAGAGTCCCAGGGGCCCCTGCCCTGTGATGATGTCAGCTCTCCTGCCTGTTATGACATCCTATATAGGAGTCCAGTAGAGAGTTGCAGCCAGGCCTGGACAATCTTGAAACTCCATTCTGCTCAGTATCCAGATACCTTTTAATTATTTTTTGTTAGATTTTTATATGTGTGTATTGCATTACATCATTTTCACCCTTCCTCCCCTCCAACTCTTCCTTAGTCCCCCAATTTCAAATGCATGACCTCTTCATTAATAACAGTATATATATATACACACACACACACACACATATATATATATTATGATAACATAAACATGTATATAACGCTAATGTCACACACACACATATTCTATTGAGTCTATTTAATGTTGCTCACATGTACATGTGTTTAGGGCTGACCCCTTGAGATTGGATAACCTATCAGGAGGCTCATCCCTGGAGAAGCCTGATTTCCCTTTCTTAGCAGCCATTAATTGCATGTATCTCTTCATTTAGGATAGGGCCTTGTGAAATTTCACCATGTTAGTATGTCAACTTATATCGTCACTGTGTAGGTCTTGTTTATGTGACCATCTTGCTTTATACCACAGATGCAGCTTCCTGTCTTGTCTAAAAGATACTGTTTAGCCACAGGCATCCTGGTCTTAAAATCTTAAAACTTTCCCATTCCTTCTCCTATGACTTTCTGAGCCTTAGATTTTAGGAGTTTCATTGTAGATGTATCAATGGGGGCCTGGGAACCCCACAGTCACTCCTTAAGAAAGTATCTGAGGCTCACATGTGTTGCTCTTTGGCACTGTTTTACAAACTTATGCATGTATGCACATGTATCATATACTTCCCAGCAGATCTGTGTGTGCTACACAAGCTGATTACATGTTATTACTTGTCTGAAGCAAGGTATGTTTGATACTTGGACATTCTACCCCAGTTGTCTAAACAGGAGCAGCTAATGGACACACAACTTTAAAGTTTATGTTGACTGTTGTCAATCCTAAACCCTTGCTCTGTTTTTAAGCTTGTAGCAAATCCCCCTGAATTACACCAAGGTCATTGTGCATTTAAGCCCGCGGATTCCCCACAATGCACCTTTTCTCAGATACTCAAAGCAGAGGCCGTCTCCCTAATGAAGGATGCTCCACATGACATCATCTTGAACAAGAGCCCGATTAGTTGCACCTGAGATTGATTCAGAGGCATCACGTGATATCTCAAACTCCTTTCAGAAGCATCAAAGTCAAATTTGGTTATACGACACTCCATCAGCTAACATACACGCGGCTGCACTCATTAAAGTGTTTCAGTTCTTCCACACACCACTGGGGTCACGGCACATTAACGATGCAATTTGAACACGGGACGGATCTTGTTACAAAATGTAGAACCCAGGGAGGTATTTTTCACGCTTGGCATCTTGAAGACATATTTTATAGGAAAACACATTTGTGTCCACATTTATAAATACGAAGGAAGCCAGTTGTTCATCATGTTTTGGTTTTATTTCTCTTAGGAAGCAAATTAGTTCTTGGATGGGGGGACTCCTTTTTTTAATTAAAAATTACATTTATTATTTAATTATGCATGTGTACATGCATGCACCACAGTACATGCGTGGGCTTTGTGGAGGTCAGAGAAAATCTGTGCAAATCATTTCTCTCCTTGCCCCTTGTATGTCTAGAGCTGAAACCCAGGTTGTTGGGCTTGGCTGCCTTGCCAGCCCTTTTCTTCAGTTTTGCTCATTTTCTCATCTTGCAAAATAGGGTGGTTCCCTCCTCGCCTATGCCCCTATACTTAAGGGAAAACTATATGTCATGTCTTAGTCATAAGTCTTTATATTCAAGATTTCAATAGGGCTGAGGATATGACTCAGTTGGTAGAGAGCTTGCTTAGCATGCACAGTGTTGTTCTACAGACAACGGGTAACAGCTGTCCTACTTGACCTCAGGGGTTCAGGGAAGCTGGGGTTTCAAAAGTGGAAGCAACTGAAACCTTCTCACACATGTGCCTATACCAGCAGTCGGTCATCTGACGAGCACAGCCCGGTTCAATCATCCATACAGCAAGAAGATTGGATGCAGATGTGGGAAATTCAGCTCACGTGGAGCTTCCAAGCAAAAATGGCTTGATTGGGCTTGCAGTTTCCAAAGTTTACTATAGAGGAAGCAGAGTAAATCCCCACCCATTTCAAGGCCATTTGGTTTTTCTTACTTTTTGAAGTGAAGTGCTTGATTATGTGGAGGCCTGAGGACAATTTTAAGTACTGTCCTCAGCAGACACCCGCACTGCTGTTTTGAGGCAAGGTCTCTCACTGGCACCTAGTTAACCAATTAGGCTAAGCAAGTGGTTTTCAACCTTCCTAATGCTGTGGTCCTTTAATACAGTTCCTCATGTTGTGGTGACCCCCAACCATAAAATTATTTTTGTTGCTGCTTCATAACTGTAATCTTGCTAGTGCTATGAATTGTAATGAAACTATCTGATATGCAGATGGTCTTAGGTGACTCCTGTGAAAAGGTTTTTCAACACCCCCACACATGGGATCTTGACCCACAAGTTGAGAAACACTGGTAAGCTGACTGGCCAAGAAGCCCCAGTGATCGATCTGTCTTCACTTCCCCAGAGCTGGGATTACTGCCCTACACGTCCAGCATTTTTATCTCGGATCTGGGAATGGAACTCAAATCCTCAGCTTGAATAGCAACTACTTTGCCAGGTGACTCATCTCTACATTTTGTATAATAGGGTTTTGTCAGAGAGTGAGAGTGCATGTTTCCTTTCTTGTGGTTTTTGTTTGTTTGTTTGGAAGGTAGCTGGTGTTTTCCTTCAGTGTATCAGCTACTTTTCATGGCTGTGAACTAAACACCCGTCATAAACCACTTAGAGAAGCATATCAGGTCTTACAGTAGAAAAGTCATGGTGGCAGAGCCTCTGGCATTAGGTGTCACATGGTAGTGAACCGTGGAGCAGCGAGTGAAGGACCAGAACCGTGATGTGTACATCACCAATAAAGCACCCTCACTCAATGATTTACTTCTGCTAGTAGAGTTCTACAACCTTAAGGTGCCACAGCCTCCCAGAGTATCACCAGTCATGAGGAACAAGCATTGAAAGCATGGGGAGTATTTTAGATGTTAGCCATAACATCCACTATTACCAACTTGTGAAGGCATCTAGATTTCTCATGCTGAGCATTAGCTAGAATGTGAGGGTTTTTTCCCCACTAGGCAATCAGCATCCCTGAGGGCTTACAAAGCAATGGGGAAGGAAAACAGAGTCTGTCTAAATCAGTGGTTCCCAACCTTCCTAATGTTTCAACCCTTTAATACAGTTCCTCATATTATGGTGACCCCAACCATAAAATTATTTTCATTGCTACTTCATAACTGTAATCTTGCTACTGTTAAGAATCCTAATGTAAACTCCTACTATGCAGATAGTCTTAGGCAACACCCATGAAAGGTTCATTTGACTCCCAAGGAGGGTCAAAACCCACAGGTTGAGAACAGCTGGTCTAAATGTAGGATCTGCTGACTTTCTGAGAGTCTAGGTAAACTTACTGGCCTCTCACTCAAAACCTTAAACAATAAATGGCTTTCAAAAAAACTGTGCCTTTAATTTGTCTAGAGCAAAGTCAAAAACAAAGACACTGGGCAGAGAGTCAGCTTATACCTATGATGATTCCTTAGGGCTCAGGAGCTGGACAGCAAGATTGGCGGGTGCCTCTTATTAGTAGAGGAGGACGGTATGTTCAGAAATGTGCCACATTTAGAGCCTTACCTACTCTATAATGTTTTACTGGACTATATATGTGCCAATTCTTGGGCATATTATACAAGGATTTATTTACTTACTTACTTACTTATTTATTTAGAGACAAGTTCCCATGTAGTTCAGGCTCACCTCCAACTTTGTATGTAGCTGAGGATGACCTTGAACCTCTGATCCTTCTGACTTTCCCTCCAAGTATTGGTATTACAGACATGCAACATGCCTGGCTTCTTCAGTGCTGGGGATAGAATTCAAGGCTTCCTCCATCCACAAAAAGCACTGTAGTCTCTGAGCTACATCCCTAGCCCACCTTTGATTCTGTACCTGCAAGGAGAGTGTGATGACAGAGAGCATCTATCCTGCAACATTCTTCAGGCTGGTCCAACCTGCAGCCCACAGTCCTCCCCATGTCCCAGGAGAGCTGTGGGTGTAGCCCAGTGTGTTTGTAGATAAGAAGGCATGTTGCAGTGTCCAGAGGTTTGGCATCCCAGAGGCTCTACTGCTAATCCTTTAGCAAAACTTATGTGGAGCATATGGATACCATACTGCTTGGTCTCAAATCTCTTACTGTTCAAGAACCACTGAGGTGACTCAGCCTATAAAGGAGCTTGTTGCCAATAAAGGCTCAGCATGAAAAGGTCGCTTATTGTCAGCAGATGACTTGAGTTTGATCCCCAGGACTGACACTGTGGAAGGAGAGAATGAACTCAGACAAGTAGTCCTCTGACTTCCACATGAGCACCATAGTAGTACATGCACACACATGGGGGTGGGGAGAAAGTAAATACATGTAATGTAAAAAAAAAAAAAAAAAAAAAACCAACCCTTTCGTAGGTGGAGAGAAGACTCAGTGGCTAAAATCATTTGCTGTTTTTGCAAAGTTTGATTCCCAGCACCCACATGACAACTCACAGCCATCTATTAACTCAATTTCCAGGCGATCTAATGCCCTCTTCTGGCCTTTGTGGATACTGCATGTATGTAGTACACAGACATTCCTGAAGGCAAAACATCCATATGTTTAAAGTAATTTTTTTTTTTTTATTTAAAGAATAGATTCACAGTGCTTTGGTGTCTTAATCTAGAGAACTGAATTACAGCAGAACCCACCTTTTGAAGTTGGAAGAATTAAGATAGTTGATTCACACAAATTGCTGTATTTTTCGAAAAACCTCAGCTTTCTGCGTTGGCTTCATTTCCCCACGTCCCACTGACTCCCCAAAGCATCACATTCACCCTAATCTTCCAGCCCACCCATCCTCAGGGATGTCTGCCCATAGAGGAGACTGTTCCATTTCCCCTTTTTAAAAATCTAAACAGCTCCTCAGGCAGGGGGATGGACATTAGGAACAGGTCAGTCTTCTCAAATGCAGCCATCCACTTAAGTGCCTGTTAGTCTTTATAGAACAGGAAAGCTTTTCCTAATTCACTTTCTGTTTACACAACAGGATAGACACTTCATCCTCTCATTCCAGCTTTGATTCTGCCTCAGAAATCAGATATCCAGCCGCAGGCAGATACAGCGTCTTCCATTAGGGCCCCATGCTGAGGAATTCATTGGCGCAAATATGCTTGATTTCCTGAGCTGGTAAAGTATTTCAAACATCAGCACAAAACACCATCATCAACAACAAAAGCACTTATTTATGACGATATCTGGGAAAGCTTTCTGCCTTTCTTCTCCCATGTTCCCCCCTCAGGGTGTTTATGTTGTGGCTCTTTATAGACTGGGCGATGGAGTCGGTAGAAGCAATCATAAAAAGATCTCCGCTGCTGTAATTTGTTCCGTGGCGGGGCTCGCATCCAAGGAGTTGTACAGAAACTGCTCTAATCTGGGCCACCTTGTTTCTTGAGGAGTGTCTGGCTGAAGGAAACTTGAGCTCAGTTTCTAAAGCTGAAGCCTGCTTCTGAACCTCAGACGCAGGATATTGTCTTCTCTCCACCGCAGCCTCGGTTGCCGGATGCTGAACTCAAGGAAGCCACGCCTCACAATTCCATGCGAGGAAGTACTGCCTTGCATACGAAATCTCCTCTCTAAAAGAATGTGTGCTCTTGGTTTTATTTAAAAATAAATAAATAAATAAAAGCCTTAAGAAGCTGGATGGGATGGCTTAGTGGTTAAGAGTTTGATTCCCAGCACACACGGTTGGTTCACAACTGGCTGTAACTCCAGCTCCAGGGGATGCAGCGCCCTCTTCTGACATCTGCAGTCACTGCACTCACAGGTACATAACCTATGCTCACATATACACACAGGTACACATAAATAAATAAAAATAAATCTTAAAAATAACCTCAGACCAAACTAAACGTATTTAAGGACTTTTGTCCTTTCCTTTGGTATGGATACACACAAATACAACTTATTATTTTCCAAAACAATATGTCTTCTAGCTAGCACCAGTGACTTGTAGCTTCCGTCTTGACAGTGACAGACAACCTTAGACATGGGGATGTGCCAGCATCCCACCTTCTGATAGCAGATGCTCCGTGGTGGCAGTGGCATAAGTGGGAGCTGTGGATGGAAAAGCATGTGCTTGCTCTGTAGAGCACACATTAAAATGGCCAACACATATTTTAAAATCTCTGGTCTCTATAGTCAGCATTGTTCAAACAAAAAACTTGCTATTTGGGCAACTGTCTTAGTTAAGTTTCTAGGGTTGTGAAAAACACCATGAGCAAAAACAACTCGGGAAAGAAAGGGTTTATTGGCCTACATATCCACATCATGGCCCAGAATGAAGGGAAGCCAAGACAGGAGCTTAAGGCAGGAACCTGGAGGCAGGAACTGAAGCAGAGGCCATGGAGGAACACTGCTTACTGTTTTGCTCCTTGGGGCTTACTCACCCTGCTTTCTTATGGCACCCAAGACCACCTTCCTGGGGATGGCTCCATCTGCTTTAAGCTGGGCACATTAATCATCAGTCAAAAAATGTCCTTTTCGGCAGGCCAATCTGATGGAAGCATTTTCTCAACTCAGGTTCTTCTTCGCAAATAACTCTAGCTTGAGTCAAATTGACAAAAAGCCAACCATCACAACAGTCTTCCTATTTAAAACCTGGACTACATGTATATCCCTTAAGCATTTTGTTACTGTATCTATGAGGCACTTTTGTGAATCAGAAAATGAGCCTGTTCATGGCCACTGGCATAGTTGTGTAAATTTGTAAGCTGTAAAAGCTTTGGTCCTTGCTGTTTCTGTAGACCCTGTAATCCTGCTAAGGTCTGGATTCTAAAGTTTTGCTTCACAGAAGAAGCTGGATTTATGTCTACATGTATGTGACTCATATATATGTAACTGTAATGCCAATGGTCTCTATGTTGTACACTGAACACAATTATGTTTGCCAGGTGTAAAGCTCAGGAGAATAATTTACTAAGTGGATGTTCTCCAAACCATAATTGTGAATGATGCTAATTTTGTCCAGACTGTGTTCATGTGTTCTGAATTGTATCATGACTAGCATATTTACACAAAGTTATTCAGAGATGCCCTGATTCAACACACTAGCTCAAATAGTGCCTCTCTCAATTCACCCATCACCTAAGTAATGCATCTATAAACCACTTTATTAGAAAAAAAAGTTTTCTCAATAGTTGACAAATTAGGCTATCCCTTAATATGAAATAAGTTCAAATATATTTTTGAAAAGAAAATTAGGGAATTGCAAGGATCCTAACATGCTGTCTATCACAACTGCTACCTTAAAATGCTTTATATAATGAAAGTACCTAATCTGATTTCTCACTTGCTGAGCTTCCAGTGATCCCTGATATGTCTGTTCTGATTTTCTAAGCCTTGAGCCATCTACAGTTGGTTATTTCTCTGAAGAATTTATAAACAAACTTGTGGAAAATTATTCTAATGAGTACTTACTCTTTCAACCTAGAATGTCTGTAAGTATTTTTCTCATTGTTGGTGTTCTATGTTTTCTTTGTAAAACTTTTTTTTTGTATTTTTGTAAGTATCCTTCTTTCCTTCCTTCCTTCTTCCTTCTCTTCTTCCATCCTTCCATCCTTTCTTTCTTCCTTCCTTTCTGTCTCCTTGGTTTTTTGAGACAGGGTTTATCTGTCGTAACTCTGGCTATCCTGGAACTCACTCTGTAGACCAGGCTGGCCTCAAAATCACAGAGTTCTGCCTGCCTGTGCCTCTGAGGTGCTGGGATTAAAGGTATGTGCCACCCCCCACCAGCATAAGTATTATTTCTAACAAAATGATGTGAACAGTATTTTTTTTAAGATGCTAAGACATCCATAGGACAGACAGAATTAAACTTGGGAATGGACTCCAGGTAAACATTTGCAAGAAGGGGTCTTATTGACTGATTCTTTGACATCTGTCATTTTGCCCCCAGTGCAGGGTCAGTTGAGACCAAACAGAACAGATGTCATCTCCATGAAGAGGAATGGTCAACATCAAATATGTGGTAAATCAGAGGTGTCTTCAGAGAAAATTGTTGAAAGACAAGGGTGTGGGTGAATTTCCAGAATCAAAGTGGAGACGTACTGGGAATAGCAGTGCACCCTTGTAATCCCAGCATGCAGGAAACTGAGTCAGGAGGATTATCATGAAAGTGAAGCCAGCCTAGACTATGTAGCCAAACCATCATCATGCCAACAACTGACAGACACATTAGTAGATTCTGGATCTTGACTAACACCAATCATGTTGCATTAAGCATGAGGGATATCAAGACATGTCTTCAACATCCTGATTTTGTTTCCCTTAAATAAATACACAGAAGTGGATCTGAATTAATGAAAACTCTTTTCAGTTTTGCAGGCATCCCCGTACTGTTTCCATAAAGCCAATACTAATTCATCTCCCTATCAGCAATTTGAGAGGGATCCCCTTTTTACACATTGTTACCATATTTTTGTAATACCTATTTTAACACGTATGAAGTTTTAATTCAATTTCCTTAGTCATAAATGGTGCCAAACATTATTTCATATGCAGCTGGTTAGTTGTATGTTCCACTTTGAAAAAAAATGTCTATTCTAGTCACTTGTCCATTTCAAATTGGTTTATGCATTTTTACACTGTTTTGAGTTCTTTGCATGTTGGAACAGAAATAATGACATAAAAAAAAATATGCAGTGCCCAGTGAGGGGAACTAAGAATACAAAATAAATAGCTATATATCTAACTTAAGAAGATACAGCCTAGCAGGAGGAGAGATACAAACAAAATATGTAGTCATTAGCAAACAGTCAGAGATCCACATGGGCAGGTGAAAATTAAGAACAAGGAAAATACATTTCGTGACCTTCTGTAGAGAAGGGACAGAAACTCTCTTTTTTGTTGCAGTGTTCATTTTGGAAAGTCTAATCGTGATTTTTCTCTGCCTCTTTGAGTTGTATGTGTGTCTACTGGAAAGTGAATAAGCCCTTTTCCAGACTTAGAGTCGAGCAATTTTCTTTATCCAAAATCTGGGAACCCTCTCTGAGATGTAAGCATCACGGAAGTGAGTCACTTTGTCCATCAGGTAGGTAGGTGCCTGGCTTCTGCTGATATACGACTCCAGACTGCGTCTGTAAAGAGAAGACAGAGTCATGTTTCCCTTTAGACAAAGACAATTAGCACACACACAGAGATACCCCAAATCCCCAGTGAGCTTGTGAAGAATGGTATGTGACAGAGGTGCATGAGGTTTTCTAGCTTAGAGGCTGGTTATTTGTCACCTTATTTTTATATTGATCAATTGATTGATTGATGAGGTCCCAGGGACCGGACTTTAGAACCTCGTGCTGTACCCCTGAACTGCATCTTCAACTTTCTTTTACTTTTATTTTGGGACATTCTAACTTAAGTTGCCCAGGTTGGTCTTGAACTTGTTACCCTGTATCTGAGACTGGGCATGGAACTACAGGCTAAAAATGGCTGAAGCAACCCCCTGTCTGAGCATCCCAAGTAGATGGAATGACCTCTGTGCCTCCAGGCCCCATTATCCTGAGCAAATGCTTGTGCCAGACTGTACCCACCTGACTGTGGAAAGCCTGAGATTGCTTTCTGTCTCTGTTCTCTTGTGCAGTGTGTTGTGCAATGAATACCACAGTTGGTTGCTTTCTTCATCCTGTCTCTGTGGAAGGGTTTTCTTGGTCAGCAGACTTGAGTTTCAGTTATGTTTAGTTCTGTTTCCCAGACAGTTCTGATGAGTTTGGGGAGACGGGCAAACTCACTGGTGATTTTCATCTCAGAACCCCAAGACAACCTGAGATACACTCATCTTCCCAATGATACCCCTGACATTCCCTCTCATTCACCCTCCAGTGCTCTCAGGGGTAGCAAGAGTGCAGAGCTCAATATACTTTGGGATTCTCTACAATGGTTACTTCTATCAGAAAGTAAGATACATTGTTTTCACCCCAAAATACATTCAGTGTACCTCTATTCCATCATTATAGACAAATGTCTTCTCCAATTCCCTCAGTATTTTAGAGCATCCTAGGCTCGAGTCTCAGTATCTAATTTCCCACATGATTACCTATAGGTAGGCTTTGCTTAACCATTTTAATCCATCATTTGGGAGATTTAAGAAATACCAATGCCTATAAACTTAGGAGAAAACCCAAGCCTTTGTATTTATTAAAAAGAGTCCAGAAAGGATGGAGAAGTTAACTGTTTGGTGAGATCTCAACTTCTAGAACTGGTTCTCATGGCAAACAGGAAGCCTGCTGGGAACACATCTGTTGTATAGATCATGGTATACATTCTAGGAGCTGGGATGAGACTGCAAGCTCAGGAAACCAGGGATGATACATACATCCATCACATAAAAGATGAAACCACCCTGACAGGATGAAGAGGTTCTCAAAAGGAAAAACAAGAGAGGGGAGACGTAGAGTTTTTAGACGCCTATTAAGTGTACTGAGGCTGGAGAGATGGCTCAGAGGTTAAGAGTACTTGCTGATCTTAAAGAGAACTCAAGTTTGGATCTCAACACTCACATTAGGAGCCTCACGACCCCCCATAACTCCAGCTCCAAATAATATGATACGCTCTTCTGGATGCTCTGGGCATTGCACTCACACGCATGGCATATATGCACACATATATAAATAAAGATAAAATCTTTTTTTAAAAAAATCAAGATTATTTAGTATAGGATTCCACAAAGGAGGGAAAATATTCTCAAAAATAAAAAACAAAACTAAACTGTGCACCATGTTTAATTTGTGCAGTTTTTGCATGGTCTAGCTACAAAGAAAATTTGCCCATTCTGTAGGCTGTCTCTTTACCCTGCTGATCATTTCTTTGGCTATGCAGAAGCTTTTTAATTTCATGTAATCCCATTTGTCAATTCAAGGCATAGAGCTGTAAACACTAGCAGTTTATCTCTGTGGTTTCAGCTAAAGGCTGACAAGGGGACACAAACGATGGCTTTCAATCCACCTGTCTCACAAACAGAAAGTAGAAAAGAGGGCCTTTGAAAAGCATAGCTGGTGAGACCTGGGTAAATGCCAAATGTGCCCCCATTGGCAAGACCAGTCTTCTTAATTCTTCTTATTCTCCATAAACAGTTTGCAAGAGATAAGGGTCTTTGGGACACAGCTGTACCTGTATGTCAATGGGAAATATTAAGTGCACACACAATGCTTTCAGTGTTCCAGAGGGGTTCTTGATGCACCTGATCTTGAGGCTCCTGATTGCCATGGTTAGGACAGGGGGAAATCTTTGCTTCTACCAGCCTTTTCCTGAGCCCACCAATGAGAAGTAGTGTTGAATGACATTTGCCACACATGGAACTTCCACTTGTAACCCTTGCCCCTTAGCATTCAAACCACCGTAGTAAAAGCATAAGCCTCTCTGTCTCTCTTTGTCTCTATCTCTTTTACTCCCTCTTTCTGTGTATCTCTTTCTCTGTTGTTCTCTCTCTCTCTCTCTCTCTCTCTCTCTCTCTCTCTCTCTCTCTCTCTTTCTCGGTGTGTGTGTATGTGTCTCTTTCATATCCTTGATCTCTTTCTCTCCTTTCTTTCTCTTTTTCTCTGTCTCTGTCTCTTTAACACACAGGAAGATAGATAGATAGACAGACAGACAGACAGATAGATGACAGATAGACTAGTTAACTATACTGTTACTGGATAACTGGAGAATCATCTCAGCTTTGGGGTGAGGAAACATTAATTGAATGACCTGGAAAATGTTCTCTGAGCTTGCCTCTGATGGATTTTCTTATTTGGATTAATTGAGACAAGAAGGCCAACCCTGAACATGGGCAGCACCATTTCACAGGTCTGGTTCTGGACTGAGTATAAAGGGAAGAGGGACCTGATGCTCTCTGGTTCGTTCCTTGGATGCAGTCTAACTCACCACCTCAAGCTACTGCTGAACATAATCTGACATGCAGCTGGAAAAAAGAGTATAGTTCAGATTCCTAGCAGGTAACCATCAATATTGTAGCAGGCTTACATTAGCCATCTAGACTATATCACCCCTTTTATCTTTTGAAGATGTATTTTTAAAATTTACACATGTGTATATGTGTGTGTGTGTGTGTGTCGGGGAGGGGCGGTGCACATGAGTGCAGTATCTGCAGAGTCCCGAAGGGGGCTTAGATACCCTGGAGCTGCAGTTACAGGAGGCTGTGAGTCTCTCAATGTGGGTGCTGGGAATAGCATTTGACTTTTCTAGGAGAGCAAGTAAGTGCTCTTAAGCCTGAGCCATTCCTCCAATAATATCCTGTTTTGTCTCTTATGCATTGAATTGGTTGTTGATTATGCTCTCTCTCTCTCTCAGACCAGAAGAGAATGCAAAATTACAATAATCACTTTTAATGTAGATACACCCATTTCCACCATTCCCCAAGTGTGCTTATCAGAACACCCAGTGAGCTGTACCTACAACAAGAGGCCGCGTTCCACTGAATGCCTCACAAGCAGGTGGTCAGGCTGTTATTCAAGGGTTCAGAATAGCCTGCAGAATGAAGGTAGAGATTTCCCTGGAAACTGGATTTCACTCTTTTGTTCGCATTTCTGGTCACGAGGAGCCTGGCTGTCAACCTGCTTACACTGCATGGCGGCATTCACAGCTTTTGTAGGAGACCCAGAATTGTCTGTGACTGTCTTCTTTCTCCCTAGTGCTGATATCACACCTGTGCAGTGTCTACATAGTTGTTACATGTTACAATAATAAATACAAAAATTTAAATAAAGCGGAATCATAGACATTAGTAGGCTTTACCTCTTTACATATTTCATATCCATTAATTCATAGTTTCTGAACTTTAGGCACCTCAAATGAATATCACCGATATTTTTGCTACATCTCCATGCACCATTTAAAATATTACGAATCACATTAAAAATAAACAGTTAATTGACTTCATAATTTCATGCTACAATCCTCTTTTAATGACAGCCCATGCTTTATGTGATCATTATATATACTTGTGAGTATTTCAAAATATTTACATCAAAGAGCAAGCATTCTAGTTCGCTTTCAACCTTTTTCTACATGTGAGTGCATATGCTGGCCCCTCCAACAGCTCTTTGAAGAGACACATGATTATCTGTGGGCTTCTTTTGCGGGTTCTGAGCCTGGAGCCAAAGACAACCATCTTGCCTGGCCAATCAATCCCTCCATCTTCCTGCCAATTGGTCCAGAAACAGTCAGGTGGCCAAGTTTGGTTGTTGGGATGTGAGTAGAGAATTTCCCTCCCTTCTCCTCTTGGCAGGTCCTTGGAGAGACTTCCCAACTCCTCTAAGTTCTCTGGGGATGAAGTTTGGAAAGTGATGGGGAGTTTTTTTTAGGAAGGTAGCAGAATGCAGCAGGGAAGCCCTTGTTTGAAAGGAAATTTGTTTACGTCAGCGTGGGATTCTTCTTTCAATTTTAATACCATTAAATTGCACAAATTTAATACCATTGATCGTATGAGATGAGTGAGTTTTGTTGTGATGTTTTAATAACACGTGTGAGAGTCTTTTCCTGAGGAGCTGCAACTCACACACCTGCTCATCCCAGTTGGGGAACCTACAACAGATCAAAGTACTGATTGCACCGAAGTCCAGCTTAGTGAACCAGTTAGTATTGGGTTTTCTTACAGGACTGTGACTGGGGGCAGTTACTGGCAGGATGCAGGATGTCTGAAAAGCCCACCCAACACGGGTGATGACACACGGAAGCTTCATCCATGATGCTCTCTGTGTTGCTTGCGGGCAGATCCACGGGTCTGAGAATCTCCTCTTGGCAGCTACACTGGTCAGAGTCTCCTCCCCAACTGCTGTTCATGGCTTCTTAAAAATATCCCAAGAATGTTTCAAGTTTCTGCTTTCCCAAGACACGAGACATTTGTTTACCCCCTGTATCTCATGATTCACAGTCTTCCCCTGTGTTCCTGGAACTGATTGGTCCCATGGAGAGGCTGCTACACAAAGCATTCTAATTGTGTTCATCTTCTCTTGTGCTCCTATGCCTCTACTTCCTCTTTCTAAACAGTCCCCTTGCTCCTCGTGTCATGTACTTCTGTACTTTTATAAACCTCAGTTCCAAACGTGAAGGAATATATATTTGTGGTCTGAGTCTGGCCTATTCCACTTAACACAATGAACCCTAGTTCTAGATGCACCATTTTAGCCTGACAAGAGCTCAAGGCAGATGTCACTGTGGATGCCAGGTATTACTATGCAAAGATAGCTGGATAGATGATAGATAGATAGATAGATAGATAGATAGATAGATAGATAGATAGATGATAGATAGAGATAGATAGATGATAGATGATAGAGATAGATAGATAGATGATAGATGATAGATAGATAGATAGATAGATAGATAGATAGATAGATAGATAGATAGATAGATAGATGATAGATAGATAGATAGATAGATAGATAGATAGATAGATAGATAATAGATGATAGATGATAGATAGGTAGATGATAGATAGATGATAGATAGATAGATAGATAGATAGATAGATAGATAGATAGATAGATAGATAGATGATAGATTGATAACAGCACCATTCCTCATTACCCAGGGACATATGAAATTCAAAATTAGAAGTGTGATGTCTATGCAGATCCATTTCCCTACCATCACAAAGTTGAAAAATATTTGACCACCGTGACAGGAATTATCTCCAAAGTGACATCTTCTGTGTAATTAACAGCACAAAGTGCCCTTGTCAGGGAACTCAGTCCTCTCCCTAAAGCAGTTTATCCTGAAACCATTTGTAAGTACTCTACACACAGTGTGCTTAATGGGATGAGGAAGATTAGCAACTTTGAGTTTTAAACCTTGTTTCCCCGAACTCACCTTTGGATCAGACACAGCCCTCTGTGGTAGGGCCAGTGTTCCTGAACCCTGTCTTCCCCAGCTCTCTAGGATGACTCTGCTTGGTTCTTGTTTGGGAACTCATTCACTGGTCAGCATGACGGATAGTTTGCTCAGGTCTGGCCATTCATCATACCCAATCCCTTGTCTAGGGCTGTTAATGTATTGAGCAGAACTGCTCGAGCAGGGCCAATAAAATCCTGCTGGTTCAAACAGGGGCACTGGGAGAGGATGCTGTCTGTTCTGCAGGACAGCTGGCTGGTACTCCCGATAGCTGTAGCAGCCACACCAAAGAGGAAACAACAGTGGTAGAGGGAGCTCCCTGCCAAAGAGAGACAGGGAGATGGGGAAGCACAGAAATGAAGAGTTCTCGGACACTGAAAGTTGAGCGACATTTTGATTTTGCATTTGATGATGGATATTAATTCATGGGATCTTGTAAGTACATTTTAGGTATCGTTCTGGATCCCAAGTTTATAAGGAAAGAATTGGTGTTTATGCCCCTGGGTCCAGTTGTGCCTGGCAACAGGTACACACACGCACTCACGCACACATACACACACACACACACACACACACACACACACACACACACATGCACATATTACACTGTAAACTTGGGTTGGGTTTGTCTCGCAGCATAAATACCCTTTCCTTTCTCTCTACATTTGCATTTGAACTACATCATCATAGTCTAGTAGCTGATGTATGTAAATTGGCACCTGTCTCCTGGCATCTGTCTCCAACCCTCCTGTCTCTCAGGTGTCACCCAGAGGGCTCAATAGCTCCATGGCTATGAGACCTTAACTATCTTCACCCCAGTTTGCTCCCTCTGGACATATTTGTATATATGTCCTTTACACTCTGATTTATGTTTTTTTTTATATTCTTTCCCCAAAATGTTCTAATTATATTATCCCTTTGAGCAGAATTTTATTCCCATTTGTCTCATGAATTTTTTATTGCTGACGTCTGCTATCACACAATACAAGTCTCTTCTTTGCTGTGTGTATGCCATTTCCCAGGTTGTCTTTGTTTCTCTTAAGCTCAAACTTCTTCAGACTAAGAACTTCAACTACCGTCATCTCTCAGGAGACATTCTGGCCTCTGAAGGTTCAGCCACATCTTCCTAACTCAATGGACACGCTGTACCCGAGACATTGCCCACAATCTGCTTCAAAAAACTTGGCTCCCTTGTTTCCCCCTAAGTGCTCAATATTTTGTAGATAAGAGTTTCCTTGGGGATGAACACCTTATTTCTAGGATCGTCCTAGTCAGGGGCTCGCTTCCTTTTGTTCCCCTTTGACATCCTTCTTAGACCTTCCCCAAATCAACAAAATAGTTTATTAAAAGTCCACGTTTGTCACATTTCTGTATTTCTTTTAGCAGCAGAATATAATGGGGTTTTTGCCTTTCTATGGGGGTGAGGAAGAAGGGTGCAGATACATATGATACATATGTGTGGGGAGGGCTGTGCATGCAAGGGACTGCATATGTATAGCATCTAGAAGGATGCCTTGGGTACCATCCTCAGGAACACCATCATCATCCACCTCCTCTGAGACAAGGTCAATTGATGGCTTGGAATTCACTGATTCAGCTAGGCTGAATGGCCACCTAACTTCCTCTTCTCCAACACTGGGATCGCAAGTGTGTACCACCATGCTTGGTATTTTTATGTAGGTTCTGGGGCGTGAATTCAGTTTCTCATGCTTGTATGGCAAGGATTTTACCTATGGAACCATCCTAAAGTCAAACTTATTCCTCCTCAAACCCTCAACATGCAGTGGAGAAAGTAGCACAAAGTGTACCACTGACTGAAGAAATGAAGGCAAAGATGATGGAGAAAATGTTTTTGTTTCTACTTAACCCAGCAAACACCTGCCTAAGAGAGGATGCTGTCAGCCAGTCAGTGCTCCCCAGAGACCTCACACAATAAGAAGCTGCCAAGATTGGCGCTAGCTGTATCATGTTCCTCCCTTGGAGATTTTGATCTGAACCTGAGGAAGACTCTTTCCCTTCTTGACTCTACTGAGAATGTAAAACTCACATGGAGGAATAGACAAGAATGAAGTGTCCAAAATGCTTATTATGGGTCTCACCATGCATGAGTCTCATCTATCAGCTTCTGAGACCCAAAATGCACCCCTCCTCGACCTTTATTCTGAATTAGAGTTCAGTGGTTCTCACTGGAGGACAATTTTTGCTTCCAGGGGACATTCATTAATGTCTGAAGACAGCTTTGGTTGTCACTACCCATTGGGCTATTTGGCACTCGGTGATTAGAGGTTTGAGATGATAAGCAGCCCTGGTCCCTGAGATAACCCCTGCATACACACAAGTAACCATCGTCCCTCATGTCAGGTTGAAAGGACCTAGATTGCTTCACTCACCACTAAAAACAAAAACCTAGCAAAATGTTCGTACTAGCCTGGGTGCAGGCAGACGTGCTGGATTTACTGATGCCTCCCCAGTAATATGACCTTTTCCTGACTCTGACTCCTCCCAATCCCACTACACCAATCCTGAAACCGATGCCCCATTATGAAAACCGTTGGGATTCATACAATAGCAACTCAGTTTACAGAGAACACAGATCCTGCAGAACTGTGAATTGGGACCATTTTCCTGTGGAATACCTTAGTCTTCTCCAGCATTGCCTTGGTCTCCTGCTGCAAAATGGTGGTAATGTCACTTACATCCTAAAGGACCGCTATGCCCATGAGTGATTGCAATGACCAATGTAAAGAGCTTCTGGGGAGGCCAGGTACCTGAGGCTCATTTTGCAAGGTTCTCCTCGTTTCCTGGTTGCTGTAAAAGAAAAGAGTCAGGTGGAAATTAAAAAACAAAATAAAAAAACTGAGAATATTTTTTATGTCCCCAAATACCTTAAACTGAATAAAAATATCTTGAGGTTTATTATTGTTTTATGTGTATGGGTGTGTTGCTTAAGTGTATATCTGTGTACCACATGTATGCAGGACCCTTAGGGGCCAGATAGGGGCCATTGGATTCCCTGGAACTGGAGTTGCAGATGGTTGTGAGCCACTATGTGAGTGCTAGGTATTGAACTTGGGTCCTTTGGAAGAAGAGTCAATGCTCTTAACCACTGAGCCATCTCTCCAACCCTGAAGAAATATTTTCAAAGGATTAAGCAATGGTTTTAGAAATGCCAAATTCACCCAACAAGGGGTATGGTAGATCCAAGACTCCTGGTAGCAATAGAATATGGATCCAGAACCTGAGCTCTCATGTTTATAGATGTCTGTACACTGCATCCACGCATGCATGGCCACAGATCTGAAGGTGGTTTCAAATATGGCAACAGCAACATGGAATAGAGGGTACTGGTATTTTAATTGTGAGATGAAAACATCGATTCAGAAACCAAAGAGAAAGAGTCAAGAGAGGGGATCTTGGGATTTATAACCTAGCCCTACTTCCTGTCCCAATGGTTCTACTTCCTGTGCATGGATAGAATATGATCCCTCTGCATCCAGACTACTATGTCAGTCCCGTACTTGCCATGCCTTTCTGCCATGATGGCCTGTCTCCCTCAGGAACTGTGAGCCAAAATAAACCCTTTTCACCTCTAAGTTGCTTCTAGTCTTAGTATTTTATCGCAGTGATAGAACATAACTAATGCAATCAGTGTCTATTATTGGTGTGAAGGAAGGAAAAAAAGTAGACAGTAACTTCCAAACTGTCCTCTAATTTATTCTTCATGCTTTGAGCCTATGATTAAAGAGGGGAATAGAATTCTATGCCCTGGAATTTCTTGGGAGTTTTCCCAATAGCTGACAAGAATATAGCCCTGAATGTCTTCAGGGTCTCTGCATAGCTCCTTCTGAAGTGCATTGCCAATGATCATGTGCTCCTTTGGGACACTTCCAAACCACAGAGGTCAGATGGCCTCATGGGAAAAGCAAGGGTGTAGAGGGTGGCAAAGATTTCCCTTCTTAGTTTGTATACTTTTGCTGGCCTGGAGAGGGTCTCACGGACCTCAGAGGTTACTCTTAATCTTATCACATACTTAGCTGCAGATCTACCATCAACATCTTTATTTCTTTTATTAAAATTGCTGTTAGACAGCAAGGTGGAGGCAAAATTTTATTTTCAGCACTCTCTAAGTGGAGTGTGCAGTGCTTTATTCTTATCTTGATAAATTACCAGCATTTAAAACTCGGCAGATAAGAGAAATACTTCCAGAGTGGCCGACATTCACAAAAGAACCAGTGACCATCCAAAGCAATTTTATCAGTACTGAGAACCAATTAATTATAATAATATAATAATCAGGAAAACTACTAAGTCTCATAAATAATGGGATTTGTGGCATTGGAACTGGCCTGTGTCTGCCTACTCTGCAAGCTCTGGGATACCCTGGAGAACCTTGAAGGCACAATGAATGAGACAATTGTCATTGGCCAGGGTGGACATTCACACTGAGCCCTGCATTCAGAGAAGCCCTGAGCTTACTTTGATGTTCCGAACTTGACTTCTTGAAGTTCTCAATGATGTGGTCTTCAACTGCTGATTAGTAAGAGAAGCTTGGTAGAGCGATGAGGCCAGTGCATGAGCACAGAAGACACAGCAGCTTGCTCAGATATAGAACAAAAAGCCTGGTATTGTGGACCACGACCAAGCAGGAAACCTGTAACAGACCTAATTCCAACTACCTACTCCAAAAGTGATGACATGCAGAATGGGAAGAAAGAGAGGGCCATCCACAATTCTCTTTTCTATCATCAGCCAGACAAAGGTAGAGACATTGTCAAATGCACCTATAGGAAGAAATGAGGACTGTTGGTTTAATTTTAAAGATTATTTGTTTGTTTGTTTGTTTGTTTGTTTGTTTATTATGTACATGGATATTTTGCTTTTGTGTATGCCTGTGCACTGCACTCGTGTCTGGTGCCTTTTGAGATCAGGCAAAGGCATTGGATCCTCTGGAACTGAAGTAATGAGTGGTTTTGAGCCAATATGTGGGTGCTGAGAATTGAATCTAGGTCCTCTGCAAGAACAGCCAGTTCTCTTAACTCCTGAACATCTCTCTAGCCCCTGTTGGATTAAATGTAATGTGCTGTTTCCACTGTTCTGTTAAGTACAACATACTTTTGCCTTTATAATTATGAATGTAAATTGCTTAGATATAAAGGTTTCCATATATATGTTGAACTTTGTTATATCTCTTTGAATGCCATTATACAAAACGAATATAAATGATAACATCCATAGTAATTTAAATTAAGAATTGTCCTTAATAACATTAGATAGCATATTTAAGACATCATTCTAAGCAGGACCTGGTGGCATGCCTATAATCCCAGTGCTTGGGAGGCTGAGACAGGATGGTTTTAAGTTCAAGGCTAGCATTGGACACTCAGTGAGATCCTGTGTCAAGAGAAAACAAACCAATCAAAAACACCATGTTACAGACAAAGGAGAGCTGTAGATGAGAGAACACACTACAATTCAGAATTCATGATGGCAATTTTTCTGATTGTTTGAGGGTGGCTTTCATTTTCACCCACAGATTAGGGGAGTACTCTGAAGACAGACTCACCATGTGTCTCCATTGTGAGTAGACAGGAGGATGTGTCTAAATGAGGCTCTCACAGTACACATGTCATATTCTTGATGTGTATACTGCAGATACAGCATGAATGCTGAATATCTTAGGTTGGTAGTTCATACTAGGTCATCTATATGTGCATTTCTGAAGACTCAGGTCTGAGCTATCTCCCTTAGGTCCCCAAAAAACCTGGCATAAGGGCAGACGCACAATAAAGACATGGCTTGTTGATGTTTACTCTCCAATATGAATGCAAAATGCACACAGAGGTTATCATCTTTGTTTTTCTTGCCTCTGTGACTGGTGTGACATGTTACAGAGGGAGCATGAAGACACTGTGATGTATTCTATATCTTCTGAGAAAGCTTCCGTCCTTAGGTTTTCTCCAAGGACCTGAAGCTCTCTTGGTGTTATAGAATTAAGGTTCATTCATGCTGTTTAATCATCCTGTAGTCCCAACAGAGTGAAGTGGTACCTAGGGCTGGCTAGTCCCCACCGTTTCTCCTCCATCCCCAGAAGACACAATAAAGAAAAAGCATGAGACCCAGTCTTTTCTATCCTGTGTTCTTGTTCTGATCCCATTCAATTGGACTTAAAACTGGGATGCAGTAAACCATGGAAGTGTGGGATTGACACAGATAACAAAGATGAGGAGGAGCTTCACCCCAAAGCCCCCAGAACCCAGCTTTCCCTACAGCTGTCTGATGTTTCCAGTTCCCTTAGCTGGACTGAACAGGCTTCTGTCACCCGCAGCCACTCACTTTAGGAAAGCATGGCAGTTTTGCAGGATCCACTGTCGCCATCAGGCTCTCCATGGAAGTTTCCTCTTCAATTGCTAAGGCTCAGGCCTTACCTTCAACGGATCTACGTTCCAGAACCACACCACTTACCACATTAGACTCACAGTACATCCTACCCCTTAAAGACGCCTCGGTATTGTGATCACCCTGGCAGGAGAGAGCATGTTCTAGAGAGATTGGCACCCTTCACTTCAGCTGTCAGACTAACGGAGGCAATAGACCCTTAAGGTTTAACGCTCCCCCAGAATCCTATGCTGGGATAAGGGAGAGCCAGACAGAGGAGGAATTTGCTTCCCAGGAAGGGATGTCACAGCTGTGACATCAGATCACCTTCCAGGACAGACAGGAGTCCAGACAACAATAGGTCAGTGGTGGACAGGATAAGACCTTCACCAGGACTGCTTAGTTACGTGTATGCCTTGTCTTCTAGTTACCCCCAAACCTCTTATCAATGCCCTAACGTCACCAATCTTATTGTTTGTGCCTCTTCCTTTTGTGGCCATATTGAGTAAATCTCCTTTCTTTGCTTCCTGTTATATCTTGAGTCTTTATGGGCATACAGGCGATAGTGGCCGAGTCTAGTTAGTCAGGCTTGGAATCCCACCGACTTGGAAACCACTGTGGGCATTTCCTCCTGTGTCACGTTAACCCCAAAACAACTGTTGAGTTGAAGCCGCTGAATTTCTCCAGTACATGGGAGGGTAATTTTGGAGCCAGCTTCCAGCATCCTTCTAGGTGGAAAGTTCTATCTCTCCTCAGACAGTGCATTCATCTCAAGGCCTTCCTCCTTACAGTACACTTGTGGACCAAGTTTGGAAAGAAGATGGTTCCCTGGGGCTGGGAAGGCTCTAAAATGTTAATGGCCCTTTATGAGCCTTTTAGTACCTCATTAGCACTGGGTCCAGCTGATACTGGAAGCCTGAGAACTTAATTACTGCAGAGACACATTGGCCATCAGAATCTTCCAGAAGCAGCACCAATGTTTTATTTATTTCTCTCAAAGAGTGAGAAAATTCAGTCCCATGCTGATGAGGCTTGATTGGCTTCAGATGTTCTGGAAACTGATTCTCCTTGGCAAACAATCCGGGCTTCTAATCACATCAAAGCCCGACCTCATCCTACAGCCATAGAGAGACTCTCGGAGGATAATCACACCCAGGAAATTGTGCTTTTCTTCCTGCATTCAAAGAAATTTAGTGAGAAGAAGAAAACATGCTGTATAGGTGGTATGGTTGAAGACGCAAGTGTTTTGAAAACCCAGGAAAAAAGCTTTCTTTCCCCATTAATTAGGAGCGTAGCTTCCTCTGCAGGTGCTGACCAATGAGTATTCTGGAACAGGTCAGGCTTTGGCAACTGCATAGTCGACTATTTGAAATATACCTCTTTTTGTTGGTTTGTTATGGTTCTGTGTTGTTGTTGTTGTTTTGTTGCAATGAGGGTAGGGGTGGTTGTCTCTCTATGTAGCCCAGGCTGGTCTGGAACTCACCTTGACCCTCTTACCTCAACCTCTGGAGCAGAGGTAAAAGATAAAGTTACCATACCCGGCCTCCGTCTCTTAATGTACGATTATTATGTAGGGTGTGTATCTCAGCACACAGTTGAGAGAAATGGATTGACACTCGGTTTCAAGTCCACAATAAATCCAGGTCATTCCCTGCATACTCATATTATCAGATCAATAAAGCAAAAGTTTCACAGGACCGAAGAGGAATCTTTGATAGTCAAAAGGATGCCTTGTGCTAGACAGTGCCTTCTAGACACCATAGGAAAGCTGTATCCCATGAAATCTTAGCAATAAGGTCATCTAAACAAGACTGGCACATTGACAATACTGATAGATGTGCCTTTGTGGATGAGGGAAATCTCAGAAGGCCTCACCCCCAGATAAAGAGGTACAGTCAAGCAAGGGCTACTGAGAGAGATAACCCATTTTCTCTACGAGACCCCTGATAGGTTAACCAATCCAGAATGGCCAGCCCTAAATACATGTACATAAGAATAACACTAAATGAACTCTCTAGGTTGTGTGTGCATATATATGATACACACACACACACACACACACACATTTTTCTATCAAGAGTCTCCTGGAAAGGTCTCTGGCTGTGATGGTTGATCTTCACTGTCAACCTGACAGTATTTGGAATCACCTAGAAGATATACCTCTGGGTAAGTCCAGAGAGAGTCCAGAGAAAGTAACTCAGGAGAGAAGACCTTTTTAGGATGTGGGCAACACTAGCCGCTGTTATGGGGTCCAGAACTGAATAAAGAGGATGAAAATAAAAACTAGAGAAAGCCAGCGAAGCTCCAGCTTCACGTCTTTCCTTTCTGACTCTGCAGTGTCAGGAGCCGCCTCACTCTCCTACCATGCGCTCCTGCCGTGATAGACTATAACCTTGAATTCTGGGTAAAAAATAGACCCTTCCTTCCTTAAGTTGCTTTCGTCTTCTCGTGTGTTCTGTGACAGCAACAGGGAAAATAGCCAGGACACTTGCTGAGTCAGGACTAGCCCAATTCCAAAGCACACTCTGTCCTCCATCCTGCAGCCTTACTGGGAATCACACCGAGAAACAACACGATTGATTGCCTTGGGCGTCCAGGTCAGAGTCTAAATGTGTTTGTGCCTTGTGGGTACCTGACTATAACCTTAGGATGTCACAGTGAAACTTGAATCAGTAGAACTCACTGCTCAACTTCTGTGTGAGTGGAGGACAGGAAGCATTAAGGAACACCTTGGCATCCCATCATCCCTCAGCACCCTGGTCCCCACCATCTGTGCGCAGATAGAGAGCAAACACATGAGCTGAGAAGATCCTAAGTGTGCCGGCTAGTCTTATGTCAACTTGACACACAAACTTGAGTTATTTGAAAGGAGGGAATTTGAGAAATTGAGAAAAAGCCTCCATAAGGTCCAGCTATAAGGCATTCTCTTAGTTAGTGATTGGTGGGGGAGGGCCTAACTCATTATGGGTAGAGCCACCCATGGGCTGGTGGTCCAGGGTTCTATAAGAAAGCAGGTTGAGCAAGCCATGGGAAGCAAGTCAGTAAGCAGCACCTCTCCGTGGTCTCTGTATCAGCTCCTGCCTCCAGGTTCCTGCCCTGTTTGAGCTCTGTCCTGAATTCCTTCAATAGTAAACAGTGTTATGAAAGTGTATGTCAAATAAACCCTTTCCTCCCCAGCTTGCCTTTTGTTCATGGTGTTTCATCACAGCAATAGATACCCTAATGAGGACACTAGGGAACACAGAGGAGTGAAGTCAGCCAGCTAGTCATGGACATGGCAGAAATAACAGGCTCTGTGGGGGATATTTCATGACAGCTTCTGGGCTGTGCACAGCTAGGCAACTCCCTGCAGCTTTTTCCCCCACACTCCCTCATCCTGAACCAAACTCCAAACTCTTGTATGTGTGAATTTACTGCTGTCTCTGGAGCCTTGCAGAGGCTGGCTCCTCCCTGAATGTCACTGGTCCCTCCCTTGATGCCTTGAACTCCAGATGTTGGTTTAGCAAACACCATCAAGCTTCGTGTGTCTCTCTCTGCCCCTGGGGTCACTGGCTATCCAGTAATATCCTGACTAAATGCCTGCCCCTCTCTATTTACTTCTGAAGGTCACTGATTCATACATCTGGGCTGGCTGAGGGTCAGATTTGGTAATTACAGAACAAGAAGAATGTTTGTGTTAAAGTCTGATGTTTCAGTGGCTCTGGTCCCTAGTGGCATTGTCATGCAAAAGACACCAAAAACCATATTGGCTGGTGTGCTCTTCCCTGGAGAAGACTATTTCTCCTTCTCCCTTCATTCCTTAGTTGTCTTAGTTGAGGCCTCATGAGCTTTCCCTGCCCATTTTATTGGTGTTGTCCTGGTTCAGCTCATGTTGGTGTGACGTTAGGGGTACAGCTTCCGAAATCACTAAGAGACACACTCTTAGGGCAAACTCCATGATCTCTGGCTCTTACAATCTTTCTGCCCATCTTCCACAACAATCCCTGAGCCTTATGTATGGGAGTGCTTTGTAGTTGTATCCATTGGGATTGGACTCCACAACTCTGCATTTTGGTTGGCTGTGGTTTACTGTCAGTTACAAAGAGAAGATGCCCTGATGAAGATGAAGTACAGTGGTCAGCCTTGAAAACACACATACAAGTAACATTACACAGACTGAATGTGTTGTATTTATGTATTTAAGAATGTGTGTGTGTGTGTTTGTGTGTGTGTTCTTACTTTTGCATAGATATATGGAAGAACAATTAGTGAAAAGAAGCCGTGAATTCGAAAGAAAGCATGGAGAGTTATATGGGAGGATTTGGAGGGAGGAAATGGATGGGTAAATGATGTAATGATATTTTATAATCTTAAAAATAGAAGAAAATTTTACAAAGATATAAAAATGTCCTCAAGTTACCCCAGGACAGCCCTTCCCCCAAAGACAAAGTACTCAGTTCTCAGTAGACAGAGGGATCAGTCATTTATGCTGCTGGGCACAGTGGACACAGATGGGCACAGGACTCTGAGTCCAGAGGAGGCACAGGTCACTTGTCCACCACTGCCATGCACTATCTGTCATTGATGAGTTTCTGTTGACTCAAAAGCCCAGTTCTAATGTCAGTGGGCACAAGGAGATATTTATCCTGGAACCTCAGAACTGCCTTTCCAGGGTGCCTATCCAGGGTGTCTTGATCAATTTTGTACTATTGCAACAAACTACCTTAGAGTCTCAATGTAAGAAGTGAAAGGTTTATTTTGACTGATACTCTTTTTAGGGTTTTTGAACTTTATCCAACTATATGATATGTTTTGATCAATCCCCCTTCTTCTCTCCCCCTCCCCAAGTTCTCCTCATGCCCCCTCCCAATTCCATGTTCTCTCTCTTAACCCACTGAGTCCCCTTAGTGCTGCCTGTATGTGCAATGGGTGTGGGACCATCTCCTGGAGCGTGGGAGGCCTCTCAGGGGCCACATCCCTAAAGGAAACTGGCTCTCCCTCCCCCTATAGCCATCAGCAGCCAATAGCTCCTCATCTTGGAATGGGACCTCATGAGACCATTCCTCCTTGGTGGGGTCCTAATACTGCACAGCTCTGGAGTCACAGGCACTGATCCTTCTTGAGATGAGGTTCCAGGCTGGGGCACACTGCCTGTAGGCACTTGGGGTACCACAATCTGAAAGAGAAGAAACATGTGATGGGTAAAACCCATCATGACTCCAGCTACCCAACAGCTTCTAGATCTTTCAGGACCACAGTTTACCCAGGACCAGATATCTCCTTGGCACACAATGTCTCTGAACTCTAAATGCATCACGGAAGGACAGCACGCCCCTCTACTCACCGAACAGCAAAGTCCCCTCACAGCCCGGTCTGCCCTTCGCACAGACTGGGGAGAAGCCCACATTGTGTCCTACCCATGAACATGGCCATGCGACACAACGGAGCTACCTGCTCTTGTAATCATTACATTTCTCTCATTTCTGTCTCAAGACAAAATCGCCTGGGTTAGTTTATCAGATGATGTTTGAAACGAGTTTGAGTGTTTGGATGTTACACTGAACCATAATTGAGAGGAAATGGAGAGAAATAGGAGGTTGTTTCTACTCAGGAACCTAGAAGATTGAGGAAAGGAAAGAAAAGTTGTATGTGTGTGCATGTGTGCATATTTTTGCATGTGTGTGGGGGTATATGCGTATATGATGTGTGTGCATGTTTGTGTTCAGGTGTACACGTATGTACATGACTGCATGTGTGGCTATCTGGCCAGCAAGCCCAGAGATCTTCCTGTCTCCGCCTCCCCAGTACTGTGATTACATGTATGTGCTGCTGTATCTGGATTTTACATGGAAACTGGGGGTCAAACTCAGGTGCTCATACTTGTATGGCAAACAGTTTAACCACTGATCCATCTTCCAGGCTCAGACATGCATCTCTTAGCTAATCTGTCCAACTCTACATTTAATAGAGAAATCGGAGCTGTTTCTTTTTCTCCACCACCAGGGCCAACACTGAGGTGTGGCCCAGCACCCCCACCTCCTACACAGACAGCTGCATCAACTTTCTGTCTTGATTCCATCTCAGTTCTCCTTCTGTCCCTCAGAACGGCAGCAAAGTGAACACACTAAAATGGATTTGACATTCTTTCCTCTGTTCAAATCCTGAAATGGCTTCCTAGTTTCATAAAGAAAAAGCAAGATCCTTCCACAGCAGGGAAGACCCATAATATCCCAGTTACCACCCCAAATGCAGCCTTCCTCCCCCTGGAATCTGGGTACCTGCCAGCCTCACTCACCCTCCTCCGGCCTTGCTCACCCTCCTCCCGCCACGCTCACCCTCCTCCCGCCACGCTCACCCTCCTCCAGCCTCGCTCACCCTCCTCCTTCTGTCTTACTCTGATGCAGCCTTTCTGGAGAGGGTGTTCTCATCCTTTCTAGATTATAAGCCTTCTTCAAAACTCCCTATGACTTGTGAGGCAGAGGCAGGCAGATCCAGGTGAGTCGAGGCTGGACTAGGACAGCCAGAGTTACACAGAAAGACCCTGTCTCAAAAGCAACTACTAATTCCACTGTATATATACACATTCTCTTCCTTGCTTTGTCCTTTTATTTTCCTTCTGAACACTTTTCAAGATCTAACATGCTCTGCCTACATTAAGCAACTATTTTATTTTCTGTCCACCCCAAAGTATCTAAGTCCCACAAGGAGAGGTTACAATTGCTATTTTGGTCCCTGCTACATTTCTAATACTTTCTCTATAGATAGTCTTTGAGTACATTATTGAGAAATAGACAAGAGAATTGTTCACTTTGTTTCTTTTACACATGGACAGTGGTGAAAGCTCAAGTTGAGTGGTAGTGGTAGCACACGCCTTTGACCCTAGCACTTGGGAGGCAGAGGTGGGAGAATCTCTGTGAGTTCAAGTACAGCCTGGCCTACAGAGTGGGTTCCAGGGCAGCCAGGGCTACATAGGGAAACCCTGTTTTAAAAAGCAAAACAAAACAGAAACATCACACAGACCTCATTTCCCAAAAGAATAAATATCAAAAATCAGTAACAAAAACAAAATTCTACCCTACAAAGTAATAAAGACAAATAAAAGCAATTTGATATTTTATCTATCAATTAACAAGAATTTTATAAAACAAATTGATTTGACTTAGAGTCTATATTATAAGAACTTTGTACATTATCAATAAAAAAATTAATGAACATATCATTTGCAAAGGTTTGGGGCAATGGATTAGAACACCCTTAAAAATATTTGTGTACACCAAATTTATTTTACTTTTAGAAATAATCTAAAAAGACTTATAAGAGATATGGACAAAGATATGCTTTAAACATTTGTTGAAACTTTGCTTATAATATCAAAACCCTACTTGAATCTAACAAGGAAAAAAATCCATTAAATAAATTATATCTCAGCCATTAAGTCTGGAAAATAAAATGCTATAGAGATTCTATGAATTGATTATTTAAGAGATCTCTTTTGCTGTTGTTTTAGTTGGTTAACTTTTTGAGACAAGATCTCATTATAGCCAGGCTGGCTCTGAACTCCCTGTGTAGCCAGGATGACTTTGAACTCTTGATTCTCCCACCTCTACCTCCCAAGTGCTATGATCACAGGTGTACAGAACCATAGTAGGGTTTTCAATCTTGGAGTTCAAACACAAGGTCCATCCACGCTAGGTAAGCACTCTACCCTGGCTTCAAACCCAGCCCCGGGAGTTCCTATTTGACTCTTTACCTACGTGATGTTCTGATCAATACCCAATTAACACTCAAGGCCAAATTCAGTTGAACCCAAATTTTCTACAGCTATAATTAAAACAAAAATGCTTAGCAGGACGCTAACAACTATGAATGCAAACAGGATTTATCTCCATGAGACCTCCCCTCCTGCCTGCGTTTTCTCTGGGTTTGTTAGGCACACATAACAGAATGACTCTGCATCTCTGAATGACTCCAAAGGTCTCTGCTCTGTACCTATTGGGTAGATAGATCCAGAACCCACCTTCATGTAGAGTGTGTGTGGAATAAGGCTGTAGGCATGCTTGCTCATTTTTCTGTATGCAACAGAACAGGAACAAACAGGATCTTCCTGTCACTAATATAGGGAGAGCCTTTACAGGAGTTGTGGAGGCCGCCAAGGGTCTGGGTCCAACTGCACACATACCAAGCTGGAATCTAGGAAGAGTTCCAGAAGCATGTGTCTACTGATGAAGCTTTGTCTCCACTCAGGAATGAGCTCATCCTTGGTGCCCTGTGGCAGATTGACAGATACATTGCTCACTTCACACCCAGCACCCGCTGTTACCCACACATGGAGGACAAGCTGATCCTACAGTCTACTGTGACCTTCCTCCCCACTGACACATTCCTGTATAGTTTACTAACTAAATATGACTTGCTATTGGAAATACTGAAGGGCTGACTTGCCTTCGGGGAGTGGCCACATAGGATTTTTGAAACCATAAGTTAATTGGTTGCCAGGCCTTTAGAACATTCCAGAAGCCTTTAGTGCTGTACTCAGGTCAACTCTGGTTGCACAGAAGTAAGCACAGAGGAAGCCCTTAAGCAGGCTGTTGACCACATCCCCTGTCTGTCCTACCCACCATCCACCTCACCTGGTTGGTAACAGTAGCCACTCAAGGAGTCTCCACCTCGAATTATTGCTTCTTTCATTCTACTGTGCAGCTGCACACAGCCAGACTTCCCGTGTCTTCCTTTAAATGTACACAGTGTGACAAGGTCACTCCTCTGCTTAGAATCTTCCGGAACCTCCAACTGTGGCTACAAGTAAGTCCAAACCCTCTCCATGGCCACGGGAAAGACTGGCATACATTCCTCTTAGTATAAAACTTAGCAACAATTTCTACACATAGCCACCACTGGCCTCTTATCAATTTCTGAAGTATAACTAGCTCTGTCTCCGAGCTCACACTGACATACATCCTGCAGCACCCGGGAACTTTTAATCTCAAAGCCTTTCTGCTTTGCGAGACTTTGCCCAGAAGCTACATTTACAAACTGCAGAGTTTTTCAGAACATAAATGACACTAGTATTGCCTCACAATGCCAACTTATCTAACGATATAAGGAGCAAGGCTTTCATAGTAGCATAGAACGGAACATCATTAGGATTTGTCTTCAATAGCTCTGTTCATCCCTCTAACAAGCAGTCTTCCTGCTCCCCAAGGAATTTACTACTCAGAGAACCGATGGTAAAAGCCTGGAGAATATGTTCATCTCGTACAGATACCGGATATATTGAAGACAGAAGAAACTGGACTACAGGGAAGGCGCTGTCGGTCAAATGATTGCCATGCAAGCAAAGAGGACCTGGGTTCAATCCCCAGAACCCAGCTAAGATGCCACCTGTGACGGTGGTTGCTTGTTATGCCAGTGTTGGAAAATGAATACAGAAAAGTCCCCCATGGAGACTCATGGACCAGCCATACTAGCCTATTTGGTGAGTTCTAGGCTAGTGAGAGACCCTGTCTCATAAAACAAGACGGAGGGCCAGGGAGATGGCTCAGGGCGGAGAGGTGCCGGCACTAATGACCTGAGTTCAATACCCAGAATCTACACACTGAAAGAAAAGAACCAACTTTTGCAAGTTTTCCTCTGACCTCCACGTGTGCACTGTGTACACATGCACCCACCCACCCACCCACCCACAAAATAATAAGTAAATGTAAAAGATTTGTTTCTTTAAAAAAGAGGAGAAATGGACACTTATACACATGCGTACCCACATATGTGTGAATAAAAATGAATGAATGAATGAATGAATGAACAACACCCATGAGGCACTGCCTCTTCCAGAACACATTGCCTTCCAGTCCTTTGGCCACCCAGGTAGGAGAAATGGTAGCTTAGATACCATGGGCTCTGCCCAGAGGAAGCCACATTCTGTTTTCCCAGCTGACCCTCTGACCCTGGCCAGCTGCAGCCAGCACCGTCGCTGCTGCGGCTGTGTGGTGTGGTAGCCAGCCTTCTGCTCTCTTTCCTTCAAATTGGAAGTGTCTCTCCCACCCCCACCCCATCTTCAAGTCTCTGCTCTGCTCTCCTAGCCTGCTTAACTGAGGGGAGTCACTCTGGTCCTCGGATCTCCTAGGGAACAGAATCGATTGTTTTCTGAGAACTGCAGTCCTCCGCTGCTCTTGCAGGCCATTCATCTTCATCTCCGTTTTCCTTTTCCACACAGCTGAAGCCTTAACAAGTCAGCAGTCTTTTAGTTCCAAGGGACAAGAATATAAAGCAGGGACTGGAGCAAAAAAGGGAGAGGGGGGATGGATCTCCCTACATGCATTCCTTCTCCCTGCTCTCTATTCCTCCCTCTGTCCGTCCATCCCTGTCCTTTCCATTCTTATTTTCTTCCATCTATTCCTACACCTCTCAATCCCTCCATTCTCCATTCCCTCTCCGTTCATCCCTCTCTCCTTCCATTCATCCTCTCCCTCTACCTTTTGTGTGCATTAGTTCTCCCGGGAAACCCCTACCATCTTGAAGGCAAGATGACATTTAAAATCTTAGCATCCCAGCAAAGTCCTGAGAGACTGCTAAGGGAAGTGCCCTGGCAGGTGGACACTCGTGCAGAGATCCTGATGGACAGAGAAACATCCTGCGCTGCCTGAATCGACCCGGCTTCCATCCCAACCACAATTCACGATCAGAGTGGGAGTGATAGTATTTTTAAGGTGTGTATGTGTGTGTGTGTGTGTGTGTGTGTGTGTGTGTGTGCACATGCATGCCATAACATGCCTGTGGAAGTCAGAGTACAATTTCTGAAGTCAGTTCTCTCCCTCCATCATGTGGGTTCCAAGGATCAAAATGAGAGCATCAGGCTTGGTGGCAAGCTCCCTTACCCACTGAACCCTCTCACCAGCCCAGGAGTGAGAACTTTGCAGAGAAAACTCAGTCTGATGTAGAAAAACGGGGAATGAGTACTGGCAAAAAACTTTTAAAATAATAATAAAGTGTGCCATTTTAATATCTCTCACTGTGGCTTTAATTTGCGTCTAACTAATGGCATGATAATGTAAGTGAGCACTCACTTACCCTGGATCAATGCTGCTTCATCATCAGATGTTTATGATCAGAATTACAAATGGCGCCCTTTGACCTGGATCTCGACATTGAAACTATAGGGCAATTCACCACAGCGTAGGAGGTAAAAGATGAGTCGGTTTTCAGCAGGACAGAAATGGCTGTCCAACTGAAAGTGCCCCTAGTTGTCAGTCATTTCAGATTAGCAGCAACTGCCTCCTGATGAGTCCACCTCTAATGGACAGCTGATGGCCATCGCACTAGTCGGAACAGGGCTTCCTAATTGATGCTATCACCTCCATGTTCAGAGGCAAACACTGCGTGGTGTGGGGCTGGCCACAGAGAGGGGTCATGTGTCTGAGTGGCTGGGCAATGATCAACTAGTTCTTTCTGGGCCCTGGGAATAGGAAGAAAATGAAGGGGAAAGGTCTCTCTCCCCACTAAGTGTGGCTTGTTGTTTTATAGACAGTCCTCAAGGTAGCCATGCAAATCAGACTTCTGACATGTGATGAGGGTTGATGGATAAAGCAGACTGGGCTGAGCTGGTGTGCCAGTGAGCGGCATGGTCCCCAAAGATGGGTTCTGAGGGTGCTGTGTGATGTTAGCAAGCTCTGTCTATGCGACAGCGGTGGGGGGCAATCCCACTTACTGAAAAGTCTTTTAAAAAGCATTAATTGAGTAATACTTGTATGTGAAATTATTGTTACAGCCACAGGGGAAATGGTCTTGTCTGAATAGGTATCACAAGCTCATTGTCAACATGATGCTACCAGGGAAACCCACCTACTATTGGCAGAGAATAGAACTCGCCCCTTCTTCCTCCCCTTTCCCTCCTCCTCCTCTTTTCTTCTCTCCACTTTCTTTCAACTCATCCACTTCATTTTCTCCATCAATTCCCCCTGTTATCTCTTCCTCCTCTTCTTCTTCTCCCTCCTTTCTCCTCCTCTTTCTCATTCCTTCTTCCTCTTCCTCCTCATCTTCCTCTCCCTCTTCTTCTTCATCTCCTTCTCCTTCGTCTTTTAGTGACAGTCTAGAAATAGTAACCACAAGCAAAATTCCTTAAGAATCCAATACTTGAGGATTAAGTGCAAAATTACCAAACAGCTATGTTGTGCACCCTTGGCACAAGTTTGCAGATGACGTCACACACGAGGGGATAACAGGAGGCAAGCATGCATGTCAGGGCCTCAGAGTCACTATGCTTGCTGCCCCTGTCCTGCTGTTATCCTGTGTACTGGCTGCATGCAGGGCACTCTGAGTGCCTCCACTCTGTCCTTCCCTCATCAGCAGGATCATCTCCACTGGGCAAAGGTGGAAACAGAGGCTCAAGATAATTCAGGAATTCGGCCAAGGTCACAGAGCCAGGAATGAGGAAGCAGACACTGCCCAAGGTCAAGCCATTCCAGAGCAGAGACAGAATAAATGTCAATCATCTCATTATCTCTCTGGCTCACTCATCTCTTCCCCTTCCCGCATGTGGAGAAGCAATGGCCAAATGAAAATGAGCCCAGATGTCTACATGCAAAGCTGAACAGCCTAGCCAGGGGTTGTCAGACATCGCCTCAGGCAGGAGCATCGGCTGCCTGCCTGGCCTTCCTTTGCCTTGAGTGCGTGGAAACAGCCAACAATGAAACAGATCTGAACCAAGGCAGTTCATTCTGGCTACAGTCCTGCCTAAGCAACACGAAGACAAGGCTGCTGTTTCTCCTACAGATGGTGCATTTGAGCATGTGTGCTTCTATTGATATGCTCAGAAATCCCATTTAATTAAATGTCAAAAACAGGATGATTCTATGGTTATGACTTTCCATCTTGTGCGTCCCTGTGGCAGATCCCACGTTGGTGTGGACCACACAAAGTTTACCCATCCTACCTAGTGAGACTCAGGGCGGTCAGAATAGAGCTTGAGAACGTGTGCTCAAAGAAGTGTAGGATTTCCCACAAGCTCCCACACTCTTCCTCACAAGAATCACGGGCTGCTCCAGGCAGAGTGCCCATACTGGCAGATTGACATGTGGCTTCAGCAACCAGAGGATGGTTGGAACGTGATTGGCCAAAGTACAGCGTGTGAATTCAGCACAGATAAATCACAAGGCAGTGGAAACGAGGCCACTCTTACATAGAGACTTACACAGTTCAAACTATGTGTGAGCCATGCTGCCATCTTGAGAAAGTTAATATTCTGTTGGGTATGATTATCTTGTCTTTGAACAACTTATCCTATTACAAAATTGGTCCTTCTTGATGTTATTTTTTTCAAATCAAAAGCACTAAGCGTATAATATAGTCAGATGACAGGACAAAACACCAAAGAGAAAGACCATCCTCGTTCTGTCCATGTCGGAGTCCCCGGGTGTGCAGCAATTACGTGGATACTCAATAGCATCTCTCACAGCATAGCTATGTATGCAGACACACTTGCTCTTGTGTCGCATGTTGAATTATTTTGCCCATCCTCAGAGCTGATCTTGAATCCCAGTGTTGCTCTCCCTCCTTGCTTTCTTTTTTTATCCTTTCAAAGCCGTTCACATCTGAGCTGCACGTATGCAGGTGTGTGAGACTCACAGAGTAAACTCAGTGACCTATGAAGGAAAACTCTTGGTTGCTCGCCATAACTAGCTGGTTGCAGGGCAGAGAGGAATTACACCCAAACCACCGCTCTAGGGGAAGAAAATCAATGGAATATATAGAATTGCAATTATCAAGGGGTTTTAGCAGATAGTTTTTAAAAATAGGAGGTTGAGTAGACCAAGAAATAGAGACTGAAAGTACAGTAAGTAGCTTCTGAGCCCTGGAATTTGGACAACCCACAGTGAATGAGTGGGTGGGGTCACAGTGAATAATGCACTGTGAAAAAATCTGAAAAGCCCAGAAGCTTCCTAGAGAGCAGCTACAATCAGTCCACTCAGAAGACTGGCGGTGCTGGAGTCCGATGTCCACAGACTGAGGCAGCAGCAATAGGTGGGCTTGCTTCAGAAGAAAAACCTGTGTGTGTTTGCATGTGAGTTTATGTGCTGGTTTCTTCCATCTTCTACTTTTATTCTACCCCAATGCCCAGAATATTGAATGTTGCCGACAGCGTTGAGGGCAGCTCTGTCCCGCTAGGTTACTGTTCCACATGTCCGTCCTCTCTAGAAATGTCCTCACAGGTACATCCAGAGATGAGATTTACTAGGCGTCTGACCATGACCTTGACCATCGAGGTTAACCATTCACATTTCATTTTTTTGAGTACCTACCTGTCTTGCCATGTTGTGGTCAGGTGGGTCTGTGCTGGGGACCTTTGCACTGCTGTTTCCCTCACAGATCAGCAGAGCTGTGCACTCCTGGCACTCCGAACCTCAGCCAACCACCTGCAATCCAGGATGGTCTTACCATGCTGCCTCTTAAACGGAAGTTCTCAACACTCAAGGGAGTCCCAAGTGGGAACTCTGATCGGATATAAGAATCATGAGACAGTTTTGTCTAAGAAAATGAGACCGTGTTCTGTCCCATTAGGTTTTCTACTGCCTGGGCAGCTGGTTGTGCTGAGTGGCTGTCTCCACCTGCGAGCTTCTGTCCCTTGAGAGAAGTCGACCTCGTAGTCATCAGTAGGAGTGAGCTGCGCCATCAGACAAAGATGAATACTTTGTAGAGTTAGATGTTTTAGGGGTGCACGGGTCAGAAAAGAAGACCCTTGAGGTCCTCCGTAGCTCTTCGAATTGGCTTTTCAATTCCATCTTGGTCTTTTTCTCACACCCTATTAAAGTCTTTACAGCTTCCTTTACTTAATCTTGAACAAGCAACTTCCCTCCAGGGCATTAGCGTGCTATGCTTGCCTCGCAATTCCAAAGTAAATCCTAAAGTAGATTGCATTTACCAAAAGTGGGCTGAAGACTGTCTTCTCCATTATCTTAATGGTATATTAACAGCCAGCCTCCAAAGTAAGTTCTAAATACCCTTCTGACTTCGCAAATAGAGTGCAGTGACTGTACTGTGAATTCCTCCAGTAACTCGTGAGGTGAGGCTACCAATGGACTCTCTGAAGAATTCAGTTCTTGAGGTTAAAGTGAAGAGAGCCCACCCACACCACAGAGAGAGACCAGGATTGGATATTCTGGACAAAGGCACCAGGTAACAAATAAAATCAACCGCTAGAACTGTGAGCAAATGAACCTTCTGTTGATTCCAATATAGCTGCTGGGTCACGGTGTCAGTGGGAGTTCTCCCGAGGAACAGGGCTACGGACCATGTCTATTCAATAGACTGGCTCACAAGATCACAGGAGCTGCAAAGCCCCACCTAAGTCACTTTCCTGTTGGAGAGACAGAGGAAATGTTTAATTCAAAAATCCGCCTCACCTGAGAGGGAGGTTGTCATGGAACCACAGCCTGAGGAGGGAGCTGAGAAAGGCCTTGTTTTGATGCTTGGAATCCAACCACATTCAAAGGCTGAAGACCCCTTAAGGTGTCACACCCCCCCCCTTAATTCTGAAGGTGACAATAGGGCAGAACTCCAGAAAGATTTAGCAGACTTGACAACAATTACCCCCCTGTGCTTTTCCCTTGCCTCTAGTCTTTCCCTAGGGGATGCAGGGCTCCTGCAGAGAAGTAGTTTTCCCCACTTAGTTTGCTGAAGTTCCCAAGAGCTTTCTCAGGAAGCATCTAGAAAAACACACCTGCCAATTCTCTAGTCATCCCTGGTGGGATTAACAGGGATTAACCATCCCTGTCACATTTATCTCCTCAAATCTACAGGTATTCTTAGAGACCGCCCCAGATTTTAAAAAGCAGAAAGCTGCGGATTCAGTTGCTCACTTTCAAATTGAAAATTCATGAGTTGAGCAAATAGGTGCCATTGCTTTAAACTGTTAAGTTTTGTGGTGTTTTTTTTGTTTGTTTGTTTTATGTTTTTTGTTTTTTCACACAGAGATGACTATTCAGAACAAAGGGCTTTCGCTCTGGTCAAAGCAATGTCCTTAGAGAATTTAGGAAAGTCGACAAGGGGACAGAACACACAGCTGGGAGCTACACTGAGCTCCCCAGTGGTAAACTCTGGACACCACTCCTTCCCCAAGCCCAGCCAGTGTCCCACCACCTAACACGTGACTCACAGCTAGGGACTGAATATCTGAGTGCCTGTTTTTCATTGCTGTATGAGAGATTGTTGTTTTAAAAAAAAATCAGGAGAGAATAGGGCTGAAGAGTCAGCTCAGTGGTTAAAAGCGCTGGCTGCTTTTCCAGAGGATCAGGGGTTTGAATCCCAGTACCATATGTCAACTCACAGTTGTCTGAAACTTGAGTTCAGTAGGCTCCAATGCCCTTTCCTGGCTTCCAAGGGCACTGCACACATGGTGCCCATGTTGACACACACACACACACACACACACACATACACATACACACACACACACATACACACACACACACACACACACATACACACACACACACACACACATACACACACACACACACACACACATACACACACACACACACACACATACACACACACACACACACACACATACACACACACACACACACACACACACACACACACATTTAAGGGAAGATTGCTTTGGGCTCACAGGTTAAATGTAGTCCATCACAGAGAGAAACATGATAGCAAGAGTAGCTTGCAATGTGACTTGCTCAGAACAGGAAGCAGGAAAAGGGGATGGACCGCTGACACTCATCTGTCTTTCTCTCCTTCCACTTTTACTCTCCAGGCCCCCAGGCAATGCAATGCTGTGTGCAACTCTCCTCCCTGCCTGCCCAGTAGATAAGCGTCTCTGGGATTGCCCCTACAAGACTCACCCAAGGTGTGCCTCTCTAATATCCAGGTGTTTCTTAATTCAACTAAGATGACCATCCAAATCAGCCATTTTGGCACCATTTAAGAAACTGAACAGCAAAGAAATGAATTTAAAGCCCTGAGCATCATCTGTATCTTCAGTCCGAGAAACCAGAGACATTCAGTGTAAGATGGAGAACCAGCTGTGGCGTCTCTAAGCTAGAAGCTTTGACTTGTAGGAAACAGGTAGTGATATGTGGGTGTGGCCAGAGTTGATATTCGGGACTCCAGCTCTTCTAACACAGGACTTTTCTACAAGGCAAACATCTCCCCAAGAAGCCAGCACCTTTTTGAGGAGCTGTACTGTAACACAGTAGCTGAACCCCCCTTCCTATGATCTTTTTGCCTCCATAGTTGACACCACCCAGTGCAGCTGGATATTGGCTGATGTGGATGTGGCTCCACTGGCTGTTTAAAAGTGTATCATAAATATTCTGGATGGCATCTCTCAAGATGTGTCACATCCTATTCTTACCACAGGAACATCCAGAATTCTGTTAATGGCTGAAGAACAACAATTTCTTTGGGAAACTTCTCTGAGCCTGTTTTCAGGCTCTCCCAGGAAGTTGTGTGCCAGGACAGATTTTCCTGAAAACATGCAGGCCAACTGAAGCTTGCAGTATATCTCTCCTGCCTTATAGGTCAACTGTTTCATCTGCTCGCTTGGATCAGTCCTGTTGTATTTTGTATTTCTGAGGAAATCACATATAGATATTAGCCCTGTTTTCTGGTAACTGCCAGAATGAGCTTCTGGAAGATGTGTGTTGGTGCCACACACTGTAATAACACTCAGCCTTGGGAAGTTAACCCACGTGAGGAATTTAGAAGGGTGGCCATTCACCCTACAATGAACACACACAACGGCACCTGGTTTTAGTCTTAACTCATGAAGAATGCTATTTCTGGATCCTGGAACACTGAATCCACGGAGCATACCTTCTCTGCAAATGTTTCAGCTTGGAACAGAATGGATCAATTAGTTAAAGCCATTTGTATGTAGCGGAGCAGACAGCTTTATGCAAGACATCTTGCCCATTCTAGTTTACACAAAAGCAGAAAATGTCCATTTGCACATTGTTTATTCTGAAACCAGTAGCCATACGGCCAAATCCTTCTGGCACGCAGTCTCAAGCAAAGACTGACAAAGAGGTTTTGAAACATGAGTTTCCCAAAATCATATGACATGAGAATTAATCAAAGGCAACTTAAGAAGATACAGAAAACCATTTCTTTCCTGTTGAAATGAAGAACTAATGCTTCTTCCCAACGGGAAACAATCACCTTTATTATGAAAAGATACTTAACTGTGTGGAGTCAGGATTCTATGTTTCAGGGCTCACTGGAAACCTGGAAGATGTAGACATTTAAGCTAATCTCCCCAGATCCAGGAAGCCTGTCTACAATGAAACCTAGAATCCACCCTACTCCTGCATCCTGAGCAGACATCATTAATCAATCACAGAATTCTAACAGATGCCAACTCTGCCATCAGGATCATTTCCATCATAGAGCTCCAGGATGCATTCAGCTTATTGCATAAAAATACATTTTATACTCAAACTGGACCAGACTTTAAAGCCTGCAGTGAGAAGGCAAACTTGGAAACCTAAATGACTGAAAGTTCAACATAAAAGGCTAAACAGTATATTAAAACATCCCTGGCGTGGATTGATATTTGGCATTGCTCTATGCTTTTAATCCCAGAACTCAAGAGGCAGAAGCTGGTGAATCTCTGTGAGTTTAAGGCCATCCTGGACTACATAAAGAGTTCAAGGATAACCAGAACTTTTTAAATACCTTTTTTTAAAAAAATTTTTTTGAGAAATCATACATGCATATAACGTGTTTTAATCAATTCTACCCACAACCCCTCAATTCCATCCCTTCATCTCCCCGCTGCTTTTTCTTCCCAATTTTACTACTCTATTTTTAAAGCCCCTGAATTCACTTAGCGCTGCCTGTAGTTACATGGGTATAGGGCTATCTATTGGAGCATGGGCGGCCTCTCAAGGGCCACATCCTTGAAGAAAGCTGACTTTCTGTCAGTAAGCAGCCATCTTTTTCCAATAGTGCCTCAGCCAGGGGTAGGACTTAATGATCCCCCTCCCCCGCCCATGCTGGGATGTTGTATGACTTGATCCTATACCAGTCTTGTGCCTGCAGTCACAGATGCTGTGTGTTCACGTACGATGGCTTTATCGTGTCCACCAAATACTGTTTCATTGCAGAAGTCTGCTCCTCGTGGCCCTTACAATTTTTTCTGGCCCTTCCCCCATGATGTCCCTGAGTTTTGTGGGGAGAGGTGTGACGTAGACATCTCCTTTAGACCTCGAGCATCCCTCAGTTTCTCATCTTTCACACACTGAGCAGTTGTATGTCTCTGTCAAAAGAAGATTCTTTATTGAGGGTTGAGAGATGTGTTAATTCATGGGAGGGCAGTTTGCTACAACATGTATTTAGCAGAACAATAGCACTGAAGTTTCCTCCAGGACCCATGACTTCTTTTCTACATTGTCTAATATACTGTCATCTATGATGCCGGTCAGGGCGCCCGACGGTGCGTACACTAAAATGCACCTATCTTGAAGTGCACTTGCATCAAGACAGCAACATGCACGCTTCTGAAAGATGCGAGTGCTATGGTTCAGAGCACTCTCCAGAGAACTGTAATCTGAGCCACTATGAATCCATAAAGAATTATTTAGAGAAAAATCCCACAATTAAAATACTAGCTAATTTTATGAGCTTGTGTTTGTTAAAGTCAGTAAAGGTGAAAAAACACTCCACGGAGGAATTGTTTTCTGATCATTCATTTACTTGTCTTTTGCAAAAGAGTTGAACTGCATAGCTGGCAGTTCTCCAGAGTGAAGAGACCCCAGTGTTGAGAGCGGGCTAATAGCTGGAGGCTGTGGATGTGAGGGGGTGTGCTGTTTAAATTAGACTAAACGAATTAATCTGCTTTCCCAGCAGCACTGCACATTAAATGTTGATCTGTTACAGAACCACGTCCAACTTCATCAATCTGAGTCCCTGCAAATAACATTTCATTTGAAATAGCTTAACTGAAATGATAATGGAATTATTTACCCATGGGAGCATTACAAGAAGACAACGCAGTGTCTGGAGCTATGATTGTCTGAGGTAAGCCAGGCAAGAAGGAGAGACCATCTAATCTCAACTTGGTGATGGGCGGGAGGCTTGCAGGAGTTAGAGCTGTCTATAGAGATCAGGACTGTGGCCAGAAGCTGAAGGCAGCAGAGGCGATGGTCTGTGTTCTCTCCTTCCCTTTTTCTATACTGAGCACTCAACAGAACGGAGCCCATGCTAAAGCTAGTCAGCACACGAAGCCAGTTTGGGCAGGCCATGAGTTTACAAATCAGGGAGGTGGCCAGTATAGCATGGCTCGTGGGCAAGGCATTATTTCTTCTGACTTTGAGTCACTTTTCCTACACAGATCCTTCCAAATTTTGTAATAAAATGAGTAAAGGCACTCTCTCTCATATTGTTGGTAAGACAGCAAATTAGAGCAAGCTTACTAGACAATGCTGCTGCATGGCCCATCCTGCAGACATCATATTTTCAGGGGTATTTATTATATATTTATTTTCAGTGGTTAATAATATGTACTCAAATGTCTAATTGTGGAAGAATTGTTTTCAATAAGAATATAATAGGATATACGCACTCTCAAATTATGTGATGGGTTTAGTTGTGCTGACAGAATATTTAAGGATGTAGTTTCAAGGAAAAAAACAAGGAGTAGAAATATATAGACAACTTTATTGTCAATTTAAAAATACATGAAGCAGAATACTATTCAACCTGTTCCCTCTACGAGGATATTTCCTACATGTCATCGAAATAAACCCGGGGTCTCAGGGCTGTTAGATTCCATCAGAAACACAGAAGGCCAGTTGTCAACTCTGCTAATTGTTCTGTGTATTGGATATTTGGTCATTAGCAGGGTCTGGGAGCAAAGAACAATGTGTACGATAGATGAATGAGTGAGTGAGCCAAGATCTGTCTGTGGTGGAGAATCAGGTCTGTAGAACAGATTTGGCCCTTTTCTCCATGGTCTCCTCCTGACTTCTGGACTTTTCATTATATACTCGTGGAGAAGGGGCAGGGAGAGAGAGAAAGAGAGGTGGGGGATTGAAAGAGAGAGAGATTGCTCCAGACTCTTTTAATCAAGACAACAATCTCATCAGACTAAAATCTGATCTTTCCTGCCTCTTGTAACCTTAATTACATCCTTGCCGGCCCTGTTTTCTGATATAGTCAGATATTGAAAGTAAGAGTATCAACATGTGAATTATGGGATGGCAGCAATTCTGTCCCTACCATTGGGAAAGGAGAATCTGTGGTTTCAGGGTCCATAAACCTGAGCAGAATCACAAGGTAAGTCTTTTCTGTTGACCCTATTCTTTCTGAATCACCGCTGCCGAACGCAAGAGAACCTTCTGGTCCAGCTTGTCAAATAGGCTCCGTGCAGTTCTCAGGCACAAATGGGACATCTGTATCATCCCTCCCCATGAGGCTCAGGGAGCATTGTGGAAGAGGGAGTGGAAAGGTGGTAAGAGTCAGAGGTTGGGGAGGACCTTCAAAACAGTGTCCTCCCGTCATGACAGGACCTCTGCGCCAATGAACTCACAGCAGCTGTGGTTGCCTGCACCAGATCAACCCAGTCAATCTCGAACTATTGAGGAGGGAGGAACTCACAGGCCCTACCCTTGGCTAAGAGTTATTGACAGTTGATGGCTACTAGGGGAAAGGGAACAAATTTCCTTCAGAGTTATGCCCTCTCTTTATTCTCCATTCTCCATGGAAATGGGAAGCTATAAGCGGGAATCTGAGGAAGTGTAGGTATTGTTTTTTAAGAGGATGTGAAGTTAGTAGGGAATTGGGGAGAGGCCTGGGAGGAATTGGAGTGGGGTGGATATATCATAGACCGACACCATATACATGCATGAAATTCTCAAAGAATGGAGAAATAATACTAAAATAAGTTAAAAAAAATAATGTTAAACTTTAAAGGTATACATATTGGGTAAGACAATAAAAGAAGTGGCCCCGTGTCCAGTTGAAATTTCCCCGGTATCCAAGCAAACACTGATGCCCCCCGCGGGTCTGACCTGCATCCAGGAAGTCCTTCCTTACCCCTGCAATCTTCTCGGTGTGCTTGAAGCTAGAAGAGAAGGAAGGGGGACAGAAAGGAAATGGATATACAACCTCTCTAAAGAGAATCAACGCGCTGTGACACGGTGGAGAGGAAATGACCCCTCTTCCATGGCCACAGGAGGACAATCAGTGCCATCCCCTCTGTCCTCACCGCCTCCAACTGTGGGGCATCACAAGGGAGAGCTCACACTGTGTGACAGAGAGTGGATGTTCTAGTTGACTGTCTAGAAGGAAGGTGGCTCTGTTCTAAGGAAGCTTCGTGTGTGGTCTAGCACAGATTTCAGGTGGACTTTCAGAGACATGTCAGGAGACACAGGAGCGACGAGCTGCCATCACTCCAACTTAATCGGCAGGTCAAAGAGCTGACAAATGGTCTGTAGAGAACCATTCCGCACCCTAGCCCCACAGGGGAATGGGTGGAGGTGTGAGAGCACTCTCATCAAACACAAGTTCCTAAATACTGCAGCGAACGCCACTTTCAAACCAGAGGACCGCCGTTCCTTCTTGGTTGTAATCTCACCGTCTTTGTGACTCCCTGTTCACTCTGATTGCTTTTAACTCGGCTCAATGGCCATTTCAGCAGTGCGGCCAAAGCTCCCCCTTTTCGTCTTGATCACAACTCACAGAGAAATATATTACCTTTCCCATTTCACCTCCTTTAAAGTGACCCACTTGAAGTATCGCGCTGTTTCTCCCAGGTAGGCAAGGAGAAATCTCTCTCTGTGGATGCTTGCGCTAAGAGGAAGCCCCAGAAAGACTGGAAGGCAGTGTTCAAACAAGCAGGCTGCTCTTGAGTCTCCATATCAAATAAGTCAGCTTGCCTATCAAATAAGCCTCAGACAGCTCCTCTCCACCATGGGGACCGATGGCAGAGTCCCACTCTCTGCGTGTGCCCCTTCATGGCCAATGTCACGTAGAAAAGGAAGCTGACGGTACAGGGTTCCCATCTCTTGGAGGAGTGGATTGTGATCGGAGGTCATAGTGACCCTCCTTGCACTCCCAGTGCAAGAACTGTTCTGGTTGGACAATACCAAGCCAAGCTGGCTCTTACCATTATGCATTCGCTGTTGAATCATTGAATTATTTATTACTAATATTAGCTTGGATTAGTTACTTTTCTCACCACAGTGACAAAAATACAGGGCAAAAGTAATGCAAGGGAGGAAGAGATTTTATCGGCTTCCAGGTCAAGAGGCTTTCCGAGGGCAGGGTGGCCACATCAAGAGGCAGCTGTCCGCAGTACATCCACAGTGAGGAGGCAGAAAAAGTTAATGCCGATGCTCAGCTTGCTTTTTTCTTTTTAATTCTCTCCTGGATCTCAGCCATTGCGGTGGCGCCACCCACGTTCAGAGCGAGTCTTCCATGTTCAGCTAAAGTTCTCTGGAAAATCCCCCGAGGACGCACCCGGAAGTGGGTTTCCATAGTGACTCTAAACCTCATCAAGCTGACGGTGAAGACAAACCATCACCTTGCTCAATGGTTATGAGTGTGTTTAAGTTGGCTTTCCAGGATCGTTGCTCTACTGAGGAAGCTGTCACTCTATAACTCACATAGGAGCATAGGGCTTCAGGCTGGTTTGTCTGTATATGAGTCCCACCTCAGCTACGTCTTTGCTCTTTGATTTCACACCTCAGTCTTCCCATCTGTTAAATGGATATAATAAAACCTGTATAACCCATATTTAACGGACTTAACTAGGTCAGAGGTTCTCAAATTTGACTCTGCATCAGGTGTGACATGAAGTTACTGATAGCTGGCTTATGTATTATGTAGTCTTGGCGACAACCTGAACTTTGGGGGATTAAAAATCTCTCCCAGTGACTCTTAAATAAAACTGAGTCTGAAAGCCATTGGAATTCATGGGAATTCAGGTAATTCATGGGAAACTGTGCTCTTACATCATCAGCCTTGTGCAGGCTCACAAGGCAACTTATTAGGAGAGACGACCGGGCTCAGCCAAGAGCCTCAGATTCAGCAGGACGCTCTTGTGTTCTTAAAAGTTCCCAAGGCTGCTGCTAATCAGGGCCCTCGCTCGGAGGAAGACTAAAGACATAATGTAAGAGGAAACATCTTTTTGAGATGTCATCAGAATTCACAGTTTTCAAAAGCTAACTTCCTGGGGCTGGACTCTAAAATGTAGACTTACTAGATTATGTCATTGGATTAAAGATATACAACCAGCCCTCTGATTGGCCAGCAAGAGGCCACTCAGGAGCCTTGATCTAAGAGTTACTTCTTCACAGGCCAGTGGAACTGCACTTGTCTTTTGTATTCTGATGCCTAGTTTTTTGGTAGAACTTTTGATTTTATGAGCTTGTCCAACGCTTAGCCCCCTCCCTCTCTCTATCATCTATCTATCTATCTATCTATCTATCATCTATCTATCTTTCTCTGTGTGTGTGTGCATATGTAAACTAGGTGTGATCAATCTGCTCAAGGATTCCAGCCTCCTCTTTACCAGAGTAAATACTTTTACAGAACCTCAATCAACATAGATCAGTTGGTGAATATTGAAGCCTTTTTTAAAAAGAGAAAAATCAATAATCTAGAGTGTCCCTATGATTATGTTTTAATTTTATCCCAGTGTTCAAAATGTTGCTTCAAAAGTGACAGCTAAATCTTTGTCCTAGGAAACAACATATATGATCCAAACACATGCGGTTATAGGTTTCGCTGATAAAGGTCGGTCAGAAGCAGTGATATGTTGTCTGCTTTAGCTGAATAATTCTTCAGAATTCTCCATGAGAGACCAGGGAGTGGAGTCAGTGAAGAAGAAAGAACCAGTGCCATTTAGGGCTGGAGAGATGGCTCCAAGGTTAAGAACACAAAATGTTCTCGAAGAGGACCACAACTTGCTTCTCAACAATTGCGTCAGGTGGCTCACAGCAGCCTGTAACTCTGGCAGATCTGGTGCTCACGTCCGGCTTCTGAGAGCTCCTGTATATGTGGGACACACACACTCACAGACAGACATACACACATACAGACACACTCACAGACAGACATGCACACAGACACATACATAGGACACATACACATAGATAAAAATAAAATCCTTTAAGAAAAAAGAATGCACAGCAAATATCCAAATAACCAGACAATAGCACAATTCCTTTGTCTCCACGTTTTCCTGACGTCATCTTCAGTTAGGAGTAGGTCGATGAATTTTATTTGTTTGTTCATATGTTTGTTTGAGACAGGGTCTTCCCTATGTAGTCCTGGCTATCCTGAAACTTGCTTCATAGATCAGGCTGGCCTTGAATCCACAGAGATCTGTTTGAGAAGGATAGAAATTCCAGTTTGGTCCAGTACCCAGTGAGAAATATGGAATTGAGGCTATGATGACATGAGCTTTCACTCGTGTGGGGCTGAAAGAGACCGTGTCTGATGCGGGTGCTGACGGGCTAGCATCAGAAAGACATTCTGAGTCTTAATACAAGCTTAATACAAGTGGGTAGCATATTTATTATCCTGTCGCTTACTCTTTAGTGAAGGCAACTTACGGAAGCAAGGGTTCATTCCGGTTCATAGTTCAAGATTACAGTTCATCACGTGGTGGGGAAGGGAGCCACGGGAGGCAGCTGGTCACGTGGCATCCGTAGTCAGGAAGCAGAGAGAGAAGAAGGCTGGTGCTCAGCTGGCTCACTTTCCTCTTTTTGTGGAGATCAAGGCCCCAGCCCAAGACGTGGGGCTGTCCTCATTTAGGATGGGTCTTCCCACCTGTGATAACATAATCAACATAATCCCTTATGGACATACGGGCAGGTACCCTCTTTCTAGGTCCACTTAGAACTGCCCCTCCCCCCACATACAGCGCATTCCTCTCCACCAGCCATGTAAATGTGAGAGAAGAAGAAAATAACATTTTATGGTTTTATGCCATAAGAATCATTTTTAAATGACCCCGAGGCAGGTAATTAGGTTACATTCTCAATCTCCTTTCCAGTCAGTGCTGGCTACATTTGAGCACGTTAGAACAGACAGCCGCTAGAAGAAGTGATATGTTGGCATGTGTTGATTTTCATAATGACTTTACGGCTTATGCCTTTTCTTGCCCCTTCCCCCTTCTTTCTAAAACTAAATAGATGCACATTCCCTTTATGCTCCATTTTTATTACCCCGTCTCTCCAAATCTTAACTCAAGCCGATTGTCTGTGATGGGATGAAAAGGTATACAGAGTGTACGACATTTTTATGTTACAAATCTAAAAGCCAGAACCAAGTCAATTTGTGGGTACTTTATACTCAAGATTTATGAAAGTGATATTGGGTAAAAAAAAAAAAAAAAAAGCTTGATTCATGGCTCAGATGAAACAGTAATTCTCTGAGCACCTTGAATCCCAACCATCTGTTTGGCACAAGAAAGAAATATCATGTTCTCATCACAGTCAATGAAAGGTACCAGGGGAATTAAGGTATTTCTGGATTCTTTATTCCCAGTGTGACATGCGTAACAAAAGTCTTAAACTTTGGTAGATGGAAGTGGTTAAAATAAAAGAACCTAGCATGTTTTAACTGCCAACCAAGTATCAGACGCAGATGCTGCTGGGTGTTCCATAGGCTTCACTCCTTCATGAACACTCTCCCTCGGTCCCTGGTCGGGGATGTGGATATTGTTCTGGACACTTCTGCACCCCAACTTTTTAGCCTAAGATAAACAAGATCACGATTGTTCCCAGAACTCACCTGGTCTCTCCCATCTCCCTGACAACAGTGTGGTTGGACTGGTCCAGATGGAGGTAAGGATCAGACAAAGCAGAGGAAACGTACTCTGAAGCATCAGACCAACCCAATGCTTGTGCGATTAAATTAACATGTTTAATAATCTTAGCTCAACTACCAATAAAGAACAAAACTACCACATATATGGTTCAAGGAGCTGGTTTCCTAGAAGCAAGAAACAATCAATTGTCCCTGCAATAGGTAATCTTACAGAATCACCTCAGAGTGTTTTCTGAATGTTTGCAAAACTCCTATGAAGCAATCACAATTTGAAAATCTCATATTGATGCATTTCTTCTCCCTCTCTCTCCCTCCCTTTCTGCCTCCCCCTCTCTCTCTTTCTTCCCCCCCCCCCACCTCTGTGTTGTGTTTTACTGGGAATTGAACTGAGGGTGTTATGCACGCTAAGCAGGAGCCTTGCCACTGAACTATACCCTACCTGAGATGTATATTTAGCACTTAGCAATCGAAACCACACCCAGATGTCCCTGAGGATCCATTTCTACATTGAAGACTGATAGGAAGCCTCCAGTAGCCCTTTGCTGCGGGGGTTGTGAGGCTGAGAAAAACATATCCACAGGTCCCAGTAGTCATGTGTGCCCCTGGATGGGGGAAAACAATTGTAGAGAATGAGGAATAAAGAATCCCAAGGCATCCCTTGAGCACGCAGATTCAAAGTCATCACCCACTGGAGTTAGAGGCCGGGGACAGGAAGCGCCCCAGTGTCAGTGTTGCTCCACCCTGGAGTCCCAGTGCTGGGGAAAGGGTGTTCCATGGAAAGTCTTGAAGAGATTCCTGTTCTCCTTGGGAGTAGGGAGGTTCTAAGGTAGTCATCCTCCAACTATCTTCACTTTACCTATCTCGTTATGCTTATTTAATAATTAACAATGCTTATTTAACAATTTGGGTTACAGGTCAGTTACTTCCTAGGTGTGAGCTAATGAAGGAGCAGTTCCCATTTTCCTACTTACGTTTACTGGCCTGTAAAATGGGCCCTGAAGGAGACTGGGGAGAGGGGAATTGGCAGTCCTTAGCAAGCTGCCTGCCCACCTCGGAGTCCTTTGTAATAATAGCAGGGCTATCCTTAGCCTCAACACTCCTCATCAGACCATCAGGTCCAAAGAAGTCAGGACAAGAAAAAACAAATATTCACCTGCCTGGCGCTCTGATACCGTTCTAAAAATGGTTGTCTGATGTCTCTGAAAACAAAAATCTATATTTGGAGTTTATCTTAAAAGATGATCCATGATTTATTCTTGTTATGAAGCTAGAAGGGGCTTATTTTCTGATCATATCAGTTTCTCATTAAAGCCAAATTATTAGTCTTAGGGATGTCTGTTAAACTTGTCATTTAATACTTTGATTTATATGGCCTAGCTGAATAGGTTCCAGTATGTTAGGCAATATTCCTTTCAGTCACACCCTAAAAACTCATCTTAGGTTAAATTAAGTTCATTTAATTTTTATTGCTTCTCGATACGTTCATTTAAAAGAAAATAAACTAATATTTCTAGGACAGCACATGCTCAAACTGAAGCCCGTAGTCAGGCCATCTTATAGCTCAGTATGTAGTAATTTTTTATTGCTGGGCTGGAATATTGACCAATCAGTTTTTCAGGAATCAAAGTTAAAAATGAGCGTGGCATTGGATAACCAGTTGGTGTGCTTTTCTCTGAGAAAGACTATTTCTCTTTTCCTCAGCATTCCTTGGTTGCCTGTAGTTCTTTGTGTGGGGTTGAGACCTCATGGTAGTTACCTGCCTTCCATGTTAGCACGTTTACCGTAGCCCTAGTTCAGCTTGTCAGCCCTAAAAACCTAGACACAATTAACATTCTACAGACACAGCAGGCTGTACTTAGGATCATGTATGTATACACATATACATATATGTATGGAACAACAACCAGTGATAAAGGAGGCCATGAATTTGAAAGAGAGAGGACACATGGGAGAGTTTGGAGGCAGGAGGGGAAGGGAGAAACGATGCAGTTATAATTTCAAAAATAGAAAAAAATAATAAAAGAAATGAACACGGCATGTCACAAAACCCTTGTATTTGTGTACTTATATTATAAATTTGTATTATTTTGCATTTCTTCATTGCTACTTTGCTAACAATTCGTAAGCTCTATAGCAATATTCTGGGTATTTCCTAATAACCCCCTTTCTCACAGTAGAGAAGGGACCCCAGATCCCACAAGCCTAGCTCTCCTCTGCCTGAGTCTCTTAGCTTTTATTATTTAGTCTGAGCTCAGCGGAGGACAAGGAAGCAGTAAGGTCGCCCTGATATACATATACAGGGGGTGAGAAACCTTATGACCATGTTACAGTTGCCTCGCTTCTGATTATGTAATGAAGCAATGTGATCGAAGGATAGATAGGTACATAGAGCCTAGACAGATAGATGATAGGTAGATAGACGATAGACTGATGGTAGGTAAATATGTGAGAGATGGATAGATAGATGATAGATAGATAGATAGATAGATAGATAGATAGATAGATAGATGATAGATAGATAGATAGATGAATAAATGATGCATAAAAAGATGATAGATGCATAGACAGATACAGAGATAGAAGATAAGTAGATGGATAGATACAGAGTTAGATGGATAGACAGACACATGATAGATGATAGATACATGATAGAGAATAGACAGACAGGCAGGCAGACAGACAGACTGACAGAGAGGACTGAGCACATCAGGACTTCAGTTTTCAAAGCTGAGGCTTCTCTCTGTCCATGAGATGGCACTCTAAAATAGTGATCTGATTCTTTTGATGCTTGTTCTGCCACTGTGAAGAACACAGGAAGAAATGAGCATTGCCTCTATGTTACACCTCTCTCCCAGTCACGGACCCATCCTTTTACTGCACCGGAGCCGCAGAGTAACACAGCATATATGATAATACTAATCTGCAAATCAAAAGGAAATACTGAGCAATGACTGTGTGTCAATCATGTATCAGACACCAGTGACTCAGCAGTGAGAAGAGGAAATCTGCTGGTACCGTTCAGTTTTATTTTCTAATGGAGTAAGGCATTTTGATGGATTAAGCTTGAGTCTGAATCTTTTTTTATATCCTCAGCCAGGCTCTCTTCTTTAATAAGCAGATCTAAAGGAGGTAGATATGACTTCCCAGGGTGTGTCTCATCTGGTCTAAATATTGTAAGTAACACTTAATCTTTTAGATACCGTAGTTGATACTGGCTTTGAGTTTACAATTTGATTGTTGGTGATATGCACATTTAGTAAATTCCACTGTGGTACATGGGTCTCCCACATTCCTTACAGGATGTATGTGTTCATTAATTAATTCATCTCTGCTAAGTTAATGGTATTGTGTGTGTATTATATACACACTCATTTGCTGAACTAGCTGTTGGTGTGTGTGTGTGTGTGTGTGTGCGTGTGTGTGCATGTGCCTGTAATATACTAAATTGTCCTGGGCTTGCTCTTCAGAGGAAACAGGATGAACAACCACTGAAAGTGCCAAATTGGCAAACCCCACCCCCAATGAGCATTGTGGGATTGCTTATTTCCTTAAATAACACAGACATGTCCTGACTGCATTACAATGGTATTTTTTTCCTGTGAAATATAATTTTGGATTTTTAGATTTTAGCATCCCTTCTTAATGAGACTTACCATCATCGGTAGTCAGGAAACACATTTTGTTCCCACCCATTTCCTAAATTATTAATATCGCCCAAAATGGGGAAACACTGCCAAACTCCTTCTGGAGGAGAAATATCTCCAAGACTCTTCCCAGGTGACAAAGCTAGGCTGGTCACATGAGACAAACTGTATTTACATTTTTCTCATCTTAGCACATGACCAAAAACATGAGTGTTCAGCGTAACGCTGGTCACTGTGCATCCAAATATAACATGTCTGCCTTGGATCAGGAAAACAGAATTCAATAGGGTAAAGGGCCTTTACCAAGTCTGGGGTCTGTCCCCACAGTATTTATATGACTTCAGACAGCTAAGTAACACATCAGTCTCTGCTTCCAGCTAATTTATGTATAAAATAGTAGGTCATTCATTTACTGAATGACCACTATGGCTCAATAGTATTGCAGGTGTTAGAAAACCAGAAACAAAGTATGCAGAAATATTTTAACACTCAGGTTACATTTTGAGTTTGAATCACATACACACACATACATATTATGTATTATTATAAATGTTATATATTACATTGTTCTAGTTGATTTCTCTACTGCTGCACTAAAACAACTTGGGGAGGGAGAAGAAAGAGATTATTTGTCTTACAAGTTACAGACCTTTGTTGAGGGAAGTTAACTCAAGACAGGAGCTTGAAGGCGAGAGAGACAGAGAGACAGAGACAGAGAGAGAATGCTGCTTACTGGTCTGCTTTCCCTTATTCTTTTATTGATTCTCTTACATTTGCTGAATTATGGATTTCTCTAGTCTAGACAATCACAATTATGTAGACAATATTATATTTATGATTCAGAAGAAAGGAAAGTGCTCAGATGGGAGAAGTTACTGAGTCACTATTAGCTGGAGAGGTGGCTCAGAAGTTAAGAACACTGACTGCTCTTGCAGAAGACCTGGGTTCAATTCCTAGCACCTACATGGTGGTGCAACAGCCTGGAACTCCAGTTCCATGGGATCTGACACCATCTTCTGGTATCTGGGAGCACTGGACATACATATGATGCAATGATATGATGCAGGCAAAAAACTCATACACATAAAATAAAGAAAATCTTTATTATTAATGAGGGCAAAGGAATCAAAACTCTGAAATGCTTGTCATTGTGTGAACACACACCATCACCACTACTAGTTCCTACTATAATGGTATTGATGCAGTTACCAGACTGAAATGTTAATATTGGCAGGCTGTGGATATGCACTTAAATAATAGTCTGCTAATGAAAAGTTTAGCTTATTACCATCTAGAATATGACTGAAGTCTTGTGGATCAGGAGAATACAGGAAGCTATAAAATGAAAACTTTACTTAGCTCATCAGAGTAGTCTAATTACTTGAAATAGGTGAGGCAGGACACTCACATGATCAAAGTAAAAAAAAAAAAATTCAATCACCATGGGAAGCAATGCTCATACACTTTATAAACTCAATATCTTATAAAGGAAAACTCAAATCTGCAATATAAATTCAACTCATAACCCTGGTTAGCTATTAGCAAAGAGTTTGAGGTCCATGGAAAAGAATATGGGTGATGCTCCCAAACAATCATTGTTACCATCAGCTGCTTGATGTGAGATGCTGGTATGAAAGAGACCAGCCACTCTCTTGATGAGAAATTGTGCTGGAATCGGAGTGTAGCTCAGAGGGTACAGCATTTGCCTACCGTGTGTGAGGATTTGGGTTCAGTTATTAATACACAGAAATAAAAATGTAAAAAGTTCTGTTTTACCAGAAGTAGTCATGTTTGGGGAGTTCTCAAGAGTTGTGAAACTTGTCTATTTCCCTCAGATGGCATTAAAATTAATGAGGGCTCACATATAAATCAGTATCCATTCTGAGTTCGGTGGATAATGGTATCGGTGCACGATGCTTTGAGTGATGCCTGCTCATTCTTCAACTCTGAGTGTGTTGTTGAATATGTGAAGGTTTATTACTTTCCTTCCGTTATTGTGATAAACCATCCTGATTAAAACAATAACAACAACAACTTAGGGAAGAAAGGTCTATTGTGGTTCACAGTCCCAGGGAGACAGAGTCGATCCCGACGAGGAAGGCATGGCAGCAAGACCATGAAGCTGGCCTAACGGGAAGCAGAGAGAGCACATTTTAATCTATACAAAGGAAACACAAAAAGAACAGAAAGTGGGGTGAGGCTATAAATCTCCAAAGCCTGCTCCCAATGGCATACTACCTCCAGCCAGGCTCCACCTCCTACATGTTCCATAACATCCTTAAATAGCGCCACCTGCTGGGAAACAAATATCCAAACACCCGAGCCTGTGGGGAACAGCAATGAGGGGGCCAGTTGCTTCTATGGCTTCTCTGTTTTATACTAGTTCAGACCTCATTATGATGATATAATATAATATATATGTAGAATATGTTATATATGTCTTTCATGGGTTTTTTTAAACTTAGAGTTCATTAATCCTCTTAGAAGATTTGGAGTTTATTATTTCCACTCAAATTGAACATTTTCTGTCTATTATTCCTTCTAATATTTCCCTTTCTTCTGAGTCTCTTCCTGGAACTGCTGCAGAACTCCCTTATGTGCTTCTCTGTCTGTAAGCTTTCTTGCGTTTCATGTTGGAAGATGCATGTTGTTACGTGTCCAAGTTTACACTCCTCAGTTCTGTCACACGTGTGCGTGTATACCCATTCATTGCATCCATTGCATACTTCAGCTCATTCGTCAATTTTCATCATCAGAAATCAGAATTGAGATTTTTAAAAATAGCTTCCACCCCTTTAACTAGATTTGAAATGTGTAGGATAATGGACAGTTTGTCTGCTCATTATAACATCTATGTCATCTCCTGCTTTTCTTCTCCACCAGGTTTACATGGAGTTAAAAAGATATTGGAGGAAGCAGAGATCAAGATTCATGCATAAGTGAGCTACTACCGAGTAACCTATCACTCCGAGTAGAATCGCACAACTCATCAGCCTATGTTTCCAGGCTTGTGGGTCTTGGTGTAAAGCCAGAGTCACCTTTCTGACTGCAGGCTGCGGCATCTGTGAATCAGATCTGTGTAACCTCACGCCATTTCGTAACGAACAACCTGAACTAGCAAATGGAGAAGGCAATTACACGGGTCACCCATCTACCCGTCATATTTTCAAAATCCAGTTAGCCAATGCAAATCACACAGCAAAACCCAAATCGAGAAGACACTATCCATCAGAGGGTCCAGGATAGATGCTTGGGTAAATCCAACATCGTTTCAGCAAGGGGATGTCTACATTTATTCCACACAGAAGCAGACAAATAAGAAATGACTTAATATTTGAAAAGTAACCCTAATCCGTGGAACTATTTCACAAAGGATGTTAACACTGAGCTGATATTTATGAGATAGGTGAGATATTAAGATGGGTGGAAAGAAAGCGTGAATGTGCGTATTATAAAAATGTGCTATGAAAACCGTCAAAATGCGCAAAGAGAAGTTTCGCCAGAGCACAACAGACTGGAGTGATTCCTGGCTCCTTTACACATCTTTTCCTAGGATGTAAATAAGCAGATTTCTCTGCGACTAAAATATTTTAGTTCCTGAGCTGTGAATGAGATGGTTTCATTTCAAACTTCTTTATTGGAAATGACGGTATGAGAAAAACTTAATTAATCGAGTCACAGCATTCAGGGCTGGCACGTGGCCATCCACAGTGTTCACATTCCCAGGACTTGCTTACAGAGGGGAAGCGGGGAAGGGCTGAACAGCCATGTACCATGTGCAGCTTTGCCTGCCCTCTTTTGTTGCATGTTTGCATTAGTAGCAGCCACCTGTGGGATCACACACAGGGAGCTCACCTGGACTCCTTTGTGATTTTTGTCTTACATACTAGGCCAAAATGGATTTTTTTTTCTAGTTTTGTATGTATGTATTATGAATGGTTTTGTATGTGTGTATACATGCATGCATGTAGGTATTGGCCAGAGGTTGATGATACTCCCTTTCCGCTGTATTCATTGAGGCAAGGTGTCTTAATCAAACTCAGAGATCATCGAAACCTCTAGACCTCTAGCCAGCTTGCTCTGGGGATCTCCCCGTCCTGCCTTCTGAGAATGGAGTTTCAAGCTAGCCCCCAGGCACTTATGTGGGTTTCTGGGGATCTGAATGTGAGTCCTCACCCTTGCTCAGCAAGGGCTTTAACCACTGAGCCGTCTCCCCAGACCCTCAAAGTGGATTCTTAAAACCATCTAGTAATGATGACTCTGCTGTCTGTTCTTGAGTCTTTGCTCTGAACCTTCTCTGGGTGGGTCTGGGCTAAGAATCTACAAGAGCAGACCCTGAGTCAACTCATCTCTCCAGAGTCTCCCACACATCACTTGGTGTCCTCTGTAAGGTTGGCCGTTTTCACTGGGTACATGGCTGGGAACAACACAAGCAGTCATGGGAACTGGTAGAGCAAACACTGTAATTATGGGAACTCCTACTTTTGCTGGGGGTTGATGTCAACTACCTATGGAATCGATAATATTGTACTCCAGGCCTTACCAGTTCCTTTGTTACACTTAAATGCCACACTCCGCTTCAGCCCACCCAGAGGACTGTCTACATCAGGACCCGGAAGAATCGCATTGATCTTTATATTCATGGACAGAATTGCTATTCAAGTACAAAAACAAATCACATGTACACTAGTTATAATTAACATCGGCTGAGAGCCTCCTGTGTAGCAGCTGGGGAGCTGGGGAGCTGGTTTAGAGATTAAACTGTTTACTGCTACACGGGAGGACCAAAGTTCAAATCCGCAGACACCTAGGGAAATGCCAATGGGAGTGGTGGCCGGTGTGTAATTCTAGCCCCAGAAGGTGGAGACAGGTGTAAACTGTGCATGATGAGTTAGACTAAATGCAAGCTGCCTAGTGAGACTGACTGAATCAGTGTTCTCCGAGTCTGATTAAGAGACAGAGACACCCTGACTGGATGAATAAGATGGGGCAGTGGTTGGCAATGATTGTGGACATTAACATCAGGCCTCTGCACGCGCACACACACACACACACACACACACACACACACACTACATTCACGCAGCATACATACATGAAAACATCATTCAGCATGTCGCTCAATCTGGTGACCCTTGTAGGTAGGTCCTCTTTTCATCCTACATACTTCACAAATATAGGTACTAGGTAGAGAGAAACAAGGTTCCCAAGGGAAGCAGCTCACTAATCAACGAATACCCAGACCACAGTTCAGGGACCCCATAGCCCTGTCTGCCAGCATCGCCCAGCACCCCACCAGCAAAGTTTGAAGGAACAATTGCCTTGAGCGAAAAGGAAAAGGCCAATCCTGAGCTGAAATGAAAATCACGTTCCAGCTGGGCAGTGGTGGCATGTGCCTTTAATTCCAGCACTCAGGAGGCAGAGGCAGGTGGATGGCTGCGAGTTCGAGGCCAGCCTGGCCTACAGAGTGAGTTCCAGGATGGTCAGAGTTACAACAGAGAAATTCTGTCTCCAAAAACCAAAAAAGCAAAAACAAGAAAGAAAGGAAGGGAGGAAGGGAGGAAGGAAGGAAGGAAGGAAGGAAGGAAGGAAGGAAGGAAGGAAGGAAGGAAGGAAGGAAGGAAGGAAGGAAGGAAAGAAAGAAGGAAAATGAAGGAAGGAAGGAAGAAAAAGGAAAGAAGGAAGGAAGGAAGTCACATACTGTTTTAACTTATGAAATTAGAAAAAAATGCAGAGAAAACAAATTGGTGATGCCATCCTGTTACAGGACAAAAACCACCCGTGCCCTATCTCCATGCTTCAAATAAGAGAAGCGTGCTGGCTGCAGAGAGCCGTACCCATGTCTTCACTGCTTGCCACTGGTGAGTGGCTATACTCCAGCAATGCCAAACTTCACCTGAGCCATGTCCTTCCCCAAGGCTCTCTTCTGAACCGTCCCTTTCCAATCCTTTGGCTTACCATAAACATAGAAATAAAAATGCCTAAGGCTCTGTCCATGTGTTCTCATGGCTCCTGTGTGAATCACAGGTGACAGCTCCTTTCCTTGTTTATTACAGGGCCAAATAGAGTTCTCTAGTCTCTTCCTCTTTGTCTCTTGAGTGAACAATGAGATCAGAATCCATTGCCCATTGCCCCGAGAGCCCTAATCTAGGTAGACACAAAGTTAAGCATTCCGTTTCCCAGTGTGTGATGGAGATGTTTCAGGAGCTGTATGCTCTCTGTAATTGTCTCCTCTTTCCTCCCGAGATCCACAGTGCAGACATTTGCAGGAGCCTTTGACCTCCACTGCCCTGTCTCTGATGCAGTCCGCTGAGTAAGACCAGTTTTTTGAGTGTTAGGGGATTTTTGCCTTTGATAAATGTTCAGTCATAAAAATTCATCTCCTTATTTTTATTCCTCTGTTACTAACAATTTCAAAAATTGAGGAGGAGGAGGAGGAGGCAAAAGAGTTCATGATTATTTTCTGTCTAGAAGCAGGAAAAGAATAGAACGGTCTCTGGCTGTGCTGGTCATGTCAGATACTACACTGAATGTCATCAGGAACTCTTTGGACCCAACCTGAATGTCCTCTCAGCAAATAAGAAGTCTTCCTTCCATCTGAGACACATGATTGTACATTAGTTTCTGAGTCTACAATTAACCCTAAAGAGTCATAGAAACAATCTCTGCCTCTGTCTCTCTGTCTCCCGCCAGCCGTGTGTGTGTGTGTGTGTGTGTGTGTGTGTGCGCGTGTGTGTGCGTGTGTGTGTGTGTGTTCGTGCAACTGTGTGTAGAAGCCAGATGTTGTTCCTCAGGAGGCCATCTATCTTGTGTTTTGAGATATGGTCTCTCACTGGCCTGGAACTTGCTGATTTACATAGACTGGCTGACAAATAAACCCCAGGGATCCAGCTGCTTTCCACTTCCCCCACGATGGTATTACAACCGCACACAACTACACCTGGATTTTTCACATAAGTTCTGGTAATGAAGCACGTGTCCTCAACTTGCAAAGCAAGCATTTCACCTTCTATGCACCTTCTGTCTCCCTAGCACCTTTTCAAAATCTCCAAAATCTGGCCAGTGTATAGAGACACAAAAGGATCTAAAAAAGATTCAAGTACCTCCTTGATGTACAGACTGTTGTATTCTCCCCCTTCCAAAAAAAAAAAAAGCAAGGTTAAAAAATAAATCTAAAAACAAATTAAAGACATGGAGATTTTTTTATACAAAGCATGCCTTACCATTTGCAGAAATTCTACCCACATCTCTCAACTTAAAAGATCAAAAATGCTTCTGCACTTGTTGATCAAAGTCAATGGCAAAGAGAAACTTGTATTTTTATCCGGCTTGAATAGGGTGGCGTCCCTTAGGACCTGCATTTAGACTAGTGGGATGTTCCTAACTTCTGCACTGAAACCAGCCTTTAATGTTTTCCTTCATCTAGTTAAAAACCATTAATTAGGTATCTTTTCTCTCTACACTCCCCTAAAATACATGATCATAATTTAAAATGTGTATGAGGACACACATGTATACTCCTGGACATACATGACCTTCAGGGAGGCCTGAGAACATGCCCTGTTGTTGATTCTTTCCATCCACCTTCTTTGAGACAGAGGCTCTTGTTTGCTAGACTCAGGAGCTTGAGGGGATTCATCTCACAGTAGGAGCACTGGGATTACAGAGGTGTCCTTCCCTGTCTGGCTTTACATGGGTGCTGAGGATCCGAACTCAGGTTCTCACGGTTCCATGGTAAATGATTTGCCCATTGAGCCGTTACTCCAGCCCTATAAGATCAATTTACTAACCACAGCAGATTATATAGGGTACTGAGGCTCATAGATGTTGCTATTTAGTGTCACAGGAGCAGGATTTGAACCAGCTGAGTCTGAATGCAGAGATAACTATGTGACCTCTCTGGGTAAATCAATGTGAATCTATATTCCATTCCAAATAATGTATTTCTCTTTCCCATTTTATTCACAAGCCAAGGGAAACAGCAAAGTCCACAGCCAGTATCCCCAGTTCCAGAAGAAACAGGGTGAAGGGAGAAGTTGAACAGAGCAGCCAGCCTTCCCTTTTAGAACCTGCGGCTGCTGTCTCCCTGCTGAGACTTCACTAAGGTTCCGGCCAGTTTTGGTGTCAACATCCAGTGCAGGTAGGGGTTGTTTTTCAGGTGTCAAACTATCATTCCCCTTCCCTGGAAATTACCTTCCCCCTTCTTCTGACTCTCAGAAAGCTGAATGACAATATTCCGTTTTCACAGAATCGAACCTCTTAGAAATAGCACCTTGAAATTCACGTGTGGGAATTAAGAGTTTAAAATTAGACTAATCAACAAAGGTAAATTTTTTAAGGTTATCAATGACTTCAGAGTTCAGAATTATGTGGGACTACATGGCCATTTGCCTAGATGAAGTAAAAAGAGGAGTGGGAGAGGGGATTTTAGCTTGTTTTTTAATGACTTGGATGTCTTCAACTTACATGGGAAAAAACATTTGGGAAGTAGAGGAATAGTCACGGATGCTTCCTTTTGATCAGTCCCAGGACTGGAGTCTAAGGTCTCACCGTCCCAGCTCACATCAAAGAATGCACTCTTGCTTCTCTGGAATTCTTGGCTGGTCTTATCTGTCCAGTGGGCCTCAGAGGCCTAGAGTCTCCAGCATTTGAATGGGTCACGGTCCATGTGAAGAATGGGAACTGGCTGGCTCTTTGATGTGTTATTCACAAAAGGAACTGAAAATGTAGAAAGCAAAGGAACTGAAAATGTAGAAAGCCAGGCTCAGATTCGCCGGGAGTTGGACAAATGTCACTCTAACTATGAGAGCCTCCCGTAGCTACCAGAGCACTAGAAAATAGCTGGGTCTGAAAATGTGGCCTGTGGATGAGATTGTAAGAAATGGGAGTGAAAGCTTCTGGAAAGATCTTCGCCTTACACTGAGTCATCTGCAAGGCTGATTAACTGGTAAGAAGGCAATATGGCTTGGTGGGGAAAGGAGCTTGCTGTACAAGCCTGACAACCTGAGTCCAACCCCCCAAACCCCACATTAAGGTGAAAGGAGGAAGCCACGTCTATAGGATTGTTCTCTGACCTTCATATGCATGCCGTGGCATGTCCACATGCGAACAGGCATGCACAATGCAAACTCTATGCTGCTGCTGCTGCTGCTGCTGCTGCTGCTGATGGTGATGATGGTGGTGGTGATGACTGTGATGGTAAAACATAAAACTAAGGAAAAACAACTTCAGTGATGGAGATTGAAATGTTGCCGGTCTACAGCCTAACTGGAATCTACCTTGGGTTCTCTTTAGCCTCCCAAATAGTCATGATTTTTTTTTTTTTTGCCCGTTCCTATGTTATCTTGTGCCTAAGAGCTAAAACCATGGAAATGTATTAATTAAGCAGGCCAATAGCTTCTGTCAGTCAAATCTGCGTCTCATGAGACAGCTGGAGCAGAGATTGGCTGTAACCTGTCTCTGATATTTCCATCAGTGTATTTGTCTTGTTTTTTCTTTTTCTTTTTGTTTTGTTTTGTGTTTTTTACTTTCTTTGCCCTATTGCTTTAAAAACTTCACGAAACTAGAAACTGTTTTCATGCCATGCCGGAACATGGGATTTGGAGTAACCTGAATCTGTGTTCCTCAGTCATGTTCTCTAATATTTGGCTCCAGAATAATCTATCTCTTATTCTGTTTGTGGTGAGAGTTGTATTGTGAGCGGATAAGGACTGAAAGTTTAGACCTTTTCAAGCCACTTACGGGAAATGTCTAACAACATCTGATTAAGCTAGAGGTACACATAAGCTCTGACGCAGATACCCACTTGTAGATACATTTAACTTCACACATGTAAACCATGGCTGCTTAATAAATTTCACACCTCATCTGCTGGCCATAACAATGTCCCCACAAGGATTCCAACAGCTAACTGACGCTTCCCTGGCTTTCCATCTTGCTTGTTTTCTCAGCTTCTTCCCTCCTCCTTTGTAACCACATGGCTTCCATCTTTATTCTACACATTTCCCACTAATGAGCATTTAGAATGTCTTAAATGAAGACGCGTTCTGTCATTCTGACCTGGTGCACTGAGTCCTTACATTCAACAGCCTTCAGAATTCTTCTCAGAGTGCTCTAGGCAGCTTGTACATTATATTCTGTTCAAACGATCCCGCCCAAAGTTGTCAGAATCCACAGACTGCAGTATCTGTGGGACATTTTGTTAGGAATATATTCATAGATTCACTTGACTGGTCATCAAACACGTCCCACGAGGCTGCGTTTAACATCTCATTTGGTAACATAATTCAACAAAAATGGTTTAAAAAAAAAAGGGCAATATTTATTCATATGGAGGGATGAACTTTGCAGGGATATTAGAAGCATGCTGCCTTTTTTTTACATTTGAACAACACGCACAAGGTCAAACAGAGAAATGGAAATAACAGAGGAAGGGTGAGACAGAAATGTGAGAACTCCTAATTATGTAAGTTTCTTACATAAAAGATACTTTTTTTTCTTATGCAATCATTCTTATCCCTTCTAAAAATAATGAAAATGTTATTCTCATAAAATAAAACAACCACCATCTGTGCTGTTCGTACAAATTTAAAATCTCATCCCTTGATCCAAAAGCTTAAAAAATATGCATCCTATTAGATCCACAGATGTTGCTGTGAGAGACCCAGGCTATGATTTCATGGAGTCAGGGAGTCTCAGCGGGCTCCTCTGTGATACCAGAGACATCAGTGTCGAGAGTGATCCACCCCTGACTCTGCCCCCGTCCACTGCCCATGTGAGAGCATGCCTGCTGGAATCCTGGTAGCTAAGGCTCCATGGGGCTTGATACAGAAGACAAGAAACTGCATCAGAAGGCCTTACTCCTTATCTGAGGAGCTATTGGTAGTTGAGACTGCTTATGGAAGGAGAGTCACTGTTCTCTGGATGTGGTCACTGCTCGGGTGCCCATTCTTTGACAGCAGATGCCAGAAGCATGTACATATGGGCAATACTAACTGGACTCAGTGGGTGAATTTTTAAAGAAAGCGGTGAAGTGGGTAGGAGGCGGGGTTAGGAGTGTTAGGGGAGGTTCCTGGGAGGTTGGAGGAAGGAGTGAATAGGATCGGGATGCACTGGGATGGAGAGATGGTTTGGTGGTTAAGAGTGCATACTGCTTTGCAGAGTACCAAGTTCTACCCCCAGCACAAACGACAGGCTCACAACCACCTGCGACTCAAACTGCAAGGGATCCCATGCCCTCTCCTGGTCTCTACAAGTACCTGCATTCACATAGCATAGACGCCACACAGACAGACAGACAGACACACACACACACACACACACACACACACTAATAATAATAATAACAACAATAATAAATTAAACAAGTCTTTATAAAATATATATTTTATTTAAGTTACTTTTTGATTGTTGTAACAAAACCCTATGACCAAGACAACTTGTAAAAGAAATAACTAAAGTTAGGAACTCATGGTTCCAGAGGGCTGGTCCATGACCATCATGGTAAGAGCATGGCAGTAGGCAGGCATGGTGCTGAAGCAGTAGCCGAGAGCTCACTTTTCATCCGCAAGCACAAGGCAGAGAGAGCCAACTGGGAATGGCGTGGATTTTTGAAACATCAAACCCATCCACAGTAACACACCTCCTCCAACAAATCCTCCAACACCTTCTCCTGCTAATCCTTCCAAAACAGTTCAACCATTTGGGAACTCTGGATTCAAATATATGAACCTACAGGGTCATTCTCATTCAAGCTAGCATACTATCTGTAATGAAAAATATGGTGGCCTAACCACCACAATTGCAAGATCAGTTGGCATGATAACATGGAGGGGGCATTCTTACAAGTTCCCATGCCTAGATGAAGAGCTATAGGCAATCAATGGCTGCTAAGAGAGGAGCCATCAGTCTTCTCAAAGGATGAACCCCCTGAGAGGTGATCCAGTCCTAAGTGGTCAGTCCTAAACACATGTACATATGAGAAACACTGAACGGACTCAGCACATTGCACTTATATATAAACACATGTATATATGTTTATTACATGTATTATATGTAATTATGTGTGCATATAGGTATTTGTGTGTGTATATATGTAAAAATAATTAAAGGTCAATAATTTGAGAGGTTGCATGGGAGGAGTGGGATTAAGGAGAGGTAAAAACTACGTAAATTGGTACTCACGTATGAAAGTCTCAAAATTTTTTGATTAAAAAAATTCACGGGTCAGTGACTAAGGTAAAAATGTGTGAAAATGTGATAAGTGGCTCCTAGTGGGGAGGATTATAAAAACCACTGCTTAATGTGCGCGCGCGTGCTCACACACACACACACACACACACACACACACACACACACATTCCAAAGAAAGAAAACTCACCAGGTTCATAAGTTCACAGCTGAGCTGGGACCCAGAAGTCTGGCCCATGGGCTCACCTTGTAAACATTGTAAATGAAAGGTTATTACCACAGTGACAAGGACAGTGTCAAACCAGATATGCCGTGGGCCTTGGGGTACCACGGATGTACTTTCTGTTGTTGTTGCTGCTGCTGCTGCTGCTGCTGCTGCTGCTGCTGCTGCTGCTGCTGCTGTTGCTGCTGCTGCTGCTGCTGCTGCTGCTGCTGTTGCTGCTGCTGCTGCTGCTGCTGCTGTTGTCGTTAGTGAGAGCAGCAACAGAGCCAACTCACAGTATCATTGCACGGTGTCAACAATGCAAAATGATATCCCCATATGTGTTGTGACTTACATTCCACTTCATCTCTGAAAGCAGAGGACAGAAGACAACACCAAGAAACTCAAGCTCGCATGTGGGAAAGGTGACACACACAAACACAACTGTTTAAACAGACTGATGGAGAGAAATGCAAACGCATTCAAATTGCCTTTGTTTTCCTGAGTGATGCGAAACAACACAGACATTGCCGCCTTCCTGAGAAAGCTGGATTCACCCGCAGATGATGCCAGGGAGACGAGGAGAGTAAGTTCCAAACACAGAAATGTTGGGAGGAAAACTCCTGTGCTTCAATCCTGGAAATGAGACTGGAAACCGGAAGATCTTCAAGAAGTTGGTTAACTTAAAAAAAAATTAAATTATGTATGCACCCAAGTTCAGTGCCCAGGGGGCCAGAAGGGGGAGTCAGATGCCCTAGAACTGGAATTACATGGGTTGTAAGCTGCTTACCATGGGTGCTGGGACCTGAACTGCGAGAGCAGCAAATGCTCTTTACCTCTGAGCCCTGAGAAACTTACTCAACTTTATTTCAAAAAACAAGAATGACAATAACATTGGATGTCAGAGGATGTTATGAAATTTGGGCAACTGTCTGGGAAATCACGATGGCCTTTATTTCTCTAAGAGCAAACCCCACAATACTCCCCGGAGATTACACATTCAGTCAGACTAGCCTTCTCTATGAGAGGTGTTTTGCAGTTATTTGGAGTCTTTGAGGGACATCAACCACCTTCCTTCCAGTTTTGATGTCCAGTACATCAAAAATTCCACACATATCAGAAGACAGAGGAGATGCTGTCTATTTGATGGAGCAAATTCTGGTGTGTTCTGGTATATTGTCATAAACTTTTTTTTTCTTTGTTTTTTGTTTACCTTAGTCTCTTTTTCACCATTCATAAAGCACTGGTATGTGTTGATATAACTGGAGTCTTCTCACCTGAAGCTTCCCTTGGCGTACATCTCTGTAAGGCCAGAGGAGACTTAATGCTACTCTTCAGTGGAGCTTCGGAAAGGGAAAACAAAGTAAAATGAGATGTGTCCCGGCTGGACCCACGCTGTTCCTGGCTTGTGGGAAGCATGATGACCATCACCTGATCTGTGAGGTGCCAGTTCTCAGGGCTAGAGAGACAGCTCAGTAGTTAGGAGCACTTTGCTGCTCTCCTGGAGCAGGCACAGGTTCCCAGCACCAATGTCAGGTGACTCTTAACTACCTATAACTCCAGCAACTAGGGAGTAGATGCCTCTGGCCTCCATAGGCACCTGCACTCACGTACACATATCCACATGCACATATAATACATGTAACTCAAAATAATGCAGATTAAAATATTTTTAAAATATGCCAATTCTCTCTGGATCAGGTGAATCTATGGCTAGAGTTACCAACCATGTGAGTATCACAGGGACTTAAGGAGCAGGATTTATGTGCTCAACAAGACATTTGAGGAGTCATTGGGGCTCAGTGGTTAGCACAATCTCATGTCTAGAGCAAGGAGACATTGAGATGCAGTGTATCAAGGTTTATCAAACTTATGATTGTTTGGCAAGAACATGAATTACACCTTGATACCCAGCAGTCCTCTATATCTCCTTGGTCCTTCAAAGTGTCTTTAAGCTAGCTACTTGAGTTGTAATCACACAGAGTTCCTGTTGCCACGTTCTTTTCTTTTTGGTGTGTGTGTGTGTGTGTGTGTGTGTGTGTGTGTGTGTGTGTGTGTGTGTGCGCGTGCTCCCAAAGAGAGTGACAGATAGTAAGTAGCATCTTGCATTTTCCAGACATTCTGGGACATTCCAGTCCTGGAAAGCAGAAGCACTTTTAAGGGGTATGAATAATGACAACTCTGAAGATATTTCTAATTTGGATTCTCAACCAAACCAGTCTTTATGATAAATTAACCCCAAAGAGAAAGAGAAGGGTGTGAAGCCTACAATGCCTATGGGAAGCTGAGGGCTGCTGTAAGACACATCTCAAAACAAGATGCACAAGACCTAGGGGGATTCCAGAAATGGGCTTGGGGGGGTATAGATCCGTGATACTGGACCTACCTACAGGGCAAAGCAAAGTTCTAGTTCTGCCCCACCAGCGTGGGACATACCAAGCAATCCCATGGCCACCAGAGATTCCTAGTTCTGATTTATGAAGCATAAAGTGGAATTGAACCATCTGGAGAGAAAATTTGCAAATGTTCAACACGAAAACCCACAGGAAAAAAATAAGTGTGACACGGAAGTAATTCCAACTCTGAGGATTTGATAGGAGGAGGAGGAGGAGCCCGAAGCGAACGGAGACTTTCTCAAACACAAACCTTGGTTTAGCAGAGATGTTCAGCTAGTTTGCTTTCTGCTACTGCGATAATAACCAGGAACAAAAGCAATTTGGGGAAGAAAAGGTTTATTTGACTTACACATCCCCATCAGCATCCATCATGAAAGGAAGTCAAGGCAGGAACCTGGAGACAGGAACTGAAGCACAGATCTCGGAGGAATGCTACCTCCTGGCTTGCTCCCATTGCTTTGTCAGCCTGCTTTGCTATAGCACTCATGGATGGCACCGCCCATAGTGAGCTGGATCTCCCCTCCCCCATACCAATCATTAATTAAGAAAATGTCCCACCCAGATATCCATCCACAGGCCAATCTGATGAAGGCATTTTTTTCTTAATTGAGATTCCTGTCTCTCAGACATCTCCACCTTATATCAAGTTGACAAAGCTAACTAGAATAGCTGTCTTGCCCTTTCCTTGTTTATGGACTGATCTTATTTTTTTACCTAAGAATGATGAATTCTAAGATCTAAGACGCACCTGTAATCCCAGCACTTAGGAGGCCGAGGCAGGAAGAGTGCAAGTTTGAGACTAATCCGAGCTACACAGCGAGACCCTCTTCCCACGGTGTACTATGAAGTGTCAGGGGATGTGCCTTATCAGGAAAATCAATGAAACAAACCATATGCGTTTACTAAAATAAGCCATACAGTTATAATATTAATACTAGAAGCAAGTTGATATTTTTGTAGAAATTATTCCATTTAGGTAAAATTTGAAGCCATGAGAAATCGTTTTAAATGAAAAGATATTTGTTGTGCTATGTTCAAACATTTTGTTGTTTTTTTATTAAAGATATATTTTAAACATGGGTAAATGCAGCAGCACCTATGAAATTCTTTGTTTAAATAAAACAAATTAAAACACAGGGAGGGAGAGAGAGAGAGAGGTAGAGAGAGAGAGAGAGAGAGAGAGATATCATGATTTATCTAATGGAGCTGTGATGAAGAAGGTGTAACCCCCAGGGGCCATGGCACAAGTAATATTCTATTTCTTAAGCATCGTGGTGTACACACATATTGGTTTTCATGCTTTTCTTAAGAAGCAGGTTTAGGTTCACAACCAGACAGCTACCATCCCTAACTGTCCTCAGACATTCTCTGTCATGGATTCCAGATGCCCTGTCCCCAATTTTCTACCCAAACCTCACCAGCATCAGGGAGCAGACCTTGTAGAAAAGACGTTGGTATTGCTGACCTGGATGCTTTGTTTCTATCAGTTTCACAGGCCCAGAATTAAAGCTGTGTGTCTGGGCACAATCCCGATCTGACAAAGGCAGCCATGGCTGAGTCACGGTAAATATTAGCATATTCTAGTAAAGCCAGTTCCCAGGACCAGGCCTTCAGGAGTCATTCAAGGGCTTCTGACTCTTTTCTTGTTAGATGTTTTCTCCTTGGGAATAGGTTGTTTTAGGTTTCAGCATTAAAAATAGAAATCTATCTAAAGTGTCTGTACCTCCCATAGCAGAGTTCTAATATTGAATCTTGCTCATCCCTGAAACTTAATCTCTTGAGAGTCTTCCCACCACCATTATACTGTCAAATTGAAGTCATCTTTCAGTTCTAGGCCTTTGGCAGAGAAAGCCTTTATCTGTGGAACAATTAAAATGAAGTATATTCTCTGATGTCTTTAAAATAAAAATGTACTGGCTCTTGCAGAGGACCTGGATTCAGTTTCCAGCACCCACATGGCAGCTCACAACCATCTGCAACTCCAGGTCCAAGGGTTCTGACTCCCTCTTCTGGCTTCTACAGGTACTGCATGCACATGGTAATCAATCTCTCTCTCTCTCTCTCTCTCTCTCTCTCTCTCTCTCTCTCTCTCTCTCTCACACACACACACACACACACACACACACATACACACACATAGACAAACACTCATACACATAAAATAAAAATTAATAAAAAATTCTGAGTTTGATGGTTTGTGACTATAATCTCAACTCTTAAGATGCTGAAGAAGGAGAATTGCAATGAATTTGAGGCCCAGCCTGGGCTCTCAGGTTTATATAGTAAGTTCTAGACTGGTTAAAACTACACGGTGAAACATGGTCTCAAAAAAAGAAGAACACTTCTTAAAAGTGATTAAAATCCCATGTAATTAAACGTTACTATAAATCACCCATACAGTGCTAGAACACCAGTAGTGGGTCAAGTAATGACCCAGGGGACTTTGAGGGAACACTTCACAGAAGAAGTAACTCTGTGCCAAGCCTCTGGGACTTCTCCATCCAGGGAGAGGGCAGAAGCGTGACTTTTTTCCACAGTGCCACCATGATGAATTCCTGTCTTGATGTGAAACGACAACTGAACTTCAGATCCGCTCTGGAGGCTTTCAGTTTCCAAGGTCAAGTCATCTTAATGGCTGGTTCTACATCTTCTAAGGTCGCTTTAGTAAGCGTAGAGGATTGCTATTTTGTGTGACAACAGCCTATGGTTAACATGCGATATTGGAGAACCTCTTGGCTTTGTATTTAAAGCCTGCTTTGAGTACTGAGGCTTCCTCGTGGAAAATGAGATGCTTGCACGTCCCTGTGGCAGTTCTCAGACAGATGAGGTCTTGGCAAGGCACGTCTCTATAGGCTGACAATGATCCTTTGGCACTCAGTCGCAAAACTAGAAGGAAAAGACAGAGTTATGAATGAGACCCCTGGAAGTTCCTTAGGTCATCACGCGGTTTACAAAAGAGCAATATAAAATCAGAACCACATTTAGCTTCATTTCATTTGAAATGTCATCTCAACAGTAAAACGTTCCATATGACCTGCAATTAACCCTGAGGAAAGTTGCCAAGTTACAAATGGGCTTAAAGGGTTATCTGTCCAAATAATCATAAGCAGTGTGCTGGAATGGTATTTCACTTCCTGCCTGTCACTGTTTGCAGTCTGTGGACAGCCATTGCCTGGCTATTTTCTCTTTTCCTCATCTTTTTTTTTTTTCCCCCTGGTTTTTAAAGACAAGCTTACCTCAAATTCCCTATGTAAAGGAACGACCTTGAATTTATGAACTTCCTGTCTCTACCTCCCAACCCATGATGAGCAGCATCCCAGACCGGGATGGAGCCCCAGGCTTTGTGCTATGCAAGTGCCCCACCAAGCTTCCTTCCAGCTTCTCTCCTCAGTCCAATCTTCAGGTCAACCGGAGAGGGACTTGAAGCTTTGCCCACCTCAGGCCTTGTTTGGCTTCAGCTGTGATCCAGCATCCACAAAAGCCTGAGGGAAGAACGGCTCTGGGAGAAATGGCCGCCACAGACATTTATTTCCAGGTCTCCAGAAAAGGCCTCCAGAGACAGATAGTTGAGGGCTGGAGAGATGGCTCAGCAGCTAAGAGCACTCCCTGCTCTTGCAGGTGACCAGTTCTATCCCCAGTACCCGCACTGGCTACAGTGATCTGTAAATCCCAGAGCATCTGTGGTGCACATAAACTCATGCAATCCAACACATACACACACACACATGCACGCGCGCCTTTTTCAAAAAGATAAATATTTTCTGTGAAGCAGATTAATTCAGTAACCTAAAGAGAACAGGGACTCAGTAGCATCCTGACCTTTCCAGTGACTCCCACAGTCTGTCAGGACAGGGAGAAGCCACCTCAGAGCTTCTGGCTTCCTCATGGGGCTCCGAATCTAGTGAGGTTTTCCCCCAAACAATCCTGCTCCTGGGACCATCTTGTCAAATGGAAGCTGTGTGCAGTTTAAAAGCTTCTCTGGGAAGTCCTGGATGGAACTTCCTTTTGAATCTCATTGGTCAGGCTCATCAGGTGTCCACACAACCTGCTGCAAAATGTGTTTACTTCTTGTTAAGTTTGATGTGCTGGCACAGGAACACAACCAGGACTGTGTTCTCACTGATAACGAACAGGGACAATCACAGGACATTCTATTTGTCAGTTTTCTGCCAGCTTAATCCCCTGACCCAACAATGACACTGGGATTTACCAGGGAGGTGGAAGCACAGACTACACAGAGACTTAAACACGAGTCGTTGCAGTAATTTTATTCATAATATTCAAACCTGGAAATAATCCAAATGCTTAGGAAAACACGAAGGATAACTATTAACAATAAAACACTAGTGTCCTGTGAAAAAAGGGCGAACTTCTGACTCATACCATGAATCGGCTTGACGGTTAATACTGTCAACTTGACCGGATGTAGAATGATGCAGGACATGAACCTCTGGCTTGTCCATGAAGGGTTGCCTAGGTGATGTTAGCTGAGTCAGGAAAATCCACCCTGATGTTGTGTGTCACCGCCCGATAGGCTGAAGTCCTGAGCCAAACAAAAGGGAGAAAGCGAGCTGGGTACCAGCACCCATCTCCCTCTGCCACCTCACGGTAGATTCAATGTTCTCAGCTGCATCACAGGCCTGCTGCCTTGTCCTCTGTGCCATGATGGGCTGTACTGTCGAGTAGTCAAGATAAGATCCTCCAGGCTGGAGGCAATGGCTCAAAGATTGAGGGCCCTTACTGCTCTCTCCGAGAACCAGAGTTCCGTTCCCAGCACCCACATGGATGGCTCACAGATATCTGTAACTCCAGTTCCAGGGGTTCTGGTTCCTCTGTCCAGGACCCTCTTCTGACCTCCGCAGGTATGAGGCCTCCACAGGTGCCTGCACTCATGCGTACACAGTCACAAACATACACACGCGATCATAATTTAAAATAATAAAAATCAATCTTTTAAAATAAAATAAAAAAGCCTTCATTATCCCTTAATTTGTTTTTACCAGGGAATTTTATCATAGCGCCAGGAAAAGAGACTGAGGCATATGGATGAGCCTGAAATTATCCTTCAACGGATATTTGCTCATTTTTAGTTTAATGTATTTTTGTGCAATTTAAGAGACAGTACACAGTGGTAGGGTTTCATTATGGTATGCCCATGCATCTATGCCATTATATTGTACTTATTCACCCCCCTCTCTTGTCACCCCTGCCCCCACTTCCCCTCCCCTTCCACAGACACTTCCCTCTCATAGTCTCCTCTCTCTCTCCCTCTTCCCACCCCCTGCCCTCTCATTTAACTCTAGATTCTGTGTGAGAGAACACATCGAGTGTCTCATGCAACACCACTTGCACAGCAAAGGACACAGGACACAACTGTTATGTATGATTCTAAAAAGAAAAGAAATCTAATCCAGATGTCCAGAAACCAAATCCAATGCTTCCATGGAGTCACATGTTTCTGTGGAAGGTGGGGCTGTACCACGCACATGATCTCACGTATCATGATAGAATGTTGATGAGCGACGGGATGGTCTACGTTTTGCTCCCATGGGAGCTTTCCTGGAGGGATGACTACACATCCACATAAATTTCATCTCTACAAAATTAGTTTTTAAGTGAACCCAGTATTTCACAAACCAAAGATACAAAATACACCCATCTGCTCCAAATAGAGCCACAAACCCTCTTCAGCTCTTGCCAGACAGCAATCGGAGCCTTCAACCAATTGTACCCTCCCCCTTCAATCCTGAGCCTGGTCTCTCACTGTAGCTAAACCCTTAAAAGAAGGACCTAGTGGCTGGATAGGTGGCTCAGCAGTTAAGAGCACTAGCGGATCTTGCAAGATCCTCTGCAAGAGGACCCAAGTTCAACTCCCGGCACCCTCATGACAGTTTACAGTCATCTATAACTATTTCCAGGGGATCTGATGCCCTGTCTGGCTTCTGAGGGCACCAGGCAGGCATGTAGTGCACAGACATACACACATAGGCAAAAGAACTCAAACACATAAAATTGATCTGTTAATTACATTTAAAAATTAAAATAAGTTCTGTTCCTAAATCACGTTATGGTCTCAGATAGATTCCATAGCTGCAGCCATTACACGCACTCTCTAGCCACTAGGAAATAATAAAGTCTGCACCTCTCTCACGTTAAGAACACACCAAGAAAACTGAGCACCCAGGAGCTACACCCTACTGAAAAAGAAAAAAAAAAATGAAATTCAGTCATTACCCTGAAGCTAAAAGTCAAAAAGTTAAAGGCCCCGGGTCCCCGGTCTGTCAGTGTCCGCCCCTGCCTGTCTCCCTGTCCATCTCCCCAACTCTCCTCCAGCAAGCCAGCCTTATTCCAGCTGCCCGCCCACCCACACCGCCCTTACATGTTTGTCTCTCCACCTGGGTGGGGTACCTAAACTTCAGCCAGGACCCTCTGCTCCAACTCCAGCATTGCACACTCAGACCATTCAATATTCTATTTGTGAATGTGGTTTTACTCCGACCCGCTCAGGGAAATCTTTCTTCTTCAAACAGGAAGGGAAGGAAGTAAAGAAGAAGGGAAGGAAAGAAGGAAAGAAGGAAGGGAGGGAGGGAGGAAGGAAGGAAAAAAAAAAACAGAGAAAGGGGGAAGAAAAAAGAAAGATGTCCAAATTCAGTAAAACTAAAGCTCTACAGAGAAATGAATCATTACTAATTCATGAAAATCGTGTCTAGCTGGGCGATCTGAAAAACCCCCAACCTAAAGGAGGATTCGCAGCCGTGCCTAACGACTTTGGGAAGTCAAAGTAATTTTTCAGCGTCACTAAACTTTTCAGGTATTTACACGGAAGGACTTGGAGGGCAGCGAACGTGATTTTCTCTGTCCTCAACCTGACAGGAGCGTGTGCGGGGCAGGAAAGAATTTCCCCAAGCTACCTGCTCCTGGACTCCAGCCCAGGCGCGGTTGAGCTAGCTGTGCGCGGGATAAACACAAGAATGACTTAGTAGCCGGTCTAGAGAACGTGCAGGGGGCGGTACTGTGTCCTCAGCCCGGCCCTGAGTTCTCACCACTGTCCTGTATCAAGGTGGGAAGGAGTGACTGGGATATGGGAGCGGGGATCTCTGGGAAGTTCAGTTTCTTCCCCATCCTCACAAGTGGACAGTGATAACCAGGGTGGGCAGAACCCAGGTGCTGAGAATATGAGCCTGAGGTCAGACCCTTCCCCTTCTTAGAGTCACAATGCTACTGATTTTGGGTCAAGAAGCCACCATGGAAAAAGGAGGCTTTTCCTTAGCCGCACCCCAGAGATGCTGAACCAGCCATGCAGCCCAGGGACTCACCGCCTAGTAAAGCTTCCCAGTGAGGAGAAGGGATGCAACCAGCGCCTAGCCTCTGCTGCGTCGATCTCCACTGTGCACCTAGGACACATCTGTACAGCCTGACAAATTCCCAAACAGGGTCGACAGTCTCGCTGTTTTCTTTTTGCAGAAGGGGACCCCCTGACGCCCTGGGCTTCTCCCTGTTCCAGAGCGCGTCCAGCCTGCATCTCTCACTTCGGTTCCCAGGGCAGCTTTGGTCCCTGAATGCAGGCACCCAGACAACTTTTCCAAGCCTTCCCTGAGGCTCTCACTCTCAGGCTCCGCCCATTGCAGCCCCTCCCCCGCAACCTCACAGGGACTCAATGCTTTTCGAACACTTACACAGCATATGCATGATAACCTACTGTGCATAAAGTTTAAACAGACTGAGCATCCTTCCCGGTGAGGCAGAAGGCGCCCACAGCAAGGAGGATATTTCCGCCTCCCAATCAAGAACTTCAATGACCAGCTAAAGAATCTCCTAAATCATCTGCTCTTACAGCCTTCTGTGATCCCTGGGGTCTGACAGGCTACTAGCGACAAGAGAGAAAAAGAATCAAGTGGCTTCACATGGAAAGATCTAACTTCTTTATTTTTTAAAGTGTGGAAATGGGTCAGGAGAACATAAACACTGACGTATGTTGCTGTGGGTCCAGCCCCGGCCAGGGTTTCAGCGACAGGCAGGGTGATGCAGAGTCGGTGAAATAGTATGAATAAAACCACACCTCTTATGGATAGGACAAACGTCTCTCTTTATTCCTTCTAATTCTTCTACTCCCACTCTTCTGTTCCTCTACTGTTTCTTTCCTTCTGTTTCTCCTTCTATTACTCCTTTTTATACTCCTCTCTGTATATATATATATATATATATATATATATATATATATATATATATATATATATATATATTGTTTTTTTGACAAAGCCCCTCGTGGGGAAAAATCACATTACAATCACATCTTAATCATAAACTTAGACTTCACATAATGATTACAGGTTTTACATTTTCAGTGATTACAAGTTCCATATTCTTTAAAAAACAAGTTATCTTAATATCAACATCTGAACACCTAGTTTTCCATATATATTTTTTTCTCAAAGTACATCTATATCCTAGAAGTAATAGGTTTTCCATTATGAATTAACATGGTTTTAGTAAGCCTGCTAATTTCACAGCCAGCATCTATTGTAGCTGGCAGTTGCTAGGGAACGAGTACACGTCACGGTATCCAAACATACACAATTCTTAGGTAGTTAACACAGTGCAACAAGTTTTATTATAACTAAAATACTTTAAGTCAGGGGTCTTTTTTCTTTTCTTAGGTAAAAGGAAAGTCTGTTGCACAACTCTATATCCCCAAAGCATACCCCAAACCCATTAGTAAATTTTTGCTTATAGAGACCAGGAAAGAGTCATTTCATTTGTGGTCAAGGAAGTTCAAGCCTAACAATGGGCACTGAAACTCATTTGTTGTTACTTGATCACGGGTCTCAGTTTTCATAGGTGAAACTCAAGGGTCCTAGCAATTAGACTTTCTTTGTTCTAGCTTTCCTAACCCTGACCAAACAAGTCCCTAACAAAAATGTTTTCTTAAGCTACTGATTCTAAGGTAACTGGTAGAACATTCTAATTTAACCCTGTAGCTATCTACATGTTACACCGACAATTCTTAACTATACAGGCTTTTTAGTTATTCTTTAGGAGTTTCAATAGAGTCACCAATTCAACTGATTGCCCAAGTGGCATTGCTTGAGGGAAAATCATCACCATTGTTATGTGTACCAGTAGCACAGCCCAGTGAGGCATTAGAGACCCTCATAGGATGTTCATACCACAAGAGAGATAGGGAGACTATGCTAGCAATATGCATGATAAGATCCAGCAGTAGCAAAGGGCATCAGGAGAAATCTCCCCCAAAGGCCAACAGTAAAAACCTACTGTTGCCTTGCTAAACAGTAGGCTGACTCCTGAAGCTCCAGTGCTGGCTGCTGTTCCCCTGCACTGCTCCATCGATATCCTTGGGAAATCTGGGGCACAAAACAGGTTTTGTTTATTTCTTTAGGGTTATTTAGGTTATTTAGGTTATTATGTTATTTATCAGTCCATGAGCATTCTGTCCTGATTTCTTAGTAGGTGTGAACAGCATACTCAGCAAAGTTAAACACTTCGCTTACAGACTCATCTCTCTTCTGTGCAGAATCAAATAGGAAAAAAATCTGGTATCCTCCCCAATCACCATCAATGCCTGACTTTCCCCGCACTGCCCTCTAATGCCCTCCAGCCACCCAGTTACCAGGTCCTCATCATTCCCGGAGTCAGCTGTGTCTCCTTGTGGGTGGGATTCTGATCCCTACCTTCCAGAATTCCAGAGTGAAATCATCACTATGGGAATCTAGAACCCTGCAGGGAAGAGAAGCTTCAGACTGACCCACATCCACTCCCTCAGGCTAGCCCAAAACAGTAACCCTCACACAGTGGCTCCCATAGGACTGGACATTGGTGTGATTTTGCTTCTGGAAATGAATCCCAGTGTAAGTGTTCCAGTTCTTCTCCCCATTTGGCTGGTCTCAAGGATCAGACATAAAAAAAATCAACCCAGATTGGTTTTATTCTCTTTAACAGTTGTTGAGTAGCATTTTTCTCCAAGATATAAACATTCCATCCTGCAGGGAAGTTTCTTAAATCCAGGAAGTAAGCAGCTCCAAAGCTTCAGGAAGTTCCTGAAATTGACCAGATTCACTAATCTCAAGCATATATAAACAGTAAAGACTGATCAGAAACTGTCTCAGACAAGCTAAGCCACCCAGAAGAGATCAGCTGAGCTATCTGGAAGAGCCTCTAGGCAGCTGAGCCACCTAGAAAGGACACTCTTCAACTTGTCACTCTTCAACTGTCTCGAGGCTGTGCAGTGAGCTCCAGAGTCCCAGCTCTCGTGAATTGTCACCCATGCCGGAGTGGGCTTTGGTGATGTAGCCATCTTTGAATCATTTCTGCTCCTGTAAGTAACACCTCACTCACATTCCTATAAATAAACTTCACAAACTCACTGGTTCACTAAGGTGGATTTGGGTGGTATTCATGCTTCGGTCTGTCATTGTTCCCTATCTGTGGTGAGTAGATGTTTCTTCATGTCTCCATGGAAAGTGTCACACTACAACCATAAGAATGATCTCTTCATTTTGAAGCCCCCGGTCAATAGCTACATATAACTATGTGACCTTAACTTCTGATCAGACTGGGAATAAAACATGTCTTTACCAGAGTCATTATGAATGAAAGAGGGAGGCAGGAGGCGGTGAGCAGGAGACATGAAAATGGGTACAGAGACATGCCACAAATGCTTTCCAAAATGGAAGGGACAGTGAGCCAAGCAGGAGAGGCAATCTGAAGGACCTGGAAGAGGTAGGAAAAGCCACCAGAAAGAGCAGATCCTGCTGACCTATGGGATGTAGCCCAGGAAGGCACCAGTTGGATGGGAATCATAACAAATTCTCCTTGTTTAGGCCACCAATCTTGCAGTGGTTTGAAAGAGCAGAAGGAAGAAAACAACGTGCATGTGAATAGCCATGCCACCCCATGCCATCCAGGTGGCTAAGAGGGGTTCTCATCGCTAGACCCACTGTCCTTGTCTGTCCCCTTGCCACTCAGTAATTAAAAAAAAAAAAGAATGCAAACCTTGGTTGGGGTGGGGGCTCATGAATTCCTTCCCACTCCGTGCTAGAATGTGAACTGATCTTGCGCAGGGAGCCATAGCTGTTGTGTGAGATTCCGAGTGCACTTCTCGCCATGTTCCAAGGATAATTGTTCACTCTGGTCACTCCCACCTTCAGTTCTGACAGTCTTTCCACCCCTTCTTCTGTGCTGGGCCCTGAGCCAAGTGTGTGTGTGTGTGTGTGTGTGTGTGAGAGAGAGAGAGAGAGAGAGAGAGAGAGAGAGAGGTTCTAGGGCATCTGTTAGGGCAGAACACTCCACACACACTTAGTCTCTGTGCTTTGGCCAGTCGTTCTGTGTTAACACAACGAAACTTCTCTGATGCGGTCTGTGCAAGCAGGCACAGCAGGAGGCCACTGAACAAGGCCACTCCACTCCGTAGAAAAAACAGTTTATTGAAGACAAACTGCTGGGTTGCCTCAGAGAATAGAGAACAGCAGCCACCCACAAAAGCTTGCTGGGTTTAATACGGGCCGATGACAAGGGAGGCAGTCGAGAGCTGGAACAGCTGGAACAGCTGAAACAGCCTGGTGGTTAGCACGGAGACTTTCCAGGCAGAGGAGGGGCGGGCCTTTGTGGTTAGGAGTGGTCACCCATCTGTTAAGGGTTTCTGAGAAATGTTGAGGTTTTGCTTTCTTGTGTCCTAGAAAAGAGCAGCTCAGGTGGAACCCAAGCCATCAGCTTACAAAATAGCCACCAGCAATGCCGTATTGGGGCCCATTTTGTGACCTAAGTATGAGAGTTGCACTACACTATAGAAACACAAATTTAGAAAGTAGTGTAATACCATGCCCATTTAACAGAATGATAGTAATACAGTCAGCCATGAGGCCAGTGAGCACCCCAGCTTTGGATTCTTGGCTGGGTTTATAGTACCAGGCATGTGTTTCTTCCTGTGTAGAAGGCCTTAAATCTAGTCAGAAAACTGTAGGCCAGTGGTTCTCGACCTTCCTAATACCAGAGCCCTTTAATACAGTTCCTCATGTTGTGATGAACCCCCAACCATAAAATTATTTTTGCTGCTACTTCATAACTGTAATTTTGCTACTATTATGAGTTATAATATAAATATCCGATATGCAGATGTTCTTAGGTGACCCCTGTAAAAGGGTTGTCAGACCCCTGAAGAAGTCAGGAGGTTGGGAACCAATGTTATAGACCTTTGGTGGAATCTGTGGAAGGGAGGGTCAGTTTTTACTAAGGGTGTGGCTCTTGCTAACTCATCATGCTCTAGTGCATGGCCACATACTCAGAAGTATATGAATAGCACAGATTGGAGTGTACAGGCTGTTTAATTGAAGAGTATGTGTGTGAAGAGATTGCTCAGGAGAGTGTAAGAGCATGGGCTACTCCTTCAGAGGACCTGAGTTCAAGTCCCAGCACCTACATGGCACCTCACAGCCATCTGTAGGGGATCCAACACCCCTCTTCTGGCCTCTGAGGGCACCGGGCATGTTGATGGTATACAGATGCATGTGCAGGCAAAACATCCATACACATAAAATAAAAATTAATAAATAGAGTTTTAGATTTGAAATAGAAGAGAGAGGACATGAGTCTAGGGAATATAGAGGTGGGGTGGATTTAGGTGGAGTTAAAGAGAGGAAATATCAAAATTCATTGTATTATGTACTTCTCAAAGAATTACTTAAAATTAAGAATTTAATAAATATCTATTTAAAGAGGGATATACAAGGACAGTTTGATAAAACTGTATTTGTCACTTACCGTGAGATAATGGCATCTGTTTTCCTTAATACCTCCCGAAAGAGCTGTTCAGTGTAATTGAATCATGGTGGACAAATGTGTCTCCTTAAACTCTGTCGCTGAGTTAAGGGCTAGCATTTACCACAAAGAAAATAAAGAACAGCTCAGTATCCCTCGTAAAGGTTGCATCCTATATAAAGCAGCAAGCAAATCAAAGTGGAATGGCCAAGTCCAGTGGCCATTAGGACTTTTTGGGTCACTGTGAAGAAATACTGGACCGCGGCTGGCCTCTTTACCACTGACTTACGTGAATTCAGAGCTGCGATACTCCTAGAGTGATTTTTTCATCAGTATTCATTTAATGAGTAGGGCTAAAGCAGTGATCCAAGGGAATTAGGGGATAGCTGTTTGCTCTTAGTAGCACAGGGCATGTCTGGACACTTTCATTTCTCTGTAGCCCAGGCCAGCTTGGTCTAGAGGAGGGACGATTATTGGTGGCCTCGGTGTTCTGTGCCTGCCCTGTGCCCCTGCACTATGAATTGAAGGGCTAGTTTATTGGCTGGATGATAAGGCCAGCTTACCAGTTCAGAAGGTTCTGGATCGCGAGTAGTCTGAATAACGGGAACACGCACACACTGTACCTTGAGTTCACAGGGGCCGAACTGCCCAAGTAGTTTATTGTCCAATTCTTATACCCTCTCCCACCAGAGACACACGTGAGGTTGCCAGGGCAACACTCACAAGGGGCAAAACCAGGTGTGCTTGCAAGCACCGGGTTAAAATCACGAGGTAGAAGGCATAGGTTCGATCACAAGGTTACAGATCACAAGGGAAAAAGGCATATGTGTAATCACTAGGTTACAATCAGTAAGGTAAACCAAAATATATACAAAACATTATTGTTCTTTAGCTAGCCATAAAGCCAACCTCCTATTTTATGAGATTAAGGTCTCTTTAAGTAATCTTTGACTTCCTCAAAATGAACTGCCTCTGGGCTAGTCTTTTTACAACTTAGCCTTGCTTAGCAGCTGTCCCAAATGTGAATTAACTTGAAGACACACAGCAGAACTTAAGCTCAAGATCAGGGGGCTCTCCACAGGTGGAGGTAGTGCGGTCCCATTGGTTGGACTGAACCAGGAGAGCAGCTGTGGGTAATGCAGAATACGTTCTACACGGCAGGAATAACAGTTTCACTAAGATGGGGAAAGCCAATGATGAAGATGACAGAATATAGAAGACTGGGGGGAAGTTCCAGCAAGGTCTGGAACTGTTAAGCTGCACTGCTGCAGGAGTAGGACAAGGCAGGGGAGGCAGTGGCTGTCACTCCTCTGTGGGTACTGATTTTGAAGGTCTGCAGCCGGGAATCCGGTGCTAAGATGGCAGTAGGCTGAAGAACTGTCTGTGCACCCCACTGAGAATGAGGTCAGGCTAGAACTCACTGCCGTTTGTCCGTTGCTACTGTAGCCAGGTGGAATCCAGGTAGCTGTGCCTTCAGTCTGATTTACTAAGCTTGCATGGCATACTCCTATTCTGGACATCACCTGGAAGGGAATTCTGGGAAATATTATCTCATCTTTATCAAGCTGGCACAGAGCAATCAGCTGCCATCTCCAAAAATGAATGTTTAAAGATGATATATTAAGATCACCCAAAGGAACATCTGGCTTTAAAAATGAACATAAATAAGAATCGGGACTGGAGAGAGAGGTTAATGATTAAGAGTACAGGGCCCCCCTCCAGAGGACCAGGACTGGATTCTCAGTGCCTACATGGCAGCTCACAACCATTTGTTACTCCAGTTCCAGAGGATCCATACCTCTCTTCCGGCCTCTGTGGGCACCAGGCACACAGGTGGCAAAACACACACATAAAATAACTTTAAAGTAGCATAAATGTATGATGGATAATTTTGTAATGGTAGAGTCATGGTACCGTGCGAAGCTGTGCTTCTGTGGGATTCTCAAACGCTCTTGGAGAGTGAAATGAAATTCAGCATCACCTGATCAGTCCCAGGAAGACAGAACCAATAAGAGAACAAAGCAAGGAGCCAGCCAGGCTACACGAATCGTCTAGGTGGATGAGGGATGGGCTATCCATTGCAAACCACTTTATCCAGGCTCATTAGTTAGATTCTCCTTAGAAGTGAGAGTCAACAAAGAATGGGTTACAACTATGGTGCATTTGTTGGGATAGAGTAGGACAGAGATGTGGGAGAAAGCACAGAGAAAAGAGACTCTTCAGACGATGATGGGGGCCGAAGTCTATGAAAGACCAGGAGCAGAGAGCCCTTGTCAGAAATGGTCTCAGTACAGTGGGTGGACAAGCCTTGCTTTCCAACATGAATGACCCCAGGTGCTCCCAGATCCTCACACACGGGGATTTGCATCCACCTCCGAGAGGCAGCTGGAACTTCAATAATATGAGTCTCAGGGTGAAAATCATTTAAAAACAATTTTGATCGTGTCACTGGGTACCGTGTGCTCGTCCTCAGAGAACTGAAAGAATGAGGTTCATCTTTGCAATATTGTGAAGGAGAGGCGACAGCTGTCTGATGGATGTGGTAAGCTGGGTAGCAATAAGCAGAAGTGTTGGTCTGTATTTTAAAATGCCATCAAGAACTCTAGTGAGTGGCCGTGTGTGAGATTTCCTGAGTTAGATTGCGCAATATGTCATCCAAAAGGTAAGAAATGGGCAGAATATCTGACACAAAAAGAAAGCAGGGAAAATTCCTGGGAACAGAGGAGAGTGAGTGGGAGATAGCCAAATAAAAACGTAAATAAAAGTTCTTGGGCGCCTGTGGTTCAAGCGCTTGCTTCATAGGAGTGAGGAGGACCTGAGTTCTAATCTCTAGAACCCAAGTAAAGCCAAGAGTGGTGGCATCTGTCTGCAATGTCAACATTCCTACTCTGAGAAGGAAGGTGGAGACAGGAGGATCCCCAGATGCTCTGGGACCAGCTAACAAGACACCCTGTCTCACTCAAAGTGAGGACTAGCACCCAACACTATACCTTTTCCCTCACACGCTATAGCATGTGGGCTTCTATGCCCACCACACATACATCGTACACATGCTCATATAAGCACTGAGGTTGAAACAAGTTGTTTGTATTTATAATAAAAAATACATTTTAAAATTACATGTTTAAAATCACAGCAGGTTTGTTCTTACCTAGGCTTTTATTATACGGTGTTGGGAAAGACACCCTTACATGTGTGTGTGTGTGTGTGTGTGTGTGTGTGTGTGTGTGTGTGTGCACGCACGACATATGAGCAGATGCTTGCAAAGGCCAAAAGAGGATGTCAGATCCCATGGATCTGGACGCAGATGCTGGGAACCAAACTCAGGTCCTCCGTGGGCACCTGCATGTAAATAGTGTGCATGCTCACATGCATAAAAGTAAATGAATGCATTTTTTTTAAAGAAGTGGTAGACAAAATGGAATAGATTAGAATTATGGAGGATTGGTTAAGAGATACCTGTGATGGGTGTGTGGGAGGGAGGGGTGAGCAAACAGAAGGGAGGGTCTTCTCACTGTGATAAGGAGGCAGAGCAGAGCCTGGGCAGAAAGGCTCATCTCAGCTGGATGAGTCAAGATGCCTGTAGCTAAAGCCCCATGAAAGGACCCCTGTGTACATTGCCTGTGAACCAGTCCAGGCAGCATGGTCTCTGCAGATGTGTAAGGTGGACCCCAGAGGGCAGCGGCAGTAGTCATGGGCCAAGCAAACGACTGTGGTACCTGTCTGGGAAAACAGAAGTTTTCTAGGCCACCCAAGCTTCTACTTGATACCCAGAAAACAAGTCCTCTATGGCAATCATGGGATTCCCCACCTGAGATGGGCACAGCTGACCACAGTGGTCTCAAAACTCTCAGCACACCCAATATGAATTCCAACCATCCCTTACACTTAGCAAGAACCAGGAGAGGTCTCAACAGCTCCATAAGTGGGTGAACATGAGCCTGCTATCTTCTGACTGTGAATTGGCCTGAGTCACAGTGTAAATAGAGCGACAGATAAGGGAGACACCTCACCTCGATCCCACACGTATTTCTTCCTGTTCTCCTTCATAGCTGTACCCTTGCTTCTTCATGCTGTGAAGATGAATTTTATGACCATTCATTTGTGAACACAAGCAATGCATGTTGCAATGGTGGTGCTGCCATTGTGGTCCTTCAGAAACTCATGCTGCTTCAGAGTCAGGAAACAGAAAGAGTCCAGGGGTGGAAGAACAGAGATTCTAAGACCCATGGGTGGTAACTAGACCTGCCTACTCCATTTTTCAATGTCCTTTGTCCTGCTGAAACTCAGCCCCAGAGCAACCTTGTCCTCCTGAGAAATGAGTGTTCCTGTGCTCTCTGATCTGGTTACTCTTTGGCTGTGACAGAAGCTATTCACCATGGGGATTTCCAGCTCTGTGAGCATTTGCTTGTGTTAATAATTGCTCCATATTTACTGGGGCTTGTATTGTGTGATCCATTTCTGGAGAGACATTTATATGTCAGTTCCCAGATAAGGAATCTACAAAACACCAAAGTAATGACACCACCAATGTCCAACTTGGTGACCCAATGAGTTTATTGAAGTTACTAACAGGATATATGTGAGGGGTTACTTATATGAGCAGGGATGGCTTAAGGCAGCTACATGATCAATAGTCACAGGTAATAACTCCTGAAAGCTGGAACCCTGACCTCTCTGTACAACTTTCAAGCAGCTCCACAGGTTGGACAGTCTCCTCTCCTCAGCAGTCCATGCGTCTCCTATAACCTTGAGGATGGAGGGCTTTGTGGATCAGGTTGGCTTCAGGGACATCCTGAGACTTGTAAGTTGTTTTCTTCTTGTGTGAGTCTTAATGGAATGTTTCAACTCAGATGAAATTGCTATTCAAAAGCTCATTACAAACTAATTTTACACAAATACACAACATGCTCTTTGATGGACATAACCTTGCTCTAGAATCCCAAGGCTCACTGATTGACCTGCACAGGTTGTCATAAGCTTCACACAACAGTTTTACCACCATGGACACATCCTGTATTATACAGTCTTCATGAGGCTTGCCCAAACCTTCAGAGTTGATTGCACTGAACTGTAGAGAACCATTGTGTTCCTTCCTATTGCTGGCCCTATCTTCTAAAAGCTATCAGATGTTCATGTTACATGGTACATGAAGTACAGTGGTATTCCTGAATGTGAAAGATTTCCTCCATAGCACATAAGCCCACTAGACATTATTCTTTACCTTCCTTGTAACAGATACAGCAATATGATACTCAATGCAGAGATGTCCAGCTAGGCTGTGACCACTATATGCCCAGTTAGTCACTGAAAGGCATGAATCTTCATGATCTCTGGAGCACTGGAGGCTCTTCAAGGTCTCTCTACTCATTCTGTGTCCATGCACCAGCTGGAATGATTCAACTGACACAATGCAGCCATGGCAAATACCATGAAAGACACAGGATCTGCAGACATCTGTAGGCTATTGGATGTATTATCCCACCCAAAGCCAATGGTATAAGTAGGTATAGTTGTCCATTTCACATGGTGACAAAAATTGTGTGTGTGTGTGTGTGCATGCACGTGTGTTTCTAACCACGTGCTCATTCTATATGTAAAACAAACAAGTGACAGATACATTTGGAACTATGGTACTAAAACCTCTGACTTCCATACGTAGGAAAGGAGCCTCTGCCTCCCTGGAGAATCTTGAAATTTTTTCTGTTGACAAATTGCTGCACCACTTGGCATGCTGTATCTGAAGTTAGAAAGTTTCTCAACTTCTTGTAACCTGAGTATATTCCAGCAGCAATATGCCCTTGTGAGTCTTAGTTAGGGGTGACACACTCTGGCTGGGTTTTATAGCTCTGCAGTTGGTGTCTTGTTTTTCAAAGTAACTCCCCTCTTTATAGCCCACCATTTAATTTCCCTGCTGTCAAAAGGCAGGATTAAGTTATTCCTCTTTTTTAAAGAATGATGTAAGTGGGGAATAATGAATGCAAAGCACTGTAGTTAAACATCAGCAGATGAACTGATGGATCGGCTGTCACTCAGATTATGCTATAAATGGAAAGAAAGTGATATTTAATCATTTGCAAAAAAATAAAAACAGCGTTGATGGATTTGGTGAGCTTGGACTCTGAGTGACTCGTTATTGCAAATTGTTATTTTCCAGTTAATAGAGAGAATCAAAAGGGCAGAGCAGGGCAAAGTCATCTCTTTCAGGAGCATGGCAAGCCTCCTGTATGGCTGAGATGTGGGAAGTGTTGCCAGACACACGGTCTGAGCTGACTCGTGTCTCCTTATACAGTCTGGAATGGGACTGAACTGGGAGATAGGGTTCAAGAAGGTAATTAAGGTTAAATAAGGTCAGTAGGTGGTCCCAATCCAATCTTGATAGTCCTTACAAAAGGAGATTAGAGCATACACACTACACACATGCACACCATACATACATACATACATACATACACACACCACGCACACACATGCAAACAATATACATACACATACATACACATAACATACTACACACACACTCACCAAACACACACACACACATATATATGTATACATACATACACACACGTCATATACATACCACACATGCACACACATAAAAACCTTATATATACCATAAATATGCATACACATACTGCATGCCACACACATAAGAACACAGGCATATACATATAACATACATATACATACATGCACACACCACACACACATATACACATAAAACATGCACACACATTATACACATATGCACATACACACACACATATAAACATGTACAAATACACACATATACACACATGTACATATCACATACATACATATACACACCACACACAAAATGTGCACATTGCAGACACATATACGTACATACACATGAAAACATGTATATATACCGTACAAACACATACACATACCACATACACATATAAATACACATCATTCATCCGCACACTACACACATATACATACATACATACAAACATATACACATTCCAGACATTCACGTGCTACACTTAACCACACAGCATACACATGTATACAAACCTGAATGTAAACATATGGATACATATGCACGTATTTACCATACATGCATCCTCCATATACATACACACAAATACCATGCATACGCCTGAGCATGTACATGCATACATATACATGCACATTCCTTTTACCACAGTTCTACACAACACACATATACATACATGCATACACACACATATACATACCATACACTGTGCACATATATGACACATACTGTGCACACATACAATTACATACACTAAAATACATGAACATACACACATACATATGTACACATGCACGCTCACATACACAAACATTGGGCACGTGTCAAGGCATGGGAGAAGGTAGTCACCTGCAAGCCAAGGAAAGAAGGTTCAAAAGAAATGGGCCCGAGGACAGCCTGACTGGTGCTTTGCATCCAGAGCTGAGAGGCAGTGACTCATCTTCTCGGTCCCCTCTCTGCCTGTCTGTGGAAATATGTGATGATGAAACTGACCCTCTTATTCAGAGGGGGAGCTGGAAGTCCATAAACCTATCCCATCATGATTGCCCACTGCCGCTGTGTGGCCAGGCTCAGTGTTTGGAAGTCAGGAGGCTGAAATCATGTCCAGAACTGGTGAGGCTCTAAGAATAGAAAGGAATGAGTGTCTGAACAGTCATGATTTCCAGAGCTACCTTTAGCTACATGAGAAAGATATGGCCAGCCTTTACTCTTCTCTCCCACCTAGTCTTCTCCAACCCATTGACCCTTCACAAAAAAGAGTAGACATATGTTGACTTGTTATCCTGAAATGGAAGGTGTCTATATGTTGTTGTCCATATAGGACAGCGTTATTTGTGATGACTGCTTTACGTGTGTGTGTGTGTGTGTATGTAAGTGTATGTAGTGTGTGTGTGTGTGTGTGTGTCTGTGTGTGTGTGTGTGATTTACCCACAGCACAACACTCAGTCTCTGATCCCACATTGCCTCCTCCTCTTCTAATATCTCCTCCCTCCCTCTCTGCCTCCCTCGCTCCCTTTCTTTCTGTCTTCTAAAGACGTTTTTGATAGCACCCAGGACTGTAGATTGCCCTGTGACTGTGAGTTAGTTTCCTATTATTGCAATAAAATACATAAAATAATGGACTTCAGAAGAAGAAAAGATTATTGTGTCCCCCAGTCATGGAGGTGTCAGGCCACGGGTGGTCCTGTAAATTGCCCCTGTGCCAGGCTGTACAGGGAGGGTGGGGTACATGGAGTTCCTCACCTCTTGGTGGACCAGAAGCAAATAAAATAGAGATAAGGGTCCTAGGATCCCTTTCAAGGGTTTGCGCCCAATGACCTAAAAGCCTCTCACTTCTGCTCAAGGGTATTCCAGCTTCCAACAGCACTATGGCCTAGGAGCACAAGCCTCTGTAGGGTGTTCCAGATCCAAGGACAGGTGATTGTCAATCAAATTGTCAGAAATGCGGAGGCTTAAGCAAAATGAAATTATTCCTTCATAGCTTCAATGGTCAGAAGTGTGAAGTCTGGCTTTTGACAGGGTTATGCTTTCACAGAAGTCTCTACAAAGGATCTTTCTTTGCCTTCCTGATTCTGACAGCTCTCAACGCCGCCCCCCCATACCCCCCATACCCCCCACCCCCACACTCTCCACCTGCACCTTCCCAGGGAAGCCTTCTCTTCACAACCTTCTCCTTACATTGTGAGCCCGCGTACTGTGTTGAGGCTTCACCTAGGAAATAATCTCATATGGAAACATCCCTAGGGCCTATTCCTAAGGGAAGGCACATTCACACATTTCTGGGATTAGGATACCTTGGGACCCACTCTCAGCCTAGCATACCTCTCAACAGTGTTACTGTAGAGTCAGTGAGTGCTCACAGTGATGCCTGGTGAAGAATAAACGGCTTCTGTGTGTCGACTAACTCAGTTTTATCCTCCACACCTGCATCACTTGCTTTTCTGTTGCTGTGATGAAAAAAAAAAAAAAAAACAAAAACAGCAGCAAAAATGATAAATAACAACTTATGGGGGAAAGAATTTGCTTTGGCTTACAGTTCCAGACGGATAAGAGTGCATCATAATGGGAGGCCTAGCGATAGAGCAGGGAGCTGAGAATTCAAAACTTCAACCATAGGTGGAAGGCCAAGAGAATAAACAGGAAGTGGACAAGGCTATACAACCTCAAAGCCCACCCCCAGGGACATACTTCCTCCAACAAGGCGTGACCCGCTAAAGCGGTAGTTCTCAACCTGTGGGTCATGATCCCTTTGGAGTTCAAACGACCCTTTCATGGGGGTTGCTTAAGACCATCTGTATATATGATATCTACATTACAATTCATAACAGTAGCAAAATTACAGTTACAAAGTAGCGATTAAAATAATTTTATGATTAGAGGATCACCACAAAATGAGGAACTGTATTAAAGGGTCCCAATATTAGGCAAATTGAGAACTACTGTCCTAAAGGGTCTGTAACCGCCCTAAACAGCGCCACCTAGTGGGAAAACAAGTGTTCGAAAATGCCTTTGGGAGATAATTTCTCATTGAAACCACAACAGTTCTGCCCAAAGCATAACCATTAGGACTTATCTGGCTTAAGATAAATAAGAAGTCACATGCCTACATAACAAAGCATAATATTCCTGAGAGGTGCACACAAGTCTTCCCTGTGGAAGAAACAATTGAAACAGACTTCTATACCACTGTGAAAATGCACAGAGAAAAGTATTTGATAAAGAGCCACAATCAGACAACAATGAGTTAGAATTCAAAATAATTGAAAACAAGAGGTGAATGCTACTTCGTGCAGAATGTATGTGGACTGGTCTCCCCTATGGACAGTCCTTCTACAGAGGGTATCTACTGGTCCCTCGTGTACTTGGATCATTGTCCCTCTGACCACACACTAGGATGTAATCGAATAAGATCAGTGTGATATGCGTTCTTCTGGGGTCCAGGAGGAGGGGAGCTATTTAAGAAGCAGGCATCGCTTGGGACCCATAGACAGCTGGATTCTCTGACTAGTAATGTGAGTCATGTTATGATAAGCTGCCTCCGAACTGATTCTGTAAAAGGCAGATTCAGCTGCAGACTCATGCACGTGAAGTGAATTAATAAATTAAAAGCAAACCAGTTCTTTTAAGATTTATTTTATTACTTATTTGTGTGTGTGTGTGTGTGTGTGTGTGTGTGTAGGTGTGTGTGTGCTATGTGTGGTATGCAGGGAGGCCAGAAGAGGGAGTCAAAACCTGTAGAACTGGGGTTACTGGTGTTTGTGAGCCACCATGTGGGTGCTGGGAATGGAACTCAAGTCCTCTGCGAGAGCAGCCAGTGTTCTTAACCCCTTAGCCATCTCTCCAGCCCAGTAAGCCAATTCTTTAAAAAGCTGCTTTTTTATTGAAAAATGTTATTGAAACTGAAAAGTATAATTGCATACATTTAGGGAGTAAGAGTTAATGTTCGCGTACACACTGTAGAATGACCCATCAAATAATTAAGTTTAAGAATACCTTAATCTCTCCCCTCAAATATCTATCATTGCTTTCAAACATTGTTCCCATTTATCATGATCATCTCTCCCAGTCCCTGGTGGCCACTATTCTATCCTTCTGAGTTTGGTTGTAGTGGTATTATGGATTCCACTCTACTGACCAATGGGTAGAGACAATACAATCTCTATATAAAACACAACACTAGTCTTCCTTAACAGAAAAGGAAATTCTGCTATTTGTAGTATCATAATTGAACCTGGGAGGAAAGGCATGAAGCGGGATACATGAGGGGAAATGCTGCGCGCTCCCTTGTACACAGAATCTAAATTAATTGTTCTTCTAGGCTTCTTCCCCCAGCAAAAATCCAGACTAAAGACTTGAACTTGGGTTCAAATAGAACGTGTTGTTTTTCTTTTTAATTTTGATGCCAGCTCACAGAAGAAAAATAGTTGCTTCTCCTCCTCTCCTCCCATCAGTTAAAGAATTAAAAGATAGGAAAATGGCCAAGTAAAAATATTTATTGGCAAATGTTACAGTCTTCCTAGGAAGATAAGGGACTCCCAGAGCAAGGAGATTATCATAGACTCGGGGTGGGGGGCGCTTAGGGTTTCATTTGGCTTTACGGTGGCCCACATGGTGATTATCTTTCCTCCCTTTTCCCATTGACCTACAGGTGTCCATGCGGCCGTCTATAGCAGGGGTTGGGTCTCTACCTCTGTCCACAATCATGAAAATGCCGGAAGCATTCACTGGCTGGGGTGAGAGCCGGCGCCCTCCTGCACTGCTCTCCAGGATGTAACGGGTGCAGAGAAAAACCCTGCATGCAAGGGGAATGGGACTACACTTCAGAGAAACAAAGTCACCGCTGGAAAGAAAAGTCAGCAAAGCAACGGGTACTTGCTGCCTAATGCTGGAGGCGAGAAATATATAAAACTCGAAGTTGGCTTTTCATGTTCCCCCTTTGCCCGCCCTTGGGGCCCACAGCCTCAACTTCTCCCTGGGCTCTTCAGGCGCGCTGATTGTTTAACGGAAGGCACAGTGCCAGTGTCAGGTGAGTAGAGGCAGCTCCTCGGAGAAAGTCACATGTTGTGTTTTGGTTTGCTTCCCAGAAACCGGTTTGGGTCTAATTTTACCTGCTTACAGGAGAACCACCAACAGAACAACCGCTTGCCAGTCTTCCCCCCACCAGCTGCAGACCCAGAGGGTGCTTCTCTGTGGGCCCCTTTAATGACCATGTATGAGATCCTGGCAATTCTTGGAGGCTGAACAAAGTTTATGAAAAGATGAAAATGTAGCCCCACTGTGTGACTTGTCCTGTGGAGACACAAACAAATGTCTCTTTGTTCAAGATAAAGCAGTGATAACAGATGAAAGCAATGATTCCTCTCTGGCCCAGCTTAGTGAATCGATGGATTTGTTGGTGCTAAAACACTGGTGTCTCAAGGCAGCTACATCATCAAAAAGTCCGCCCCAGAGTGAGTGACAACTCACAAAAACTCAGGGGCTCCCTGCTCAGCTTATAGGCAGCTCTACCACAGAGTCTCATTTACCCAGCAGTCATCACTGCTGGTCTAGCCCCAGGAAGGGGCTCCTGACTCTTAAGAGCCCCCTTCTACCCTAGGAGAGAATGTTCTTGTCCTGAGAACACAGATGCACGGTAAAGCCTTCACATGGCACCTACCATTTAATATTTGACAAATGCTGATCATGACAAGTTATTCCATCAACATAATAACTGTCTCTACTTGGCAGATCTTAGACCAGCAATTCTTAGCCTATGGGTCCTGATCTCTTTGGGGGTTGAATAACCCTTTCTCAGGGGTCACCTAAGACCATATGCATATCATATGTGTACATTACAATTCATAACAGTAGCAAAATTATGGTTCTGATATAGTAACAAAAATAATTTTATGGTCGGGGGTCGCCAGAGCATGAGGAACTGTATTAAAGGGTTGCAGCATTAGGAAGGTTGAGAACTACTGTCTAACTCAATCATGCTATGAAGAAGCAGATAGCATATGGTAAAAAAAAATATAGCTATTGAGACTGGAGAGATGGCCCAGTGGTTAAAAGCATGGCCTAGCCTATTTTGTAGAGGACGAGGGTTCAGTTCACAGCACCCACATGATAGCTTTACAGCAACCTGTAACTGCAGTTCCAGATATCTGATGCCTTCTTCTGGCCTCTGAGGGCACTAAATACAGATGGTGTTCAGACATACATACAGGCAAAACATCCACACACGTAAAATAAAACAAAAAAATAATCATAAAAAAGCTGCAAGAATCCAGCCATTAACCTCCCCAGAAAGAGATCTGTCCATTGTCCCTAGTCTCTGGGAGGTAGCCATGGTCTACTGATTAGGAGTATCTTGGCTTAGGGCAGTACCTGGCCGTGTTTTGGTTTAGGGTAATGTTGGCAACATCTGATGATCTTAGAGCAGAGGCTAACCCTGCAGAAAGGCCAACTCTGAGATGAAGGGTGATGCTTTGGTTCATGGGGCAGCAGCTACCATACAGACTGAATTCTGTCTGTCTATCGTAACTCCACAGAGAAGCCCTGGTCAGAGTTCTAACTGCTCAGGCTCAGGAGAAATTTCTTACTTGGATATCTGTCCTCTGTGTGCATTGTTAAGCACTGACATGGGAAGGTACATGTCCTCTGTTCACAGAAGCCTGGGGGACCTTCGCCTGCTCATCTCATTTAGTCGATTTTAACTGGTATCATTTCCTGTTTGTTAACTTTAATGAAGAATAACAGACTAAGAGCTCCTGGGAGCTCTGAGTTCTCCAGGCAAATCATTGCACATAAGGCAACAGGGGACCCCTGAACTTGAAGTTAGTGTCATCCCCAAATGTGGTCTTGTGTGGGTCTATGTCTATGCACTTCTTAAACTTGACTTTGCCTTTTGACTTTGCAGCCTGCCTCACTAAGTCTTGTTTATAAGTTACAGGAGAAGGCAGGTTTGTAGAAAGAAAGGCAAAGTTGAAATTAGGAGAGATACAGGCTTGTTGTTATGATCAACAATGATGAGTAATTTTAGAAGCGATTCCTATATGTACACAGTCTGATGGGCATCATACAGGGAAAGAGACAAAGCCTCCTGTTACAGAGCACAGAGAACATTCCTCACTCTCCCAAGTTTCCAAGGGGCTAAGCAGGCTAAAGTTTCATGCTAGAAGTCAGACTTCTAGCGTCCATGCTAGAAGTCAGACTGCAGAAGAAATGATGTCATCGCAACAGATAAAAAGAAATAATTTTTAAAAAAAGTAAAGTTATAATTCAGGGTTGTCTGGTAGCTGTGAAGGGGAGGGAGAGAACTCTGAGGAAGTTGCCCAGAGAGAAAGACTGCAGGGAGCTGTCACCTGCACTGGGGGAGTGAGAAAGCAGCAACCAGGTTTGTAAACTCTGAGCTCTGCTCCAGGTAAGCCATGGATGCTGCTTCCCATGACTCCTCACTCAGATCTTCATGCAAACAGAGGGTTCCCTTACCTGCTAATCAGCACTAGAACCTTAGGTTCCTCTCTTCCTGAGACTATCATTTTGCAGCGGAGGTACATCTGAACGGCTTCTTGGGGTGCTAACTGGCTTGAGTGAGGTGCCTTGGGGTGCTTCTCATATGGTCTCCTCCCAGAGGCAGAACATGGGTTTTGGTTGGCTTTCCTTTAGTTTGTCCATAATGCCAACCCAAGCATGCTACAAAAGGACAGCCCCATGTGGTTTCAGAGAACACCCGCTTTGTTATCTGCCATGGTGGAGGCTGGGGGAGCAGCAGGTGGGAGCATAATTTTCAGGTCTGTGAACAGAGCACTTTGAAGACTTTTCACTGGGAAACATTATTTGGCACAGCAAAGGACCTGCAGTGTGGTCTCTTCCTCTGTGAACTCAGGCTAAGCTGGAGACCTTCCGAGGGCGAGGAGGGAGGGCAGTGTGCCGATCCTGTCTCTTCTGTGATTAAATGTTAAGTCTCTGAAATACTTTTAAATGGCAGCCATGGGTGTTTGCACAAAGAGCTGAGGATGCTGTCCTTTAAGGAAGCTTTAGGGAGATGAATAATGCTCCCCTCTCTGCATACTTTTCCACTCAGTATTTGGGTAATAGTTCCCTTTTAAGATGGAAAGTGGATTTATTTTAAATTTAAATGGCAATAAATAACAGTTAAGGATGTTCAATTAAAGTGTATTTATCACGAACCTGGTTACATCTATCATGGTGAGCAGCTGCCACAGCCCTGTGATGCACCCCTGAAGCTGCAAGAAAAATATCTATTGTGTGTTGATAAGGGAGGCCTTTGTTTCATTTGTTTTTCTCTGGTGCCTCGGTGACAATAGAATAGAAGACGATCACACACTGCGAAATTGAGCTGAATTGGCGAGAGCAGGGTTCATGAAACACGTACCCCTCCCGCCTCCTGAAAATGCATTGAAGTTTGTCTTCTCGTCACTTGGGGAAATGTTCCCTCTATTTGTGCTATTTTCCAATTTGGAGAAGAATCTTTTCTTTGCTAAAAATACCCTCTTCCTCGTTTTTCTTAAAGAAGAGGTTGGGTAATGATTATCAATTGGAATACATATTGTATGCACAAGTCTCTAATTTGTAGCTGTAGAACGTAATCCCAGTTACTCCGATGACACCTCGTTCTTGCTCGTGCTTTGAATTTGGAATTGGTGCTCATTTGTGTGTGTGTGTGTGTGTGTGTGAGAGAGAGAGAGAGAGAGAGAGAGAGAGAGATTTAAAAATCAGTATGAGGGAAAGGATGCTGGAGAGTTGACTCAGAGGGTAAGAGCACTTGCTGAGGACCTCTTGCAGAGGACCTGAGTTCAGTTCTCAGCACCCACAGCTCATAAATCATCTGTAACTCTAGATCCGGGGCATCTGAAATCCACTTCTGGCTTTTACTGACATCTGTACTCACGTGCACACATACATATGCAGACCATACACGCATAATAAAATAAAGTAAAAAAATTTAAAAATCAATACAGGGTACCATATAGTCCCAAAATCTTTCCAGTGACCATTTATTCCAGAAAGATTAAAAACTTCTGTGGAAAAAAAATAGTGTCCAATCATCATAGTTTCATTCATGGAAGCCAAAGGGTAGGAACAACACATGCCTTCGATCTCATAGAGTGCTATACAATACCAACTCGGAGCTGGTCACGGCTGCATAGAATTTAGATGGATCCTTGGGAAGTCATGCTGACTGCACAAAGCCAACTCCAACAGCTTCTATGTTGGGGACTCTCTTCCTGTGGCAGACCCAAAATGATAAACTTGGAGAGTTGAGGGGACAGATCAGTGGTTGTTAGGGGTACAGGTGCCCGCAGGGTGCAGGAGGTCAGGAAGGAGGACAGAGCCTCCCTGTGGTGGTGAGTAGAGAAACCCACACTGTGAAAAAGACACACAAGAGAGCACAGGTAAAGTTGGCAAAACTGAAACAGTGTCATTGTGTCAAATGTCCAGCCCTAGTCTGGAGGCTGCATATCATTGTGCAGGGTGTAGCACTTGTGGAAAATCGGTTGGATGTGTATGTTTTCTCTCTCTGTGTTATCTCTTACAACTTCAGGTGAGCGTGAAAATATATGCACTTACATCTACACATACACACGTACACACACATGCACATGCACATAAGATCGTGCATCATGAACTGGAGCACAGGTGGAAAAGTTGGGGGGGGGGGAGAGAAGTCGGTGCACACTCTTCCTGAGCAACTGTTGTCATCACTACAGCTTCTTCAGATTTCAACTGAAGGGAGGCTCTAGGCCTTCAGTGCCACACTGGGACTGCAGGGCTTCCCTTGTGTACTGGATGGCTACTGGGTTCTCAGACTCTCCAGTGTTCAGAAGACACTGTTGGGCTCTCCAATCCCTGTCCTGTAAACCAACCAATAAGCCTCACATACACAATGAAGCGAATTACTTGAAAAAGGTGAGCCTGCATGTTTGGGACAGTTGGGTTTTACAACTGCGTGATGCTTTTATTGTTTGAAACTTTTTACGCATGCAATAACACATCGATCAAATCCATTCCCCTTTCCCTCCTCCCCAGTTCTTCGCCTATTGCCCCACCCCAAATTCATGTACATTCTCCTGTTTTTCCTCTCTCTCTCTCTCCCTTTCTCTCTCTCTCAGTAAACCCTTTCTCTCTCTCAGCAAACCCTTTCTCTCTCAGCAAACCCTTTCTCTCTCAGCAAACCCTTGCCTATTAGAACTGTGCAAAGTTGAAAGGAGCCAAATGTACTTCTGTTCCTTAAATAAGGCCTCTCTCGGGAAGGTGGCCAGGATGAATCCCCACATGCCTCCACTTAAATCGGCATTTATTGACCTCCAGCTGTGTACTCCTAACTCAGCACTTTCCTGATTTTTCCAAAACAATTCCCAGGAGCTTCACACACATCTCCCTGCATGAAGGACCTGAGAGGTGGGGGCATGAACTACATATAGAGGACACTGTGTCAGCACACCCCACCCCACCCTGAAACTGGTTACTAACGGGCTGACCCCGCCTTCCCCACCTGTTTCACACAAAAGCTTTGCCAAGGTACAAAGGGACTTCAGCTCTGAGGGAAGATGGATTACAGACTTTGCTTTTGAAACTCCTTATTCAGGTTTTCCCTACAAACCCCTCATGTCTTTCTCAGGCTTTCCCTCCCGCTGATCCTGGGTTTGCTCTACACTCCTGGAGGCAAAGACTGCAGCATGCTTGCCTTTGTGTCCCCTGAGGGTGACACACAGTGGGGGCTTCAGAATGGCAGGGATCCTTGCTGCCTCAACCTTGAACTGTGGATTATTATTCAGGGTTTCTACAAAAGACTATGTATGTTTGTTTGTATTTGCTTGTTTATTTGTTTTATTTTTGTTTTTGTTTTTTGTTTGTTTTTGTGGCAGATCAGAAAGTCGTGGTGACAGGTTGGTAAGATAGGAAGAAGGTGAAAAAAAATCATTGAAACACGAACAGATGGAAGCAGGGAGTGACAGTACCAAAGCAGGCAGTAGAGTGGAGAGGCCACCTAGGTCTCCAAGGGCTGCTTTTCTGAAGGATTCTATACAAGAGGTCAGGCAGCGTTTCCACGCCATGGTGGTTTAGGCTGTGATTAGCCCTCCTTGGAATGGTAATATCGTCTGGTTTTGAGGCGACAATCTTACCCTACATCAGAAATGGCTCACATTAGCCACTTGTCCTCACACACACACACACACACACACACACACACACACACACACACACACACACACACAAGTTTGAAATGACATTCTCCATTCTCTTTAGGATGGAGGCTCTTGTCTGAGGTCACTATCCCATCTCCTCTGTGTCTGCCATTCCTTCCTCTTGAGGGCATCCAAACCTTCTGCATCTGGGGCCAGGGCCATGCCCCTGACTTGCAGCAGGTGTTGTCTCCTCTGAAGAGAAAGCCCTTCTGTGGTCAGTGGGGGCCCCCTAAGTCCCTTGTTCTGATGACAAAGCTACATAGAGACTGAGCGACAAGAACCGACAGTCTGGGGTGTCTGAGGAAATGTATCTCTTGACGCCCATTCCTCTTCATGCTCTTCTCAGGGACTCCTTAGTTTCCCATCAACACTGGTTTCCATGTTGCTAATTTAGTCTAGCAGGATTGGTCTCCTGTGCTCAGTCCACACAAGGCTCTGGACCCCGGGACCTCTTCCTCTGTGTTGGTCAAAGCTGGTCTTGCATCTGCCTCCATGTCATTCAGCTCAGCCAGAGTGGCAGTTAGTACAGAGGGATCACTGCAGGGTCCTCGAGAATAACAAAATGCAAATCCTGCTTTTCTAGGGAGCTTGTTACAGGAGAAATTTAGATGAGAGAGTAATGAGTTTGGGTGGGGGAGAGCTGTAAATCTGAAATAGGAACACCCAGGAGAGCCGGACTGAAAGAGAGTATCCCCAGGCAGAGCAAAGGCTAGAGAGAAGTCTTACAAACAGGCAAGTTCTACAGAAGCCTACTGTGAAGGTCTAGATAAACACTGCACAGAAGTCTGCAGGGGTGTGTGTGTGTGTGTGTGTGTGTGTGTGTGTGTGTGTGTGTGTGTCTGAGGTGAGCATTACACAGAAGTCTGCAGGTGTGTGTGTCCAGGTGAGCATTGCACAGAAGTCTGCAGGTGTGGAGGTGAGCATTGTACAAAGACATGCAGGATAGCAGTCCAGATGAGCATGATATAAATCCTCAGATGTGTATACCAGGAATATAATAGGAGTGTCAGAAACCAGGCTTTCCTAGGCAGGTGGTGACAAGTTGATCCAGTGACCTCTTATGGAGAGCAAAATTTCTCTCTGCACAGAGGTAGGACTGAGCGGAGCTTTGGCTCCACACTGTGCATCTGGGGAAGGTCTCTGGGGGGATATGAAGAGCAGTAGGCAGAGGCCTGCTGGATAGAGAGTTCAAGGAGATTAGACTAGTGGGAAGAGGAGATCTGAAGGTGAAGGGACCAGTGTGCCTGGAACCATCAGGACTCAGAGTCAACATGGAATGCCACACAGGATGAAGGGCATCACAGAGTGAGGGCAGAGGTGCCAGTGAGGCCGAGACTGGAATGCCAATTGGAGCTAAAAACCAAAGCCCTGATCACATGTGTTTATTTAAAGTGCAGTTCACGGGCTTGTCCCCTTCCCGCCCCAAGCAACAAGGATCTGCCCTGAGACTCTGATCCAGCAGCCTAGGTCAGAATCCCATGGGAGGGAAGAAAACAACGGAAGCCACAACCTCACGTGGGCAGCAAGATTCCCTGGGGGTGGGTAGGGCCTTGTAAGGACAATCCCTGAAGGCCTTTCAGGGCTTGGGGGGGTTTTCTTCAGAGCAGCAGAGTGGAGACTAGGCCACACACTGAATGAGGAGCATGACCTGGAGATGATATTCTCCTCAATGGAGTCTATGTCTGTGGCAACTGCATCTAAAGATTTTCAGGCTGGAAAGCACGTGGGGATAGGTCCTGCCTGCCACAGGAGACTAAGAAGATACTGAGGATCAGCACTAGACAGGGAGAGTTGTAGGAGTATGCCTACAGTGGCAGCCCCCCAAAGAAGACAGGGAGGCATTTCATAGGTGCAAACATTTCCAGACCTCAGCAGAGGAAACCACTATCCTGGCCAGGGCCATATTTGACAGTGGAACCCTGAGCATCTGAACTCAGGTGTTTTTATTCATTCAGAACTCCTCAGGTGCAGGTCATAAGCAATCAAACATCCCCCACAGAAATCCAGCACCTGCAGAGAATACAAAGCACCAAGAGCTAGTCAGCCCCTCACCCAACAGTGCGTAAAACAATTATTTTATACCTAACTAAAAATAAACTTCCACAACAGAGAGTAGAGGGCTGGGTCATGTTTTCAAACCACCCAACAGCACCACTGGTACCACTTGACCCGTGGTCTTAGTTTTAATTCCAGACACTGCAGTGTGTATTCCTGAATGTTGTCTGCATACCCAACATAATGTCAGGGAGGGACATGGCAGGTGTGTGGTCCTGGGGCTTTGCTCTAAGGTTCCATTGTTTCTAGATGCTTTGTCTAATGATAGTTTGGTATCAGTTAAATCATAGCCCTTCCTAACTGCATCAGCTTTGTGCTGAGGGGTTTATCCAAGGTTCTATAGGATCTCTGCTGACCTGGCCACTTGCAGGGGTGTCTCAATATCAGAAAGGACTGGCACTGTGTGACTGGAGAGGCTTATTCCTGGCAGGTAGAGGGACCCTTAAGGACACCTTTGCCCCAGAAGGGTGTTGGTATAAACACAAAAGCCATTATCCCATCTTCTCACCTCCAGGCCATGCTGACTAAACCCATTTTCTAAAGTTTCTGGAAACATTTTCATTGTTGTCATTAAGCCAAATACATATCCATCTTGGAGACAGGGTGTCACTAAATAACTCTGGCTGTCTAGAACTCACCAAACTGGCTTCAAACTCAGAGATCCACCTGCCTCCACCTCCTGAGTACTGAGATTAAAGGCATGCAGTCACCACGCCTGGCTACTTTTTCTTTTGAGGAAGACATTTCTATTGTTCTCAGCATGAAGCCCAGCATAATACAGATGGGATTAAAAGAAGCAGATTTAGAACCAACGCATTTAGAACCAACTTCATTAATTAATTGGCCCTGGACCTGAAAAGTATTTCTTTTCAAGACTGTGTATATGGTCTATTCATCCTCAAGGCAAAGACCCCCAAAGGAGCAGAGAGGTTACTCTTACAAAATCTAACCTAAGCTATTCCCTGTAATTTTACAACCCTGACCATGTTGATGGGCATTTAAAAGGATGCTCCTTTTCATTCTAAGTTTTTAGAATTTTTACTTGTCTCAGTAAATTAGTTTTATACGCATAAGACAAATCTCTCTGTAAGTTCTGTGTTTCTCGCTAATGTAAGGAGGAGGTGTGTCTCTTCCCCCCGACATGGGATAATCTGAGTTATGAGATTGTTTATGGAAAAGAGCTTCCTGACACGTTTGAATAATACAAGTGTCCAGGAAGGTGATCTTGGTGAAGAATAATATAAGAGTTGGATCAGAGGAGGTATCAGGGGAGGTATCAGCCACACCCATGACAGCTGAAGCTATGAAGTTTTCTCCAAACTTCTGCAAGTGGAAAAGGAGAAGGAGAAGGAGGCTTTTCACAGTCAGAGCCAGGTCTTCACCACCACCACCACCACCCTGCTTACTGTGGGTGGGCTGATGGCAGGAAGACTGGAGGCAACTATGCCAGGACAGGAGCCATGGTGGCCCATTGTGATCCAGAGCTTTTACCTATCTAGCTGGGGAGACCTTCAGATCAGCTCATGTTTACCACAGAGATATTTGCAAGACAGGACTGCTCACCTTCTGGTCTCAAGAGAAGACAACTGCCTATGTTTGAAGAAGACTCTCTCAGTTTTTATGTGTTGCCTTTGATAAAGGCCAGGGAGGGCTACAGAAATCACATCTTCGTGCCAGTTCAAACCTTTTCTTAGAACTGGTTATATGTGGTCCTCTCACCGTCTGCCAAAGGGACTTTTTACTCTTGCTTTCTTCTCTGTTGAAAATGGGGTCTCATCCTAAGGCTTCTACGCTGGGTACTTCTGAGCCCTGTCTACCTAATCTTTTGTTATTGTACCCCATTGAGCTCAGTGACCTGGATTTAGGTCGGTTGCTCCTTGCCCCTTCTCTATGCTGGTGGGGAGTTAACCGGCCACTTTCTGTGTGCACACAAAGGAAGGGTGGATGAGACAGAGGAATGTTTGTCCCTGGTCTGCATGTGTGTATACTCCTCTGCCTCCTGCTTGTATAATATTACCCACTGTCTAAGACCTGCTGTCTGAACTTGTCTGAAAAGCCCTTTGCCAGTGAATTCTGAACCCATGTTGCCTTTATTATGTGCCTGAGGTGTGTCTGAGGGTTGTGCCTGCACGCGTGTATGTGAACACCTGGTGTGCCCAGAGGCCAGAAGAGGGTACTAGATCCTCTGGGACTCGAGTGATAGATGGTTGTGAACAGCTATGTAGGGGCTGGGAACCAAACCAAGGCCCTTTATAAGGACATCAAGTACTCTTAACTGCTGAGCCTCCCCAGCCTCCTCATTTAATCTTATCTCCAACTTCACACTGGGGGTGAGAGCTTCAAAAAATTCTGTGGGACAGACACACTCAACCCATAACAACTCCACACAGTTATCTATGTTTGTTTATTTATTTTGCTTTGTTTCATTATTTCGTTGGTACATCTTGCCCAAAGCCTAGAGCTAAGACCCAGTCTAATGAGACTAGCTCAGCTTAGGGTTGCAGTAAAGGACCCACAAAGGAAGCTTCTCTCTGTAAAGTAGCCGATCCCTGGCTAAATGAAGCTTCCACCAATCCTGAAGGTTGCACTAAAAGGATTTAGCTCTTAAATATGAAACACACTGAAAGCAATTGAACTACTTCTCTTGAGCTCAATAAAGCTTCTGCTTGATACTTCCAATGCTCTCCTGACCCAACCCACTTTATCCAAATCCTACTTGTGAGGCAAATGGGTTTTCATTAGTGGCAGGATATTTTTAAAGCATGATGATCATAGCCTTCCATTAACTGGCCATCCCCTTGAGCCTGGGGTAGGAATTCACACAGACTTCCCGCATCTTTATATTGATTCGATAGGAATGGATGGTAATGGGGTCTGTTCGCAGTGTGTGTGCAGATTCAGAATCAAATGCCTTCTACTTATGTGATATGCACTGTTAGTTGTTTATAGATTTCTCCCTCTTCACACGGAGAACTTTTTGATCTTTCTGATTTATAAAATCAATTTTCATTTCTGTTGCATTTTTCTCTATTTGGGATTGTGATTGCCTGGGCTGGATGGTCTTTGCAAAACCATGACTGTGCATTTGCAGGAAAACTAATGAGAACATGCAGGTCTCCCTTGCAGTGGTTCAGTTTCACACTCCCTAGTTCAACAGGAAGCTTTGGAGTCTCGGACCTGCCTCGATGGCACAGATGAACAAAGTTAGGGAGATGGTCACGGAAGCAGTGTGTTCTGTTCCTCTGGGACTAGGAAAGTTCTCCCTCACATCCAACTGCTTGAAGGGCTGCCCCAAAGCTGATTGCTAACTGTTGTCAGCTGATCTTCAGCAGGGTCACCTCTGCTGGGGAAGAGCATTAGCAAGCAGCCTGGGGTTGACTCTGACTGTTACAGTGCCCTGTGTCTGCAGCATGAATGTCAGGCTCCTCTGCCTTTAGCTTTTTGTTTGGAGGATGGGCAGGAAGGATCCCCAGTGGCTTTTGTGTGTGCTAACACAGCTTTCAACACCTGATCACTGCAGCCCCTGGGTAATGTAAATGGTAGTGTCATAGCTGTGCATCTTAGCAAATGTCTTTATTTGGGTTTGCAAGCGCCTCAGGTCAGGGGCTGTACCATCCTGGCGTCCGTGGGGATTTCCACAGGGTGAGGACTGGGTGATAATAACCGCAGGATTGCTGACCTGGTTCTAAGAGTAAAGCCTGGCTTCACTACCTTAGACTCCCTCAGCGGGGTCTCCCATACTCACTGCCATCGCCTAAGCTGTTCAGCCACCCTAAACATGAGCCCTGGAGTCCGTTTACACATCAACCCGTCAGAGGATTAGCCCAACACTCGGTCTCCAGGGCAATCACTAATTTTGCTAAATATCATGGAACTGCTACAGATTAATTAGAGGGTTTTTTTTTTTTTCTGTGAAAAAAATGTTATTGCTTCTGTGTCAGTGTTTCTCACTTGTGAGAACTTGATGATTTTGGCTGGTCACAAGAGACAGAGCCTTGAGGTTTGTATCCATTTTCTAATTGGCTAATATCATTGGCAAAAGGGAATATTTCAAACACACTTCTAAAAGCCACTTTTGAGCTTCAAAAAAGCCACCTTTGGAGACTGTTCACCCTCTCCCCATTGTTTAAGAACTTGGCTGTAAGAAATACATTATCTTTGTCCTCAGTCTCAGTAATTCATGTCTGGGCATGATGGCACACGTCTTTACTACCAGCACTCAGGAGGCAGACGCAGGTGGAGTTCTGTGAGTTTAAGGCAAGCCTGGACTACATAGCCAGTTCCAGGCCAGCCAGAGCTACATGGTAAGACCCTATAATTGGTCATTTACAAAGAGATCCATAGCTAGACAATGTGCAGAGAGTGAGAGAGCTTGGAACACTCGGTCCTAAGCAGATATCTTCATTATACCTCTCTCTTCAAAGCTCAGGAATCTATTCCAAAGAGGAAGCAGAAAGGGTGTAAGAGCCAGAGGTGGTGGATGATACCGAGGAAACAGTGTCTTCCAGACACAGCGGAGCATTTGCACATATGAACTCAAAGAGACTGTGACAGCATATACAAGAACTGCACAAGTTCAAGCCAGATGGAGTTCCAGCACTGAGCTAGGGAAGTGGACACAAAAGCTCTTTGTAATTGATACCTTACTGCAAAGGAAAAACAAGTTTTCTCCAGTGGAGTCTCTCTCACTGGGTATATAAACATATTCCAGGGCAGATCTTATGCCCAGGAATAGTTGGCCAACATAAAACAGACACCATGGGTTTTGTTTGTTTTGTTTTTGTTTTTGTATGTACTTCTTTGTTGTGATTTTTTAAAAAATTATTGGTTTTTGTTTTGTTTCTTTTTTTTCTTTGTTCGGTTTTTGGATTTCTGGGGGTGAGAGAGAGGAAAAAAAACATGAAGTTGGGAAGCAAGGGGTTGGGAAGGATCTGGAATGACATGGGGGAAAGGGAAGAATATGATCAAAATACATTGCATGAAAAAATTAGAATAATTTTTAAAAATCACAAACAAAAATTATAAATGATTTTTTAAAAAATCACAAAACCATAACAAGAAAAATCACATACATATGAAGGAAGGAAAAAGGAAGGAAGGAAGGAAGGAAGGGAGGGAGGGAGGGAGGGAGGGAGGAAAGAAAAGAAAGAGAGAGAGAAAGAAAGAAAGAAAGAAAGAAAGAAAGAAAGAAGGAAAGAAAGAAAGGAAGGAAGGAAGGAAGGGAGACCAATAGTATCCATTTTCTGTTGGCCTACTCCTGGGCAGGGGCCTGCCCTGGAATATAAAAAATACACAAACTGAAGAGGAAGGAGAAGGAGAATAAGGAGAGAAGGAGGAAGAGGAAGAAGAGGAGGAGGAGAGAAGAAGGAGAAAAGAAGGAGAAGAAGACAAAGAGGAGGAGGAGAAGGAAAAGGAGAAGAGGAGGAGGAGAGAAGGATGAGGAGGAGGAGGAGAGAAGGAAGAAGAGGAAGGTAAAAGTCTAAGGTAGGGCTGGTGAGATGGCTCAGCAGGCAAAAAGCACCTACTATGCTGGCCTGAGGACCTGAATCTGATTCCCAGCACCCCAAATGGAAAGCTGTCCTTTGACCATATACTTATGATCATGAAATTCTTACCCATCAGTCCTGGAGAATCTCCAGCAGAGGTGTGGTTTTTCTCAGAGAACTCTGGTTTGCACAAGAACTCTCAGGTTACCCCTCTGATATTTGTCATGTGTGTGAACCAATAAAATATGATACGAAGAGGGGAGTGAATGACAGGTAACAGTGTAGAAGAACCTATATCCTTACCAGCTGGATGGAGGAACATGGGTGTTTTTATTTAATAGTCAATGATAGAAGTTTGGGGCACTTGATATTAAAGCACATGCAAGGAAGATAATACTTCACCTTCTGGGAGTTACAGTTCTAAATCTTTTTCCCCAGCTCTCTGGTCTCAGCAGCCTGAGGCTGGCAGATGTGGCTGAATCCATCTCTCCACCCTGTGGCTCTGATCTGTAGCTGGGCTCACTGACACTTATGGGTTCACCTTGGGTGGTTTGAAGAACCACCCTGCCTCCATTTTAGGCTTAAAAACCATTTTATAGCAAAGACAAACTAAGCTCATCCCTGTCTATGATTAAACCTCTGCTTCTCAAGGATTGGGCTATGCCCCATCTGTAACCTGAACTACAAATGGTTCTGTAATGCCTGTTCCAGGAACGGCAACCATGCCTTTCTTGCAAAAAGCTATTTGTGACCATCTTGCAACCCTACCTTCGTTTCAAGGGTTGTTATGAGTATCTGTTGTGACTTCCTTGTTTTGGCCATTATGCTTTGTTCTGCTTCTGTAACCCCACCTGTTTTGCCTGGCATATTCCCCATTTGGAAACCCTGTACCCCTAAGCTATAAAAACCTTGTCTTCCTCATGTCCCTGCTTTTAGGGAAAGGTAGCCCAAGTACACAAATTAAAAAAAGAAAAAGCTTGCTTTAATTAATTTAGCTATGATCATTTGGGTCGGAGGTCTTTCTCCTCTCATCCTTGGGATTAACAGGTTCTGATTTGCTTTAGTTCATTCCATCCTCCTGGGGGACTCTGGGTTGCCATCATGATGGGCTTCTGGTGCTCATGACAAAATCGTGTAGAAAATAAAAGACCATAAGTGGGGGTTGGAGAGATGGCTGACACCTGACATCCAGGGATCCTGGAGTAAGCGGTGACATAATGTTATAGAACCATCTGTGGCAAAACACCACATTTGTGTGATTCTGATTCGCCTACAACCCCTCCCCTATCTCTTTCTGGAGACCCTTCTCATTTCCTGGCCTGAGAACGTTGACATCACAACAAGCCAGAGCCAACCAGGAGCCACTGGGATTTCGTGATGTGTTGGAACATGCCCTTTTCTGTAGATGGGGTTTCTGTTGAGACTCCCAGCAAACTGCAGGTTTACAACTGGGAGAGGGAGAAAGCCTTAAACAAATATCGTTCATTGCGTTAGAGTTCTTGATTCTCCGCTTTAATCAGATTCAGATATGAAGCCTGGTTTCCTTCTCATGTCCATGATTTTTCTTTCCTCTCCTTCATCAATGTCACATCTTCATCTCCTTGTTTTCCTCACCGAGGAGGCCTGGATTTACTTTTAGATTAATTAGCCTTCAGACTCTCTTTCTCCCTCACCCCCAGACCCTGACCTCTCTTAGACAATTTCCTTCAGGAAGCCTGTCATTGTAAATTACTTCTTTGCCCCTTTGAGATGCAAATGTGTCCAAAAGTCTCCAGTGAGTTTTAGAAACCTGTGCTATCTTTCTCCAGCACCTGGAGCTATTTGTTTGTAATGTAAATGTCTAGGAAGATGGAGCCCCCAGTCTCTGTTCTCAGCAGGAGGGAAGGGAGACTAACTTCTACTGACACCTCTGGGTTAAGGAACTGCTCAGGCAGGAGAGAATCATCTTGGTCTTTGGGAAACACCAGGTAGAAAGTTTTCACTGAGTGTGGGGTGAATGCCTGCAATCCTATGGCTTGGGAGTTGGATGTGGAGGTACCAGAAGCTTAAAGTCAGGACTGGAGAGAGACAGCTCCATGGGTAAGAGCTCAGTTCCGATTATCAGCATTTGTATAGAAAGCCAGCCAGGCCATGGCCACCCCAGAGCTGTCTGGTGGAGACCCATCAACCTTTGTTAACACAGCTTTGTCCAGATGAGAAGCCCAAGTTCAAAGTGGACAGAGAGAAACCGTGCCCTAGTGGCAAGGCTGGGGACTGTGGGCTGGACTACAAATCCACAAAGCCCTGGATGGCATCCGCTCACCATAGAGAGTGGGGGACGGAAGGCTAGATCTCACACGGCAGGACCAGAGCGTGAGGGAGGCACATAGCAAACAGACTGAATGAGATTATTTCAGAAGACCACATTTTCCTTTCAGTATGGTGGGTAGGGAGGTGTAACGGGAAGTGACTACGGCGACAGTCAAGGAACTTGAGGTGCTTCGGGCACCTTCATGATGTTTTAAATTATTTTTTCTTAAGGAATTCTCAGCAATCCTGAAAAGGCTTGGGGCTCTACAGATCTTGCCTGCCTGAGAATATGAGCTGTCAGACTGGAGCTTTGGCTGAGGACTAGGTCGGGAAATGGAAGGATGGGTGTTGCGTTTCATCACAGCCTATAATCTGTAAGGTATCCGGTGTGAGAACCTCTCTTCCCTCCCTCAAGAAAGAAAGGAAGGAGACATGACCCATGTTAACAGACTAGGAGGCTGAGTCACGGAGGGATGGAATCCTCTAGGACCTAATTTTTTGATTCTCCAGGATTTTTCCGATTTCAGCCTCTAAGGACTTCCTCCGTCTGTGGTGCCGGGAGGTGAGAAAAGAGACGAATGGTCCTTAATTCACTCCATGGAATGTGTGGTGGCCTGCTTAAGCTTAAAAAAAAAAACCCTTAGATTTCTGAAAGTAAACACACACATGCACACACACTCGCAGCAGGATCATTAAAACTTCTGTAAAATAAATGAATTTAATTATTCCGGCTCAGAAGCGGCAGCGCGAAGGTGGTAACGGAGGAGAAGCCGGTTCCACGCGCTCGCTCCCATCTATTTGTTTCTGTTACAGAAATTAAGAAGAGCATTAGTGACTTTGTGAAGGTCCTTGGGCAGGCTAATAAATGAGAAGCGGGGCTTTTGTCACAAAAAGTATTCTAATTAGAAGACTGCTTTTTTTTTTTCCTCATCCAGAATGAGAGAAAGAACAGGCTCAGAGAGGCTTAGCCTTCAAGGTAATTAAAACTCAGAATTAGCTTTTTTGTTTCCCAAGTGCCTGACTAGATCGTGGTTAAATTTACATAAGTATCTGAATATTTTCAATTTCCATTCTCTCTCTCTCTCTCTCTGTCTCTCTCCCTCTCTCTCCAAATAAAACATGACTCTCACATCACAAGGAATAAGAAACAATTTATTTGGAGCCAATGTAAGTGACCATGGCCCAGGATCATGGGTTAAGATAGCCCTGAAACATCTTCCAACATGGTAGTGCCTACATGAACTTTTATGCCCACAAAACTAGACAATCAGAAATCAAGGCAGCCTAGCCTACTTGGAGAGCACTAGCCCAGTGAGAGAACTTATCTAAAGACACAAGAATTTCCTCCAGTCTCCACATACATGTGCAAACATTCTTGCACATTGAAAAGTACGATAATTTTATTCTTGTTCTAAGGGTACCTCTGGAAACACATTAAAAACCCTCAGGTATTCTCAGAATGTTATATTCTGAACAAAAAGCCTAATTTCAAGGTAGTGTCATCAGAAAGTCTTTTGCTGGCCTCTTTTCACACCCATTCAGCTTTTCAAGGACCAGTGTATCTTACACTAACGATACGCTAAGAGACAACGAATTTTCCTGCATCTAATGAGTTGTTCTGGTCAGAAGACTGGAGAGTAATTAGAACAACTATTAGAATGATTCAAAGATCAGTAACAATTAGATAATTAGAAGAACAATAAAAGATGGTTTAATTTACACGGGAATATTAAGAGTTGAGGGTTTAGTGTTTTGCCATTAAGCATTATTGTTTAGAAATTGTTCTGCTTATGTGCAACAACTTTTATGTACTGGAATTAAAAAAAAAAAAGCCAATGGAATATGTTAGTGTCATTTAAAGGCATCCAATTAACCCACAGGGCAATGTGCACCTCTCCCACGGAAAGTCTGCTCAGCTTAAGGGTCATTTTTGGATGAAGGCATTAAATCATGTTGGAATATGCTTATCAGTCCCATTAAAAATATAAATGCATATTGGCCTGACATAGTGGTACATGCCTTTAAGTACAGCACTTGGGAGACAGAGGCAGGCAGATTTATGTGGGTCTGAGCCAGTCTGGTCTACAGAGCCTATGTAGTGAGTGGGTTGGGTTTCAGGCAAGCCAAGGCTACATAGTGAGATCCTATCTATAGATAGAGAGATAGATAGATAGAGATAGATAGATAGATAGATAGATAACAACAGGTGGATTATCAGCACAGAAGAGCTGTTAAATTGCATATATGCATATGCAATATTACATACACCAAGTTGTAGCTGACAGGTCTGGTTTGATCCCATGTCTCAGACCCAGTCAGGCTCATTCTGCACTATAAAAAGACTCAAAAACTATGACTCAGAGGCCATGGCAAGAAGAGTTGCTTGGGTTCTGGTGCAGTCTTCTCAAATGGCATCTATTCACATGGAGATACTAAAGATCCAAAGAAGTGGGGTGGCTCTGGGTCAGCCTCAGAAAGGAGAGGTTCATGGGGGGTGGGGGGGGGACTGGAGTGTGTACCTGCTCAAATTACCCCAGGAAAAAACAACCAGTTAGTATTTAGAGCTGTGACCTGCCCCCCCCCCTCCAGCCCAACCAGGTATTTGGGGATAAGCTCACTCGGTCCTCTGAAAGGTCTGAGGCTGGGCGATGGCAGGCTCTGGAGAGGTGTTTTTATATGAATGGGAATGTTTGCATGCATGTGATACACACATGTGAGCATGTATACATGTGCATGTATTTAAGGCACGCACATGGACATAGCCAATGTGCTGCTACCTTGAGGTAGTGACTGCATTCCAGCTGTCTCTGTTTCAGAACATGGATCCTTGTCTTCTGTTGCCGAGCTCTCAAATGTCATTTCATCACTGTCACCATGAAATAGCTTCTTTCTGCATCACTTTCGTTTGCTCTGTCTCTCTTTCTGCGTATCGTGCTGACAGCCATCCTCTGCGAAGGGCCTCAGCTGAGCTTTCAAGGCCCCGATTTGCTTCTTGGTGTGAACCCATTTAGGTGAGCCTCAGGGCTCTGCCTACTGTCCTAGTTCTGGTGGCCGTAGGAACACCAGTAGCCCCTGCACTCTCCTGGAATGCTGTCCATGTGAATAGGAAGGAGGCCTAGAGGCTCTTGCCTGAGGTGTCAGATGAACTGACCGGAAGAAAAGCATCAAACTTGTTCGCAGTGGGATGAATGGAATGAGCACTGGGCTCCATTCAACCAGACATGGGTCAGCACAGTGACTGGATCTCCTCAGACGCTGGCAAACTGGAAGTATTTAGGAGAGAGCTTTGAAGACTTTTATGTTTGATATCTCCTTTATTATTGTTGTTGTTATTTGCTGGCTTGCTGACTATCTCTTCCTTATAGCTCTGAGCAATCAGGAGGCTCCCCTCATTTGCTACCCTTGTCTCCACACGTGTAAAAATAGCCCAGCACACAGTAACTGACAGATATACAGATGGCATGTTTTAACGCGAGGAATATCCAAAGCTTGCAGACCCAGAGTCAGAGTGCAAATGTAGATTATTCAAATCAGAGAACGTATACCTATTTCTGTGTACCCTCTTTCTATTTTCTTCTGGGTCTCATGTATAGCCCTGGCTGGCCTGGAACTCACAGAGACCCCCCTGCCTACGCTTTCTGAATGCTGGGATCAAAGGCATGTGCCATCGTGCCTTTGGTCTAGCTCCCTGGACCCCCTGGAGCTGGAGTCACAGACAGTGCTGAGCCACTGGCAAAATTCTGGAAACCGAACACATGTCCCCTGCAAGATCCATGCATCTCTCTAACCATTGAACCATCTCTCCAGCCTCGGAGGAAGCAATTTTCAAAGGAATTGGCTTTGTATATATACTCATCTTGCCAGTTCTGAGCTGAAACTGAAAATCCATAAATTTTTGGATATTGAAGCCCTGCCAGGTGATTGTCTCTTCCTGGTGGCTGGGGAAGGGACAACATGGAGATGTCAATGATCATTCTCTCATGATGATGATCATTTCACTCAAGTGCCTCATTAGTGCTGAGTGTCAGAAATTGACTCGCCTCAGATGTCCCCTTTCATCCTGTCGTTCCGGGTCAATTAGTGGCTTTGATCCTCCAAGCCACTGACCAGATTCCATTGTTACCTCACCCTCCTCTTCAATCCCTGGGACACATTGGTGTTTCCACTTCTCAAAATGAGGTCTTTCAGTTCTGTTTCTGTGCACTGCTCATTAGGCAAATTTGACAGAACTGTGGTTTCATCCTGTGTGAATCCAACTTCCCTTTCCAGAAACTCAGAGGGAGGATCATTCTAGCAGATTGTATTGGCGTACTGGACATACTGGACATGTATTGGCATATTGCTGCGAAATGAAGAAACACATTTATATTTTTAAAAATTATCATCATCATTATCATCATCATCATCATCATCATAGGTATTAAGACAGGGTTTCTTTGTGTAGCCCTGGCTGCCCTGGAATTCATTATGTAGATCAGGCTGGTCTCGAACTTAATGATCCACCTGTCTCTGCCTCACAAGTGCTGGAATTAAATTCGTGTATCACCATGTCTGGTTCTATTATTTTTTAATTTTAATTATGTATGTATGTGTATATGTGTGTGTGTGTGTGTAAGACCATATGTATGTGCATGTGTGTGAGTACCCATGGAACCCAGAAGACGCCATTGGATTCCCCTGGAACTGGAGTTATAAGCAATTGTGAGCCGCCCACCGTGAATGCTGGGAACCCAACTCAGGTCCTCTGCAAGAGTAGTGCTAGATCTAAGCTGCTAAGCCATCTTTCCAGCTCTGACGTGATTACTTTAAAACACAGCTCACCATTTTCCTCATGCACAAATCTGGCATATACTTGCTTAGCCAGACAAGGTTATTCCATAATCAATTCATTGTAGACAAGGTCATGTTCCCATGAAGCAAATTTCAGGAGAGCTGGAATAGATGTAATGGAACAAAAGAAGCTATGGTGCCGCATATTCATAATCCTCTTAACTTCGGTTGACTTAAGACCAAATTACTGTAGGGTAACTAGCTTTTGATGAGGTTTGTGAGGCCGGGTAATTAATCCATCGGACTGAGTAGGGGTCTATGCAGGATCACTGGATTTGGTTAATTAGTTTCAGGAGGACACATTCCTAAAAGAAAGCTCATTTGGGCAGATCCACACACTTTGGGAATTCAGGAGATTGTATGATTCTCCATTGAATTTCTGCTTAGCCAAGACACATATAATAAATGCCAGGCAACTGAAAGCTGAGACTAGTCTGTTTTTACTGAAGTGCCTTTCGGCATGTCATAGATGCCTAGACTTCTCTTAATTAATGGAAGTCCTACTTGGGCTTTGGGTAACATGTCCTAGAATACTTCCCACTGAGGGGTCTCAAGAAATGTGTATGAAGCTTTTAGTCAAAGTAGGTATTTGAGTGGTTTCTCCTGGGTAAGTCTTCTTTTCTCTTTCCTTTCCTTTAGTCCTTTTTTTTCCTCCTTTGCTTGTTTGGGGTTGAAATATTTTGAGGTTTTAAGAGCATTAGCTGTGAATGAACCACAGGTGGAATTTTTGCCATCTTAGTGAGAACAGCTGATCACGGTCATGCTAAGGCTTCTCAGAAAACTGAATCCATCTTTATTATGTGTCAGCTCCACTGCAACCAGAGCTACCTCCAAGATTTCAGATATCTGATTCTATAGCTGCGTGGAGCCTTTTAGATGAATATTCCTCCAAAGAGCATCAAAATGTCTCACACACACACACACACACACACACACATACTGGGCTCTGGGGCTATACACATATAAGTCCTGTGTGCTCCACCACCTGGAAAGTGTGACTGCATCTGCCCAGGCCTCCTTGGGCACAGATCGTGAATGCTGCTCCCTGATGTCCTGCTGGACCTGCAGAAGAATCACCTTTGCTGACTCCAAGGGCAGATGTGACAGCTGATTATGCCCTCTCTCTCCATTCCTTTACCAGTTAGGGGAGAGATGAAAATGACCTTCCCCAGAGCTTCCATCTTCTAAAGGCAGATAAAATAATGAAGTAGGTATTGTTTAAGAGGGAAACATGTTTATTGGCATCCTGCTTGTTCAACCCGAGTTTGGGCAGTCATGTTGATAATGCTTTATGGGTGTAGCTTCTAACATTACTAGAAGACACACTCTCATAGTGAACTTCCTGTTCTTCTGGCTCTTACAATCTTTCCACCCCTTCTTCTACTATGTTCTCTGAGCCTTATGTTCAGGAGTTGGGACTGGGTTCTACACAACTCTTCATTTTGCTTGATTATTGTTTTCTATAATGGTTTCTTGTCTTTTGCAAAGAGAAGTTACCCTGATGGAGTGTGAGGACCACACTTATCTGTGAGTATGAGGACAAATATTTACAGTGTAGTTAGGGATTATGCTTGTTTAGTGTAGCTGGTTGTGGGTGTCGGTTCTCCTCCAAGATTCATGACCTCACTAGCTCTGGGTAGAAATGTTCACATGGATGGGGGAAACTCATGAGGCTTCAACCATACACAAATATCTACAGGTAACTAAGAAATGTTGAAACTAGGAGAAATAGTCTTCCCCAGGGAAGAGCACACCAATTGACTATACAATTCAAATAGTCAGTCCTGAATATGTGTATATGTGTATATCCATGTGTATGAAATATATATATATGTGTGTGTGTGTGTGCAACACTACACAAAGACTGAGAAGATTTTATTTAGAAATATATATACACACACATATGTAACAACAATTAATTAAAAAATAGGGGCCATGAGCTTAAAAGAGAGCAAAGAGTGGTTCATGGGGATGTAATGCAGAAGTTTATTTTTAGTTATGTTTAACATAGTTGTTTTGTGCATTGTTGGGTAAAGGGCTGCCTAGGCCTTCGCATTTTTTATGGTCTGCAGATGTTCGCTTTATGTAACAGATGTTTGATTCCTCATGATCTGTACCTAGTATCAATAGAACACCTGAGGAGCTTAGGTATCAGTAAAAACAAACAAACAAAAAAAAAAAAAAAACCAACATCAGAAAACCTTGAGATGAGATGCTTAGGGTTCTACTGTCCAGGTTAGTCCTTGCCATAATAGTGGTTGCCTCTGCTGAGGTCTGGTAGGGTTGACAGGGAATCATGACAACAGGTAGTCAAAGCAGGAAGCTAGGAGCTTACATGAATTAGAGCGAGAACAGGAAGTGAGATGAGGCTATGGCCACTCAAAGCCCACTCCTGGTGATGTCCTTCTTCCAGCAAGGCTCCCTCTCCCAAAGGTTCCACAACCTTCCCAAACAGTGCCACCTGCTGGTAACCAAGTGTTCAAACACTTGAGCCTGTGGGGGACATTTCTCATTCAAACCACCCCAGGAGTTGTACCTCTTTTATTTTTCCTGCAATCACTCTTGATAAAAAAATGCTTCTTATGCAAAATGGCTTCCCAAATCTTTTTATATCTGTATAAATATGATTCTGTGTCTTCTTGTCTGGGCTGCCACAGTAGGTGTACAACTGCAGGAATGTTTGGAGGGAGGAAAGGGAAGGGAGAAACAATTAAGAAAAAGAGAAACCGGGTGAGATCCTGCTGGATCACAGCTTGTGCATGGGTAGAACAACTGCAGGAGCCTTAGGAACAGAACATCTGTGTGGCTGAGAGCCTCAGGCTGAGGAGGAGAAGAAACTTTTCTCATTCTCTAACACATTTCACTTGTGAATACTGGATGCATTATTTATTCCAAAGGTTACATTATATTATTAAAAACTGTTCAGGTTCTCCTAGGTGCATGCTTAGACAAACACAGCCCACGAATGCTCACCCTGCATTTGTACCCCAGGGCTTGTAGGTAGAGTTCAAGAAATGGAAAACCTGTTTGCTGTGTGTATCATTGGCATGTAAGTTCATTCCACATGAGAATGCCTAGCTTAAGAAATTGCAGATATAAAAGGATTTGGGAAGCTATTTTGCATAAGGAATTTTTTTTATCAAGAGTTATTGTAAGAAAAATAAAAAAGGTACAACTCCTGTGGTGGCTTGAATGAGAAATGTTCCCCACAGGCTCAAGTGTTTGAACACTTGGTTACCAGCAGGTGGCACTGTTTGAGAAGGTTGTGGAACCTTTGGGAGAGGGAGCCTTGTTGGAAGAAGGACATCACCAGGGATGAGCTTTGAGAGTTCACAGCCTCATCTCACTTCCTGTTCCTGCTCTAATTCATGTTTGTGATTGAAGATGTAATCTCCCAGCTTCCTGCTTTGACCACCCATTGTCATAACTCCCCACCACAATGGACTCTTCTCAGTCTAGAACCTTAAGGCAAAACAAACTCTGTTATATGGTGTTTTATCATAGCAACAAAAAATGACTGATACAAGCCTTAAAAATAGCAGTTAGGGAATCAAGATGATTCTGAACCATAATTTCCTAGAAGGATTTGGGCTCTTGTCAAAAAGATACAGTTCTTAACAGCCCTTGCCAAACCTTTCTCCAGGCTTATCACCGTGATATTGTAAAGTCCACTAAGCTGCTAGGAGGGCAGCATTGCAAATGTGAGAAATTGGCGTTGATTCGGCAGCTGAGGAAGCACTCATTATCAGTGCTTATTAAATCTGCCTCTGGGAAAAAGCTGGGTAGGCAAGAGTAAGGCTACTCACACCAGGAATAAAGGTAGAATTTACTTTAAGAAGCTTGGAAATGAGAAGAAAAACGGAAAGGCAGAAATGCTGTAAGATCACCTTGGTACAATTTAGAAGTAAGGCAGTGGGTGAACTGGCTTGTTAGGTGCTCATTAAAGATCAGACAGAAGATTTCATAGGGCCTTTATGTTGGAGGAAAAATGTATTTGAGATAAATTAACACAGCAAAATCAACCAAATGGGAACTATGTGGCTTCCAACTTTCAATCAAGAAAATACGCCAGATAACAGAAGAATATAGAAAATGATAAATGCCTATCTACTCAAAGTCTTACCTTCTTGGCCATATATTGTCTTGGTTATTGTAGGAGGGAGTTTTACCAATATAATTGAAGGTCACATGTGTTCCTTCTCGGTTCTTTTCCTCTCTCTCTCTCTCTCTCTCTCTCTCTCTCTCTCTCTCTCTTTTTCTGTTTCATTCTACAAGATAGTAACTAACTTTTCCTGTCAGTGCAGCTGTTTCAGATACATTCTGTTGCTATAACCAAGAGCAACTTAGGGGAGGAGAGGGTTTGTTTGGGGTACACTTCCAAGTCCTAGCACAGAATTGAAGGAAGTCAACACAGGAACCCAAGCAAAAACCATGGAGGAACATTTTTCCAGGCTCACTCACAGGCCCATGCTGACCTAGCTTTGTTATACAGCCAATGACCACCTTCCTAAGGAATGTTGTTGCTCATGGTGGACTTGGTCCTCCAACATCAATTGATTATCAAGACAGCACCTCCACCCCAGACATGCCCACAAGCCAATCTGATATACTCAACCCCTCAACTGAAATTCCATTTGCTAGGCTGTGCCAAGTTGATAGTCAAAGCTAACTAAGACAACAACACAACTAAGGAATGTCCCCAGAGCTGATACACCACAATTTCTGGGTGCTTCTGTGAAGCTGTTTTCTGAAGGACAAATTAATAGATTGATTAAAGAAGATGCATAACCATCAACGTCAGCAGGCACCATCCAGAACTTCCTGGCTTGCACTGAGAAGGAAGGCAGATGAAAGCTGTTATGCTCTCTGTGTGAGCTCATGTCCAGTTGCATCTGCTTTCCAGACGGCAAAACTTTATTCTTCATGGGTGAGTAAAGCTCCATGGTGCCTACCAAGGAAATTGGAGGAAAGTATCTGGTGTTTTTTCTAATGCTCTCTCTGTCTCTGCTTTCTACTGGATTCCAGTCATACACAGGCTGCCAGAATGTGCCTCCCACAGATGAGGTTTTGCATATTCTTCTTGAGAACACATTTTCATGTTTTCTCTGTTTATTTGGTCTTGGGGAGTTTCTCCTGTTAGGCCTTTGAGTCAGTAACCTGGAATCATGAAATGCATCCTTTGAGGTTATAACTTATTTTAATCTAATATTTTCACCCATCTTACATAGGTAGCTTTTATGAAAGATCAACACACCACCAACTTAAGTTCTTTCGTTCATGATCCCATCTGTAACATTACTATAATGAAAATTAAGTCCCTGATAATGTTTCATGTTATCTGTGACCTCTGGGTTTGTTTGGTTTTTTTTCCTGGTTTACTTCTTCCTCCATTTATTCATTCATTCATTCATTCATTCATTCGTTTGTTTGTTTGTTTGTTTATTTGTTTATTTATTTATTTATTTATTTATTTATTTAGAGACAGAGTCTTACTATCTAGGCACAAGCTCTCCTTGAATATGAAGCAATCTTCCTGCTTAAACCTCCTATATGCTGGGATTACAAGCATGTGTCATTCATTAAATTTGGCTGTTGGTAGTCTTAATTGGCTCATTTTCCTACTTGTTATGGTTCAAATTTTTATGCTTCTTTGAATGCTCAGAAACTACAGATTGGACAGCAGAGATACATATTTAGTTATTAGGCTTTTTTTTTTCCCATGCTTTAATCAATATTCTTCAAGTTTGCATGTCTCATTCTTTTGGGGGCTGGAAACTATTTGTCCCTTTTGATGTCTTTCAGAGATTTTTGCAAGAGAGGTTATACTGGATTAAGAACTTGATTTTTCTCTACCAACGAGGCCAAATATTTTGAATATTTTAAATAACTGTGACAGAAGCAGGGGGCCTCGTGATCCAGCCTGTGTGAACTGGTTTGCGTGTGCTCCTCCCACTTCTGTGTGACCAGCATGTGTGACTTAACCCGCGTCTCACGCAATACGGCAAATATGGAGAGATGTCGCCCTCAGGACCACATTATCTTATAAAACAAAAGTGGAGGATTGTTCCAACATTATTAAAAACCTCTAAGCATGGTCTGTAAGCTAATCAAAAGAGGAATATCTGGCTGGTCCTGACCTACTCCGGGGTCCTATGAAACGACAGCCATGAGGCCAAGAGGGCGACTCTCCTGCTTCATTGTCACCACTGTTTCTGTAGCAATGAGCTGGTGAACTGGAGTTTGGGCAAGGGAGCAAAGAGCTCCTTTCCAGCTTGTGGTTTCAAAAGGATCCACATCTGGTCAGCACCTTGAGCTCAGCCTTTGGAGACCCCGAGTCTTCAGTCTGTCACCCACATGGTACTTTACGTGACTCTGTAGTGGTTTGAGTGTGGGATGGTCTCTGAGTGCTTGGTCTCCAGCTGCCATCTCTGGTTCAGGTTGTAGAAGCTTTGAGGCTACAGACCAAGGGTGGAAGTGAGTCATATGACAGAGCTCTGAGGTATTCTGCTTCCTGCCTTCTAACGTGCAGTCTGCTGCAAGTTCTCTTTGCCACAGATCACACGAGACACCCAAACTACTCTCCTTTCTCTGCCATCATAGACGATGATCAAAGCAATTCCTCCTTTCAGTTTCTTTTGTCAGTCTGTCATAGCAACAAGAAAGTAACAGGTGCATATACACAATGGAGTATAATTGAGCCATAAAGAAGGAAAAATCATGCTATTTGCGTAGTGGATTGAATGGAATAAGTCAGGCATGAAAGGCGAATCGCTGCATGTTTTTCTTCAAATGTGGAAACACAAGGAGATAACCTAAAGATCAATGAGGGGCTCTTAGGGAAAAGGGAGAGGAAGTGAATGGGGAAGGGTAAGATAAGCCAGCAAGGACGCTGGAAACAATAAAAGGACAATACATGTATATGTGGAAATACATGTCACAGTGGCTTCTACAGTTAGATGCACTGATAACCACGAATTTAAAAATACTAAACAACAAATGTGATTTTTTTTCATACTGTGTGGGCACGTGCCATAATGCAATTGCAAAGTCATAGCATCAGTAGACCCCCATTAGGTGGGTGGGGCAGGGCTGGCTGGCTTCTCTCCTTTCACTCTCCAGGCAGCTCTGTGTGTCATTGGCCAGCTCTTCCTCCCTCTGCCTGCGTACCAGAACTCACCTCACGGGTGCACGTAAAGGTAAGATCTGCTACTCTCCTCCGAGGTTATGTTGGCTTCTGTCTCAGTCCTGTTCTTTGAGCCACAGTCCCAAGTTTCTCTTGGTATCTTAGACTCATTCTCACGGGCTCTGAATTCAGCTGGGCACTGTCTAGGGCCCCTGTCCTTGATCTGTGCCTAGAAATCCTCCCAGAGGGAATGCTGGGAACTCAGTCCCAGTGTGAGCTAAGTGGCACTGGTAACTCTGGCTGTGTACAAATGTTCACATAAGTGCAGGGTTCTCAATTTCATCATTATTAACCTATGGAGCCAAAAAAAAAAAACTAATTTATGTCACCGGATGTCCCGTGGTGTCTCTGGCCACTATCTATGAGAGAAGCCAGCATCCCCTCCCCAGGGTGACACCCAAATGCGACTCTAGGCATTGCAGCCTTTTGCTTGGTGGCCAAATTCCTGTCAGTTGAGAATAAAGGTTCTAATCAGAGGCTGAACAAGAGTGTGTACACGTATATTTACTGGCTAGACATGAGAAGGTAGCTCCAGGCTCAATTAACATTTGGCTTCTTGTTTCCCAGAAGGAAAATTACATCCCTGGAATGTTGCAGAGTGTTCTGCTAGGAAATTGAATCTGTTTGATCAATTAAACCAACGTGAATTGAATTCCTACAGCGCTTCGGGCAGAGAGCCAGCTGCTTCAGATGGAGCAGGAAGCTGGGTCTGACTTGATCCGCATGGGGTTATTTACAGTCGTTACCTTGATGATCGTTGACTTTGACAAAGGCAAGTGTAAGTTGGGTAGGGGTCCTTAGTCAAGAGGAGGGATCACCTGTGTGAGGGAGCAATTAAGAGAAGGGTTTTGAGGGTCTCGCTCGCTCTCAACAAGGCTTATGTTAAGGACTGGATATCAAACCAGAGAATGAAAAAAGATTTGAAATATTCAGAGTGCAACAGGTGACAAGAGTTTGACACATGGATATTTCGATCACATCCTATATGTTCCTTGTGGGTTGTGTTACAAAACATCACACCACATCCCGTAAATACGCACAGTGACAAACAGTAATGTGAAGTTGTAGTGAAAACAGACAAACTAGAATACAGGTCAGTTCATGGTTAGTTACCCCATTGTATTTCGCAAGACACAAGATTGTGTCTTCAAGGCTTCAGGGGAGCCTTGTTGGGATTGAAGGACATCAACATGGCAGGGCTGTGGGCTCCGTGGTCTGAGTTCCATAGATCAACTGTGTTATACTGAAGTTATGCCATCTTGAGATGCAGGGGTGCAATGCTCTTAGATTGGTTCATGTGCTAAAATATCCTAGAGGTAAAACAAATCAGGAAAACCTGTTCCGGAGGGAGCTGAGACACAGGCAGACACAGCATACCTCAGTCCCCCCGGCATCTGAAAGTATAGCTGAGCAGCAGTTGCTCTAGGTTTGGAGCAGCTATGAGCTGAGCACCAGATGAAGGACCCAGCTTGAAGAGCTGTAAGCCCCAAGGTCACATGCCCTCCAGGTAGAGGCTCACATAGCTGGAAGCATTTAGGTGCCAAGACTGGACCACCTCCTCATCCAGAGTCAACGCTGGGCAATCACCATGGGTGAATCAAGGCTTCCCCACTCAGTGCTCAATTCATTCTCCGTTCCTTTCCCTCTCCTCCCTCCCTTTCTTCCTTCCTTCCTCCCCGACTCCCTCCCTCCCTTTCCTTTTCCATATTGCCTCCCTCCCTGCCTCCTCTCTTGGCATCCCTTGCACTATTGATATTGTTGATATTGCTGAAAGTTAAATGTGCACACAATTGCAAGGCTCTGTATGATTCCATGGCTCTGTACAGTATAAATAATTTCAAATCAAGACAAAAGCAGAGTAATTTAAAATAGTCTAAAAGCTATGGCTCTAATTGAACCTCTTCCTCTTCTGGCTAATGGGGACATAGAGTTTCCAGAAGTCAGGTGACTTTCTCAGGGGTCACAGAAAGCTAATGACAGAGACAGGATGACAGTCTGGGCCTCACACACACAACGGCCCAGATGGCCTTGCCTTCCTTCCCCCAACCATCATTGACATTCATACTACACTGCAGTGAGTGTCCAGCAGTTTCTGTTCAGGGACTTTGGTTTAATGCAGTCTTCGTTCAGCATTTACGTGATTTCTGGTCAGTGCTTATGTCAATGCTCAAGGAACAAAGGGGTCCTAAGGGCTGGAAGGAGTCCAGGTCCCGGGAAGCCTGTCCACCCCCACTTTCAGGAGGGTGACCTGCAGGCCATTCTAAAGACCACTGGCTCAAACATGCATGTGTGGTGTATCCCCTGAGAAGCAGCTCTCTCTATCCTTGCTCTCCCTTTTCTGTCTCTACTCCTCTTTTCTGATTCTTATCCCCCCCCACCTCTCACCTATTACTTCTCCCCCTCCCTTCCCTTTTCCCTTTCTTCTTCTTTCCTCTTTGTTTTGTTCTCTCTTCTCCTTCCTTTTCCCTCTCTTCTCTTTCTCTCCTCTTTTTCCTCTCCACCTCTCCTTTGTTTTTCTTCTCTCTTCTCTCTCTATCCCATCTCCTTCTCACCTGGTTCCTCCTCTCTCTCTCTCTTCTATTTCTAAATCTACTCTTTTTCACTGAAAGCTAGTCACCTAGTTGCCTAAGCACCTTTTTCTGGAATATTCCAAAGTTCTAAATTCCAGAGGGAAAGGAGCTGGGTAGAGTAGCCTGTGAAACCTTGCTAGTATGTACTCAAAATGGTTAGGACAACACTTAACATCTTGGAACGTCTAGCACCTTCCTGAGTCTCATGCTCACAGACACAAGACTCAGCCTTTCTAGCAAATGCTCCATTCTGCACTCTGCCATTATGGCCACTCAACAGATGCTCAGGGCAGAGTGTTGTGACCGAAGGGGATGCGTTGGGTTGGGGTGTGTTGGATGAGAAATGGGGGTGACTGGAGATCAGAAATGAAAGTTCTCTTTTGAACAAGAGGGAGGGAACATGCATCCAATGGTTCAGGACTTTTTCTGTGTGTGGCTGCTGATGGTGTTTGGGGGTGTGGAAGGTAGATAGCTGTGCAGGGTGTCCCCAGTTAGTGAGATGAAACGGTACTCTTCCTCCTGCTTGACCAGGGAAGAACAGGACAGCATATTATATTCCAGACATTCTGCTGATTTGGGGATTTTAAGTTCAACAGTAATGTTCATTTACTAGAGAAAATGGTTCCTTCAAATGAATCTTACTATAGAAGTGCCCTGGCAAATGAAACACCCCACGGAGAATCTCCCAAGCAAGGCAATCACATCTGTAAGCTACCAGTCTTTGTACCTATGGCCAGGGTGAGAAATCAGCTCTGCAGAAAACATGTCATCAGGGTGTGCTTCCGTGGGTGTCCTACTCAGAGTAACGTGAAGCACTATATAATGTAATTTGCAGCCACCCGCCACTGTTGCCTAAACAACAACAACCACAAAAACAGTTTAGGTGAGCTTCGCTTACTTGCTTTCCACAAATGCTCCTGGGAAGCATTTCGGGGTCTATTGTGTGACACTTCTCTGTGGTGTTGCCTGGGGACCTCTTGTCTCTTATCGTCTCCATCTGTGTTCACATCAGGCCCAAGTGCTCCACTCATGGAAGACAGTTTACTGAAGTAAGTCAGGAATGTTTGCTGGGGCCAGAGGCTCTAGAGGCCCAGATATGAGCCCTTGTCAGCTGGCACTCCCTTGAGAGTCCCCAGGTGGCCCAGATTGGCAAAGTTTAGAATGCAGATGGGCTAAAAGAGCCTCATAGGGAACCGACCCTCTGAAGCTGGACAGGGTCTATTAAGATGCCTGTGTGTCTGTCCCATTGGCATGGCAGAGATGACACTTCCACTCATGATGGTAGTTAGGGGCAACTCTGAGAAAGTTCTAAAAGCTTCTAGAAGCTCTAGAAGTGACAATGTATTGGAGGGAGGGCATGACCTCATAAAAGCCATGCCACATCTCAGTTGGCATTGATACACCATATTACCCTAGCAAGCTACCATACAGGCCATCCAGGATGACCAGAATTACATAGAATCTGAGTCTCAGCAGATACCCCATGGCCTCCTTGGAATGTGAGAACCTACTCTGAGAATGTCTCCCACTCCCTGCCCTATGTGTCTGTAGCATCCTCAGCCAGAGGTCTGCAGGTGTCTTTGGTACCTATTGTGTTCAGAGCCTTGTGGTCATCTGCCTTCTTGTGTCTCAATGACAACCTTTTCATCACTGTGATGTACAAGGGCTAGGATGAACTGATCCCTTCAGCAACAAGTGCTTTCTCCACCTTGGTAGGTTTTTAAAAACTCTTCTGAAATTCAGAATGGCATTGCTCCAGCTAGGTGAGGTCTTTATTCCACAGATGCTCATTATTGTCAGGTACTTAATTCCTTCTCCCTCCACAGGTGGCAACTGAATGGTCTCTGTGTGGTTTGATTTTACAATCTGTGCCTCAAGCATTGAAGCCCTAAGGTATTCTACATGTTCATCAGAGGGATATTTTTCTTTCTTCTTTTAATATGTATATGGTATGCCTGCCCATTTTTTGCATGTGTTTAGGCATAGAATCAGGGCAACAACAGTTAATTCTTTGGCTAATTCAATCCCTGGTCCTTAGAGGGTTTTAACCTCCCTATAATCTAATCTTCAGTCTAAACTGGAAGGCTTCAGCCTCCAAGACCTACTGCTGACAATACACTCTGACTAGCTTCTTCTGAACTCAGAGTTGTACTGAACTCAACTGGCTCTTCTGGTTGGCTGATACAACTCACTGGCTGTTCTGGCTCAAGCTCTTCTCCAAGCTGCAGGTTCAAACTAACCTTCTGAGTTGGCTGAATGTTTCTGACTAAACTCTTCTGTCTCTGGCTGACTCTGGCTGACTCGTGCAACTTCTCTGACTGAACTCCTCTGTGTGGCTTCAAACTTACTTTTTCTCCCAAACTCACTCTGTCTGATACTGACTCCTTCTGAACTGCCTGTGTATTTCTGCCTCCCACTGTCTCTCTAACTGACTGCCTGACTCTCTGAGCTGAGGGCCTGCTTTTATATCATGAGAGTTGGGCATGTCCTCACTCTGATTCATTCTAATTCTTCCTCTGATTCATCACTTAGCCTGCTCTTCACTCTGATTCATCTCAGATATCACTTCCTGTCTAACACTGACTTCTTCTGAGCTCTGCTTCCTGTCTCTGCTTTCTCCTTTGCTTCTCCTTCTCTTTCGAGGATTAAAGGCATGTGCTACCACTGCCTTCTGAATAGTTGGATTAAAGGTATTTACTAACATTCTTTCTACCCTAAAGCAGCCACACTAATGGATTAAAAAATTGAATGTTCGTCTACCTATGTGTATGGGCACACACGTGTGTATGCATATGGAGACCTGAAGTTGATGTTGGAAATCATACTCAATCACTTGTCCCCCTTATTTACTGAAGCAGGGTCTCTCAATCAAACCCAGAGCTCACCCAATATGACTAATCTTCCTAACTAGCCTGCTCTGGGGATTCCTCATCTCCATCTTTGTCCAAGGCTGTAATTACAGGTAGGCTGCCACATCCACCTGGTATTTACATCGGTTCTGGGGATCTGAACACTGGTCCTCACACTGTCATAGCAAAAGCTGTGGAGCCATCTCTCCCAGTGCTGTATGTATGTGTTTTTAAATCACCATCTCTGGAATCAAGATCTTGCTGCAGCTTTTTCTAAAATAACCTATGCATCTCTGGGTCTCCGTCCCTTCCTTTGGCTGGAACATGCTTCACTTGCTTTCCAGGTGCTGGCATTGCCTTTTAGTTCAGGATTGAATTAGACTCTTAGGAACTTCCACAGCCCCTAGGTCGCCATCATGCTAGCTACCTTTCTACCTGGCACCCTTCTCCACCCATCATAAGCTCCATTGTTAATTGGTATTCTGGCATCTTCATCTAATTTCCTCACCAAAATATGAAGGTTGGGTGACTGAGTGAGTTCTTGGTCACATCTGTCTTCTCAGCATCTGGAACAATGCCTAGACACTTAATGTTGGCTGGATTTAAATGTGAAAATATACAACTTTTATAAATAACATGAGACAGAAATTAAAGTAGGTAAAGAGATCTCAGGTTACAAACCAAATAAATCAGCTGGACATTATCAAAACTAAAGTCTTTAAAGATCAATTAATAATAATTTAAAAAAAAATTTATGTATGTGTCTATGTAGGACTCTGTGTAGGTATCTGCATCTGAGTGCAATGCCCATGGAGGCCAGAAGAAGGCACCAAATCCCCTGGAGCTGTAGTTACTGGAGATTGAGTCACTGATGTGGATGCTGGGAACTGAACCCTGTGCTCTGAGAGGGGGAAATTAGATCTATCTGAGCAAGTTCTGAGAGAAAGGGATGATGTTTATCAAAGGAACAACGTGATTAACAACTAGGTGTTTCTATGACACAGGTGTGATATGGCTTGTTTGTCAGCTCATCAATATTTATGACCCATTCCACCAAAACAATCAGCAGAGCAGACAATCCATCAAAGACCTCTTCTCTGGAATTGTTCTGTTTTGTTGGGTGATCAGCCCAGAGAGGCAAAATTGAGAAGAATTACTGACAAATTTGATGTTCCTGGCTTGCATATCTTAATAGTTGGTAAAAATAATCAGGATACTGTATTCATTTTCTTTAACAGATCACCCATAACACTGGCGGGTGAACCAGGTCATTCATCCCTGTGTGTTCATAAATGCAATCAATTCCTGAGCCTTGAGAGATCTCTGGGGGCTCCCAGATTCCAGCTGCATCTTCTAAATCTCTGAGATTCAGCTTAGAAATACCAGACCTGAATCCTGGACGACAGAGAGACTTTTGCCTCTGCTATTTTGCAGAGAACTGTCATTTCTTCAGAGCTGGAGAGATAGGGAACTGTATATGTCTTAGGAAGCCAAGGTCCTTCAATTTGAACCTCACTGGCTGCTTCAGGGTCTCAGGGCACTTCAGCCTTATGATTGCCTGGCTTCCTTTTCTGCAAAGCAGCAGCTCTAATTCCTTCCAGAACCACCTTCTCAATTGACTTTGAGGATTGGAAAAGGAAAGAACAGATGTACACTCTTGTCCCGTTGTGTGAAGGCCAACAAGCTTGCTTTTTAGTACATCAGAACATTCCAGCATGGTAAAAGGGAAGGCTTGAATAGTGATGACAGAGAAATCATTTACTATCAGGGTGGTGGAATTAGAACACACGATCCCTCTCCATCCGACCCCCACCCCAGGCACCTGAAGCAAACAGCAAACAGCATGATCTTCCACTGAAGCATTGACCTAGTTCACTGCAGAGCCAAGATACCAATTCCCAAATGGCTTTAATTTCTCAAATAGTCAAAATGATGTGCCTTTGTCCTTTGTATTTTATTTTTATTGGCACATATTAATTATTTGCAATGTGACTCATTATAGCTTTTTCATGTGTATGTGTAATGTATTTTGAACATATACACCCTTAATTATCCTCTCTTGCTCCCCTGCTCATCTCTCAAGTAGTCTTCCACCTTCATCCCCCCTCCCCTCCTTTTACCTAATGACTTTATTAGGGTTGCTAAGAGGGGCACAGGGGAAGGGGTTATTTACAGGAGAATGTATATGCACCTTACCAGTGCTACAACACTGAAGAAAAACACTGCCTCCCTCCCCCCACCCAGTGACCATTCCCCTGTAGTACATCCTTAGGAATGGGTGTGGCTCCTGAACTCCTCCCACTCCAGGACCAGATGTTGACAACCCCACTCTTGAGCAGGTAGCCTCAGCTCACTGGAATCACTGAGGTGCAAGGCTATTTCAAGCCAGGAGGCAGTGTCCCCACTCCTCCTCCTCCTCCAGCTTTTATGTTCTTAGAGGCTCTTCTGCATGTTCAGAATGACATTTTCAAGTTCCATTTTTTTTAATGACCACACAAAGCATTAGATGTCACTATTGTATTTTTGAACAACGTGCGTTTTAGTAGGTTTTTCTACCCACTTGCCCCCCCACCACTCCTGACCCCCACCCTCTGTAAGCTCCCATTCAAGTGACACAGGCCCTTCCTTTCCCCACCGATGTCTTACTCTCCCCTTGTCTCTTCCCAGACATTTAGGGTTTACCCACAATCAGATGCAAACACACACACACACACAACACACACACAGAGGCTAGGATCCTCATGAAAAAACAAACAAACATGCTGTTTTATCTTTCTGAGTTTGGACCACCGCACTTAATATATACTTTCCAAATCCAATTCCCAACAAAATTGGTTCTGTCTTTCCCAAGGGAGGGCATCATGGGCGACAGTCCCTAATGTGACCACTAGGTGGCGCTGGCAGACCAGCTTGTGACAAGGGTTCGCCCTGCCCCCTCCGCAGAGGCTTCTGGGCACCTGCCCTGCACTCTTCCCCTTCTCCAGCTTCCTAGGACCTTTGCTTTCCAGCCCTTTCTTTATTTCTTCCACCTCAGCAGCATCTGCCACCCCCTCTTCTCATCCCCCATCCCCCAACGTGTGCCAAGGCCCTGAACCCTCTCTGCAGGGCTCCTGGCTGCTTGGAGAAAATGCACCTCCCTGGCCAATCTATTGCCTCTGATGTTGTTATTTGGCTAGAAGGCAAGGCATTGCTTTCTTTGGCTTCCTTGCTTTTATGTAAAATGGTGTAAGCCCATTATTAGATTTATAAACACAGGAAGAAAAAACTTCCAAATTTTAGCCTCTAACACCCCCCCCCAATACACACAAACCACCTCCACCAGCTTTATTGGAGAGCAAAACTCCATCTATCCTGTAGTCTCACATATGCAGAAATTGGTGGCTGGATGGGCAGTTAAACACACAGCAGATGGGATGGCACTTTATGGCAGTGAAATCTGACTCCTATAAATATAATTTATAGTGCATTCTATTTGTGAAAGTCACACAATCCTTTTTATTTATAGTTAGAACATAAAGAATTCAAAATACAGTTGCTGTGTTTCATAATTGTTGTGTGTGTGTGTGTGTGTGTGTGTGTGTGTGTGTGTGTGTGTGTGTGTGCCTTTATTTATCCATCAGTCCATGAACTTCTAGTTTGGTTCCATAATGCTATTGTGGATAATGCTTCAGGGCATGTGGAAACACACATCTTGTTTACCCAGTAACTTCATTTCTTTGGATATATATTCAGATGTGGGAATGTTAGCTTGTGTGATCATCCTATTTTTAATTTCTCAAGAAGCCTCCATATGCTTCCCATCATGGCTGGGCTAATTTACATCATTCAGCCCTAACATAAGAAGGAAATCTTGATTGGCTGGAAACAATATGGATGATGTGTGAATTAAGTCAGATGCAGAAAAAACACACTCCTGTGTGAAATATCCTAGAGATGCGTTTATAGAGAGTATGTACCATGGGCCATGGATGAGAATGGGGTGACATTCACTAAAGTTAAAAAGAAAAGAAAAAAGCCATTTGTGTGGCTGTAGAAAGAGGGGGAATGAGTCTTCAGGGATGAGAAGGGTTGAGCTTCGTAATAGGTTTCCCAACGCTAAGCAGTCAGCTCTAAAAACATATACGTGTATGAATACACTCAATGGTCTCAGGGAATACTGTGTCTGTCTGTCTCTCTGTGTAATAATAATAAAGAAGAAGAGGTCATGAATTTGGCAGGGTGTTAGGGGATATGGGAAGAGTTAGGAGAGAGAGGAGGAATGATGTAAATATAGTTTGAATGTAGGAAATTCTCAAAAAAAAAAAGGAAAGAAAAATTGTGATTTTCAGATAAATTCTTAGAACCTGATTCATAGCACAGTGACTACAGTTAACTGCATACTTGCAGTTTGCTAGGAGAGCAGAACTCACACGTCCTCCCCAGACAAGTTTTAAGAAGGGAAGTGTAACTTTCTGCAGCAATGGGCATCTTAGCTGATGTGAACATTTCCCAGTTGTATCAGAATCACATTGCACACCTCAGATGTTTAAGTCTGTATAATTCTTGGTCAATGTTGCCTCCATAAAAGTTGAACAAAACGGAGCTTCGTACAATAAGTCAGGACCTGATGGTTATAGTCCAGCCCTGGCTTGGCTAGAGGTCTTTGTCCCCTGGTCCCAGTCACAACCCACATGAATCCCTCCAAGCCTACCCAGGTTCACATCATGAGCTGAAATAGACCCTTCTCCCTTAAGTTACTTCTACAGAGTACTTTCTCACTGGGATGGAAGGAAACGGATCTGAGCTAATGCCACACCCCAGGGCATTTTTCTGAGCTGGAGAAAATGTTTAAAAAGGTCATGAGGGTCTGGAATACTGGGTGACCATAGCTACAATCTCTGTCTCCCTTTGCCTTCACAGCTCTCTCAGCTGTGGTCCTCCCAGACATGGCTAATCAATCCTCAGATTCTTACTCTGTGTTCACATTTCCAGCCTCTCCAGAGTGCTGTAACATGTAACACCTTCCCGAGGGAGGAGCAGACCTCTGTGCTCTGCCCACACTGCACAGGAAGCTGCTCTCATGGCCCCCATGTTGGAGCTGCAGTGAAGTATGGCAGGATGTGACAGGGGTCTGGCTCTTATGCCGGGCAGGCTGTGGTGTGGATTCTGATCACTGATAAGTTGTATGGGTCTGGGCAGGTTGTTGCCTCTATGTCTCTATGTCTCGATTCCTTGTTTATAAAATAGGGATAATGTAAGTAGTTGGTCGCCAACTGTTTGGGGCAAAGGTTCATAAATTCCATCCTATATTGGGTGTTTGGCTTTATGGTATATGGTGTGGACATGATATGTCTCTCCACACCACCCTTAAGGAAATCATGGGTCCAATCGCCATGCTCTAGAAGGAGTTTGGAGGTGGGGCTTGGAGACGTGACAGGTCACAGGGGTGGGATCTTATAGGGACTGGTGTTCTAATAAGAAACAGGAAATAGTTCATTTCTTTCTTCCTGTGAGTGGACAGAGCAGGAAGGCAGCCATCTGTAAATGAGGAGAAGGCGCACTCCAGAGTCCAGCCATGCTAGGACACAGACCCTTGATTTCTGTTCTCAATAACTGGGAGAAGTAAATATTTATTGTTAAACTAACCATACTGTGGTATCTTTTCAAACTTTGTTTAAAAAAAATCACACGAGACATTGAACTTCACAATGACAGTTCCACATACATACTTCATTGTACTTTGCTCCTCGCTCCCCCACAACACCCATGCTTGCCCCACCCCATGATTCACTTGCTCCCCTCAAATAATTCACCTTCTGCTTTCATGTCGTCAACATGGTATCACATGGGACTGAGATAATGTCATGGGCCGTTTTCTACCACAGTAACAAAACACCTGAGATCGTTTACTGACAAAGCTTGTTTTGATGAACAGCTTTTCAGGTTGCATTCCTAATTGGTTAGCCACAATGATTAGACCCACGGCACAGCAGTATGTCATGAGGGTATGCAGGGACTTACCACTCCCTCGTGGCTTCCAGGCAAAGAGAGGAAGCAGATAGGAGTTTTACAGTTCTCCTCACCTTCTCCCCCCATAGCCTAAAGACCCCCGTCCCCCTCAGTAGGCCCCATATTATAAAAGTCCCAATGATACCACTCTGGGATCCAAGCTTTTATCACATAGACACGTGTGTGACAGGGAGCACACGAACTATGGCTGGTGTATAATTGCATGCACTACTGCAGTCCTCCGTCTCCCCTCCTCTCCTCCCGCCCCCACCCCCATGAGGATTGAACCCAAGGCCCCAATGCATGTTGCAGAAGTTTATTTTTAGTTATGTTTAAAATGGTTGTTTCGTGCATTTTCGGGGAGAAGGGCTGCTTAAGCCTTGGCATTTTGTATTGTCTGCAAGTGTTGGATTTATGTAAAAGATCTTTGATTACTCATGATCTGCACATGCTGTCAGTAGAACACCTGAGGAGATTACGTATCAATAAAAACCCCTGAGATGAGTCGCTCGATGTTCCACCGTCAAGGATGGCGCGTGTCATGACGGTGGTTCCCTCTGCTGAGGTCTGGCAGGGTCTCTGGTATCTGCTCAAACGGCATATGGTGTGGACATGACAGGTCTCTCCGCCGTCACTCTTAAGGAGTGATGGTCTGTCAGGGTTTACATCTATGAATACGCCTCTGTGTCTTCCTTGTTGAGTGACACAGCACGAACTACCACGTGTGCATGCTCAGCAGGGCCCCTCTCTCACTGAGCCACAGCCCCCCAGCTCTCCTCTCTCCTGAGCTGAAACAAGATTGCCCTGCCCTTGCTCCTGGCCACTTCAGCACTCACTGCAATGCAACCATGTGCATGCCTTTCCTTTCTGCCACACATATGGGAAAATTCCAGTTTGATCTCCCTTGGTCTTGACAGCAGTGTGCTGGATAATGTTTTGTCAATTAGACACAAACCTAGATACACCTGGGAAGATGAAATTCCCAACTGAGGAACTTCTCTCACCAGATTGCCCCATGGGGCATTTTCTTGACTCAATGATTGATGTGGGAGGGTCCAGCTCACTGTGGGTGGTGCCACCCTGGGCAAGTGGTCCTGGGTGCTATAACAAAGCAGGCTGAGCAAGTCATGGGGAGCAAGACAAGAAGTAGCACCGGTCCATGGCCTCTGCTTCAGTTTCTGCTTTGAGTTCCAGCCCTGATTTCCTTGGATGATGGACTGGGAGCTGTAAGATGAAATAAACCCTTTCTTTCCCAAAATGCATTTGATCGTGGTCTTTATCACAGTAGCAGGAGACCAAACCAGAACAAAAGGTGTGGTTAATAACCCCGGGCTGTCCAATGCTTGATAGCTACATCAAGAACCAGCAAGATGGATTTGAGAGAGGGCTCAGTGGTTAAAAGCACTGGCTGTCTGCTCTAGTCGAGGACCCAGGTCAGATTCCCAGCATCCACACGGCAGCTCACAGCCATCTGTATCTTCAGTTTCAGGGGATCCAGTGTCCTCAGGCTTCTGGCCTCCTTGGACAGAAAACATACGTGTGGTACACAGACATGCCTGTAGACAAAACACTCAAATACACAAACTAATAAATCTAAAATAGTTTTAAAAAAGAAAGAAGAAAGAACCGAGAGCATGCCTGTGTATGAAATGCCCAGAGGCTTGCTACAGTTGTTAACATGAGGACAGTTTTGCTTATGTTTTTGACAAATGCACTATTCCAGAAGCTGTGTGGAGCTGATGAATCGACACAAGTCATGGGCTTTCATAGTGAAGCCACAGTGTTCAGTGGCTGGTGGGCTGCGGCGGGACGGGAATGTCTGTAGCCTTCCTTCAAGGACACGGGTTCAGATCCTGATGGGCTGTCTCACAGCTGTGCCATCTCAGCAAAAACACTCAATTGTTCTGCATTCAGAGCTACTCAACTCTATAATGAACTTGTAATTTACTTGGCAGTGTATCGGAGCCACTGGAGGCAGGCGGCGGGTGATGGTTTATGTAGAATGCCCCAGAAGACTCCTAAGGAAGTCTATGCTGCCATTTCAGCAAGAAACCAAGGAACTGTAAGAGAGCATGATACTGTCATCTAGGAAAGAGCCAGCCATGGCCCAGGAAGCCGCAGCAATTCCCACACTGAAAATTCAACAGTGTCGGGCTAAATATACGGCAGTGCCTTGACCTTCAGAGAAAAAGAGTAATAAGAGAAAGTCATGATTGATTGGAACTGGAGTTTCTTAAAACTTTAAAACTACCTTTATTTATTTAGTGTACGTGTGTGGGCACATGTGCCGTGATGTACATGTGGGGTCAGAGAACATCTTGTGGGAGTCAGTTCCCTCCTTCTGTTTGTGGGTCCTGGGGTTCGAACTCAGGTGCTCTGATTTGGGCTTGGTGGCAAGTACCATCACCCGTTGAGCCTTCTTGCCGGCTCTGGAACTTGAGTTTTAATTGATTGTCAATGTTGATCAAAGAACTTAATGACTCAGGGACTTGAAACTTTAGTTCGACTGACGGCAGAAATTAACCTAATGTGAGGTAGCCACAGAGCTCAGGCTGTAGGTTACCCCATGACCAGGAGGGGAGGCTCAGTGTTATATCAAGAGGGTGACCCTGGAACTTCATGTCACATTAATGTACACTACCCAGGACCTGGTGTTCACTCACATTCCTCTGTATTTAGTTAAAAAGACTCTCATTGAAATTCTTTTCCTGACATCTGCTACAACATCTGGAACCAAGAGAATGCATGGATGGAGAAATGGCTCGTCAGGTGCCCAAGCCTGATGACCTGAGTTACACCTCTGGGGCCAACATGGTAGAAGGAAAGAACAGACTCCTACAGGCTGTCCTCTAACCTCTTCACAAGTGCCGTGGCATTTGCCCGCTCCCTAAATAAATGAACAGAGAATGCATGGGTCATTTAAGGGTCCATCCTTAGAATACTGGAAGTAGCCATAAAGGTTTGGCATGCTTCCTCCCCACCATAGAACACAGTGTGACATCCCCTCCCCAAGCTTGTGAGTCTTGTGGCTGTGGAGGCTCAGCATCACAACTCTTCTTGGGTAAACCATCTCTGCACCTCTGCTTGGCTACCATACCATTTGGTGTAATCAACAAAAACACCATCCAAGATGGGTGCTGGAGAGATGGCTCAGCAGTTAAGAGCACTGGCTGCTTTTGCAGAGGTCCCAGGTTCAGTTCCCATAGAAGCTCACTAAACCACCTGAAACTCCAGTTCCGGAGGATCTGATGACTTTTCTGACTTCCACAGGCACCAGGAATGTACACAGTGTACACACATACCTGCAGACAAAACACCCAGACACATAAATTTATTTAAATACATAAAATAAATAAAATTAAATTTAAATTAAAATTTAAAAATGAAAATGAAAAAGATACCATCCAGTCCTATCCAGTCAGCATATACCATCCTCCTGAACACTGACTCCCACTACCTGGATGGAGATACCACTGACACTCAGTCAGACACACGGAGTTTTCTTGTACTGGTAACTTTAAAAAATCTCCACCATTGCTGTTCTAAAGCATACGGTGGTGCCGGTTTGCCACTGTGTCATAAAGAATCTTTAGATGCAATGCTTTAAGAGCGACAGTCATTTGTCATCACCCAGCTGGTGTCTGGTCAGCTGGGCTGGGGACCAAGCTCTGAGTACATCTGGATGGCTCGCTGGGTTCCCTGTGCCCTGGGTCTCATTCATCTCCTGGGAGCACAGCTCCATTCTGCTGTGTTCTTATCCATCACGGGTGTTGTGAGCTCTAAGCATAAGAGCCATTACCATCTACAGAGCAGCTTTGATCATCCATAAGGTACCTTCAACATGTTGCCATTTCCTCATAGAAGGAGGAGGCGTGGGGAGGGTAATTAGACACTCATCTGAGGTGTAGCCACCCCGTTCTGTGTTTCAGCTGTGTGTACTTCTGCCTCAGCTCTAGGGTGCTAGAGTCAACTGAACCAGAGCCTTTCTCCACCTCTACAGCTGTGGGGACGATATCTCTGATGGGGTGGTGCTTTTCAGTGGTGTAACAGTTAGGGGATTATTCACCCTCAGTGAGTAAGCAGCTCCCTACCCGTGTTCCTGTAAGGAAGCCCCCCAGTCATGCTCCTGTGAGCAACTCCTCACCTGTGCTCCTGGAGGGAACCCCTAAACCACGGTCCCCAGTGTAACCCCTCAATCATCTCCCCTATGGAAGCCCCAAAAGCCCATTGCTTCACTAAGATGAACTTGGATGAATCTTTTGGTTTGTCATTAGCATCCTGTCTGGAGTGAATTGACACTTTGTTCCCACGTCCCTGGGAAAAGTCACTGTCATGATTAGAATAAGAATGGCCCCCGTAAGTTCATATGTCTGAATGCTTAATCATCACAGAGTAACACTACTTAGAAGGAGTATGACGTGTGTCCTTGTTGGGGTTAAGCGTGACTTTGTTGGAGCAGGTGTGTCTTTTTGGAGGGAGGCTGTCATTAGGGATGGGTTTGGAGATTTCAGATTTCAAGAGCTCAAACCAGGCCAAGTGGCTCTCTATCTCTCTCTCTCTCTCTCTCTCTCTCTCTCTCTCTCTCTCTCTCTCTCTCTGTTCCTTCTGCCAGTGGATCTGGATGTAGAATTCTTAGCCACTTTTCCAGCACTAGGTCTGCCTCCGTGCTGCCGTGCTCCCTGCCATGATGATAATGGACTAAACCTGTGAAAGTATAAGTCAGTCTCAATTAAATGCTTTCCTACAGAACAGTTGCTGTGACCATGGTGTCTCTTCACGGCAATAGAACACTGACCACGACAGTCACACAGCAGAGGGTAAACAGAACATCTTCCAGTTTGTTAGGGGGGCAAGCTCAGAGAGGCACATAGCTCTGCTACCAAACAAGCTATGTGGTTAAACAAAAACTGACGGGTTGGACCTGCATCTTGGTCCCGGGGAGGCCGTAACTAAGGGACATACACGAAGGGATGGAGAACTGAGGTCAACTCTGACTACCAGGACCTTATGCAAGAAGCTCCCTCTACATTCCCATGACTCTTCTAAGGCAGACGCTCCTGGCTCAGGGCTTCTCTTTATTCCACTGAGACACTGTTGCCTGGTTAACTCCTATTGGAATTCAGGAAGCATCAAGGATGCTTCAGTGAATATCCATTTTGGTTTGTGCTCACGTCGGCTTACTTCCTGGGGTGATTTATTAAAGGCAGTTGCTAGACCATGGCACATATACAACGCTAAGCCATCTGCTCAGTGTGAAGAAACTTCTACGCAGAGGGTATGTGGGAGCTTTCCTTGACACAGTGACAGAAACGCTCAACTCATTGCCCGCTCAGTGATAGAGGGTTATCACTTTATTAAAAAAAAAAAAAGAATCTTTATCAAGATATTTTTTATCTATCTAGTTAGATAAAAGAAGATACGGAATTTAAAACTTTACTTTGTTGATTTCTGGAGATAGAAGGATACGCTTCTTCTCTTGTGAACAAGCCGTATGTTAAAATTACCTTACGATTGTGTATAATGGCTCCACACTGCCGTTCACCCATTCATCTGTTTACCCAACATACAGCTCCACTCTGGGATGGAGAAGAGATAACAACAGGGACATGAATCCCCCGTCTGTGTAATTTACATGCTAATGGGAGGTGAGAGGCAATAAAAGCAACCGATAAATAAAATATGTAGATGGTGAGAGTGACGAATGAGTAAGGAGGGAAATGAAGTCGGGGGAAGGGAGACAGCATTCTGATGGGAGAAGACAGGGTTTTCAGGGAAATTCTCCTGAGAAAATAGCAAACCTAAATACATGCATAAAGAAGCCAGCTACGCACCTGGAGGGAGGTACAGTGGAGGGGTGTGTGGGGATTTTTCATCCAGGTGACCTACCACCTGACAAAACACCCTAAGGGGGAAAGGATGAATTGGTTTGTGCAGATCAGTCAGTTTTGGGGGAAGAAGCATGGGGACAGAGAACAATCCATCAAAGCAGCCGGGAATAAGAAAGGGGACTTTCCTTAGCCATGTTTCTGTTGCTATGATAAACACCACGATCAATAGCAACTCGGGGGGGTAGGGTAGTGGCAGCTGGTAGTTACATCTTACCATGCAAGATGTCACAGTCCCTTCCTGAGTGAAGCCAGGGCAGGAACTCAGGAAGAAACCTGGAAGCAGGAACTGAAGCAGAGGTCATGAAGGAGTGCTGCTTACTGGCTTGCTCTCCATGGCTTGTTCAGCCTGCTTTCTTATACCACCCAGGTATACCATACCACGACCAGGCAGTACCATGCATAGTGGGTTGGTACCTCTCACATTAATTATTAATCAAGAAAATGCCCTATAGGCTCATCTGCAGCCAATACGATGGAAGCATTTTCTCAGTCGAGGTTCCCTCTTTCCAGATGACCATAGGTTGTGTCAAGCTGACAGAAAACTAACCATCACAGATGGCAATACAGCAAGAAACCTGCAAAAGCTATATACCCAAGAACACTTCCTGCCCACACCCTAGAGAGCCCCGCCCCTAGAGCTAGGCACCGCCTCCTGTCTTCATCACTTCCCAATAAAGGCATCCTATTGTAAATCCATGAAGGGGTTGATCCATTCTCTGAGGCAGAGTCCTCACAACTTAATTTCTGACAGACACCCCTCACAGATACACTCAAGGGTATGCCATACAAATCTCCCAGGTGCTTCTTAATCCAGTCAAGTGGACAGGTAAGATGGCCTATGGCAGAGGGCTTGCATGTGTCAAAATCCTGAAGTGTGGATATGTCTTGTTTTGTTGTAAGAATAGCAAGATGCCCAGTGAGGGAAAGGAGAGAATGGTGAATCACTGTTGCTGTGTGGCACTCTTTCAGGAGAGATGCAAGTAATTTTGCATCTTTATTTGCAAATAAATATCTATTCACCCCAGAGAGGAAACAAACAATAGATCAAAGTACAGATGCCACCAAAATCCAACTGGGTAAACTGATGTGTTTTATCGAGTTACTTCAGGAGCAGAAATGACCCAAAGGCTGCTGCATCGTCAAAGCCCACCCCAGCATAGATAACAGCTCACAAAAGCTGGCAGCCTAGAGCACACTACACAGCCTGCAGGCAGCTCAACAGGCTGGAAAGTGCACTTTCCAGGAGGCTCAACTTGAGAGTGACTCTATCAGCTGTCTTTACTATTTATATGCTCCTGGGAAGGGAAGGACCCTGTGTATCTGGTCAGTTTCAGGGACTTCCTGGAGCTTCATTGAGTTGTTTACTTCCAGCTTAAGAGCTTCCCTCAAGGATGGTATGCTTCACCTTTTTATAAAATACTCTATTGGTTCCCTTGTCCTATGTCTTAAGAAGTTTGCCCCTAAGATGGAAGAAACTGCCACACAACAACTGTGGAAATCATTTCCAAACCAAATTCATACAAATTCAAATTCAGAACTGGAGAAATGGCTCAGAGGTTAAAAGCACTGGCTGCTCTTGCAGAGGACCAGGGATCAATTTTTAGTATCTGTATGTTGGCTCAGGACCACCTCTAACTCCAATACCAGGAGACCCAACACCCTTTTCTGGCCTCTGATGGTACCAGCCATACAAGTAGTACACAGACATATATGCAGGCCAAACACCCATGCATATAATTTTTATTAAATTAAAAATTCAAATTCAATATGGCCATATGTGTCCAAACTTAGTTCAATATACACTTGAGGGTTTGTGTCCCAGATAAGAGAAAAGACATCTCCTGTTTGTCTCTGGGTCCCCAGACTCCCATATGAGAAATAATCATTTTTTCCTCTTTACTTGCAGTCACAATGCCTGCCACTTTGCATTATACATTAATAAGAGCTCATTTAGAGATTTGTCTGATAAGATAATCTGTATAATTTCCTCCCCATGGGAATGAGGAGAGACATAATGACTACAGAACTAGACAATGGTACCCACCCATAACTGTCTGTGACCTGCTGCTGAAATGAAGATGTCAGTGTCTCCCAGCTCAGGTCCTCCTCCAGCTCTGAAGGCTCATCAGTCACAGAGTACTACTGGATTCATTCTCAGCACAGCACAGACAGGGTGACCCATGCTCTGAGGCTTTCTGCAGGTGAAGAAAGGAGAGAATAGTCCCTGTAACCTAGCAGAGACAGGGACATAAATTCCCAAAGACTCGGTAAGTATGTGGTCAAATGTGTGAAAGTGACAAGGGCTTTTCCTGGTAGCCCTGGGCATCATGGCGTCAATAGTGAGTGAGGAGCAGGGCTTCTGGGGGAGCAGATGGTCTATGTGAGGAAACAAACCTCACATGCCTGGGAATGCTGAAACTTGCAAGATTCCCTGTCCCTCAGCTTTACAGAAGCAGTGAATGGCAAGCAGGCTGACCGCCAAGCTGCAGGGAGGAGATTCTCAGAACCATGGCTCTGCCTGCAAGCTGTGCAGAGAGCTCTAGGGTCACAGCTTTTGAGAGTCATCAACCACACTGGGGCAGGCTTTTCGGTGATGCAACTGCTTTGTGTCAACCCTGCCCCTGTCAGTAACTCCTCATTCACACTCACATAAGTAATCCCAATAATAACTCATTGGTTCGCCAAGTTGTGCTTTGATGCAATTGTTACTTTGGTCTATTGTGTGTTCCCCTTCAAGTGTGTGTGTATGTTCTCTCCCCTCCCGACTCTCTTTCTCTCTCTTAGTGTGTGTCTCTCTGTGTGTGTGTCTGTGTGTGTGTGTGTGTGTGTGTGTGTGTGTGTGTAGTGGGACACTTAGAAGAAGTTTTTGTTGGTTTGGTTTCTTTAAACACACACACACACACACACACATACACAGACCCACACACACAATGGCTTTTGGACTAGGTTTATGTTCCCATCCCAGGTATGGTGGATGACTATGAGTGGTTTGGAATGCTTGATGCTGGAGGCTATAATTGGCTAGGTGCAGTTGTTTTGGCATGAGTAGCTTGTTCTTGGGATTGGGTGCCACTTGAGTTTATGGGAATATTTGCTTAAAGGTTTGAAGCCCCAAGAACCAGGGTGGGTGTTGGCTGGTGGTTAGTTGGCTGGCTTGTCCATCCTTAGTGTGTTGATTCTTGATAGAACATTGGATGGAGAGATTGAGTTTGCAGATACTGAGCTGACATACCAGTCTGACTCACTGTCAGCTAGTCCTCTCTAAGCTTAGGACAGCCTAAAAAGGCTGTGAAAATTTCTACCTTTCTCTCTTTCTCTATCAAGGCCTCCTACAAAAACAGTGAAAATTTCTTTCCATCTTCCTTTCTCTTTCCCTAAATTGAGGGTAAAAGATTGTAGTTTACTGTGTGTGTGTGTGTGTGTGTGTGTGTGGTGTATGTGTGGTGTGTGTGTATGTATGTGTGTATGTGGTGTCTGTGTGTGTATGTGTGTGTAGGTGTGTGTGTGTGTCTTGTGTGTGTGTTGTGTGTGTGTGTGTGTTGTACACCAGGATATAATGTGGTTTAACTGGCCTGCAACTTCCAAGGTAAGGACCGTGCAGGCACCCTGACTGACTCGCTCACAAGGGACTGGACAGTGGAACTCAGTAAGAATGTTTGGTCCTTTTTGCCCTAGTACTTGCATACATGATTGAAAATAAGAAGCCTTTATGCACATTCTATTCCCATGAATATGTGTTTCCTAGTCCCTGGAGGCTCTGCCTGTCCAGGAGTAAGGGGCATTCTGGCTACTGTAGCAATTATTCAGGATGACAAACAGCTTACAGTTTGGATCAGCCATCCTGTGAGGAAGACAGCAGGCTGGGTCTGAGGCTCATTTTCCTGAGTAACTAAATGAGTCACCTGGGTTTCAGGATGTTGAATCATCATCAAATGAACAGGAAGTCTTGGCCATGAAAGTCCTCTTCCTGTGTAGATTCATGTGACATTTAGGGACTGGGCAGAGAGGTGGCAGAGTAGAGAACCATGTATATCCTGTGATGACTTGGTGACAGAAGTTGCCAGCTACAAGTCAAAGGCATCCTGAAAACTCTCGACTGTGTCTGTATCCTGAGGCTGTGGAAATCAGAAGCCCTTAAGTGCCTCTGTCACACAAAGTCTGGCCCCAGTAGAACAGCCTCAGATAGCTTTGGTTATATACTATCATGGAGCTCGGTTTGCTGACGGTAGCCAAGGGTACCAACTGGAGCAGCGTCTGCTGGCTGCAAAGCTGTAGACTACATCAAAAAGGAAGACGTTTTATTGAATCCAACAGTTTGTCTGAGTAATTACAAACAAAACAGAATGCAACAATTCAACAGGAAAACGATTCTCTAATCCAACAGACCTCCAGACGAGGGCAGGTTCAGGAAACTCCAACCAATAACAGGATCTGACAGCCCATACAGAAAAAGGAAGTGGCAACTTAATTGGTTACAGAATAATTGGTTAATTGGTTACAAAGCCTCCTGCCATCAGCCAGAGCTCAGCCTCTGTGGTTAAACTCGATATGGCTTTGGTCTGCTCAGTCTAACAGATTAGTCCAAATAAAGTCCTCCTTCAAGATTTAGTTAACAGGAAACAAGGAGCATTAACATCAGAGGGGTCCTGGATATGTGATCTATGAGGAATAGGCAGAGTGATAGTGGCATTTATAATGACAACTATTAATACCCACCAAATATTTGACCCAGGGTCATGAAGAGTATGCACTAAGCAACTCCTCTACTCCATATTAGTTCCTGGCTTCATGCATTTAACCAGGCTTTTCTATGCATCTTCTATATGTCAGACATGAGTTAAGTCTCAAGGGTACAAGAGTAGACAGAAGGAAGGTGGCCATGACCTCGTGGCATCTCAGCTGATAGAGAAGACTGCCAGGCAGAGATGCTGAGATGCTCAGTCGACCTAGTGGCGTGTCACTAGGAAGGCCAAGCCAAGGAGGTGAGAGGGTCGGGGTGGGACCCAGGATGCTAGAGAAGGAAGCTGTGGGAGGGTGCTGAGGCTGAAACTTGCCCAAAAAGACCTCTGGGGTGCTAGGAATTGAAGGGAGTGCCAAGTAGATGGAAATGAGAACATGAGGGCTGAGTGGCGGTTAACCTTCACTGTCGGCTGGACTGGATACGTAATCACCATGGAAACACACCACTGACAGGTGTGTTTAGGATAGAATTTTCGAGAAAGGTTTAACTGAGGAGGGAAGATCCACTCTGAATGTGAGTAGCACCGTCCCACGGGCTGGGGTCTCGGAGAAAGCGAGCTGAGCACCAGCGTTCGTCTCTCTCTGCTTCCCGACTGTAGATGCAGTGATCAGCTGCCTCGTGTTCAGCAGCTATGCCTGCTGCACCTGACAGACTCTCTGCCATCTTAGACTGTGAGCCAGAATAAGCGGTCCCTTCTTTAAGCTGCTTTCACCTGGATTCTTTTTTCTTTTCACACTTAGGAAAAGGTAGATTTCTTAGTCAATTTCTAGACTTTCCATGTAGTGCTCACATGTTTGTTAAGTAAAGGAGTCTTCTCTCCCAGTGATAAAAGCACCTTGAGAATGACGCCAAAGCCAAATCACACACTCTTTGCTACGGCGCTGCCCTCTGTGTGTAGCGTTCAGACACAGTGAGAAACAGTTGTTCCCTCAGCCAGGATGAAGGTGGGTGGGGCTACAAGCAGGGTTGTGATTGGCTCAAGTTATGCGGCAGTGTTTCTGTGATAGATCCATGCCAGGCCCCTTTATTTATTTAACCCGCGGTGTATTTCACTCTTGCAGGGAGCTGGGAGACACTCTCCTGTGTCTGAGGGTGGGCGTGGTGGCAAAGAAGCTTGTGGAGACAATGAAGTTCAGGGTAAGTAGAGAGACACCAAGAGAAGGTGGAAATCTCCTACTTCCAGAACCATGGGCCATGAACCAGAACCATGGTTCACGGGCCTTGAACCATGTTTGCGTGGGACCCACCTTTCCTGGATAAGTGTAGCTACCCTCCTTCATCACAGAAGCTTCCTTTTGCAGCCAATAGAGACAGACCATCACAGAAAACTACTACTGGACACAGCATGGAGATCAACAGATAGAGGAAAACCCAGCCCCTACAGATGTATCTACATCACAGCTCCAGCATTGGTGCCTCAGGGAACATCTTAGAACGGGAGTAAAAAGATTGTAAGAGCTAGAATACCAGGATGTCTGCTTTGAAACAGTCTCTCTTAGAAATGGTTGCAAAAACAAGCCTGGGAAAATGGTGGTGCCAATGGTCATATTAACAAAGAAGGGAGAAGGGAGAATTTTTTTTTTCTTGTCACTTCTTACACAACAAACCACAGGCAACTAATGACGTCTGGGAGGAGAATTGGCCTCACCCAGGAGCAAACCTTCTTATTGGTTGCCCAGTGCGGTGTGGTCAGCCTTAAAACCATAGATACACAAACAACAAAAACATTCAGCAGCTTGAGGTATTGTTCATATACATCCTTACGTACATATATCTGCAACAATAATAATCAAAGAGAAAGAAATATCAACATAAGAGTGGGGGAAGGGCATGGGATGGGCTGGAAGGAAGGAGGGATAAGTGATACAATTCTATTTCAATTAAAAACATACTTAAATAAAACAAACGAAAAATATGTAGGAAGCTAAGACCAAAAATCACAGGAGATTGTGATGAGCAGAGGGAGAGGAACCCTGTGACCCCGCTGAGGGTGACAGTTCCCGAGGGATACCAAGTCTCAAAGGCCAAGGCTCCTGGCCCCTGAGTCTGACAGCTGCTTGGCTGATAAGTATAAATGCTGAGATTCCAAGATGTGCTTAGCAGCTGTAATGCTGGCGGGTGCTACTTGGGGCTGTGGTTACTAACTGCTGCTTAGAACTGAGGATCTCACTGGCTGCCTATTGTGAGCTGCTGGCAATTGGAGCCCAGAGAAGGAAGCCTCTCACCTGAGTTTGTCTCTGGCTTGTAAATCCTGGATCTCGGGAGCTTGGACAGTTAAGATTCTGAGTCTGTCAGCCCAGCATGTATGCCTCGTTACTCAAGAGCCCAGGCCTCCTAATCCCAAATGTGCTTAACTAAGGTTTCTCTCTGGGATGGGTTAGAGGACCCCGGCCAATGCTTTAACAAAGGTGCTTCATTCACCTCCCTGAGATGCCCTGTGTCTCCCGAGGCAGAGGTGAAGTGCGTGATTGAGTACGGAACCACAGTTGTTTTCAGGAGAGTGAGAGTGGTGGGGGCTGGTAGGTGTAATTAGGAGAGAACTTTGTTAGAGACAATTATAGAAACAGGTGCGGTGGCTCCTGGGTTCTGCTATGCGCGGGAGTGTTGGTTTCGTCTCTAATTGAGGCTGACACCCTAAATGATGATTCCACTTTTGAGTTAGTCCCTAAGTGGATTTGGCCCACTGCATGTTAAGGTGAGGTCCCGGTATCCTGAAGTTCAGATGAAAGACGGAGAGACAAGGTTATTTCCAACTGTGAGGAGCCCATTGCAGCCCACTGTCATCATTCCCATCCCAGCCTTGGAAGCTCTCTGGGTCTTAGCTTTATAAAAGCATACAAGGCTGAATGCCCAAAGAAGGCACACCTAGCTGTTACACCTGCAGCATCGAAGAGCTCTGGGCTGGGTGAGAGAAGGAGTTGCTGTTTCTAAGTTGCAGGAAGCCAGATCCTGATTGGGCGAGCTAGGTCATGTGCTGGGCTTTGGGGCTAGCTGGACTTATGGAGCCTGGGGTGGTGTCATATGTATAAACTTTACCATTTGTTCAAAGAGAAAAGCACATTTGCAAACTAATAAAATAAACATGCCTGTTTGTTTTTGCATAAAGAATGAAATTTTGACCAAATATCTAATACTACAGGATGTTGAGATCCGTCAACAACATCCAGAGTTGTCTGATATTTTTGGTTTTATAATCCCAAATTCTGAGAATGCCATTTTGCATACATATTAAAATAACATGTTTAGGTAGGACCATTTAAAAAACTCTTAGAATTCTGTCCTAATCCCAAACTAAAATTCATTTAGTGGTTTTCTTTGTTTGTTTTTCTTGTGAAACCCAAGCCAGCAACACAGACAGCAGTTTTTAAGATTCTAAAACAATTCAACTAAGAGACATACTAATTCGATACTTATATGTTGAGGACTGATGGGGAAGGGGAATTAAAAGTTTGTTCTTTGTAATTAAACAAATCTGAATCCGTAAGAGCAAGGTGTTGTGTGTGTACAGAATAACACTGCACTAATTATGTGCAGCAGTTGGAATCTGAGCCTGGGTGCTTTAGAGAGGGTTCAGTGGGGTTGTGGGAATGACAGCATGCACCGTGCCACGTGCCCAGCCATGTGTTCAGAAACGAGGCTGCAATGGACACTTCAGAGAAACATGAGTTGGAAGGAGCATCAGCTGAATGGCTGTAGAGGCAGAAACCTTATCATCGGCATTACCAGCAATGACAGTGGCACTGGGAAGGTGGCTTGGGAGTTCTAGACAGTGACCAAGGGCAAAAGTGGAAGAGAAGGAACTGGAACCTGGGATCCTCATGCATTGCGTTATAAATTGATTTTTGGGTGTTGCACATTCAGAAATCTTTACTGTTGGCTAGCCTCAGCAAACCTCACATTCAGTCACATGATCTCATGTAAGCATTATCACACCCTGCTCAGGCCAACATTTGGAGAGGTGGCTGATGGTTCTGTGGCTTCTGATATGTAAGAAAATTGAGAAAGTTTGTGGTTCCCGAGGAGCGGGAAGCCAGTGCAACATGGTGACTCCTGGCCGAATTTCACACAAGCAGCCTGGGGAATCTATGTTCTACCTTGGGCATTGGGGGAATTCGTGTCCTCACTTGATGCATTGGGTTAAGAAGTTACTTTGGGTACCCAGAGGATGGTAGAATATGACTACCTCCTAACTGCTGTGCCAGCACATTAGAACCATTTGGATCATAATAATTTAGCAAAGTGGCCTTTACAATCTAATCTTAGTAAATTTAGTCATGTTAAGATGAGAGATGAATACTTTATCAAAAGGAACAAAATCATGTTATAGTGTCTGTCTGTATTTTCATGTATCTCTTTAGAATATCTTAGGCTGGGCATGGTGGTGCTCACCTTTAATCCCATCATTTGGACAGCAAAGGCAGGCTAGTCCTTGTGAGTTCAAGGCCAGCCTGGTCTATATAGTGAGACCCTGTCTCAAAACAATGAAAAAACAACCAACCAACAAAAATCCAAAACAAACCCCCAAAGAATAGTTTTTAAAGGTTCATTCATTTTATTTTTAATTATGTATATGCCTCTGTTTGTGCACCACATGGGTGCAGTGCCTATAGAGACCGGAAGAGGGAGTCTGATACCCTGGAGCTGGAGGTGTAAAGCATAGTGAGCCATCAGGTGGGTCCTGGGAACCAAACCAGCATCCTCTATGAGAGTAGCCTGTGCTCTTAACCACTGAGCCATCTCTCCAGTCCCAAAAGCATAGTTTTGATCTCTACATCACTGTCTACAAAGATGGCTTACCAAGAAATATTGACACTGTGGTTCTTCATTGCCTCTGCTTCATATTATATCAGTGTTCTTAATGACCAAAAAAAAAAAAAAAAACCAAACAAAAAACAAAAAACCCTAACATCTTTGAAGAAAAATGTGGAGTTTTCAGTCAGATGTGTCTTTAAGAACATGCAACCACCTTTAGCTGTCCATATATATATGTGTGTGTGTGTGTGTGTGTGTGTGTGTGTGTGTGTGTGTATACGTGTGTGTATTACATATCAGCTGAAATATATGTACATATATATTACATATATACATGTATATATATTACACATATATATGTATGTGTATGTATATATATACATATATATATGTATATATATATATATATATATGTAAATGTTTGAGCTGCTATTTAGTTTCTGGTGTGTATGGGAGAATATCCAGAAATATCCAGAAGCAAGGGCCCAATGCAAATACTAACTTCTATAATAAAGTGATATTATGATTTAACATGCTGACACACCCACACTTCACACACCTCAGTTTAGTTAATAAGAATTAGCACATTCCTGCATTTATTGTTCTAGCTTTAGACCACTGAGAATTAAGTGTTTATAAAAACATAGCATAAGTAGTTTTACGTGAAAAACTGTCATCTCTTGGGTATGTAGTAAGGAGTTAAAGTTCCTGATTTCAGAGTTGTTTTAGGACACAGAGAAAATGGGCAAAAAGGACAGAAATGTCCTCCATCCTTCCTGTTCTCACAGATATTCACCTCCTCTTGTGCCAGTGCCAGAGACTCACCTGCATTATAACTGCCAACCTACCCAGAAGTGTAATCACCACCAAGGTCAGCAGTTCACAGTGGGGTCATCGGAGCGCCGTATATTCTGTGGGATGGGATGGATGATGGTGTGTAACTAGCATTGCATTATAAAGACAGAATGTTTCTATTGACACGAAGCACCCTTTCTGTCTGTCGGTCTGTCTGTCTTTCTCTCTCTCTCTGCCAGCTCATGCACTCCTCTGCACACACAATGGAGATGAAAGATCACCCTTGGGTATCATTCCTTATAAACCAGCCCCAGGCATCTGCCCATTTCTGTCTCCCCCATTCTGTGATTACAGGCTCCCCCACATCTGGCTTATTTGGTGTGGGTGCTGGGGTACAACTCAGGCCCTCACACTTGCCCAGCAGCGAGTTTATTGCTGAGTCATCCACCGAGCCCCTGCCATGAAGTTTTCTCTGTGCGGTCTATTCCTCCCTCCCACACCTTCTTCAGTGACACCCATCTCTTTATAATTCCCTTTTCCCAGATACTGCATACTGAAGCCATAGCCTTTCAGACTAGCTTCTTTTACTAAAAAGCACTCACTTAGGTTCCTTCCACGCTTGGGCTTGACAGCTTATTCCCTCCCAGCATTCAGCACTCTGTAGTCCTCTGGAATCATGGCCCTCTCTCCATTCACCTACTAAAAGACATCTTTGCTATTTCTAAGTTCTGGAGGTTGTGAATGAAACAGCTAGAAATAACCCTTTGCAGGTTTTCGTGTGGACATAAATGTTCAACTCCTTTGGGTAAATTCTGTAGTCATATTTGCTGGGCAGCACACTAAGACTGTGTAAAAAGCCTCAGTACTGTCTAGGCAGGAAGTGTGCCGTGTGAGTGCCAATGGACACGGGGGTGGGGGGGTCCTTTAGCACACATCCCCCTCCAGATCCTGGTGTTCTCAGCATTCTATTTTTTTGTCCACCTGATGTGTGCAAAGAAGCATTTCATCAAGTCCCTGATGACAGGTGACATGAAGCACTTCTTCTGGAGCTCATTACCATGGGCATCTTAGAAAGTTTGGGGGTGAGTTCTGCACTAATTAAGCCTCATTTAGATGATGAACACATGCTATTTATTTTCTTGGAGAGCTTCTCCGAAGATAGCAGCGAGGCTCCTCCTGCAGGAAACCTGGTGACCTTGGGCCTGCCGCCCATCACTCAAGAGACAGGGTTGGGGTGGGGGTGGGGGTATGGAGGCAAAGATGCTATTGTAAACTCCCTGTTATTGCAGGAAACACCCAAAGCTGGAACACTGTGGGGCAGCTGCCAGCAGTTTCTATGAGAAAAGGCCCCCAGGTCATGTCAGCCAGCATTTTCTCCCTCCCTTTCAACATTGCTCTTTGCTGTGCACATGAGATGGCCTAAAACCCGCCCGTCTCAGCTTCGCAGATCATGAGTTCATGCTCTGTCAGGAGGCCAAGCTGAATGGTGAACTTGTGATTGCGTGACCATCTTGCTGGGTCAGGAGGGGACTCCTCAGGGGGAGAGGTGCTCTGACTCAAAACCCTAGATCTGCCTGATGTCATCATGGGTGTTGAAAATTCTTGGTATTGGACATTAGTTATCAGGATTTGGATCTAAGGAGGCTTCACAGAGGTTGAAGAAAGGAATTCTGCATGTATATGTATTCCTCTGTGAGCTTCTGCCGGTGACTGTGCAGGGTGACTGTGTCTCTTCCGTGGGATTAGGAAGAAATTCATCAGATTCCCATAGCCCTCCATCCCCACACAACCAAGGCTTTCTTGAACAAGAGTGCATACTCTGTGATCCAGATCAGAGCTTTGATGAGTAAGAGCATGAAGGAAGGTGCTTACTCACTTCCCCTGGGTTTGAGTCACAAGAAAACTCACCAATACTGTTGAAAAAAAAAATCACACTAGAGAAAGAAGTTTAAAATATCCCCTGGGCAAGTCGGGAAGACAGGGCTACCCTCTGACTCTCCATGAGCACTATTCTCCATTTTGAATTTTCATGGTTTTTTGATTTTATTATATAACCAAGTACATCCCCTTTATCAGAGGTTGGAATTTCCTTTTAGAATCTACTTCTTTTGAGACCCTACATACTACCTGGTGTTAGTTACTGAGTATCCAATATCCAGCCAGAAACAATGTAACAAGGGGGTTATGTAACGTGTCAAGAAGCATCACACCATGCTGTCTGGGGTTTGGCACAGAATTCTCTCATGTCTCTATGGACCCAGAACTTCCCCTATGACTGCTTAGCATGTGAGGGTGGGCCACCTCCCACCCCTGCCCCTGCCAGACTCACTCTGCTCCTCAGCTCTCTGACTGATACAGCTCTGGCTGTTAGGACAGAAAGGGCTGCTGTGTGGAGGAGGAATCTGAGACCTTGAACTTGCATGTCTGGTTCAGAGGGAAATGGTGCCTGTCTCAATTAGGATTTCTATTGTTGTGACAAAAAAACAGAACCAGAAAAGCGAGTTGAGGAAGAAAAGTGTTTATTTGATGAATGTTTTCATATTGCTGTTCATCATTAAAGGAAGTCAGGACAGGAACTCAAATAGGGCAGGTACCTGGAGGCAGGAGCTGATGTGGATGCCATGGAGGGGCTGCTTACTATCTTGCTCAGCCACATAGAACAGGAGGAGGCCCACCAGCCCAGGGATGGAACCACTCACAATAGGTGGTTCCTCCCCCGTCAATCACTAATTAAGCAAATGCCTTATAGCTGCATCCAATGGAGGCATTTTCTCAATTGAGGTTCCTTCCTTCCAGGTAACTCTACTTTGTGTGTCAAGTTGCAGAAGACCAGCCAGCACAGTGCCTTCTACAGAACCAAGGAACATGATGTGTGACCCCTGTATCCTTGTGAGGTGAGTCCTTGTGACCCCTATGGTCTATGAGGTAGGTCCTCATGAGTACCATTTATAGATGAGGCTGAGGTGTGGAAAGGTTGGACCACATTTCTTCTCCAATAAAGAGCCCCAATCCCGCCTCTGTTGTCCTCAAGCCTGTTCCACGGACCTCATAAACACAAGTGTCTGATTCTGGCATTGGAGGTGTGAGCATGACTGGGCTGGGAGTCCAATCCCCTCCAACAGCTCTGCTCTGGATGGGAGGGGCAGCAGGTGAATGGAGTTAGGATGGTTGGCTCACAAGGGAGTCTACACTGTCATGCCCAACCAGATGCCTGCTTCCTCAAGGGCTCTCCATCCATGAAGGTGCCGTGGCCTCACCTGGTGAAACAGGCAATGGCTTCAGCACAGAGCAGGGAGATGTAGCCACATGTCTCCAGGAACACCCGCCTATTTGTGTCTCCAAAGGCCATCAACCTATCAGTTCAGTTGCCTCAATATTACATTCATGGTCACAGTATAAGGTCTAAGTATTTGGGAGGTTGATCAAAATTAGCAGTTTAAACAGAAGTGAAGTGTAAGCAAACGCCGGGGGAGGGGTGTGGGGGTGCTGGAGAGATTGCTCAGCTGTCAAGGGCACTGGCTGCTCTTGAAAAGGACCTGGGTTTGCATTCCAGCACCCGCATGGTGCTCATTCTAGTTCCCTGGGATCTGACGCCCTCTTCTGGCCTCCATGGGTACTGCTTGGTGCGCTTCCATAGGCAGATAAAATACACGCACACATGAAATAAAATGGATCTCTAAAAGGGAGTAAGAAAAATGACAAGATCTTACCAGAAAATAAACATTCAAGGAAACATAAAACTACAACCCTGCTTATATTAACCCTGAAGGATAACGATGGCAAGCTATTATCTAATATTTGAAAGAGTGACATTTTCAATGTACAACCTTGTTTCACTTTATTATTATTTCAACGGTAAAATGATGTTCGGTTCACAATTTAATTCAAGTTTGACAGTCTCAAATTCTTCTTAATTAGTCTGCCTTAAAAAGATCTAGCTGAACTTCTGAGTACTCAGTGGCATTTCCTTTGTAAAGTAGATGTGCGGGTCCTTTGTAAAGACAAGTGGTGCGTCTGTCTTTATGAACTGACCAAAGCACTTGTCGCCTGGCTCAGAAGGATGCTTTTTCCCTCTCTTATGGGAAATCTTTGATGTTAAAACAGCTAACGGAACGTACTGCTGTAGTCTGTTCAGACTGTAGCGATGAAATGCTGTCCTAGTTAGGTGTCTGTTGCTGTGATAATTACCATCACCAAAAGCATCCTGGGGAGGAAGTTGCAGCTTACAGTCTATCACTAAGGGAAGCCAGGGCAGGAACTCAAAACGACAACTGAAGCAAAGGCCGTGAGGAAATGCTGCCGACTGGGCTTGCTTTCCTGGCTTGCTCAGCCTGCTTTCTTATAGAACCCAGAACTACCTGCCCAGGGGTGGAACCATGTACAGTGTGCTGGGCCCTCCCACTTCCACCATTAATAAGAAAATGTACCACAGGCTGATCTGATGGAGGAATTTTCTATGGAAGAAGTTCCTTCTTCCCAGATAACTCTATCTGGGTGTCAAGTGGACAAAACAAAGCAAAACACAAAACTAACCCGCACATTCATCATTAACAAAGTAGCTTATACACTAGAGAATATATTACCCACAGTTCTAAGCACTGGACATCTGAGATACAGCCTCCGTTTAGGCTGGTGAAATCTATTTCCTGCTCATGGGTGTTGTGCCAATTTCTTCATGATAGCCTCAGAGAGTAGAAGGGACTCCTAAATTCGCATTTCTACCCAAGGTTCTGGATGGGAAGGCAGTTGTGTTGGATTCAAAGAGGATCTAACAAATGTTCGAGAGGAAACACTTTCCATCTTCACAAAGAGAGGCTTCTCCTTCCTGTAATGGGAAGGATTGAAACATAATTGAAAAGGGGGATGTAATCTCTTACTCTGTGATTGTGTGCATGAATGTCCTTCCTGGAATAGCCGAAAATCACACCGTGTGCGTGTTCCATGACACCCGCACTTGGGTGCGCGCTGTTAGAACATGCGGGAACGGGATCGACATTTCCGTAATACTGAGCATTTTAGCTGGGGCAGACAGTTTCATGAAGGTCTGCAGCTCCACAGCTTTAGTGAAAGAGATATATACAGAATGAACCACATGCATAAGCTTATACAACTCAAGGGTTCTGAAAGTTCAATGTATTTTAATATGCCCTTCACATTTAACTATTTAATTAGTGTGCACATGGGTATGTGCACTTGGGGAGGTCGGAGGACCACTCGCAGGTGTTGGGTCTCTATTTCCACCATGTAGATCCTGCGGCTAAACTCAAGCCACCAAGCTTGCCCAAAAGCACGTTTACCCACGAAGCCATCTTGCTACCCGTCGTCTTTTTATTTTTTTTCGAGACAGCGCTTCTCCGTTCTAACTTTGGCTTGTCTTGGTACTCACTCTATAGACTAGGCTGACCTCGAACTCACAGAGATCTGCCTGCCTCTGCCTCCCGAGTGTTAGGATTAAAGGTGTATGCTGCCACCACCACCACCTGGCTACCCCTCTTCTTTTAATGTCAAATTTTAAGTCAAGGGATAGTCCAGTCACGGATCCTAGTATCTTTACTTAATTTCAGAAACCAAGGTGATGTGACAGCAACCAAGCAGAGTTGTGTGAACAATGCCAAGGTTGTATTATAAGAAAGAATGATGAACACTTAGTATTAACCCAAAAAACCCATCACGTCTGTGGGTTTTGTTGGCAGAACCATGATAGAAAATATCTTATTAATAATGGACCATTTAGTTTAGTTATTCCCTGCCATAAAGTTTATAATGCTATTTATTAAAATTTTATTCTAATGAAACATAAATAAGATGTGTTTTAAAACGGGATTGAAATAATGTTATGAACGGAAACGTTTCATCTGCAGCTGAGTGAAAAGCAGCTCACTCAATGCAGCGCTCGCCACGCGCTTCCGCTTGCTTCCCTGTATCTCTGATGAAGCACCCAGAGCCACTTGTAAAGGAAAGGGTTAAAGGGTTTATTTGGATGACAATTCATAGTCCATCATTCAGGGAAGCAAGGGCAGGAACTCAAGGCAGGAATCTGGAGGCAGGAACTGAAGCAGAGACCACGAAGGAACTTTGCTTACTGGCATGCTCCCCATGCCCTGCTTTCTAATACCACACATACGCAGGGGTGGCAGCAGCCAGTGTGGGCTGACCCGTCCACATCAGTCGTTAATCAAGCAAATGTCCCACAGGTCTATATTAGGGAGGCATTTCCGTAACTGAGGTTCCCTCTTCACTGCTCACTCTATTTATAGAGTCAATTTGACAAAAACTAGCCAGCCCACCATGAAAGCATAAAGACCTGAGTTCAATCCCCAGAACCCATGTCAGAAAACATGAACAAACAAGCGTGATATTCCACACTTGTAACTTCAGCACAGGTGAGGCAGAGACAGAAAGATCCCCAGCTCTCATTGGCTAGACAGCCTAGCCTAATCAGTGATTTCCAGGACAGTGAGAGATCTCGTCTCACAAAACAAGGTGGATGCTATCTGAGGAACAACAGCTAAGGTTGACCTCCTAAGATACTTGCACACACATATGAACATGACACAAACACACGTGCACTTGCATGCACAAAGGGATATGACATACACAAGTGCACACATATACACATGCACACACACAAGAAAATGAAATAAACTCAATAATAAAATAAACTCAATGCCTCTGGTGCCTATATCCTGCTTGCTGTTGGTTAGGAAGGAGGCTCAAACATCTAGGAAAGTAAGGATGATGGAGATGGCTTCAGAGGGAAGCTGTACATGATTGCATTGGATGCCAATCTAGCTGTAGCTGCGTCTTCCTGAAGTCTGTGCAAGCAATCTAAGAACAGTACACCACTGATCAGCAGCCACTGGGTACTAGCAGAGATGGGTAACTTCAGCCACATGATTCTGTCATGGCCTCTGATTCATCCTCCTGAGATAGTGGTTGGTGTAGCCATGGGACAAGGATCCATTTCAAACAACCTGTCTTACTCTCCTCCAGGTATGTGCAGTAAGTGCTTAAGCTGTGGCAGCCTTCTTGCTCCCTGAGGCATAGAGCTTCCTAGGTCAATAGATGAGCTGAAGATGGGAGATAGGGAAGATGGGAGGCTTCTGAGGTCTTAGTGACTTCTCTGATTTTCTGGGCCGAGTTTACTTCCAAATGTCTCACTAAATATGTATCAATCACGTTTATGGTTTAACGCCTTGATTACAATGTGCTGCTTGCTTGCTTCTGAAGGAACATAGAGCAGTGCAACTTTAAGGCCTTCATGGCTACCTAGATCAGGTTATTAAATTAAAGACTCTCTCTTTCTGTATGGACATTGACAGAAGGGCATGGAATAAAGTAGACCATCAAAATACTTTAAAAAACGCAAAGGAAAAAATAACCAAACTTTCCTTAGTGTTTTACTTCCTTAGTTATTAATGTTTGATATTTAATATCAGTAGTTTAAGAACAGACACAGTTGGGGCTGGGGAGATAGCTCAGAGGTTTAAAGTACTGGCTGTTCCTCCAGAGGATCTGGGTTCTATTCCTAACACCCTATGGTGGCTCATAACCTTCTGTCCAGGGGGTCTGGTGCCCTCTTCTAGTTTCCAAGGGCATTGTATTCATGTGATTCACAGGCTGACATGTCAGCAAACACTCATAACATAACATAACATAGCATAACATAAATAAGAAAAAGAGAAAAGATGCAGAGGTATATTGGAAAATGAACTATACATTGTGTACCTGGAAGGGGGATGTACCAGACATTCTCGTGATGATTTTAAAGGCCAGTAAATGGAATGGCTCTCAAGACCCCTTCATGTGGGCATGCTCACCTGTACAATCTGTCCACTTCCTTATTGACTAATTGCCTATCACTTGTAGCTGGAGAGGAGTGAGGCCCCAGGACACACTAGAACCTCTCATCAGGGGAAATGTAGGAGGAATGTTTTGTAGCCTGTGTCCCATGGCTTTCTGTGCTTTGGACACCTAAATGGAACATTATAGAAGTTTTGTTTTTTTAGTTATGTATAAAATAATTGTTTTATGCACTGTTGCGTGCTTAAAACTGTCTCCTTAGGTGTTGGTGTTTTGGATTGTTTCCCGGTGTTATATTTCTATGGGGGATGTTTGATTGCTTACGATCTGCACCTGAGGAGCTCTGAATCAATAAAAGCACCTGAGCTCAAATGCTCCAGGTCCCATTGTTGAGGATGGTGCTTACCCTGACAGTGCTTCCCTCTGCTGAGGTCTGGCAAGGATTATACCTATGAAAATGCCTCTTTGTCTCTCTTGGTGAGCAGCCACAGTAGACTAACTTCTGCAAATGGTGCACCAATGTGGGGCAGGTTATCACTCCAGCTAGTCAAATGTGGAGACAAGGACTGTCAAGTATGTCATTGGCCATGACGGTTGCTCCTCTGCTGAGGTCTGGCAGAGTTTGCACTTATGATTATGCCTCCTTGTCTTCTTTGCTAAGATACCAGAGCAGCCTAATAAGTGGTGCCTGCCACGTGGGGCCTGAAGTCAGCTCATCCAAAGCAGAGACAAGGAAGAACAAGAAAGAAACTCCTGACCTCATAGAGGCCGGTAAAGTACTCTCAGGGCAGTTCTTAGAGAACAGAGATTATATATATATACATCCATGCAAAAAATAAGGAGTAGAAGTCTCCTGAAGGAAAGAGAGAGAGAGAAAGGAAATAAGCCTCTATGAAGAGAAAATTGTGAAAATTAAGTGGGAAAGAGGGCTCAAAAGCAAGAGCCACAGAAGAGAGGCCTTTAGAGAAAGACATTTTCATGGTAAAAACAAATAATTCAGCTGGGAGCAGGAAAAAGCAAGGTTCTTACTGCTTTTCCTGATCATGGAGCCAACCCTCCCTCCCACCTCTGGTGGTAGCATAATGTTTTACAAAGTGAGTTTTCTGATACCTGCACTGTATGTGTGTGAAGCTCAAGATGGTGTGTTTGAGATCTATGGAAGAGGTTGTATGTTTCCCCATAGCAGTGGTGAGAAAGAACACCAAACTGCCAGAATGTTTCAGCCTGAGATTCTTCACACTGGCCCAGGACCCCCTGCTGTTGTTAAAGAGCCAAAAAACCACTTAGTTAAACTGGACAGTTTTTTTTTCCCCCCTGCAAACCTGTCTATAAGAGGTCCTGATAAGACACATCTGCTATGGTGAGGAGAACTCCAGCCCATGAGGCAACCCATACTGCATACAAAGTACCAGTTATTTTTCCAGCAAACCAGACTCTATCTTAAACCTGAAAAGTATTTCCTTAGGTCAGACACAGAAGCTGTCTTCCAGAAGTGGCCAAGGGTGTATCTTGTGCTGGCAGCTGAACTTGGTACTGTAAAAGCCACTCAGGTGTTGCTGGTTTTGAAGGCATGAAGGGGTCATGGAGAGCTGCTGAGGCTTGGCACTATGAGAGACCAGGAGAGGCTCTTGGTGAAAGTGCAGCCTCAGTGGTAGTTGAAGACCCAGATTGTAGAGGTCAGACAGAAAAATTGAGGCTTGGCACCATGAAGAGAGCCTTATGAGAGGCTATTGGTCAAAGTGCAGCCCAGTTTTAGCAGAAGACCCTGGCGTTTTGGAGATGCCAGTCTATTGGTTGACCACCAAGAACAGCAACAGCAGTGGAGGGAAGCCAGCCAAAGCCTGGAAGACAAACTGTGTGTGCTGCAGAGGTCAGAGCTAGAGAAGTGACCCAAGCCCTTTGGAGGAGCCTAGAAGATTTTGAGTGCATTCCAGGTAATTGAACATTGATAATGTTTTTCTGCTGTATAAAGACATTGTGAACGCTTGATAGATGTTTGCTTCCATTAGGCCCATTGCATTAGCAACCCTCGTGATTGCTCCTCTTGTAAATGTTTTTGCCAGTGTAGTGTTAAATTGTGTTGTAGAGATAAAGCAAACATTTTTGGATTGGCTTATACAAAAAAGGAGATTTATTGTAGAAGTTTTTCTTTAAGTTATGTATAGAATAATTGTTTCATGCACTGTTGGGTACATAAAACTGTCTCCCTACGTCTTAGTGTTTTGTATTGTCTGCAGTTGTTGGATTACTGTATTTGATTGCTTAATGTCTATACCCGAGAAGCTCTGAATTAATAAAAAAACACCCAAGCTCTGATGTTCTGGGTTCCACTGTCCAGTCTGGCACTGGCCATGGTCGTAGCCCCCTTTGCTGAGGTCTGGCAGAGTTTACACCTAAGAAAGTGCCTCTGTGTCTCCTTGTTGATTAACACGGTAGGTGCACAACTGCAATGGAATGTCGGGGAATGGGGGGAGGGTGTATACGGAGCAAGCTCACATTTCTGTAAGAACTGAAGTCAGGTCCTGAGAACATGGAGATCACAGTTGTGGGATTTGGAGATCTTTGTGTGAAAAATTCAAATTTTCCTGGGATCCCACAAAGGAGGGGAAATTTTGAGCCACCCTAGAGTTCAGCCAGTCTGTGGTAAATACAGCACTTTCTAATAACAGCCTGTTCTGTGCAGAATCTGACCATTTATGATCAATCGTGGGATGTAGACCAAGAAAAGGAGAGCAGGATGGACTACAGTGGAGAAGGGAGAATGTGGAGCTGTGTCTTTCCGTGCTGTGAGTACGACAGGCTCACCCACATCATCACCATCTCCATCGTGGGAGCGTGTGGACTGACCCATGTGGTGGATCAGCAGGGACAATGCATACAACTGGAAGGCAGTGCTCCTCAGTGAATCGGAGCCCACGGGATGACATGAGATATTGTAGTGAGAATTCATTAGAGGGCTCAGGAGACGCCTTCTACCTCTCCTCTGCCAGTCTCAGGCTAGGTAGACAAAAGCGGGTCAGATGCTCCGGCCATGTCCAGATTAGAACAATAATGACAACATTTCTTGTTTTGTAAAAGTGCACAGGGCTGGGCAGTGGTACTCAAGAACACCCAACTAGAAAGCAGGAGATACAGAAACAAGTGTGTCACTTAGTCAAAGACTATCTCAGAGAATGATGGATACCTTTCTTAGAAGGCTTTTGAAGACTTCATAGGTGTCTGGGTCCATAGGAGGGCATGTTTAAACAAAGGGAGAGAGAAGCTACAGACAGGGATCCAGGCACATGTGCTCCTTCACGGGGACATCTTACCATGAATGCCTTCATAGTCATTCCATTCAGACAGCACCCACCTTGTCTAAACTGAGACCATTGTGTCCAGGGTGCTCTGGATCCTCAGCAGGCGCTGCTAACCTTCAAGAACCTCGTGTGTCATTCTCAGAGTGCTAGTAACATATTCCGAATTCTGGTGTGTCTTGGCTTTAGAAAGGATGGGTTCTCCTCCGCAGCCTCCTGGTGGTACACCCTGGTTGCCAGGCACTCATCGGTATGTGAAATAGAACACTCTGTGGGGTTCTGCCCCATCTGTTCTTCCCAAAGAGGCACTGACAGCTAGGGAGGGTTCTGTGGCTGTCGAGCTTGGGCTCCATGGTGGGTTTACCACCTGCCACACATTTGAATGCCTGCTCCCGCAAGGAAGAAAGGTCTCCCGTAGCGTCTGAGGGTTGCAGGCAGGCCTCGGCTACCCAGGGTATCTCTAGGAGACTGGTTACCTATTGCTGTGATAGTTGTCACAGTTGGTTGTCAGAGTAAGTCAGTTGACTATGAGGAGGGAGACTGGAATTAACATTTCTTAATTATCATTATTTTTTTTAGTAATGAAGTCTGTGACCAACACAGTTGATTACAAATAGCTAAAGAAGATGGGAATTAATGCTGGCCTTTTGAGCAACGTAGAAACAGTGAAATTGGTAGCAAATGGCCAGACCATCATAGATCTATTTCTTTTTGTAAGAATGAAAAGACTAAGTTGCATGCCTTGGTGCTGACCTGTATTTCTAGCACTTGGGAGGTGGAGGCAGGAACATCAAGGGTTTGAGGCCATCCTCAACTGCGCAAGTTCAAAACCATCCTGGGATACGTGAGATCCTGTCTCAGACAAAGACAAATAACACTAAAGACAGAAAAGAGAACCTCATGGACTTTCTCTCAAGGTATGTTTGTGGCTCACAGGTAAACATGGTTACAGCCATCAGAAAGTGTCAAAATCCTTGCTGTTTCTCCATGAGCCAAACACAGGGCTCCTTAAAATCAGCTTGAAAGAGAAAGGAACTCGAAATAGTGATCACAGATGGAGGAAGTAAAGCTGCAGATTCATAACAGCTCGAGCTCACTCTCCATCATCAGTTCACAGACTGAAGGAAGACCCATCGAGCGTGTCTACATGCCTAGAACACATCCTACTTACAGACAATGGAAGTCCCAGTCCCAGTCAGCTGCCTGCATCATGTGATAGCTTACCCTGGCCTCCTTGGTGATAGTTACACGGAGGATGGGTGTGGCTTGGGTCCAGAAAAAAAGGTTGGCCTGGATGCTCAGTTCCAAAATGAACAAGGACTTCCTTCGCAGGTAGACCTTAGTGGGGGCAGGGAGCAATCGAGTTTGCAGGCTATGAAAGCAGAATGGGGAAGTTCTGGGGCAGGTCAAGAGCACCAGGAAGGAGACGGTAGGGAGGTAGCAGAGGGCAGTGTTGGGGGATGAATAGGGATAACTAATTACAGTGGTGAGAATGTGTAAAAAGGGCATAACAAAGCCCTTTGCATTTTATTACCTTCAAAAGAATTCATGATAAAATGCAGAGTCTGAGCCAGGCAGGTGGTACATACCTATCAGCCTTGCAATTGGGTGGTGAGGGCAGGGAGTGTGCAGGCATGAAGCAAGTCCTAGCTACAGGGTGAGAGACTGTATTGAGGAATAGAAAGAAATCAAGTAAGAAAAGAGAATGCACAGCGGGACCCCGATGTTCAGCAGAATTTCCACATGCCTCCCGCACCAGCTTGAAGCTCCCTGTGGTGACAGTCACAGGTTTGTGTTTGTTCTGACCCATGTCCTCTGTCAGCAGATTTCCCTGTGTGAAACTCTGTAGCCCAAACATAGCCTTTGTGCAAAGGGATGTGTATGGCAGAAGGTGAGGTGGGGGAGGCCATAATCTCACATCTGCACAGGAATGCACCGGAGAATGTAGCCTGCTGTTCAGCTGTGACTGGAAGCCAGGCAAGAGGCAGACCCTGCTGTACAGTGAAAAGGACCTGCAAGCTCCAGGGGCTTGAAGACCACCTGCTTCTAGAACAGTTCCTTAGATGGGAACTAACTTGGGAACCAGTTAGACTGAGATGACACAAAGGATGGGGAAAGTCAGACTGGAAATGATTCTGTCTGTCTGTAAAGGATTAGCGGTGCAAGCAGAAGGCCCTGAGTTGAAGCCCTGGAACCCGGAGTCTTAGTCACTTTTCTGTTGATGCGATAAAACTCTGTGACTAAGGCAAGTTGCAGAATGAAGAGGTTACTTGGGCTCATGGTTCTAGAGGGATGCAGCCCGTCATGGAAGAGAGGCATGACAACAAGCAAAAGGTGTGGTGGCTGGAGTGGGACACAGTAGCTCCCATCCTCAGCTGCAAGCAAGAAGTAGAGAGTGAACTGCAAGTGGTGTCAGGCTTTAAACTCTCAAAGCCCAGCTCCAGTAACGTACTTCTTCCAGCAAGTCTACACTTCCCTATAAACTCTCCAATCAGTTCCATCGACTGGGAGTCATGTATTCAAATGCTCAAGCTTATGGATAACATTTCTCATTCCCTACCCCTAAATAAACAAACAAACAAAAAAATCAAAAACCAAGTGTAGTAGCTTGCTTACAATTACAATGCTAGCTCTAGGGGGATGAAGAAACAAAGAGGATTCTTATAGCTCATTGGCCAGCCCAATTAACCTAGCCAACAAGCAGCAGGTCCCAGTGAGAGACCCTGGCTCCAGAGGAGTGACACCTGTCTTCACATGCATACACATACGTGCACATGTGTACATATACACTGGTACACACACACACACACACACACACACACACACACACGTGAAAATCTGACCCTCTGCATGAAGAAAGGAAGCTTCATCCACAGCTCTCAGCAGCAGCATACCAGGCTCACTTGCTGGCGGTTTTATTGGTGAAACCATCAGTCTTGTTAGCTCTGGCAACACAGTTCTGATGACCGGGCGTGTTTTCAGTGTTGTTATTATTCTAACATAATCACTATTGGAAGCATCTGTTGTTAAACACAGTACTGTGTGCACAGTCTTGGTTGATTGGTTTCTGTTAATTGCATCCATAAATTATGCATTAAAGTGGAGACTGAAGCAGAGGGAGTGTAGCAGGCAACGGGGAATACTGAGCCAGCCAATCTCCCTAGGAAGTGGCTGCAACTCAGACCCTTCATTTTTTCTTCCTTTGACTGATTCCCTTTCATCTGTGTCTTCATCACATCTCCATAACTGGTAGAAAGGCACACAAAATCAATGACCCATTAGGGATCCAGGAAGACGTTACCCGGATATTCCCTGTGACTTATGTGGATCTGTCCAGACTCTAGGTACTTAATCCAGGATGAGGTAGGACCACTGCTTACACTGAACTTAGAGGCCTGCTCTGCTCTGAGAGCCCCAGGGCAAAGGTCACACTGGTGGAGTCGTTCATTCTCACGGTCCTGCTGGCAGGAAACAGTCAGCCCTAAAGCATAAGCTACAGATATTGCCTTCTTGTTGGCAAGATCAATGATGGGTTTCCTTGCCTGGGCAAAGCTGACCTCAGCTGGGTCTTTCATGCATGGCATCTCCTAGGACTTGGAAGCGGACTGACTGATGCTCCCCATTCCCTCGAGTGGCTCCATTCTTGCTGCCTGAACATCACCTCAAGTGGCTCCTCCTCCAGCACACTGTACCCCTCTAGACTTCAAAACTGGTGTCAACAGGTACTCAAGGATCTCAGCATCCCTACAGCTAGTGCACAATTCACCTGTTCCCTGGGAGCATCCACTGCAGTAGCCATTCCTCTTCTGTAATCCTCCTTTCTTGTGGCCTCAGATTCTCCTATGGTAATGTCTCTTCCATACTTTTCACAGGATATAGACCATGGGTTCCCTGGGTCTCCATTCTTCTCACTGTATCGCCTAGCACAGAGATTCAGGCACTGCATGAGCTCTCTTACCCTCCACTTCCCCATCTGCGAAGTGGAGATACAATGGGATCAGCCTTGTCTTGCCATGGTGAGGAGTGAGTGCCTGAATTCGGGGTAGTGCTCAGAGATCATGCAGGGATCTCAGTCAAGATCAGAACTGTAGGCTCCCTGGGTTTTGACTCCACGGGTTGATAATGACTACCATGATTTTCATCTTGTGGAACACTTGAGTCTCCAGAAAGAACCCAGGTTCTAACTCTAGCAGACTGTCTTTTTCTCTTATGTGTCCTGCCACACTTAGAGGCTAAGATCCTGGTGCTTTCCATGTTAGATTAGCTTCCTATCATTTGATATAGAGCCTGACATAAACAACATACAGAGAGGAAAGCTTTATTATGGCTCATGGTTTCAGATGGTTTGGTCCATGGTTGGTAGTTCCCATGAACTCAGGCTCATCACAGTAGAGGCTGGAGATGAAGGGCTGGGGACATTCTGTTGGCTTTCTCTCTCTCTCCAATCCATTGGAAGCTACCACTTACATACAGGGTAGGACTGCTACTCTTAGCCAACCCTCTCCAGAATCCATCTCATAGAAAAGCCTAGAACTGTGCTTCAATCTTCTGGGTGACTCTAAGGCAAGCTACATTGACAATGAAGATTAAACATCTCACTTTATCCTCCAGATCTGCTGAGTTTCAGTATCTACTCACCTAGGAAAGTGGATCCAACATCAAATCATCCCTCACACCCAAATCTCTGAATTTGGATCTCACATTTGTGTTAGGTCTGCTTCTGCCCACCCCCACCAACCCCTACCCACCCTCATCCACCTCACCCCCTGCAGCATCTTCCTGGAAACTGCCTTCTAATTCACTTGAATAACCCAGCAGCCTCCTCCCTCTCCGGCTGTCTCCATAGCCACAAGCCCCCAACAGGGGGCAGAGTCTACCTGTGACTTCCCAGATTATGGTACCCTCCGTACCTGTCCTCTCATACCTCCACAGCACATTTTCAAGAGTGAAGTTCCTTCCAGATCTGTCACCAAATTGTCTTCTTGAGTTTTCTTTCTGGCCAGGTTGAACTCTTCTGCCATTCACATAGTAATTTTCTTTTTCATCATAGTTTCCAATACACAAACATCCCCTTCTTTTCCTATTCGTCACCAACTGCTTGTCTTGTTTATGTTTTATCTTAGACAAATTCTCCCACCCTGGAAACTGTCCCTGATACCCTAAGCTGGAGCTGGGTCATTTCAGAAACACACACACACACCCCTACTGTGACAAAACCATTCTTACCTAAAGCAGCTAAGGAAGGAAAGTATTTATTTGCCTTATTTGGGTCTTCAGAGAGTAGTGACTAGATAGTTTTTCTAGAAAGCATGGTATCTCTCCCATGTGTGTAATCCTGAAAAAAATGTCAGAGAATCTCTTTTTTTTTTTTCCAGGTTAAATTTGCAGAGCAATGAGGTGAAAATTGAGCCTTTTTGAGATAGGTTTCCTTTTTTTTTTTTTAAACCATCTTTGTGTAATTGACATAGAAGTAGACTTATAAAAATCACTGAATTGTCTTTTCTATTTGTGTTTCTTATATGTGATTAAGCACACCATCTCATGAAACAATCTTGTGACTTTTCCCCAGATTTGAACTACGTACTTTGGTATTTGGAATAGTTGGCTGGAAGACCTTTAACTGGTTGTTTCTTAATCGTAAGTCCATTTTCCTAGGATCAACTTTGATAAAGCCAAGTTTAATCCTGTTATAATATCGTTGCAAGCTGGCTCCTTAACAGCCACTCTGATCTTATAAACAACAAATAATTCCTTATGACAAATCATGTTCTCAAAGATATCAGTAGAAAGCTCTGTAATTCTGTTAAAGTTTCTCAAGTAGTATGAACACTGGCCACCGAAGGGCTTTGGGAAAGCTTGCAAATAATTTGGTCTCCAGGAGATTAGCTTGCTAGCATTGTAAGTCACTTTTTCTGGGTTACAATGACTTCCACTGAGATACAGACTTCACTCCTGAATTCACTTCCTTGTAGCCCACACTCTCACCAAAGTGGAAATATCTCTTTATAGAAATCATTCCTTAAGTTGGCAGTGGAAGTATATTCCCACCTGTAATTCTAGCTTTCATGAGGCTGAGGCAGGATTACCATGAGTTGGAGCACTATTGGAGTTACTTTGGGGGAGAAATTTCCTCCCACTTAAAACATTCCATACTGCAAGGAAACTCACTGAGACTGAGAAAGTAGAAGACACAGAAGTCTCAGGAAGTCCCTGAGCTCAAGGCTCCGTCCTCCGCTTGGTTATATAAATAGCGAGAAATACTGAGGAAAGACTTTCCCACCTGGTGAGCTGCCTTTAAGTTGTCCCAGATTTCATGAGTCATCACTGAGACTTGGAAGGGCTTTGATGCAGCTGCCTTTGAGCCCTCTACACTGGCATTTAACTGTGTTCTATGTGGCCACAACCATGGGCCAATTCATGGAACTGCAAGCCTGAATGTCTTCCTGAAAAGACCATGGTAGAAGCCAGGTTAGACAAGAGCAAAGAGCATGAATGCCTACACCAAGAGCCTCTGACCTTCTTCCTCTTCAGGAGGCAAGACATCTTCACCATCGAGGACAGGGAGAAACCAGTTAAGGGCAGATCTGTGGACAAGAGACAGACAGACAGAGAAACACACACACAGAGAAAGAGAGACAGACAGACAGAGATAGAGACAGAGAGAGACAGAGAGAGGGAGAGGGACTGAGACAAAGAGAGACACACAAAAAGAACAAGAACTACATTGTAGCTGGAAAAGATGATGAAATCAAGACTCATGGTACCTCTCTGTACTGCAAATGAAGCCCCTATAGTCAGGGGCTGAGGGATAGTTATGACATTAAACCTTAAGTACCACAGGTACCACCGCTTTGACCAGAGGTTAATGGGGCTCCATGATTGCTGCATTTCCTTAACAACATTTTCACCTTGGAGTGTGACTCTTGAGAGGTGACTCGTGTTCTCTGAGGTTTGGGTTGTTAATCCTGGAGGTGACCAGGCAGTAGACGCACAGCCTAATATTTCTCAGCATGAGGTGAGGCGCCATCCTGGATAAAACAATTATTTGCACTTTGCTCATTATTAATTGAAAAATGTTTCTTGACGCTGAACAGAAAGCCAATACTGCTGGGGGAACAATGTATCTTTGTGAGAATAGCAACCTCACTGGGCTCCCTCCAGAGGTCTGCATGCATCTACATGACCTCACAGATGCTGTGATGCCGTGGATGACCTGTAGGGGCCGTGAGAATATAGATTCAGGTTCACTCTACATGGGCGTGAAAAACACATGCTTTTACTCTTACCATTCAGAATCCAAGTTGTACAGGCAGTTTACAGAGTGGCTCAAATGAAGACGGGTTGATGGAAATGACTTCAAGAGATGTGGGCAAGGCTACAGGAACCCAGGAGTACCAGGAAACCATCACAACACCTAGTGTTTCGGGGACAAGGGAGATGTGTCATGACAGCCACTCCATCGTCAATTTTTAATAACTTCCGTCAAGCCTAAGTCTGCATGCCATATCTCCTATCTGAAAGAAAACAGTCATTTAGCTTATGGCATTTTGCTGAGTCACTCTTTAAAATCAACCCTGTGGCTTAAAGCAATGACTCAGTGCAGGGCCAGTTTTCTCCTGGGTCCAGGATACAGCTACAGATTCATTCAGCTGCAAAGTTTGGATGTTTCTAGACTGTCTAAGACCTTCTCACTGCAATGCCAGATAACCAGCCTTCGGTTTGCAGTGGTAGGTCCCCAAAATAACTCAAGTAGACACTAAGAGAAATGTATGGCCATATGAAGCAGTTTATTTCTGCGGAACACATCCTGGCATGCCAGGGTCAACCAATTTAAAAAAAAAAAAAAAAAAAAACACATGGTGACTCCAGCGATCCACCTCCTGGCTGAGTGCTGGGATTAAAGTCATGCACCACCCTGGCTTCGGTTTATTGTTTGTTTGTTTTGATGTGTGTGTGTCTGTTTGGAATGTCTCTCTACCCTTTTGCATTTTCCCTTGATGTATAACTTAAATATAAAAAAGCAAGCATACCAAATCTAAGAGATGCTAAATTTTCAGCAAGGAATAACCGCACTTCCGTTAGTCCTAGAGAGTCATACCCACAGGCTCCCTGTGCTGCCCTTTCTTCCACAAATGCCCCTCTCAAATGCCTACTAATTTGACGTCTAACAACATAGATTAATTTGGCCTGTGGTAGATCACAAAGAAGGACAGTGCCGATGGCAATGACTCAACCCCCACTTGAACTTGATTTTCTTAGGAAATATAAGCCAGCAGTGTTTTCCATTTCAGCATCTTATCTGCCTTCACCCCCTAACCCATATGTTCCCATGAAACCCAATAGCTTTTGCAGCCAGGTGCTGTCCTCTACTATCCAAGATGACTGGCAGCTTTTTCTTTAAAAACTGTTCTTTTTTTAATGGAAATTGGCTGTGTCCAGTGGTTTCTTGCTATGACTACCTATAGCCTGGAGTGGATTTTTCCTCAGTGAAACATAGTTATATCTGTGTGTATTGGTTTCTGTGACTCAATGTGAATTTTTGTGAAATCCACTCATAATTTTATTTCACTCGTTTTTGTGCATTACGTGAAAATGTCTCTGCCTCCTTCACGTTATATGCTTAGCAAACATTTGTATGGTTTTCTTCTTGGAAAATGTTCTTGTACGTCAACCTTGCTGGACTTGTGTATGTATGGTTCAGAATGCTTTTTTCCCCCAGAATATTAAACATTCATTTAGATCCCTCACATCTGGGTTTACAGCATAAATAAATACATAATTCTCCTTGAGCAATGCATATTCTCCACTCTACACTATTTCTGAGTACTTAAGGTTATAATATACTCATTAGATTACAAGTTTTTGAACATCGAGTATGCCTTTGGTAGATGTTCCTTTCAGGAAATAGAAGTTTATCCTTGAATGTAAGTGAATATCCCTGGGTATACACTGTAAATATGGGTCTAATTTTGAGCAACAGTTAAGCTGAGGGTAGGGGTAGCCTTCAGGGAACATAGCAACTTCTTTCCAGATTTGAATCTTACCAAGGGAGTTGGCAGGACTTTGAATGATCTTGAGGTCACGTGGTGTTGAGCAATGGAAATCATCGTCAACCATTGTTTTCTGGATTCACCCTCTGTAGTTTGGTGTTCACGGGATTTATTCTCTCAGGCATTTTCTCATTCCCCAACGATGATGCTTCTTTGCTAAATGCCCCTTTTCCCACTTGGTCAGAACAACAGAAATTATTTCATGAAGACCTAATATTTAGTAGAAAAGTAAACCTCATTTCGTACCTTGTTTTCTCTCAGCATTGGGAAGATGGTCATGGTGAGGGAGAGAAGGAAGGGAGATAAATGTTTCATTGACTCTAGGATTCCAATTTTGAGGTTCTTAGAGGAAGCTTAGGGAGACATTGTATGGAAAGTTGATAATGATGACATCACTGATACTGGTGGGGCTTTTGATAATGCTAATGGTACTCTTGACGATGAAGGCGATGGTGGTGATGATGTTGATGATGGTGGTCATAATGATGCTGGCAGTGCTGCCAGTGATGGTGATAGTCATGATCCTTCTACTCGTATTGGAACTGTTTCTCATTTATGACAATAGACAGATTGCACCCAGCAGCTGATACATGATCGATATTTACTAAGGAAGAAGCTAATTTATTATGTTTCAACTAGAGTCCATTTCCTCCCGCATTTGTTAAGCTTGCATCTGGACACTGGGCAGGATCTACATTCACACTCATTTTCTTCATTTCCATTTTACCCACACAGATTTAGCCCACACTGTAGAGTATCTTACATCCTAGTATTCACATCATCTGTCCATCGGAGAGCCCTTCCCGATGATGAATCGTTTAATACTGAGTCCCATTCATTCCAGCACCTTCTCCTGACTGGTATAACTGTTGGTATCACCAGACAACATGTATCCATAAGCACTTATTCCAACACATCTAGAATCAACTGCAACATCTTTATCTCAGTTTTTATTTTAGCGACTCATCTTATGTTTTAGGCATACTAACAGCAAACTCCTTTCTTCATGATAGGAAATAAGCCATGGATCTGGGACCAGAATCTGACCCTAACTAAGTCTGTCACCAACTTGCTGTGTGACTACAAGTGTTCTTCAATCCTTATCTGGGATTTTGGTGTGCATCTGCTGTTGGGTTTGGTTTCTAGTACTCTACAGAATTATTCTCATCATCTTCTTTAACCCTGAAGTTAACACTCATCCTACGTTCCCACGTGGCTTATGCAATCATAGCTTTCTGAATTCCAATATACATCTCTGTTTTCTTTCTCCTGCAGTTCTACACATTCACTGTCCTCAGTGGTCCTGGCTGTGAACTCACTAATTTCCAAGTTTCCTCATACCTACCTTTTTATTTTGTCTTCTATTGTTCCATGCATTTATGTGTCTTGTTTTATTGATGACTTATGAAACCACACCCTTATCCCCATTCTCTATCCCGAGTTCTTAGTGTACCCAAATAACCACATTGCAGACATATTAAACATTTCATCCAGTACTCATGGCACATGGTTCCTCCCTACCACCTATGTCCATGCCCTACCCACCAAGCATCTTTTTCAAATCTATTCATTTCCTAGTTCTCACCCATTCATGACAATACTATGAATCTCGAAAGTTCTGCAGTAACCCCTTCACTGTCCTGACTCACTTTTCTGCATCTCTCTCCTGCTCTGAGATATCACCTCCCTAACAGACTCTAGTGCTTCCTCTCGGTTGCCTACAAAGGCTGGACTACTTATTTTCAATGCACAGTTTGGAAGATGCCACTTTTCATAAACTCTCTACCTAGTTCCATCTCACTTGGGATAATAAACAAAATCTGTCCACCATCTGTCTCATCTTTTTTCTGGTTTGTTTTCTACCCTTCTGTCTCTCCCATTTATTCATCATACTCCACTAAAGCTAGTCTTAGTGTTTTTCTTTTATCTTGCCTTGCAACCTCCCCACCCAAGGCAAGTGCTCTTTCTCCCTCAGACAACTTGGGACTCCACAGTATTTTCTGTATGCAAATTCTGCAGATCCTCCTGAGGACTGCCTGGTGAAGCTGCCTGACAATTAACTCCCCTTTATCACAGAAAGCACAGGCACCTGGAGTCAGTGGGGGTACACATCTCATCTGAGAAACTCTCCTGCATCTGTGAAACATCATTTCCCATATATTTTGATGCAACTTTTGGCTGTAAACACTGTGGGCATCTAAATTCCGGCCCACTGCATTTTCTTTCAATTCTGTCCTCTCTGTCATTTATCCACTAATTGTTTAGGAAATGTGTCATTGTTCTCGGGCAGTAGTGATCAAGACTGACACATCTGTTGAGAAGCACTGAGACCATTGAAGACCGGAAGACCCAGGACCTGATCCAAAAGAGGCAACAGGGGCCCTGGCTTAAAAACATCAGTGAACTTGATCAGCCTGCGCTTTGAGAACAAATGAAGAAATCTTTGTTGGAAAATAGTATTCATATTTCCCGTCTGCTAAAGGAAATTGGGGAGTTTTTCATAACCGTTGATCAGGTCGAAAGAAGTTCCATAACTTATCTATATTTTATGGTTGATTTTTCTAGAAGATTTGAGGGTTTGGTGATTGTCTCTCTTCTGAGGAATGGTTATGAAACCCAGCGAGGGTTCCTCAGTTCTGTCATCCAAGGGTGCATTTCTGTATTTTGGCTACATTTGACTTTCTTCCTCTTTTGGCTACATCTACACCTTAATTCCTGGTCAATTTGCTGAAACAGAGGCCTTGGAGGTATGGGTCTCTCTCTGGGATGGTGTCATGAGAATGAGCAAACATTCCAGAAAAGGAACCCAAGTTTCACCGCACCTTCTGCAATGCTGACTAACCACTCGCACTTCAGTGATGCAGATGTGGAGAGGATGAGACGGTTGCATGTCTAGGGTCATATGATCTTGGGTACTTTTAAACACTCTTAGTAGCCATTTATTGCCCTGTATCTGACCTAACAGTTTTGTGACCATTAGGTAAATCTTTTGAAATATATGAACAGAGACCTAGTCTCCAACCAACCACAGGGCAAAGAATGCTGTCAGATAGCATCAAGGCTAACAGCAGAGTTTTCTCTGCTTTGCTGTAACCCGCCTTCCTATGTTTCCATCAAAGTGTTTGAAGAGCTTCTTGACTTATGACTTTCATTGTTCTGCTACTATAAAGCCTTCATCGTACTGTTACCACTTTGGAACACAGAATTTGTGTTAGCTTGAGTCTGTGTCCCTGAGCCACAGCCACTCATATGTGGCTCCCTGTGAGGTGAGAGTTCTCCTTTTTGTGTCAATAAGAGCTTAGACAACACTCACAAATACCTGCCCCTTCAGGAGAAAACAGTGTCCTGGAGAAGATCAGCATCATAGTGACCCTCAGGTGACACAGGCAGGGTGCATAAATCCCAGCTCTAGCTTCCGTATCATGGGCCTTCTTTTCAATCAGAAAACCCCTCTGTGGATGATCTAATACTAACAGCCTTTGTATGATACCTAATAACTGGCTACATGGTACAAGAGACATTTGGTGTCTCATGCAGCGTGAGGCCTGGTTTAGCAGTTCACCGTGTCTTCAAGGACCCAGAATCTTTCTATCAAGTGTTTCTATTATTCTCCACATATAAGCTTAGTCTATGATTTTTCTTCTTATGGCTTTAGATTGGCCCAGGGAAGGTTCAGTATTCCATCAGTGCAAAAGCACTCCAGAATGAAGGAAGAAGTCACACCGAATCTTTAGGTCTTTTAATTGGACAGAAAACATGTATGATGGATATCATCAATACTTTCTACATATCTCAGGGGCTGTGGTGGGTCACATGACATCAACTAAAGAGTGTGGGAAAGCACAATGCTGTCCTAAGAAGGAAGAAAGCATATTGATCATCCATTTGCCCTGTCTGTGGGAGTCCTAGGATCTAGGGCTTCAGGTATGAAATCAGGGTGTCCTGGGCAACCTGAGATTTGGTCATTCTAGATACGCACTGGACTCTGGTGAGGAAGAATAGTCTGTTGCACCATTCCCTAGAGAAAGACTTTCAACCTTAGATTCAAGATTCAGCAGTCCTGATCTTTTTTATTTTTTATTTTTTATTTTTACATCACTGGTCTTTTCTTTGGGATTATTTACAGGATCAATGAGGCAGAAGGATTAAAGGAATGGAGGGTGTGTGTGGGGTCCCTGGGGAAAGCACACCCCTTAGGAGGAAAGGCACACTTGGATAGATCCTTTCTATAGCTGTAGCCTGGCTTACCACTAATCTGCTGTGCTTGCTCGAGATAGAACAAATTAACATGCTCTTGAAGCAGAACCTCCACCTGACTTGCCAATATTTCTACCTCTTTTAATAATAAAGGGCTATATCACCATGCCTCAGCCCTGACCAATATTTACAATGTAGGAGGTCAATACAAATTCTAGTTTTTGTAGCCTTTTATGGATAAGCAGAAGAATTGACCCATTGGGTGGTGGTCAGTCACAAAGGCCTGGCTGTTTTCATCACAGCAATTACACGGTCATCATCTCTATGCTTCCCATGTCCTTTCACTAATAAACCATAACTTACTGCCTTGAAAATGACTTACTGCTTTATTTCATAGAATTCACCCTTGCTGCTTTAAATCACCATTGTTATTTAGTTATTTTGCAACTAACATAAATAAATGTGGTAGAATTTATCTACCACCCACCAAGAGACCCTCCCTTCCCTTTCATATCAACCCTAACTTGGTGCTGAGACCCAGGAGATAGAGCTGGATTGGCCCACAGCAGCTCCACCTGCCAGCCCCCATCCTGTGGGCAGTATGGACACAGTTCTGGATTTTACGTGGGACAACTTCATGGATGAGGCTTTAGGGGATAAATTCCTAGGACATAAGGATCTGTGACAAGAAGGCTTCCTGCCCTCTGGCCTCTGTTGCAGAGTGGATGCGTGAAAATGGGAGGAATTAAGGCTGAGTCATTGTGAGTACCCAGGAAAGACCTGGGGTCTCCCGACCCATACCCGAGCTCCTGGCTTGGAGATAACGAGAGATACAGAGAGCTATCCCACCATGATCACCACTACCTGACCACTCCAGGTCTGACTAAGGTCTATTTGTTGAAGCAAGATGTGGGGTTTGGGGATAAATACCTCCAACAGGCATCGTCCTTACTGAGGTGGTGGGAAGAAAATAGAATGGGAAACACTGTTCCATACAGTGTGGCTCTCAGATACTCACTTCTCCATCTGTGCCCACTGAGAACCAAATAACATGCCCCACATGTACAGTGGTTTTACTGTGATATCACACACAAGTCAGTATTTATATCACTGAACACATTTCAGAGATAGAGACTAAGTCAAGAGTGTTCCCTCATGGTGTAAATAATGCAGTCAACCCCATAATATTTTTACTCTTAAATGTAATTTATTCATGTGTATGTGTGTGTGTGTGTGTTGGAGGAGGGTGGGTAATTGTGCACTAGTGTCATGGAACATTGGTGGAGGTCAGAGGATGACCTGGTCAGCTTTAGGTGTCAACTTGACACAACTTTGAGTCACATTTTGAGTCTCAAGGGAGTCTCAATTGAGAAACTGCCCAGATAAGAATGGCCTGTGAGTTTGTTTATGGGGATAGTCTTGATTATTAATTGATGCAGGAGGGTGCAGCCCACTATGGGTGGTACCATTCCCTAGGCAGGTGTTCCTGGAACATATAAGGAAGCTGGCTAAGCATGAGCCTTCAAGTGAGCCAGCAAGCAGCATTGTCAATGGTCTCTGCTTTAAGATCCTCCTTGAGTCTTGACTTCTCTCCATGGTAGGCTATAACATGTAAACTGAAATAAAACCTTTCTTCTCCTAAGTTACTCTCGATGAGAGCATTTTATTACAGCAACAGAATGGGAATAAGAACAGGAGGACAAAACTGTGAGGTTAGTGCCCTCTTTCCATATTTTCTTGCGTTCTGGAGCTAGAACTCAGGTCAACAGGCTTTTAGCCACAGAGCCATCTTGCTGCACAATATATTTTTAATGGAGATCCAATTCTGTATTTGGTCATTAAGACATCCAGCAAAGAAGAGGCATATCTGTTTCTATATGTGCATTTATTCTTCTATCTATTCATTATGCATCTATCTCTCCCTTTCATTTCATGCCTTCCTCTGTTATTTCAAATCTGAGTCACCAGCCAAGGAACCTGTAAATTTGAGCCACAGCTTTGAATCTCTCAACTTTTGTTCAAGAAAAATAGTCAGGACATCAAAAGGTGAGAAACACTGATATAGCATTTTGAACTTTTCCATTGATTTTGCCTTAAAAATTAATCTAGGTTCAACCTTCATTTTTCTCTCTTAGGTCCCTGATTGTCCTAAAATATCTCTCATGATTTTATGTCCACTATTTTTTAAAAGAGTTATCTTCTATTTTGTGTGTATGGGTGTTTTGCCTGTACATATGTCTGTGGACCATGTACTTACAGCGCCACAGAGGACAGAGAGGTCCCCAGAGCCCTGGAACTGGAGTTACAGATGGTTGTGAGCCACCATGTAGATGCTGGGAACTGAACCCAGGTCCTCTGGAAGAGCAACAAGTGCTCTTAACTTCTGAGGCATCTCTCTAGCCCTTGTGTTCATCATTCCTAGTTTCCAAACATTTTAAAAGATTGACATAATAATTGTGTCATTTACGTAATGTATATTTCCACTAGTAGAATTTTAAAATAATTTTACATTACAAACCAGTGTATTGGTATGTGTTAATTTTATATATAGCTTCATAAAGACATTTTATTTCAAGTCTATCATATACTTTGATTATATTAAATGCTCATTTCCCACATCCCCCTCTTCCTGTCTTCCTTCCTACATACTTTCTCCTTTTAAACAAACATTATTGATAAGTCTTTTCAAAGGTGCTATCTCATTCACTATGGCAATTTTTATTTTGACACAGAGTTTTCACTGTGTAGACCAGGCTAGCATCAAACCCACAGAGATGCATCTCCTGGGCTTCCCAAGTACTGGGGTAAAGGTGTGCTTCACCATGCCAAGCTATAGCAAGTCTTTTTAACAAACAGAGGCTCTTCGTGAAGATAACCGTGATGGAATGGAGACTTCATAACATAGTTTTTACCCTCCTTGATACAGTCAGAAAAGCTCAAAAAAATTGGAAAGGGGCAACGTTGTGTCTGTGGTATTTAATTTCCTTTACTCAACACTGAGAACTCTAAAAGACCATCCGTGCTGCTGTGTATATGTATCTGGTTTTCTCCCAGGAGAGTACATTTGGTTACTGAAATTGCAGGATGTTCCCCCAGCAGCCATCTTCTGCAGAGCAGCTATCCCCCCTCCCTGCTCAAGGGGATGAGCCTGATGGGGTCACGCCAGCACAGTCACAGCAAATCTATTCTGTGCTATTCTACTTAATGACCGTGATTGGTTTAGTTACATGACACCTGAGCTGGGTCCGACCAATAAGAATTGAGAATACACTGGAAGGAGAATTAAGGGGGAACCTTTCTATTTTCATTTGTTCAATTATATTAACTTAACATGGCTCCCTTTAAACCCTTGTAACAGCTCTCCTAGAGAGACACAGTATTGAAAACTATGGCTGCCTTTCAATTACAAGACAGTGCTGCATGGTGAAGATAAAGTAGGTTAAATACATAGAGTTAGAAATAACAATGGAGCCCTGGTGCTTGCTGACCTAGAATCTTTGAACAAACCCACGGTTGCCAAAGACAGCAAGCAAAATCCTCATGGTTTAAGAGAACAGAGGTGAAGGCTGCAGAGACCGCTCAGTGATGAAGAGCAGGGACTGCTCTTGCAGAGGACCCAAGTTCAGTTCTCAGTACTCACGTTGGGTTGTACACAACTGCCTGCAATTCCAGCTCCAGAGATCCAGAGAATCAAATTGTGTGTGTGTGTGTGTGTGTGTGTGTGTGTGTGTGTGTGCATGCACAATGGAGAGAGAGGAACCAATACAAAATGAGTGGTACTACTAAACATTGTGCTAAACAGTAATGACATCAGGCACAAAGATCACTTACTGTGTCAGCCTGTTTATGTGAAACGCCCAGAAGAGATGTACTGGTTAGCTTTAACTGCCAACTTGGCACAGCCTAGAGTCTCTGAAAGTATCTCTGTCAAGGGAAGTCATATATATATATATACATACACATGCCTGCCTGTCTGCCAGGAATCAAAAACCTTCATCCCTCCATCCTCCATGGTTCCTGATGTGCTCTTAGGCTGTTCCTTGGTGAGAGGTAATTGTGTGTAGAATATCAAGCAGGCCTTAACTGCCCTCAGTGATGGGCCTGGAAGAATAAACCAAATAAGCCCTTTCCTTCCCTAAGTTGCTTATCACAGCAACAGAAAGCAAACTAGAACAACAGGAAAATCCATAATGACAAAAAATAGGTCTGTGATTGACACGGACTAGATGCTGCAGAGAAATGGGGGCATGCTTAGTAAAGAACAGGATGGAGTAGTAGAACATAATAGAAGGTTCTGGAACCATTTCACAGTGATGGTTACACAGCATTGCAAATGCATTTAGTGTTACTCGGTTGTCTTCTTGAAAGTATCACAGATGTCAGTGCACTGTGTGGATATTACAATTGAAAAAGGGACGAGAATTAGAATATAACAGATTCATTTGTTTACTTATTTGGCTAGTTACTGTTTTGTGTCTGTGGACAGACTATGGTGCTGGAGTGGAGGTCAGGAGAAAACTCTCAGGGGTTGCTTCTCTCCCTCCACACTGTGGGACCTGGGGATCAGGTCCAGGTCCTCGGGGCTATGTACAAGAGCTGCTTCTACCCATTGAGCCACCGCACCAGCCCTGACGCTGGACCTCGGGCTCTAGTTTTATCCTTTCCCATTATCTATTTAGCTGGCCACAAGTTCTCTGACTCCACACACTGGCTGTGCTGAGAGGTTTGAATGTCTTCCATCAGGACCAAATGTTCTGTAATGTGGGTCTTTCCCTCTGGGATGTCTGTAATGGAGGGAGGAGGTTTTCCACACCCTCCAAGTTGAACAGCAGCCATCGGATCGGAGGGTTGCTCTGTGTCAATGAAGGGAAGTAAATACAAATTTTGAGCAGGTTTTCAAAATTGCTTTGACAGCTTTTCTATTTTAGTTCAGCGACTCTGGGAGTGCAGATCTATATTTTGTTTGGATTAAATTGTCGGAGGGGTGAGCTTCTCAGCCAACAATTCTCCTGCTTTCAACAAAGGTTGGCAACCCAATGAATTTGTGTTACCTAAGATTTTTCTTTCTGAAAAAATATATATATTTGCTTTAAGAAATCCATGACACAACAAATCGGGGAGAGATGCATGAGAATAAACAAGGCCTCCGTGAAACTGCCGAGATGGGAGGCTCTGACATTCAGCCGATTCTTTCTTTCTTTTTTTCTTTTTTAACAGAAATGTTACCTTTCTTTGGCTTCTGTGATTTGTCAGGTGAAATAAAAAGGTGAGCAGAGCGATGCCTGGAGATGTTTTCCTTATTTTTCTCCCATTTTCTCAGACTGCTATAGATCTCCTGCCACTCAAAGCTAGAGATAAATAACGTGCTAACAGAAAAACAAAAGCAGGCCCCAGGAAAATATTCTGGCCCCAGAACAATAACTCTAGACTCAGGAAAATGTGTTTGGCTCAGGGAGAAAGCCTTCTTTCTGGTTGCTCGATGAACAGCTCACAGCACAGAAAGGAGGGTGGACTCAGGCTTGGGGCCCAGTTTAACGGTACCAAGAGAAGCCTAGGGTGCAGGAGCCAGAGCTTCGGGGCTTAGTTTTAAGGATCTGTGCCTCTCAAGGATGTTAACAAAGTAAAATAGATTGACATCTCCTCTCCCAAAGGGGAGACATCTCAAGTCCAGTAGTTAATTTATAAACAATGTTAAGAGCGATCTTTAGTCACTTCTCTTCGGGGTTGTAAAAGCAGCTACTAGGTCGATACATGCTCCCAGGGGAGCATTTTGGGGATGTTTTCTGAGTGCAAAAACATTACCAGTAAGGATTCTTGCTGTCTTTGACTGAAAGAAGCGTGATGGCCCCGGTTTGGCTAACAGACACAAACCCATAATGACAAATTAAATTTAACCCTATTTTTGCTCAAGAGCAAGCTGACATGGAAAAGTCCACGCAAGAAGCAGGTAAAACGGCACGTTTAGAGTCTTGTGAGGTGCAAAGACACAGATAAGCAAACAAACAAATCTTTTCAGAAAATCAACTTCCTGTGCACACACACGGTCCCATATCTTCCCCACCACAAAGTGGAGCCATATTTGATTTTCAGTATAATGTGATTCCTTTTCAGTGTCTTAACTGACAAGTCTGGGTTTGGGCTGGAATTTAAGTTTATTCCATAAATATAAATAATTATATATATATGTAATAATTATATATATATATGTGTGTGTGTGTGTATATATATGTATATATTCACATATATATGTGTGTGTGTATATATATATATATTTTTTTTTTTGTGCAGGTGGGGTGGGTGGGTACAAGCATGTGAGTGTAATGCCTGAGGAGGCCAGAAGAGGGCATTAGATCCTTGAAATTGAAGTTACAGGTGGTTTTGAGCCATCATGTGGTTACAGGGAACCGAACTTTAGTCCTGTGCAAGAACAGCCATGGACACATCTCTCTAGCCCCAGAATTTAAGTCTTTTAATTGCTAATGTTTGGTTCTCTTTCAGTATACGTTGTTCTGTGAGTCCAGACTCAGGGTGTATGCAAGGGTAAAACAAAGAGCGTTTCCCCACGAGACAGGATGCGCCGCTGGTGAGAAGGGAATTGTTCTCAGGGCTCTCCTTGTTGCTGATGAATAAACTAGAGATGTTTCCTCTTCTGTCGTAGATGATTTAGTCATCATGCTGCTGGGACATGGAATCTTAGCAAAGCTTCAGAAGAAGGCTTCTCTGGTCTCTCTTACAAAGGAGTGCATCTTCGCTTCCTAGCATCACAGGCTGGGTGATGTTAAACGCAGCCGTTCGGTTTTTGCCCCCACCCCCACCCCAAGAATTATGAAGGTTCAAAATCAAAATCCAGTGGATTAAAAGATAAAACAAAATAAGTTCAAGGTTATTATGACTGAGTAAAGCACCTGAGGTTAATCCCTGATACCATGGTCCAGCCACAGCCTCCCTCCAGCCCCCCAGGAGTTCGGCGACAGGGAGGGAGAGGCAGAGTCGGCAAAATAATAAGAATAAAACCACAACTCTTACGGATGGGATAAACCTCTTCTGTTTCTTCCTATCTACTGTTTCTACTTTTACTCCTGCTACTCTTACTGCTGTTCCTTTCCTTTGGTTCCTCCCCTGTCTGTGTTCCCGTATGTCTAACCTATTTTTTAGACAAAGCCCCTCTTGGGGAAAGATCACGTTAGAATCACATCTTAATCATAAATTTAAACTTCTCATAAGGATTACAGGGTTTACATTTCAGTGATTACAAGTTCCATATTTTTAAAAAAACAAGTTATCTTAAAACCCACACCTGAACACCTAGTCTCCCAAATGTATTTCCCCATAAAACATTTATATCCTAGAAGCAATAGTTTCTTTTATTGTAAATTAAGAGAGTTTAAGCAAGCCAACAGACTGATTTCACAGACAGTTTCTATCATAGCTGGCAGGTTGCCAGGGAATGAGTACACATCATAGTATCCTAACATACATAATTCTTATTAACACAGTGAAACAAGTTTATTATAACTAGAAAACTTTAAGTCAGGGTCTTTTTGCTTTATTTTATTTTTTTATTTTATTTTATTTTATTTTATTTTATTTTATTTTATTTTATTTTATTTTATTTTTTTGAGCTGCTGCACAGCTCTATATCCCCAAGGCACACCCCAAACTCATCAGTAAACTTTGATTATAGAGACCAGGGAAAAGTCAATTTTATTTATGGTTGAGGAAGTTCAAGCCTAACAATGGGCACTGAAACTCATTTATTACTTGATCATGGGTCTGTTTTCCATAGGTGAAGCTCGTGGGCCACAGCAACTAATTTTTTTTTTTTGGTTCTAGCTTTCCTAGCCATGACAAAACAAGTTCTTAGCAAAAATATATTTTCTTCTTAAGTTACTGATTCTCAAGCAGCCGGCAAAACACCCTGATCTAACCCTGTAACTATATGTGAAAAGCACCTACTGTTCTTAACTATACATGTTTTTTAGTTATTATTTCTGGAGTTTCAGTAGAGTCACCAATTCAACTGAGAGGCACTGCCTTCCCCAACTGGCATTGCTTAAGGGAAAATCATCACCATTATTATGTGTGTCAGCAACACTGCCCAGTGAGGGGTAAGAGATCCCTTAGAACTTTCATGCCACAAGAGAGGTAGGAAGACCATGGTAGCAACAAGCATAAGGCCCAGCAGTAGCAAAGGGCATCCAGGAGACAATCCTTCAGAAGGCCAAGGTAAAAACCTACTGTTGCCTTGCTAAACAGTAGGCTGTCCTGAATCTCCCAATGATGGCTGCTCTTCCCCTGCACTGCTTCCAGCACCCTGATACTCATATGCACACACACACACAAACATCTACATACATACATGCAAGCACACACACAACACATGAATTATCTGGGAGACACGATCCCACCCATAATGACAATGCTGACTGTGTTTCTCATTTTACATCTGCTAGTCCGTGGTTGTTGACTCAAATCCAGAATGCCAACAAAATACTCACTTGGTTTAAGCTAACATTGCTTTCAGATGGTCTGAATTTGTGATTTTATTCAACGCCATAGGCAGGTTGGCTTAAACAATACATGCTAATGTTTCATTGTTTTGAAGGATAGAAAGTCTATGGTCATGGTCCCAGATGATCCCCAGGTCTCTAGAGGGCTCACACCTCATTGGCTCATGGTCTTACTCTCTTGTCCTCACAACATGAAGACCAGAGAGAGGGCACTAAGCTGCAGCTTGCACCATCTTATTGAGACACCGACCCCATCCGCAAGGACTGGATTCTGCGGTCTAAGTTCCTATCAAAGTCCCCACTTCCTAATACCATTGAGATTCAGGATTAGGTGGGCCTGTCTGTCTCTGGGCTCTCCTACACTGAATTCAACCATCTCTGATAACAACAAGAGACATTCCACAATGCAGGAATCAGTGAGGATAGAGAGCAACGTCCTTGTTTGTGGAAAAGATGCATACGTGAGATCCCTGGGAACCAGGAGACTACGCAGTCACTGAGAGTTGTTCATGCCAGTGACTCTTGTAAAATACTAGAGGAATGCAATAATGGGGATGTGCCTGAAGGGATGTCTGTGTCTTAGGTTAAAATAGCTAAAACATAGATCAAATGTCTGGGCGAGTTATTGTAGGGTTGGATCTGTTACACAGGATGTATACAAGATAAGACTGAAATAATATGTGCTTAGTAATTGCAACCATTCTGATTTGCTCACACAGCAAATACTAACTTAAATGATTTTTAGAGGATCATTAAAAAATCTGACACTACGCTTTGGATACCCACATACTCTCTGCCATTGTAGCCATTTCAGTCATTGGCCCATCTGCAGACTTGGACACAGTACATTCCCCTAGAGGGACGTAGAGTATTTACGACTGTCCATCCCACAAGGCCTCAGAGTCATGCCCAGGTCGACGATGACCCTTCTTTATTCTCCGAGATCCTCTCTAAACTTCAATGAACTAAATAAAAGTTTCTTTAGCACAGGATTTTTTTTTTTTCCACGTGAATTCTGGGATAATCAAGTAGTCGAGGAACACATTGGTACCTGGGTCACACAGCTTGCTGAGTTTGACTAAGCCATCTTATCCTTTGTCTCAACTCGGCTGGATTTTCAGCAGCCTTGTGCTGTTTGAGCTCAGGTCTTCACTTGACAATATTTACTGATGAGCATTAAATGGGAAAATAAAATTAGAGTTGTGTGAAAGATTAGAGCTGCTTTGCGCTGAGAGACATCTTTTACTGCTTTCATTCTGACTGTTCGCACTCCAGAGACCACGCATAGAACACATTTAAATTAAAGGAAGAAGTCACAGGTCTGAACAAAGCTGCCATGTCCTAGGGGGACCCTGAAGTCATCTTATTCCAAAGGTAGTTGCAGATCAACATGTTTGAATTTCTGTCCTGTAGGTCATGAGACTCACAGCCTTTCTTTGACTCATATGCTTAGGATCTTTAGCAGGTGCCCAATCTTACCCTGTCCTGCGTGAGGTACAGAGAAAGCCTTGGTGATCTGGTGACTGTGGATGAGGACCTGAGACACAGCTCAGTTATGTAGAGGCAACGCACACACCATTAGACGCATAGAATAATTTTTTCCTTTATTCTCTTTTTCTTTAATTTCATTTTCCTTTAAAAGATTTAGAGTTGGGGGAGAGCTAAGGAGATGATAACTCAGTCAGTGAAATGCTTGGTGTGCACGCATGAAGGCTTGGGTGCGGAAACCCAGAACTCACAGAGAAGTCAGGCTCATATTTGTAATTCTAATCCCAGAAGGGTGGAGACAGGCAGACCCCAGACTGTGTGGTTAGCCTACTCAGTGAGCTCCAGGCCAAAGTTTTAAAAAACAAGGTGGGTCTCTATAATGTTGCTTTATGTATGTTTTTAGGGCTGACCGTTTTGTCTTGGACAACCGATTGGTGTGCTTTCCCTAGGGGAAGACTATCTCTCCTGCTCTCGGCATTCCTTAGTTGCCTGCAATTCTGTGCAGGGCTGAGGCCTCGTAGGCTTCCCCTGTTCATTCTGGCATGTCTAGCAGTGTTGTCCTTATTCAGTTCATGTGTAGATAGCCAACCTGGTACAAAGAAGTAACTTTTAAGAATCAAAACATAAAACGAGGTGAACAGGTGCTGAGGAACAGGGGTCCACACACCCAAGTGCACACAGACCCAACACCTATATGCATACACATATACACAGAAATGTATTTTATTAACTTAGACTACACAAGGTCGTGTGCATTCAGCCTGAGCTGCTCCCCTGCTCTCCACCATCCTGACCCTCCCACCTCCTCTTAATCTCCACTGTTTCTCGCCACAGGTTTTTTGCATAGTTCACATCATCTGTTCTTCTCAACTTTCCTCTCTATTTCTTTAGAGATCTAGACGTGCCACTAATAGGCAGGATTCCAGTGGTTCAAGAGTAAAAACCTCCCTTTACCTTTGTAAGGCGTGGAGCACTATGCTACTCTGGACAGGATCAGGAAGATGTAGGCTCAGTGTCACAGTGTCATCTAGAGGCTGTCTCTCTGGCTGGTGTTTTCGGCTTATTGACTGAAAAGTATAAATTTGATTAAAACAAACAACGCTTGGTAGCCTTAGCCTGACGTGGCAGTGCACACCTGTAATCCCAGCCCTTGGGAGGCTGATACAGGGGGGATGATGAGTTTGGGGTTACTTTGGATGATATAGTGAGATTCATCTTTTTTAAAAAAAAAACCCAGAGAAATATGCTTTTTAATCAAAGGAATGTTGTCTCTTTGGCATTAAGGAGAGTTATACGTAAATGTGTGTGGAGATGTTTTCTATTAAAGCCACAACGAACTTTTGAAACAACATTAGCAAATGTTTTCCAGGAAACCCACAAAAAAGCATTTGCAGCAACATACGCAAAGTGGAAGACTGAGTCATTGTTAGACATAACATCAGGGAAAAACTAAAGCAAGAGCTGCGGAAGGAGGAGCCATCACCACAAGGAACACGTGCAATCAATTTACCCTGCAATGTGTCTCTCCCTCTCTCTCCTTCCCTTCTTCTTCCTCTCTCTCTCCCTCCTTACCATCTTCTCCTCTCTTCCTCTTTATCCCCCCAACCCCCACTTTGGTGACTTGTCTTCTAGTTCTTATCATATCTGCATCTTCTTGCTCAGTCACTAGTTTTAAATCTCCTTATCAATCTAAGTTCGTTGAGGAAGTTTATTGTTAGTTATATAATTGTTTTATGCACTGTTGGGTGAGGGGCTGTCTAGGGCGTTTTGTATTGTTTACAGGTGTTGGAGTTCTTGGGGGGGGTGGGGTTGTTTGTAATTGCTAATGATCTGCATGTGCTGTCAGTAGAACCCCTGAGGAGTTCTGAGTGAATGAAAACACCTGAGCTCAGATGCTCGAGGTTCCACTGTCAATCGAGTAGGGCATTGGCCATGATGGTGGTTCTCTCTGCTGAGGCCTGGCAGAGTTTGCATGTATGAAAATGCCTCCTTGTCTTCTGTGCTGAGCCACCCCTTAGGTGTACCACTACATACATTCATGTCCTTGGCCTTGAGACACTCTGCCAAGCCTGACCTTAAGGGAGGCTAGGAAGTAAATTCTATTTCTGAAGATATTTTGCCTCTTTTTTAAAATGTAGATTTTATATATTCGGCTTGAGAAACAGCTTGATTTCATTTTATCGTGTCTTCTTTTTTTTCTCCTTTTTGAAAAAAATTATTTTTCTTCATTCATATAGTACGTATTAACACCCCTCCTGCCCTCCCTCAGTTCCTCCCAGCTTCTTTCGTCCTCCGTCTCCTCCTAGTGTATATCCTCCCTATCCCCTTCCCCCACTGCTTCTCCCATAGAAGAGAGCAGTCCTCCCAGGGTCACCACTCAGACAGGGCACAGCAAATGGGACAAGGCCAGGCACCAGTCCCCACATCCAGGGTGGAGCAGGCAACCCAGCTGGAGGAAATGGATCCCAAGGGCAGGCAAAAGCGTCAGAGAACCCCCACATACAATCTAGCCTGCAGGCTCTTTGCAAAAACCCCAAGCCAGGGAACCACAGAACATATATGGGAGACCCTTCAGGTTCCTTGTCTTCCACTTCAGGCTCTGAGGGACCCCAAGAGCGAAGAAATGCCTTCTTTTCCTATCCAAAGGCGGCATGGTTGTGGGGTGACCTCGTGTCCACAGCTCCTGTCTCTGTTGCCAGCATAGCCATCATTGCCTTTTGCAATCCTTCTGTCCACAGCATTTTTAGGCATCTGAGCACTTGTCTTCATATCAATCATTTTGTTGATATAATTCCCTTATATAGATAGTCTAAATGACTTCTTTTTTTGTGGATAAGAATATTGGACAGCTATCTTTTCACTCAAACTTCACAGATTGGATTTTGAAAGAGTCAAATGGATTGCCCATTATTTGTATGAGAATTTTAAGGCAAACTTTCCATTACTATTTTTTAAAGTACTAAAAGGACATTCAGAAGCTTTTGTCTATCCCCTCCAGCACCCAGTCGTGTCTGTATTTCACTCTCAAAGACACAGCACAACTCCATCTATCCAATGCTCTCAATGCACTGGAGCTTGTAGAATGTGCACAGAGCTAAAGCAGTGGAGAGCACCCTCCCTCCTCCTCCACATTTGCTCTCTCTTCAATCGACAGGTTCTCATAGAGGAGGGATCCTAATATCAGGGCAAATGCATAAGATTCCAAGAAACTGGGTTCCTGAGTGGGTCTGAGAAGCAGCCAGGATAGAAACGTAACACCATCAGGACTCGGGTCTGACTGCTTCTACTTGTGTCTATTCCAGTACAAGGCAGAAGTTGCTCTGTGTTGTAAAATAAATAAAATCACACCCTGCCACAGCTTCCTGGTTCCATGAGGCAGCTCCACCATCTTCCTGCCTGCAGCAGTGGCTGAGGCTCCCAGACAGGAAGCCTCGGGGAAGTGTGGTTCTTACCATGCACCCATCTGGTCCTAGATCTGAGACCTGTGAGCCAGAGAGAGTGACCAGGACTCTTGGGAGAGTGTTGTCAGTGAAACATCTTGGTTTATTGGAGCAAGGGTAGTTACATACATAGGATAAAGGCAGGGGAGGGACTTTGGTACCCAGGGATGGGAGCCATTGGTTAAGACAAAGATACTGGAGTAGCTCCATTTGCATGTGGAACTCAAGTCAAGGGTCAAAGTCCCACAAGGGCACCTTCTGCATAAGGTGTGGTCCCACAGGGAAAAGAGGAAGACATCTTATTAGAAATAGGCTCAGCCCTTGGCTCCCAGCTACAGCACAGATAAGCACCAACCAAGCCACATTCCTTTGCTCATGACTTTCTGTGCAGCAGGTAGTATTTAGAATTAAGCTGGGTTTTGCCAGGGCTAAGAAAGTGGGGAGCAACTGAACTCCTGCCACTCTCAGGGTGAGAAATCTGGAGTTTAAGGCACGCTTTGATCCAATCTTCTCTCTAGGACAGTCCCACAGCTCTGAAGAAGTGCGGCTGACCCCAAGAAGTGGACTCAATAACAAACAATGATTTATCTTCCTCTAATCTAAAATCCTAGAAGTTTCATGCAAACTTCTGCTTTCCTGAATCTGTTCATATTTGACAGAATTATGGTTGAGGGAAAGAACTGGAGTATCCATGTCTGGTGAGCTCCTGGATACACCTGTGCCTGCAGTCTAAAGTTGGAACAAATAGCTGAAGGGAGAAGAGAAGAATGGAGAATGTGATGAGGTCCAGGGGGTGGCATTTAGATTTAACCATAACCTTAACTCAAGAGACACAAGGTGTGGGCTCGCACTCAGCCTGTTCCATAAGCTGATCTCTTGCATCATGGGGATTTGCCCCAGGAGGACTTTCTTCAGAGCTCTCCTATTATTTCAGAAATTAGTTTTAGCTCTATTGCAAAGCACTGGCATCTGTGGATTTTAACAAACAAATGTTCTAAACTTATGCACCAGAAAAACCATTGCTGAAGGTAATTAAAAGTGAACTGCTGGATAAAAGGTATTTTGATAATATCTGATAACGCCCCCCCCCATCTCTAACTCCTCAAAGACCACAAAGCATGCCTCCTCGAAATGCCATGTCTTTTTCTTTTTGAAATCCACTTAGTCCAGTTAGTGCTGCCCATATGCACATGGGTGTGAGAGCATCCACGGAGCATGGGCGACCTATCAAAAGAGATAAGTAAATTGTGTTCAGTACATTGAAAGGATCACACACATTCAGGTAGCTCGCAGCTATCATCCCAGCAAGGACGACCTGCCACATTGAAGCCAAGCCCTAGATTTTGGTTCTCTACGAACACACACAACAAATTTGAATGAAAACAACCCGATCGGGCCGAATCGAACCAAAACACCATATAGGAAACTGGAAAGAAGCAATTGCGAAGAAAAGCAGTGTGGAGTAGGAGAGAGAGTGCTTGTGAATTTTACAAGCCTTAAAATTGTTGAAGCTTCTTAGAGGGAAAAATAAGGGGAAGGGAATGTGCTTTTTTAGATGACTCATTTGAAAACACCAACTGAGTCAAATGACAGCAGCCAGGGGAGCCACAGCCTGGAGACTATGTGTTTCACTGGGATGCTTAGCAAAAGCTCTGCAACCTAAGCCATGTTCCCATGCCCCGAAGACAATATTTTTATGTTCTCTATTTTTTTCATTTAAATCACTATAAATATATTACTAACACCCCCTCCTAACCCCCCCTTTTTTTTAAGTAAACAGTTTCCCTGTTCCAGCTTTGGAAAAAAATCTCCTGAGTTCTCTGTGAAGGGTCTCATGTGTAAAAAACAAATATTTCTGTTCTTTGTAAGGAATATCCTAGAGAAATAGTATCATGTAAATTGTTATGTGTGAAAGAACGTATCTGCTATGGTAAGTAATCATTCCCTGCTCCAAAGTCACAGACCGAATGTGATGGTAAGTATTCTTTTTAAATTAGCTGTCAGTTGCAACAATGGCTAAGCACTTGAAAACCCATACAGCTCTTCTAGAAGAATCCAGCTTCTTCTGAGTGCAAACTCAGATTGGACAGCTCATAAGCACCTGTAATTCCTGTTCCAGAGAATCCAACGCCCTCTTCTGGCCTCTGAGGGCAGTGCATTCATATACATAGATACACACAGACACGTACTTATACACATACAAAACTACATCTTTAAAACCATTTGAACAAATGAAGGAGCTGCCATAATGCAGTGTTATGAAGACAAAAGGGAACAATATTGTGTGTTTCCAGCATTATTAAAGTTTAGCGGCTTCATACAGTAAAAGTGTAAACCTGTGAGTTCCTAACTTTGTAAGAGTTCCTGCCTAAAGCACCTCTGGGTCTTATGCAGAGACTACAGGATAATGTCTTATATATGATCACACTCACCCTGCTGCATTGGGCCTCTGTGGCCAGTAGGAGTGCAATGACCATTGCTGAAGGTCTCAATCCCAGCTCACTTATCTCTGAATTAGACACAAATCCTACAAATCTCCCTGTCCTGGTTCACCTTAACTGTCTACTTCATACAGGTTAGAGCCGTCTGAGAGGAGAACCCTAATGGAAGATTTAATGGGATTAGATCTGCCTGTGGGCAAGTCTGTGGGGGGATCTTTGTGATTATTCGTTGATGTGAGATGGTCCAGCCCACTGTGGGTGGCACTATCCATAGGCAGCTGCAAATATCCCCAGTTGCAAATGGTAGTGATTAACTATGGAAACCAGCAAGCAGCAGCCTTCATGGTTCCTGATTCAAGTTCTTCTCTTGAGTTTCTGCTATGACTTCCCTCGTTAACAACTCTTACGAGTTGAAATAAAGCCCGTGTTTTATCAAAGCAATAGAGAGAAATTAGAACAGTCCCCTTTTGGTTTATTTTGTTCTTATTTTTACTGATAAACAATTTTACATATTTATCAAGTACTCTATGATATTAATATAGAGCTTAATCTATACATAGACATATGTATTATACAAAATGTGTACACACATTGTATGTAGAGGCATGAACAGATTATGTGTTTGTATATAATATGTTGCTGTCCTGGGAATATCGGGCCAGTGGTCTGATTCTGGAGAAGGGGGCCCCCAATAATTAATGTCTAGCCACTTGCAATGAAAAACAATCACAGAAAGCAACAGTGAAAACCTATGAAGACTATTCTATCGGAAAGGGAAAGACATGAGACACAAACCCTTAGCCCTCCCTTTAGAGGCACAGTTGTGAGTTACAAGAGTCTACATGACAGAATCTTCCTTATAGAATTTATAAGGAAGAAATAGAAGGGATGCGTGGATAGGGGAAGCACGAGCAATTAATTAAGTCTTGATCAAATTGCTGTGGAATGATCATTATCTCAAGATTGATCCAGGAGGCTTTGTCAGGACAAGAACACTGCTGTTTTCTGAGGGTGTCTAGACTTTTGTCACAAGATGTTCATTGATCAGACCCACCATTCTGGGAGTCCAAGGTGACTTCAGGAGCAAAGGAGGTAGGTAGAAAACACAGGCAGAGGTACTTTTAGTCACCATCAGTCATGCTTCTCTCTCGTGTTTACTTTCAGGGGTGTTTCCAGAGACTGGAGAGATGGAAGATGGGAGTCAAAGGGCACAGAAGGTCGCTTAGACAAGAGGAACATGCTCCTGAGCTCAGTCACACAATGTGCTGCTTGCTGTCCCAGAAGGACACACATTTCCTCTTTGTCACCTGCTTCCTGGGCCCCATCTCCCAGCTCTTTTGTTTGAGTTTCTGTTTCGTGCCTAAGTAACCCTCTGCCTGTAAGCTTTCTCAACAAGAGACCTTCTTCGGCTAATGCTACAGCACCGGATGTTTTAATGGACTTATGTTTGTTGAATGGACAGCTGAATGTAAAGTAGGAGTTGCTTCTAGTAATTTGGGGGGTTTTCCTTCACTTGAAGCATGAGAGTTTAAGGAAGAGAGTGTACAGGTCTACCTGGGATTTAAGAAGCTTTAAAATTGTCCGTGGAGGGGCTGGAGAGATGAATCAGCAGTTAAGAACACTTGCTGCTCTTGCATAGGACCTAGTTCAATTCCCAGCACTCACAAGATGGCTCACAACCTCCTGTAACTCCAGCTCCAGGGGAATCTCACACTGTCTCCTGGTCCCCGTGGGTACTGCACACACATGGTACACGTACATACATGTAGGTGAAACACCCACATACATAAAATACAAGTAAATAAATCCTTTAAAAAGTTTGTGTCTTCAGCTCTCGCTCAGGACTGGATATCATAGACCCTACAACTTTGTCACGTGACTTCCCATCCCTCTTCTCCTGGGAGATTTGCTTATCTACTCCATTCAAGCAATTATATGCAGGATGGAGACTCAACCAAGATCTGCTGCCCATTGCTGCTTTGTTTTAACCTTCAGCCTAGGAAGGAACTTTATCTAGCAGGAGCCTGTTTCCCATGCCAGGAGCATGTGTATCACATGCTCACCACACTTCCCACTGGTTTGGTTTCCTGGTCGTGTTTTCATCTTTGTGCAGGACTTGACTTTAGTAACCATTATCACATTTAAAACCTTTAGCATTTAGTATAACATAATCCCAGCATAATTACAGTGTCTTAATTGCCTCTGGTTGCATCTATTTGAATTTCCCTAAGTAAACACAACCCTTTTGTTTTCTTCCTGGTAGCTGACTGAAGCTGAGTCAGGACTCCATTGTTCACCCTTCTGAAATGTTCATTTTCAACACAATTGTGCTCTGCTCAAAAACAAAGCACTAAAGAGACTGGGAAAGTCACCGGCTTGAAAAGCAACCTTAAATCCAACCACCGTTGCCTGACACGTTGAGCTCAAAGTACAAGTCAGAAGCAAGTGGGCAATATTTTGTTCCTCCTTGTAAGTTCAGACTTTGCAATAAAGAACATTGATGTGGAACTTTTTTTTTCTCCCTTTTTTATTTATAGACCTGAGTCACCATGCTTTCTAAGCTAAAAGACCTCCCCGTTCCGAGACTCACTTTTAGGAAATATCTATGCATCAGGGAGTGGTGGCACACACCTTTAATCCCAGCGTTTAGGAAGCAGAGGCAGATGGATCTCTGTTGGTTCGAGGCCAGCCTCATTTACAGAGAGAAAGAGGGTTCCAGGATAGCCAGAGCTACACAACAAGACCCTGTCTCAGAAACAAACCACCAAACAAACAAAGCAATAGGTTCTTTTGTCTTGAGATCAGCTAGAATTTATTCTAAGCTCTTTATATCTATCTGTAGAAGAATTCACCTACGTAGCTCCAGAGGCTTCATCCTCTAAGGACTGTTCAGCTTAGGTACCACCCTCCTGTGCCTGGTGTAGATATTTCTTACAATTCTTGTAAATATGGAGTTTGGTCTCTCTGCCTTCTGTGTCCACAGTGAGGTTCACCTTATGCAGATGGGCTTTGAAAAGAAGTTAAGGAAACTCCGGATTCCTTGCTCTTCTGGGCGGTTTATCTTTATGCTCTCATTCTCAATCTGCACTTGAGATGCCCCCTCCTGTTGTAAGTCAAAAACCATGACATGTGTAAATTGGAATACTTAGTGGTCTGATCATTACCTGGAATATACAGTGATCATTGCTGCATTTATCCTTAGGGTTTGCTGTTATCCTTTCCTAGCTGGAATGATTTCATTTAATTTTTGTGTTTGAGATTTATTTATTTTTAACTAAGTGTATGTATCTGTAGGGTAAGAATGTGCAGTGCCTATACTGGCCAGAAGAGGGCACCAGATCCTTCAGAGATGTAATTACAGGTGGTTGTAATTACGGGGGGGGGGAGGGATACAGAGAATCAAACCCGGCTCCTCTGCAAAAGCAGTATGTGTTCTTAGCCACTAAGACATCTCTCCAGCCCATTTAACATAATTTTTAAAAAAAGTATTATTTGCATGGCCTAAAGAATTAACTGAAGCATTTATCCAGTCTCTCCTCTACAAGAGCGTGGTTCATGATGGGCAAGTCTTTTTTCTATCTATTTTTGCTACTTTCTCTCAGCTATTTTCTGTCTAGTGTTTTTAGTAGCTGGATAATGTTTCTCCAGAGAAAATATCCCAACTGTAAACATGTCATCCTCTACACAGGAATATGGGTTTGAATGTCACAGTTCTAACAAGGAAAGAAACAATTTATCGCCTCTGAAGCTTAAATAATTTGTTCTCATTTGAGCCCCCAAGGACACTCAATTTTTTAGGAAACATATTTTAGTATGCCTCCGAGGAGGTGAAGTGCTCCAGGAGAGTAGCCACCTGTTTACTCTAACTGTGCTTAATAAATCATTGCTTAGAATGTAAAGACAGGATTTAAACCAATATAGCCCCGTCTATTTCTAATGCACTCTAGAAATTTACAGCATTCAAGATTCCCAGGGCTTTCAATTTACCTAGCTGACCATCTGACATAAATCACAATATTCAACCAAAGAGTAATGCTTGGTCATATACCTCCAACAATTATAAAGTTTAAACCAGGATCTTTTAGCTAAAGCAAATTATATGAATTCCTTTTGTAGCTTTTGTTACTCAGAAACATACAGCTGTTTGTGCAGACATTGCTTTGACTTCTCATAAGGCATCTTTAAAAAAAATCTACCAGAGGAATGAGGTGATAGCTAAGGAGATGCTTCAGCAGGTTAAGAGACTAGCTGCTCTTGCAGGAGACCCAGGTTCGGTTCCCATAGTCCACAACACCCAGATAACAACCAATTGTAACTCCAGCTCCATGGAGATCTGGTACTCTCTTCTGGTCTCTGTGGACATTGAACTCATGTGCACATACACATACACATACACACGGAACTTAAAATAAGAAAAAACATTTAAAAAGAGCTGCATAACTGGGCAGTGGTAGTACACACCTTTAATCCCAGCACTCAGGAGGAAGAGGCAGGTGGATCTCTGTTAGTTTGAGGCCAGCCTGGTCTACAGAGTGAGTTCAAGGATAGCCAGACTTACAACAGAGAAACCCTGTCTCGAATCCCCCCCCAGTAAAATAAAATAAAATTAAAATAAATTAAAAGAGCTGCAGACAAAGTCTAACCCTTGAGGACACCTGCTTTTGAGGCGTGGTGTGTGTGTGTGTGTGTGTGTGTGTGTGTGTGTGTGTATGTTTAGAAAACTTTTCTGTTTTACCAAAAATCGATGAATTATGAACTGTCTGCAAGAAAAAAAAAAACCCACAAAATTAGCCGCTGGACCTGTTTCCAGAGTTGGAGTGAAGTTATGACAAACTGGATATTGATCAATGAAGTCAATATATCCCATGGTAAGGACTTCTTAGGTCAAATAACATTGCATTAAGTTGTAATGAAATAGATCGTTCATTTATGAAAATTTAAAATCTGTAAGATCTGTGCATTGCATCTGTTCATTATAAGTTTTAATTTGAAGTATCTGCTTTATAGAGATACTTATTTCAGGACGAAAATCACTTTTAAAATAATGCTTTTATTGATTGAGAATTTCATAGACTATGTTTTGATATTATGCTTTGCCCGCCCCCATCTATCTCTTATCAGACCCTCCCCCACCTCCCTACCCACCTAACTTCATTCTACCCCGACCCCTATCCCCAACACATTCTTAAAAAACAATACGAAATAACTGGAGTCCAGTTTGTGTTAGCCAATTACTCCTGGGCATGGGGCCTGCCCTGGAAGCTGATTGATATACTCAATGTCACTGTATGAAGAAAACTGGTTTTTCCCTCTCCCAATAGCTGTCAAATACCAATAGCTCCTTGGCTAGGAGTGGAAATTGGTGCCCAGCTTCCCTCTTCCATATTGGGAATCTTTTCTGAGGTGAACTTATACAGGTCTTGTGCATGTTGTTACAGACTCTGAGTTCATATGCACATCTGTTCTGTTGTGTCTGAAAAAGAAACATTTCAGATGTGTGTTTGGAGATCAGTTGGCTATTAAGAGCCTATCACAAATACACTTCAAGAAATAGGTGCCTCCTGGGATGGGAAGCCCTCCTTCAGGAAATAGGTGCCAAGATGGATAGCTGGCTCAGCAGTTAAGACCACCCACATGGTGCTTACAATCACCTGTAACCCCAGGTCCAGGGAGTCTAATATCCTTTTCTGAGCTCCACAAGCACTGCACACTGAGAGGCCCAGCGCCAACGAGAATCCCAGCGCCCCTAGTGGTGAAGGCAATGACTTCTTTGTTTAATGTCAAATATTTGTTTTCCCAGAAACCCTTGTTTCCTCATGACATTTATCGAGCCAATCCAGTGCTCAGGTTCTCACCAACCAGAGAGATCCCCTGCTTCCTTTAAAGGCCCACGTGGCCAGGTTTCTGGGTTGTCACCATCTTGCCTGGTGCCAGACTCCAGCATGCTGTTTCACTCTGCAGAATAAAAGTGCCTTTGCTTTTTGCATACATGTCTTGCTGGTCCTTGGGGAACAAATTTCGGACTCAACACACACAATGGTATATAGATATGGACACAAGCAAAATATTCATACATATATTTTTAGTTAAAATAAGGAGATAGGTGATTCCTCAGTGAATATATGCTGAGTAACATAAATAAGATAATAGTAGAACCAGATCATATTTGTCTCTATATTAGCCAGTGGATATTCTCAGATCACAGTCAAATAAGGAACATCTGTAAGTCGTTTATTAAAATGGCTTTTGCAATGATATATCTTGTCAATATGACAGAATCTAGAGTCCTCTGTGGGCATGCCTGTGGGGGATTTCCTTAGTTGGGAAAATTGAGGTGGGAAAATCTGATCATGACATCATTCTCTGTACTATGAGAAAGTGAGCTGAGCACAAGTGTTCTCATCCTCTTTCTCTCTCTGTCTCTCTCTCTCGTTCCTGGTTGTGTATGTAGTGTTAACAGTTGCTTCAAAGGTCTTGATGCTTTGTCTCCCCCATCATAATGGATCTGAGCTGTGAACCAAAATAAACCCTTCTTCGTTGCTTAAGTTACTGTGGTCAGAGTATGTTATCGCAGCATCAAATGCAGCCATTGGTTGTCAGACATGAAAAACAGCCTCCCAGGTCGTAGATAATAGAAGTGTTGAAGTGAGTTAGTATGGCACAGACCTCCCAGAGCAACTTAATTGCACTGTGATTTCAACATACATCACATATGACCACAAAATGTGGGGACCCAGCTCAGTATGCCTGAACCTCACAAATAAACTTTGAGGCTGCAAGAGAGCATGAAGCTAAATGTAGAAGACTGTAGAACAGTCGGCCAGATGTGTGTTTTCTGTACTCATATTTGGATGTAAACTCTTGTGTCAAGTTAAAACAACAACAAATAAGCAAAGCCAATGTTCCGCCCTTGTTGACATATCCTTACACTTCAGGTCTTTCCCTCTGAGTACAAATACAAAACTAAATACATGCTTCCATAAACACGAAGTGTAGTGCTTTGGGTGTGAAACGTCCCCTGTAGGCTTCAACAATTGGTCCCCAATAGGTGGCACTGCTTGTGGTGGTTATGGGAGCTTTAGGAAGTAGAGGCTTGCTGGAGGAAGTGCATCACTGGGAGTGGGCTTTGAGCATTTACAGCCTCGCTCTACTCCCTGAGCTTCCTGCTCGTGGATGAAATGTGATTGGTAAGCCTCCTGCTCCTGCCTTCCCTCCCATGATGGACCCTCTCCTCCTGGAACCTTAAGCCAAAAACGAATGTTTGTTTTCTGAATTTTGCTTCTGGTCCTGGTATTTTAATCACAGGAACACAGAACTAACTAGTACACAAAGGTAATTTGGAAACTGACTTTTAACGTCATTTAATTGTAAACGGCTAAATACGCGTTACCGCTGTGAGAAACAGGTGGCTATATTTCAAACAAAACAAAGTCGTTGATTTGTTTAATGTAATTTATAGTTTATAGATTACCATTTTCAATAGGTTGCTTGTTGCTGTACAAATCCCAATGTAGTGCTCTAAAGCTAAGCTGAAATTTCATAGTTGAGGGGCTGAGGAGATGGCTCAGTAGTCAGAGCGCTTGTCACACTAGCATGAGGACCACAACTCAGACCTCCAGAAGCTCACTTAAGTGGTGAGTGGGCATGGTGGCCTGACTGTAAGTCTAGTCTGGGAAAGCAGAGGCAGAGCATCTGCTGAATAAGCTGACCAGCTTTATTAGTGAGCTCTGGGTTTGATTGAGCAACCCTGACTCAATGAATAAGGTGTAATAGTGATGGAAGATGATTTGTGATGTCAACCTTGGGCTCTACATGCACACAAAAGCACATATGCAGAAACATGCATGCATGCAAACACTCACACCACGTGCATATGACAAACGGAAATAATAAAAGCAATGAAAATGTATAATTAATTTCATTCCATTATTTGTCCTTCCAATGACCCGAGAGGCAGGACCAATCAGCCACTCTAGCTGTTGGGATCCCTCCTACCACTTTCCCAATGATGTAGGACAAGTTAATCAGGCTGTACCACGGGGTTTAGACGGAGATGTGCTTACGATCCCACCTAACTCTGAAAGACACCTGTTCTGTCCCCACACTGCTTCGGTGAGAAAGCAGGGAGTCCGTACCAGGAGACAACGTGGTAATAACAATGCCATTAGCATAACTTATCTTGGAAATGCGCTCATTTGAAATATTTAAGAACTAAACGAGATCATCATTTTCATTAAGTCTCATGACTCCTCTACTGCTACGATCTCAGTGTCCTCTCATCCAGTCAGACACAGCATTCCTGAACAACTGACAACCCTGCCTGCTGCCCAGCAAAAAAAAAAAACCTACTCTGTCCTCCCACTGAGGGACTTGCAAATGCCCACCTGGGCTCAACGTATCTCTGCAAGAGAAGCAATAAATTCCCGGAGCAGGGGGCTTCTCGTGGCTTCTTGGCTCTCCAACTTTACAGAGACATTTAATTTTCCTTTTTGTCATTAGTTACTACTTGCTTCCATCTTCCACTGTTTCGACCTTATTTTATTTTTTTTTAAGTCTTGTTTTTAACCAATAAAAAGAATTTTGATGATAGCTCAGGGGCCTGGCAAAGGAAAACTACATGACTCCACAATGGGAAATCATGAGCCATCCTTTCTTGTGATTTTCCACAAGTCATCTATTTAGACATATTATTTTCTTTAAAAAAAAAAAAAGAAATGCATTAATTATTTTTGCTCATTTGGTGTCTGGCACTCAGATGGTACTCAGATGTATGAGTAAAACTTCCTGGGAGAGAGGCAAAGAGCGGCGTGGGCAAACTTGCACACTAGCAGATTTGTTAAGGAGCCGCTGTGTGGAATGAAAGCCGGCAGGGCAGATGTTAACGGGAGAAACCGAAGCCATCTGCATGCTCCTTTTAGAAGAAGATGATTTTTGTGGGATATGAGTCAATCTCCTTGGATAAGTGCTACAGCCATTTTGCTAGCTTATGCTCTGATCAATATCCTTCATCTCTTTCTTGGTTTTGCCTACACCTTACTGTGAGCTGCGAGGGGTCATCTGCAGGGGATTGAGCTTTTAGTGCCCAAAGCATGTCAAGGAATCCAGAGGACCCATGTACTAATGGAGTATTGATTTCAATGTAGGGACATTTACTGGGTGTTGATTTTCAGAGGACAAATGATTACAGAGCAGAGGATGAAACCAGAGGTGGAGAGGAGCCTGGATGTGGCAATTCCCACCCGTAAGGTTGCCCCCATCCAAGTACATGAGACTACCACAAAAACAGCCTCTGGGAGAAAACACCTCTCATGCCAATTTAGGGGCACTGACTAATAGGAAAAAAGAACCATAGCTCCTGGCTTTGTAGTGTTTGCTGTTTGTAGATTTATTTATATTATATGTGTATGGTGTTTTGCCTGCATGTAATTGGAAGTCAGAGAGGGTATTGGCCCTCCTAGAGCAGGAATTACAGATGGTTGTGAGCCATCATGATGGCCCTGGGATTGGAACTTAGGATGACATGCTTGTTAACAAGTGCATTTACCTGCTGAGCTATCTCGCCAGCACAGTTTTGTAGTTTTGGTACTATTATAGAAATGCGGTTTGTATCTTCCTCTGCTAACGGAGAACACATCGTGCTGGGTACACACAACGTACTTTATATGCACTCGGATAAAGACACCGATACATGACCAAGGCTTTCCTCTTGGCTCAGAAATGTTGAGTGATTTTAAATGTCTTGATGAGTCTGTATTATTCACTTTCCTCTGTAAAAAAATGTGTATTTATATGTTAAAATACTCTAAAGTGGATGGGGGAAAGCCAAGGATACCTCAACCATACATAGAGAACTACAGGCAGCTAAAGAGTGCTGAGAGCAGGAGAGATAGTCTTCTCCAGGGAAGAACACACCGATTGGTTATTCAGTACAGAATGGTCAGCCCAGAAAACACACATATAAGTCACATCATACAGACTCAACAGTTGTATTTATGTTTTTAGGATATATATATATATATATACACACACATGTATATATACTAATATTTATATGTATGTACATCCATACAAATATGTACACAACAACATTAATGAGAGCAGAGGCCATGAGTTTGAAAGAGAGCAAGGTGGAATTTATGAGAGAGTTTAGAGGGAGGAAAGAAGAGAAGAAAATGATGTAATTATATTAAATCCCTAAATAAAAGAAGCATTTTAAGAAATAAATGAAAAGGAATAAAAGCTAGATGTCAGACAATTACTTACTTGATTAATTAGTCAACAGATTACTAGTAAAGAAAATGCAGGAAATATACACAAGGGATCATGATACAGCCATAAAAATGATGAAGCCATGACATTTTCAGAAAATGGAAAGTACTTTAGATCAGTATGTTAAACAAAATAGTCCAGACTCATAGAGACAAATACAGCATATGTTCTTTATATGCAAGATTTATATGTGTGTGTGTGTGTGAGAGAGAGAGAGAGAGAGAGAGGTGAAAGTAAAAAGGAAACCAAGAAAGAGAAGGAAGAGATGTTAAGTAAGAGGGCATCAAGAAGGGGTAATAGAATATGTGTGACACTAGAGAAACAGCATTCTTTGGGGGATGGGAAGAGAACTAGCAAGAAGAGGAGAGGGGCAAAGGGATGAAGACAGTGGGAGATGGTTTAGAATGAGGTATAATGGGTGTATATTATGAAAAATGTCATAATAGATTCCATTATGTTGTTTGTGTTCTAATTTTCTTTCTGTTGCTGTGATAAAACACCAATGACCAAAAACAACTTCGAGGAGGAAAGGGTTTGGTTGACTTATACTTGCTGGTCACAGTCCATCACTGAGGAAGTCAGGGCAGGAACTCAAAACAGAACTGAAGCAGAAACCATGGAGGAAGCTGCTTTCTGGCTCACTCACAGGTTCATGATCAGTCAGCTTTCATATACAGCCCAGGACCATGTGCCCAGGGAATGGTGCTGCCCACAGTGGGCCGGACTCTCCTGTGTCAATTGTCAATCAAGACAATTCTCCATAGACATCGCCAGAGGCCAATCTCATTTAGGCAATTTCTCCATGGAGGTCTGCCTCTCAGATGAGGCCAGGCTGTGTGAAGCTGACGATTAAAGTAGATTGGTCAGTATCATAGCTTAAAAATTAAGGGGCTGTAGAGACTGCTCAGTGATTAAGATCAGTGGTTGCTCTTCTAGAGGACCCAGGTTCCATTCCAACCACTCACGTGATGGCTCACAAACCTCTTTAACTCCACTTCTGAGAGATTTGACGTCTTCTTCTGGCCTCCATATGTACTGCTTTCATGTGTTGTACAAACAAACATGTAGGCAAAACACCCAAACACAAAGTAAAAAGAAACTGGGCCCGGCATAGTGGTGTACACCTTTAATCCCAGTGCTGGAGAGGCAGAAGCAGGTGGATCTTTGTGAATTTGAAACCAACTTGGTCTACATAGTGAGTTTCAGGCCAGCCATAGCTTCATTGCGAGACCCTCTCTCAAAAAAATAAAAGACCCCATTTATTTGCAAAGGAGAAATGAAGACCAATCAGTGCACTCCACACCCATCACGTGTGAGTGATTGATTATACTTATGATTGATTATGATTATGATTATGCCTTGGGCCCGAGCTTATACGGAAGCAGCCTTCGTCCATCCCCAGCCTCCACATCTTGGTGTCATGATGTCACCACTTTCCCTGCACTGAAAAGTTTCAGACCCATGAATCACTGGGCCAGCTCCATCTGCGGCAGGGATGCCTGAATGAGTCTGGTGATTATTTCCTGATGTGCTCATCAGAGATCCTGCTATTCGTGTCACCAAATGAGCTTACTGAAGCTGTATCTCACAGGGACGACACCCACGTCACATCTGACTCAGCCATGATGAACGGATGTAGAAAATTAGTAAGTCCACCGTGCATCCATTTTGCATGTCATTTTGAGGATATATTTGGCACAATTGTCAAGCTTACAATAGCGGCTACATGCCGGTTCACAGAGCCACTGTGAAATATGGCCTGCCATGAAATGATCGGACAGCATCTGGAAAATGCCAGTGAGCAGATAATTAAGCCATGTTTCCGGTCTGCTTGTTTTCATTAACAGAGAGAAGTCCCTCTTCTCCCTCAAAGTGCTTTCTAGATTCTTGATTATTTAGGAATTATTTAGGAAATCTTTAAATAAATCTATGTGCCTGCACTCCAAAATTAAGCTTTATTTTGAAAAAAAAAAAAAGAACGTTCTACTGTAGTAAAACTAAAAATCTTGTCTATTAATGGATAGATGTGACTGTAGCTTATTTATTAGAAAGTAGGAATTTCTATATTTTTTATTCACTTATTGTTTTTAGGTTAAACCTGGCTGAAAGGAAGGCAACCCTCATGAAAACTCGAGTTTGGATTAAGAAAGTCATTAAATTTCATGTGCTCCTTTTCTCTTCTAGGGAAAGAATGGTTTCAAATATTTTCTTTGCATATTAATTAGTCTTTCTTAAATCTTTTTGATAGTTACCTCTACTACATCCCTTTTTTTTTTTTTGCATTGTTACTGCCCAGTGAGAAACTAAATTGTACTTAAGATTACTCATAGTTATTATATGGCTGGTATTAGATTAGCAGTGTTCAAGCCCAGAGAATCTATCAAAATTGATTGGTTCCAATGACTGTTAAGAATACATTCTACTCTTTCAGAGAACATAGGCTTGGTTCCCAGCACCCACTTGGGGCAGCTCACAACTTTAGTTCCAAGGGATTCCCATCAACACCCTCTTCTGGCCTCTTAACACTCAGGTGAACATATATATGGAGATACACACATATACATAATTAAAAATTAGAAATCTCTAAAATTAGGTGGGTAATCCTTAGAAAGTCAGCATTGGCGAGTGTGTTCACATGGCCACAAATGACCATTTTCACCTTGTCCCTACAAGAAATGTGTATGTCCTCTTCTCTCATACATGCACAAGCAGGCACATGAGCATATACCCATATGTGCACATGCATGCATAAAATTAGGAAAAATGAATATATACTACATGAATATAGTATATATATGTATATGTATGCAAATGAGTGTGTATATAACTATATAAATCATCAGAGTGGCCTTTTTTTTCACTTTCTTGATCTTGATGGGGGCAGCATGTATTCTTTTTTTCACAAGTGATATTTACTTATTTACCTATTGGCACATATCCATCCTACAAGTTGGTTGGCTCTGATACCCAGTATGCATTGCAATGATCTAATTAGGGTCACTGATATGTCTGTTATCTGAAACAGTTATCCATTTCTTTGCAGGGAAACATTGACAATACCAGCTGGTCTGTGGTGGCTTGAATGTGAATGTGGTTTGAACTCCCTTTCCAGACTCAGATATTTGAACACTTGGTCTCTAGTTGTTGGGTCTGTGGAGGAAATGAAGGAGTTTATCCTTAAAGAAGGAAGTAAACCTCTGGGAGTGGGCTTTGAGGATCCACAGCCTTGCCTTCTTCCAGTTTACTCTCTCTGCTTCCTGTTTCTGATTGAGACCTGAGAGGTCCGCTTCCTGTTGCTGCTGCTATGGCTCCCACCATGGCAGACTCTGCCTCAGGAATCATAAGCCCAAATGCTCATCCCCTTTTAGTAAGTTGCCTTTTGTCATAGTGCTTTGCTATAGCAACAGAAAGTAGCTAATGCACGGTCTTCTTATTCTTCTTATTTTTATATATTCCATTCGCTGTGGTTAAGTACAGTCAGCCCGCAGCATAACAAACCTTGAAGCCACTGTCCTTTCTGTAATTTGCTGGGCACCCAGCAGCCTTTCCATGTACCTCACTCCCTGCACACAGGGGCTCTCACACTGTGCCCGGGTCGTCTTTATCCGGGTTTTCCTTGACTGCCACCGAGGCTGAGTCTCGATCTTGGCCTTTGTGAGTCAGTGAACAGGAAGCAGAGATGTCTCCTCAATGCATTAACTTCATTTCTTCTCGATACAGACTGAGGACCACTGGTCACAATGGCAGCTGTATTTTTAATTTTTCATAGCAGTTACTCTAATCGGCTTTCCCAACAGTATATGAAAAGCCGCCTCTCCCCACATTCTCCTCAGTTAATATTTTCTGTTAATATTCATTCTAACCAGGGTAAGCTGATAGTGCTCATGGGTGAGACTTGTCCATCTTTGGTGAGAGAGAGAGAGAGAGAGAGAGAGAGAAGGGGGGAAGAGGCAGTCTCACACAAACTTAATGCATTGTATTTCATTTTCATTCAGTTAATTTCTGGAATATTCTGGTTTGAGTCTCCCGCCCTGCAATGTCTAGAGGTATTCATTAATCTTTCGATGATTGAATTCTGATTTATTCCTGCTTCATTGTTTGAATCCTTAAAATTTTTCTTGTGCTCTTCTTACAACCCAGAACGTGGTCCCTAGTAATGAATTGGCCCTTTCAAAGACCATCTGTGGAGTATTCTGTAAACACCACTCAAAGCATCTGACGCTGTTGTTCACACTCCTGTTATCTGACTTCTCATTCTTCTGGTGCCAGTCGCCGACAGAGTCATACTCTGCATTCTGCATTCTGGCTGCAGCCCATGCACAGGTCTAGACGATTGAGGGGCCACTGTACTTGAGGTTTTGGCTGGGGCAGAAGTGATGATTCCACGCAGACCTTTCATAATGAAAAGCAATAGCTAGCCCTGAATCTCCAGATCCGGATGTTCTGCAAACCCCTCCTCTTCCATCTTCATTTTCTTCCTCACTGACCACTGTGTCCAACTGAACGAAAGATTGCATTATTTATTATTAGGTTATGGGGCAGTTTTAGGTTACTGATCTTAATTATGGGAACTGACAGGAGGAACGATTGTACTTCACCAAGCATATACAATTATTTAATTTGATTTTTAGTTATGATAACTATAGTCACAGCCTTCTTGGGTAATTATCTATAAGAGGGGGGAAATGGTTTCCCACCTCATCATTAAGTTACGAAATTCTCATTTATTAGTAATCATTTACATTAATAATAATTACCAAATTAAATCTGCCATCTTTTAACAGATTGTACCCTGTTGTAGAGGGATTATTGCTTCCCAGAACAAGGAGCATAGTGAAATCCATCAAACAGATCTATAGATTCGAATTTTACTCTGCCTCTAAAAGTCTACCTTTTGTTCCGTCTGAGAGACTCATGTTATATGCTTGCAGCAGCAGTCGGCTCTTTGGAGTATGTTCCTGTGTCAGCTTCACCGTTCTCACTCACCGCATCCCATGCTCGATGCCAGGCGAAACTTCTATTTGCAACGCCCCATCTCTCTCACACACCCTTGCCTAGTTAGCATCCCAACACCTTTCCATCAGAGGGTTCGGAGACATAGTCTCCTGAACTTGTTTCAGCTCACTTGATGGAGGGTATGCGAAGCTCCATGCTCAATCCCTTCTCAGGCTTGTCCCCTCCCTCTCCTAGCTGTGCTAAACACCCTAACCAAAAGCAACTTGGGGAGGAAAGGGTTTGCTTCTTCTTACAGCTTACAGTACCTCGTGAAGGGAACTCAAAGCAGGAACCTGAAGGCACGAACTGAAGCACAGGCCATGGAGGAACTGCTCACTGGTTTGGTTTGCTCCCCATGGAATGCTCAGTCTGCTTAATTATATAACCCAGGGCCACCTACCCAGGGCTGGCACATCCCACAGCGGGCTGGACCTTCCCACATCAGTCATGAATCATGAAAATGAACCACAAGATCGCTAATAGGTAAATCTGATGGAGGGATTTCTTCAGGTGTGGTTTCCTCTTTCTAGACGACCATTAATTAATTTGTCAAGATGGCAAAGCAAAACAAACCATCAACCAGCACGAAACCTAAGAGCATCAGCCCATGTGTCAGATTTACTTGGCAGCCAGGGATGACATAAAGTGCAGCACTTTCTCTGTGTTCACTCATATTTGGGTCTAGATTGAACTATCCCTTTATCCCCTTTGAAGTAAGAGATTTTTTGTTTTTTGTTTGTTTTCCTGTGTGGACAGCTGTCTGAGGACAGTGCACATGTTTGTGGGATGCAGGTGAAGGCAATGAACTTCCTCAGGATCTTCACTAACACTTTCTCCTTCCCAAAGTCATCTTCATGATTCTCTATCCTCTTTCTCCTCCTCCCTCACTTCCTCTTCCTCCTCTTTTCCTTCTCCTCCCCCTCCCTCTTCTTCCTCCTTCTTCCCCTCTTCCTCCTCCTTTCTCTTCTTCCTCTTCTTCTCCTTCAACTCATTAAATTTAATTAGTGTTGCCCATGTGTACATGGATGTGGGTCCAACCACTGGACCCTGGGCAACCCAACAGTGGTCTCATTCTTAAAAAAGAATGCTTCTCCCCACCCCATCAATTGCCAGTAGTCCTTCAATTAGGAGTGGGGCCTCAGGAGCTCCCATTGGTGTAGGGATTTTGACTGACCGGTGTCGGGGAAGTTTACTTCTAGTTACGTTTGCTATAATTGTTTTGTACATTGTTGGGAGATGGGCTGCCTAAGCCTTGGCAGTTTGTATTATCTGCAGGTATTGGCTTTATGTAAAAGTTATTCTCTTTCTCATGATCTGCACCTGCCCACTGCTCTCTGGCAGGGCCATTGTGGAAGAGAAAAGTTGCTGTGGAGGAATTCTTGTAGTTCCTCTCCCACAGTCTCAGGGAACAAGGAGAAAATACTTCCCTTAGCCTTGAGCTCCCCAACCATAAAGGTGACATAGCTAAGTTGCTAAAAGATTGTGAGATAAGACTAAGCTACAGGTGTCCTTTATTGTGCAAATAGGCCTTTGGATGAGGGGACAGAGTTTCTGTATCCACAGAACACCCAAGGAACTTCTGGATTGACAAAAACTGCTGAGATCAGTTGCTCAGGGTTCCACTGTCCAGTATGGAGCTAGTCATGACAGCGGTTCCCTCTGTTGAGCCTGGAAAGTTTGCATCTATGAAAGTGTCTTCTTGTCTTCTTTGCAGATGGACCCAATAGCTATTGGCTACAGACTGGATATTGCATGGGTAACCATAGCTCCTGTGAATTCATGAGTGCAACAGCCATATCATGCTCAGAAGACAACATTAAGAACAGTCAAGGACAATGGATGTCAATATAAATATTTAGAAGGTAATATGACAACATGACCACTTAGCAAAATAACAGTAGTAGATTGTACCTAGGGGCCTGGGTTCTCCCTGTCCATGGGATTTCAGCATTAAAAAAAAAAATAAAGGTGGCAGGAATTCAAGGACATCAGTTGTGTTTTCCCTTGTCTACTGAGGTCAGAGATGACAACATTAGGTTCACGGAGTCTACATCTAAAGTGGGGAGAACCAGCCATGTGTACTTCCATATCAGACTGAATCTTGCACAGAGCACAGACAGTATCAGGGAGAATCCTACCTTGAAGGCTTGTGACTGAAACCAAACAACAGGACTGACGTATTAGGTTTTCAGGCAGAGAAGCTGTGCTCAACTGCTTTCATATTTGTTGTTGAACTTGTTTTCTTCCATGTCCTACAGCAAGACTTGAGGAGCTCAAGATGCCCTTCCTTAGACAACATCTGGGAGCCCTCCACAGCAGTTTTTAGTATAGATTATTCAACGTTAATTGAGCACCCCTCCCTCAAACTGCAGACCAAGAAGGACAGTAGGTTAGCATTGCCATGCAAAGAGATACCCTTATGCTTATTTATTGTCATTCACAGTTTTGGTTATAAGAAGTAAGAGACCTGGGCTCTGTCTTACTCTGTTGTACAAGGCTGTATAGCAAGTGATCCCTGGTTGACACAGCTTTTATTGCAATGCTAGAGGGAGAACTCAGCCTCATGTATACCAGACAAGCAGTATATCACTGAGCAGCAGCCCCAGCCTGGGGCAGGAACTTTGCCCAGAATGAGTGGATTTAAGATTGAAGGTCACAGTTTTAAGTCTAAGGGCATGTCCTTGACATCTGCCTGGCTCTACTGAGGGTCTTTCAGTTCCATCACAGAAGGGCAGATGACATCAAAGCGGGAGACTTACAAGAAAGAGAGATGACTGGGGAGGTGTGGACTAAGGGTTCTCAGGGCTCATGCTCACTCAGTTCATGGCAATTGCTTTCAAGAGAAACCAGGGTCTTAAGAAACAAAAACAAAACCTGCATTAATCTCTTCTGAGGATCATATCTCAAATTACTTAAACGCTGCCACGAGGCATGGTTGCCTTAAGGATTCTATTGTCTGACAGCTCTGCCACACTCATGACTTCTTCAAAATCTCCACTCAACCATCCATATCCAAAGGACAACACATTCCAGCTCAGAACCTCACAGCAGAACCATGAACGGATGCCCTGGGAAAAGTTTGCCTTTGTGTTCTTACATCCATGTATACAGTGCCTACATTTTCATTTAGCAATGACTTTGTCCTTCTGTTTTCCATATTTGTTTCCTGTGTTTTTTAAAAAAAATGACATCTTGGGGCTGCAGAGATGGCTCAGTGGTTTAGAATAGTTACGGCTATAGAGGATCCAAGTTAGGGTCCCAGCACCCCAGTTGTGTGGCTCACAACTGCCTGTAAGCTTAGTTCCGGGTGATCCAGAAGCCTCTACAGACACCTGTATTCAAACACATAATTTAAAATGTCTTCTTGTGCTGGAATGCTAATCATTGGTTTTATTTTATTCTTAAATCTCAGGTAGATATCTCAGAAGTAAAGAGAGATACACGGATACCCGTAACTCCAAACTAGTGATGCATCAGCTAAGAAAATCAAAAGGAACAAAGTCCTCTCAGGGACTTCTTTGGCTGGTACACTTGCCCCTTGTAATACTCCCTATGAGCTATGAAGGAATGATTGGCAGGATGGGGTCAGATCCCATCCTGGAGTTATATCAGCCCGAAACAAACTAGATACGAGGCACGGGGACTGGGGTCCTAGGGAAGAGAATCAATCCACAGAAGAAATCAGACCCTAACATCAAAATGTGAGGGTTGATTACAGGAAAAGAAACTATAAACACAAAATCAAAACACATTACAGGCCATAGCAGTGACATTGGGAGTCATTAAGGAGTCAGGATGCAGTCAGTGTTTGGGTGCAGTGGAATCTTTCCAAATGAAAAGCATTGAGTCAGATAGTTTGCAAAATCACATACGTCCTAAAGGGAGGAAAGGGAATGAATGGGAGCCAGTTAAACGGCATGGGAATCTGTCTGTGGGATTGTTTAGCTTTGTTTGTTTTCTTTTATGAAAATAAGAAATGGAGCATTTACAAAACAAGCCACGATCTCTCCTTGGAGGGGAACAGTAGCTGGACTCAGAAAACTGTGTTTCCTGCAAACCCACTGTTTACAACACTGTCGGGGTAAAGCAGGTTCAGGGAAGTAGAACTTTCCAAACAGCAGCTGAGGAGCTTAAAAACAGTTGTGAGATGAATAAACGGTTTTGTGTGCCAAAGACTCGCCCACACTTTAACAGAAACAGAATGGATGTGCGACAGGTGTTAGATTTTATCTTGTCCATTTTTTAAAGGCCTGTCTTTGGAGCAAAAAAGATAAAATCGTCACCTAGCAGAAGGACGATCCTAGGAAAGTCAGTTCCGGATTTACTATTCTTATCAAGCATAACTGGATTTCAGGTTTATTTACCTGAGAAAAGGTCTGACGCTCATTCTGGTAAGTCATCACCAAGATGTGTTAGAGGGTTCAGCAGACCCATCTCATGAGTTCTTCCCTGTTTAAGAAAGACACATGTGGCGCTGAAGAGGTGGCTTAGCAGTTAGAGCACTTGCTGCTCTTGCAGAAGACTTGAGTTCCACCACCAGCACCCACACAATGGCTCACAACCATGTATAACTCAAGTTCCGGGGGATACAATACCCTCTCCTGACCTCCATGGTCACTACATGCATGTGGCACACAGTACATGCAGGCAAAACACTCATACACATAAAATAAAACAAATAAATCTAAAAGAAAATAAAGGGTATTGAGCCTTGGTTCTTATTTGGTTTTGTTCTGGCCATAATCAACTGAAAGAAGACAGGCTTTTTCATGCTGTCTGTGACCACTTTGTGCATATGATGAACCAAAGCTTTGATTACGATGAAACTGTTACCAAGTTTGAGGCCACAGTCTGAAACCAAAGAAGCCGGGTTCAGTTATGCATTCTCAAGAAGCCAATTAAAACAGCCAGATTAATAGTAAAAAGCAGAAACAGAAGATTTGTTCAATGTGGCTACATGAAATAAAGGGACACAGAGATCCAGGGAATGCCCCAACTCTTTCGTTAGGGTCCTAAGATGAGACTGAAGTTTAATTACAGGGCCAAGGATATGCGCATCTAAGCAGTCCCATAAAGGTTCCACCCACTGTTGACCCAATGACACTCTCTGGGCTTCAGTCTCCTCCTCTAAGGTAGGCTGACAAGTTGCTAGAACTGTGTGAAATATCTTTCTGGAAGGCAAGTTCTCCCTTTCACCAATGCCTTCTCCTTCTCCCAGGGAGATATTCCTGGAGGAATTTCCATTTTTTGGGGGGGTGCACGCTTCAATAGTCTGATGGTCAGATTGAGAGACACAAGTGTCTCTGTAGAATATCTTCATTGCTGAAGGGCTGGTTTCAAAAGGCAATGCTCAGATTTCTCTTCCTTAAGAGGCAACCCAGCACCCATCCTGTAAATCAGGTTTAAAATGTGGCACAATCCATACATTGGTTATAAGGAAAGTTTACTTTCTTCATCTCGACTTGCTTTCAGTATCTGATTTCTTTCCTTGGGCCCAGTGAGTGTAGGCTTTTGCTGTCTGGTTGTTCCATTTGAACAATAAAAGTAAATAAAACCACCTACTCAGTCTGAGATTCACTTGATGAAGGACATCTTCCCATGGAGAACACTGGTTCATTACTGTGTGCTCACTGTTCCTTGAGAATCTGGCTTTTATTGGGAGAAAATATCACCCACCAGGAATGCTGAGGAATATATAAAGGGAAATCCACCAGGGCTTTAATTTGTCATGCAAATTGCAATAGACAGTTGACTAGAAGAGATTGTACATTTGTGGTCAATTTGATGACAAAATATGATGTAAAATGAAATAAAGACGGGAGGTGTATTCGCAGCTTCCTCGCTGTTGTTGAAAAACCCATCAACGGGGTGTTTCAGTGATAAGGAGGAGCAGATTTCACTCACAGTTTCAGGGTACGGTCCTTCATGGTGGGAAGGCAGCATGGTGGTGGCTGGGGCATGGGGCAGCTGATCACACTGCATCTGTAGTCAAAGAGAAGAACAAATGTTGGTACTCAGTTCACTTTCTCCTTTATACGCAATCTAGGACCCCAGCCTAAGCTGCCCACAGCAAGGGTGGGCCCTCTCACTGCAACTAACCTAGTCTAGAATCTCATAGTCATTCCCAGAGGCATGCCTTCAAGTGATATCTTCAAGTTGACAACCAATATTAGCCATCATGAGTCTTATTATGGATACATATATTGCAAGGCACATTAAATTGTATACTTTAAATGTTCTCAAATGTTCGGATTTTTCTAAACTTACTCTTTGAGAATTTCATACATGCCTGCAATGTATTTTGATTATACCCCCTACTTCCTATCCTTCCCAGACTCCCCCACTGTAATTGCATAATAAATAATATAATAAATATTAATATTTGGTTTTGTTGCTTAGGATTTTTGTAGATGCCTTTCAAAATGTAAAGGGTATTTTTTAAAACAGAGGGTGTAGGTTCCTTGGCTGTTTTACCATTTGAATTTGGGCTCAGAACATATTTAAAATGTATCTAAAATCTAACAGTTTTTCTCTCACTAGCTAGTTGACTCCGCCCCTCTGTTTCCAATTGCTAGATTTCTAACTTGTAACTTTTAAAACTTCAGTTAACTCATAGGGTTAGGGAGGAAAGGAAGGATAGGAAGGAAAGAGCCCTTTTCTGGGCTCTTAATCTTAATCTTATCTTAATCTCCCTATATCTGTGGAACTGAACTAACTCTGAACTAACTCCCATTCTGGTTCAGCTTCTCCCAGCACAACAGTTACTGAGAAGATCTAAATTGTAACTTTTTAAAAAACTCCAATTAGTTCATTTATCTATACTTATTTCTGCCTGCTTCTCTATGCAGCAACCCTTAGCTCTGATTCTAAGGTTCTAATTTCTCTAACTGATTCTAACTGGCTTCCACCATCCTCTTTTATCCCCTTTGACTGTTCCCAGAAGTCCAAGCGGCATACAACCACACAGGGGAGGGGTTTTTCCCTAGCAAAGCTTCGCTCTACATCCCACCTCTACCTAACTTCGTGTCTTCTCTCCGCACCCCCTCAGATCCTCTGATCTACATGGCTATTTGTCTGTACACACATCATGTACACAGACAACAATAATAACCTAAAAAATAGGTACATGTATATTAATTATACTTCAATGCATCTTTAAATAATTAAAATTTATAGGCCATAAAGGGCTATGTGCAGTAGGTATGGGCAGATTCCTCTTGGACCATGCCTTTGTGTCCATGATGTCCCAGTCTCCCTCCTTGGCTTGCCATGCAGGAAGCTGAGCTCTCTGCTGGAATTCCCAGGGCCCTGGCAACCAGGACATCTCAGCAGTAACTTTCAGCACTATGGAGAGCACATGGCTTGCCTTGGCTGTGTGTGTGGCTTCCCTCTAACAAGTGTTTTTAGATAGTGTTTCTTAGAGTGGGAAACAGGCTTTCATTACTACAGATGACTTTGGGAGATGATGCAGCCATTGCTGGATTAGAAGAGACTTGTGTTCTGAGAAAAATTCAAAAGTTTGAATTATTTAAAGAGCATATTGTCTTAGGACATAGCCAAGCCACCTTGCTGAGTGGCAAAGTCTCACAGGATTATGCACATTCATATAGGAGCGCATACATGTACGTGCACACATGTTCACAGGGGTACATTAATGCACACACTCATTCATACATGAGTATACATACACATGCATAGATGCACACAGGAGTATATACATGTACACAAGAGTACAAATATATATATACACAGGAATACAATATATGCACACAGAAATACATGCATGTAAAAGCACACATGTACATAAGAATACACACATGTACATGCACATAGGCACATGATTACAAAGGAATAAAAGTCAACCTCAAGGCCTCCTGCATGCCATAGATGGTCCTCCAGTAAGTTGAAACCAGCTTCTCCCCTCCCACATACAAAAGCTCCTGTTTGGTCCCTATCTTTTTTTTTTTTTAGACAGATGTAGTATTTCCTTTCATTTTTGTGGTTTTCTTATGACTTGAAAAGCTCACCCAATATTTAATCAAGCGTTAGAAGAGCAAGCTACTGTATTATCTCAGTATTATTATGTATCGCTGTTTCCCTGCTCTTTCATTAAGGTGTGCTGCTCAGAAACCCAGTGAAAATCCAGTCCCTCTTCTGTCTCCAAGAATCCAATTACATAATTTCTACTTTGTGAGGAAAGCCATGAACTTGTCTGTAATTCGGGTACACACAGCCTGGAGCTGGTTATTCGATTTGCAGCCACTCAGCTGGCTGTGAGACAAAGTACCCTATAGTTCTCCTCCAGCCATCTGCAGAAGGGATAAAAATAACCACAACCCATTCTTACTTCTGCAGATCCTTGTGGGGAAATATTGGAGGTGTGCTGTCCCAGAGTTTTGATTTTTGTATTTCAAGATTTGGGGAAGGGGAGCTAGAGGGCTTGAGCTACTAAAAGATAAGTCATGACTTCCCTTTGAATTCAGCCATCCTGAGATCGATTCTCACACTTCTGTGGAAGAATTTCAATGTCTCAATTGATCTCTAGGAACAACATCAGCCAGGTTCCCAGTTCCTGTGTTTTAGGGTCAGTTGAGACAGGTGAGTCTCTGATAGAAAGACAAGCTGGCAGAAACTTGATTTACACAAATGAGGTGGGTGTGGAGGCTGATGTTTCTGGTAAGCTTTGAAATGATAACTTTCCCACGGGGCTGGAAGAGCAATCCCAGGGGTGGGATCAATGGAGATTTCATGGTATAACACCATGCATGACACGGGCTGCATAGATAGTTGCTGTAGAAAATTAGAAGGAAAGAAGCTAAGATGGGGCAGTGACATGAGCCATAAAGGTTGGGGAAGAATCTAGTTTTCAAAGTATTTGAGAACAGAAGTAGCTCTCCAGCAGCTGTGGAAGGTTCTGGAAGAAGGATCAGGGTCACTTACAGCTTCCAAACATCAAACTCACCAAGTATAGCCTGCCTGGACCAATCTGTATTTACCTGCATGGAGGCAAAGCATGCAGAGCCACAGATGACATCACTCCACCTTGCATTCTTACCTCTTCTGTTATGGTGGACTCTTTCACACGCTGACGAGAAGGGGCTGTACCTGGAGCAGCTAGACACGGTGCAAAGTAGCTCTTTGATTCTGATGGCCTCCATCAGTCAACTCGTGAAAGGCCCTGTGAGAACACAATCTCTGTCTTGACTTTTTAGCTTCAGTATATGGATAAGGAAGGCAAAAAGTGATTCATGTACCTTGTTGGGCAGCAGCAAGGACACATACAATCTTCTTCAATCTCACACTATCCTAGGCATATATTTTACTTATGGTGTCAGTGATAGGACCTCTCCTGACATGTTTTCCCCTTTGGTAGCAGTGGTTACTATAGAGACAGAGATGACAGTGTTCTAGACAATCCGTAAGAGGATTTATCAGTAAAGGACAATGTTTTATGAGGTTGTGACTTTTCCTGTGCACACAGTTAAATCTCAGAAGGTAGTACCCTCCTCATGAAAGACACATAGATGTATCCAGTGGGTGTAGTTGCTACACACATGCCAGATTCGATGACCAGGCAATCAAAAGGAAATGACCTGTGCTATTATTCAATATGGATTTCTTCTGAGAAATCAGCATCTAAGTTGATGTATATCTGGGACCCACTGTCTCAGAAGCTCAGTGTTTGAACTGCCTTGTGCCTCAGCTTTTCAATAGCTATAAAATACTTCCAGCCTCAGGAGTCTGAAATGGACCATAAATTATTGTTTGTGTTGCTATGGTGATTGATATTGTCAGCCTTTTAATAACCACATCAAATGCAGGCATTAAGTAGCAATATAACACCTCTGCATAATTTAGCACCAGCCATTTATTACAACTTCTGGCGTGATTTGAAACATTACATGAGAAAATTAAAAGTAAATAGAGATAAATCACCTCAAGTCTGAAACGTATAAATATTTGAGCTGTGTGTTAGTCAGTTTTACATCACGGTAACAAATACCCGAGGTAATCAACTTATAAAGAAAAAAGGTTTATTTTGGCTCTCGGATTGAGTAAGTTTCCAGTCTATGATCGATGGGCTGCCTCATTGCTTTTGGGCCTGTGGTGAGACGGATTATCACAGCAGGAAATGAAAGAAGAAGGGGAAGGGAGGAGGAGGGGGATGAAGAGGAAGAAGAGGAGGAGGAAGAGGAGGAGGAAGAGGAGGAACAGGTGATTATGAAAGACATACCCTTAAATGACATGTAGACATCCAACTAGACCCCTCCTCTGAAGGTTACCACTTCCCAGCAGCACTAGTCTGAGGCCCACGCCTTTAGCACACAGGCCACTCAAGGACAGTCAGGATCAAAATGATAGCCAGCTGTGAGCATTGAATAAAAACAAAAATGGTGTCAGGAAATGCGGGCCCTAGTATTTCATGAAAATCTGTGGTTACTGGTAAGGAATTATACTTGAATTCTGATGTTTTCATCTTTTTAAAAAATGTTTTTTAATTCATTCATTCAATGTGTGTGTGTGTGTGTGTGTGTGTGTGTGTGTGTGTGTGTGTGCGCGCGCCACAGCATGCATATGGAAGTCAGAGGACAACTTTCAGGAGGCAGGAGGCAGGAGGCAGGAGGCAGGAGGCAGGAGGCAGGAGGCAGGAGGCAGGAGGCAGGAGGCAGGAGGCAGGAGGCAGGAGGCAGGAGGCAGGAGGCAGGAGGCAGGAGGCAGGAGGCAGGAGGCAGGAGGCAGTTTTCTGATTCTACCAAGTGATTCCCAGGGACTGAACACAGTTCGCCAGGATTGATGGAAAGCACCTTTACCCACTCAGCCATCTTAGCAGCCCTCATCCGCAGAAAGGAAACACATGATTTGATATTACTGAGACTTGAGTCTCCAGATGCCTTTTTACAGGTTTGGATGAGGAACTTAGAGCCACAAGCTACAGAACCATGCAGGCTTATCTTTGAGAAACTACCTACAGACTGACTTTGTATCCGACATATTTCCATTGGGTTAAACTTTACATGATGTCACTCCTTATTGTCTTCGTCAGGTGTTCATATCTGCCCATCTGATGAAAGGCATGGCCACCCCTTCACAGACAGTTGTTTTTGGAGTTGGTTAGGCCAAGGGTCCTGGAAGATAAAATACAAGGCTAGTGAGCCAGTGCAGACTGGGTGGGAGCTGAAGTGGCAAGAGGTTGAGGAGGGGGAAATCATGATTTCCTGAGCAGCAGACAGATGGGTCCCTTTCTCAAGCCTCAGAAAATGAAAATCTGTGTTAACGATCATTCTATTTTTCTTCCCTCCTCTTTCTCTTCCTCCTCCTCCTCTTCACGTTCTACTCATCCTTCTTCTTTTACCTTCTCCCCCTACCAGAATTTTTTATGTGGCTTCTGTAGTTACATAATTTCCACCCTACTTGTCCGTCCTCCAAATCCTCTTGTTCCTGTCACTCCCCATCAGATACATCACGGCTTCTTTAGTTATTATTGTTATAAACACACACAAGCTATTGCATCCATTCAGTGTTGCTAATGCATACATTATTTAGGGCTGATCGCTTGGGACTGGATAATTTCTCAAGGGGGCTCCTTCCTGGAAAAGACCAATCCTCCCTCCCAATAGCCACTGTTTGTCTATATAGTTCTTTATCTAGGGATGGGGGCCTGTGATTTTCCCAAACTACATTGGGATGTTGAGTGGTGTTTTGGTCATGTTTAGGAGTCCATATCGTTGGGAATTCACGGGTACAACTTCCCTATAGGAAGACTGACGTTATTCCTATCTCCCAGGTTGTACAAGCCATCCAGGACTCCACATCTTCCTATCGGCAGTTCTTGGTTCAACAGTGAACACATGACTGAGTTGTCCCAATCAGAGATTAAAATTAAACACTCTTTGCAATTCTGATTTAGGGGCCATTTTAATCTCTCTTCCCCGCGTATGCTCAGTGATTAAAAAAAAAAAGTCATATCAATTGCCTCTCCTTGACATTTTGTACCTTCAAAGAGAATGAAATGTCTGTGAACAGAGGGATGGAAGAAATTGGGGCTAAGGGGACCTGAGCTAACTATAGGGGGAGGCTTGTCTGCTCTGGACTATGTCGTGAAAGAGCCTGGTTTTCCACATTATTTTAAATATATGTGAATCGGCTTTTACAGCTTCTGGAGCTGGAAGTACCACTTGTCCACCTTGACACCAGAGCAGCCAGAGATTCCCTTGATTCCACAGGGAGGAAGTGTCAGTGGGAGGAAAACCTGGCTTCTTTATGGCCTATCCTGGAGCCTAAGGCCACTAAGCAGCTCCAGGGAAGATTCCACATGAGAGAAGAATCCAAGGATCTTCAGAGCACTCTGGAAGCACCTAGGGCACTTTGGGTGGCTTTGAAGCCCTCTGTGAAGGATAATAATTAACTTTCTTGCTTTGTTTTTGGCTTCTAAATAAAAGGAGTGTGGTTGCCATGCCAGCTACCGTGTTGCTTTTTTTTCCCCCTCTACAAGTGCACTAGAATAGTTTGTGGAATAATTTGCACAAAAGAATAAACAGAGTTGGAGGCCAATTATAAATGCTATGTCTCAAGTGATATCTAGTATCAATAAAAACTTTGTGATGGTTAATGTGGGTTGTCAACTGGACTGTGGCAGGGGATACATACAAAGCTAGGAAGATAAACTCCTCCGTGTGCCCGTGAGGGCAATGCAGAGAAGAAGGGTGTGTGTGGGAACTGAGCAGGGATAATCTGCCTGAAAGTGGGTAGCACTATCCAACAGTCCAGGACTGGGTGGAAGAGAAAAGCAGAGGAGGAAGCAACATGCATGATCTGTCAGGTGTGGGTTTGCCACTGCTGTCTCCAAAGTGCATCAGACTTCAGATTCTTCAGGTTTTGAATTTCAGTCTGAAACAGGAGCTCTCTGGGGAGGGGGAGGGGTTCCAGGCATCTAGCCTCAGACTGGGGCTACATCGCTGGTCTCTCTCACTCACTGTGAGGAATCTGCTTTCATAGGTCTCCTCCATGCAGACAGCCACTATGGGACCATCCAGCCCCTGACAATGTAAACCCATCTAATAAGTCCTCTCTTGTAACTGTGTAACTTGTAACCTTGCTGGATCTGTTCCTGTGGAGAACCTCAATCATTTCTTTAAGCCCACCATCTCTTTCTGGTTTTAAATTCTATAGACGACATTGAGGCAGCTTTCTCCTTGAGGTGGCACAATTATTTAATGCCAGAAAGGCTGAATCAGGGTGCAAAGGGAAGAGAAAGGAGTTTGGATCACTCAGAAGAGCAAAGATGTCTATTTTAAGGCTTTTGGGCAAGGGGAGTGGACATCCTGCGCGGTGGGGAAGGTTGGAAAGAATCCTGTTGGTGTATGAGTTAGAACATTTAGGGGAAGCATGGAGCAGGGGTACCATTACACGGTGGGGTGGGCAGTAAGGTAGACATAGCTGATTAATCCCTCAGACTGGCAACCAGAAGTCTCTCCACTTCCTTGATGCCTGTCATTCTCCTGGAATCCAGACACCTGAAGAGTCTGTTTACAAACTCATGGGCAGGCCCTTGGTAGGGTGTTTGTCTCTTCCTGTCACAGAAGGAATCCCAGCACTGACAAACAAGGATGGAAATAGAGAAGGCTGAAGACAGACATAACCTGAGACGCTCTACTATGGAATTTGGCATTTCTTTCCTGGACTCGGCTCAGCACCTCACCTGGAAACCTGATACATTCACAGACACACTTAGGGCACGGTGCTCATGAGGCTGCAGGCTACTGTGGTCCCGATTAGCCCTTAGTTTAAATGCAACAATTTCCACCCTTGGCCTGAACAGTCAGCTTGATCAATGGATTCTTAGAATCTAGATAACAAGAGGAAGGACAGGTAGGACATATGACTTTGGTCAAAGCCTATCTCCAGCCTTTAGCCACTATGTAGGAGAGGAAGCAGAAATTTGAAGCATCAGTTTCACTTTTTCCTCCCTATTTTGTCCACAGACTGCACTGATTAAAACCAACTGGAAATGGTGAAGTACAGGAAGAAACTGCAGACATGGGCTAAGAGGAACACATAGCAAGATAGGGATTCTTAGAGATGTCTCCAGGGAGAGTTTCTCTTCCTCGGCAACCACCTCACTCCCACTTAGCTCACTTTGGGTCTCATGAGGAGACTGAACACCCCACCCAAATTCTAATACACATGCTAGGACTGATCTGCAAGAGGAGGAAGCCAGGGCAGACACTACATGAAAGGTCTCAGATGCAGAGTTCAAGAGGGACACTGAGGTGGATTTGTAGTTGTACACCTACTGTAGTGGCTCAGCCAACAGGACAAGAAGGCATTCTCATTGCTGCTAACCCTGCAGACCTCACCAGAGGGAACCACCATCATGGCCAGCGCCATACTGGACAGTGGAACCCTGAGCATCTGAGCTCAGGTGTTTTTATTTATTCAGAACTCCTCAGGTGTTTTACTGGTGACACATACAGACTGTGTGCAATCAAACATCCCCGCATGAAGCCAACACCAGCAGACAATACAAAATGCCAAGACCTAGGCAGTTTCTCACCCAGCAGTGCACAAAACAATTATTATTTTATACACAACTAAAATAAACTTCCACACCATGGATTATTGGTATAAGAAGCTTGTTAGTTATTAACGTGATAGACAGAGAGACAAAAAAAAAAAGACATCATGGCAAGGTCTCTGAGTAGAATTTAGACCCAAGGGCAACAGACAGACACATGTCATGGCCTCTGAAGAGAAGTATCTGGTAGAGCTGGCAGAGCTGTGGTCCCTTATAGCTCTCTGAGGATAGGGGGTTCACAGCAGAGAGCCAGGCTCTCTGATTCACAGGCAGGAAGGGAGTGAGAGCTGGTTGTGTGGCCATAATTGTCCCCTTAGATGGGAGCTCACCTCCTCAGGTAAGAGATGTTGGCCACGGCAGTGTGTTAGTTACAGATGAATGGACAATGTTCTCAGTAGGTGTCTGTCAGTGTTGGTGAGAGGGTAGCAGATCCCCTGGGACTGCAGTTATGGATGGTCATGAGCCTCTGTGTGAGTGCTAGGAATTGAATCTAGCTCCTCTCAAAGAATAGCCAGTTTTCTTAACCAGTGAGCCGCCTCTCCAGCCCCAAACTGTGCCTGATTTTTAAGTTAAGTTTTGCTATGTACGAGTCGAGAAGCTTGCTATACGTGAACTCAGCCCTTTTGTGATTTCAGGCATCTGTTGCATCTTGAACGGCTTTTCCTCTGGATACCGGGTTACCACCATGTGTCTTTAAGCTGCACAGATTAACTTCTACAACATCCATAAACACAAAGTCTGTATTTCTTAGTGTAGAGGGCTGTCTGCTGAGGAAAGACCAGGTTGTCATTTAGAGAGAATCCACGGAAGTTATCAAATTGCCCTGCTACCAACCTGGTGATTTCTTGTACTCGCCATAGCAATATGTCAGCAGAGAAATGAAGCCAAACACCTTTCTTCTTCATTCTCTTGGTTCATGTAACAAAGATAAAACCTGTCAGCACAGCAGCTAGCCAAGTGCCTTTTTTCCTAATAACCTGATGTGAGTCTTGGGAAAGTGGAGCCAGCTTGAACTAATCCATCAGCCTGGCCTGGGCCTCACTGATTCCAGCAGGAGTCACAGGTAGACGGCCTGAAAAAACAAATTGCTGAGTTGAATAAGTGAGGTTCTCAGTGGCATAATCTTACGTTATCGTCTTAGTTACTTGGTAGACTACACTGCCGATGTAAGTCCATTAAGTATGGAATGTGTTCATGAACTAGAAGCAGCAGGAAATATGCATTAATAAGAAATACTCGAGGATTACAATAAGGTAAAGTGTTGGTCAGGGCATACGGCATAAGAAGCAGTTCTTGATTATAATTTTGCCACTATAATTAACATAATTTATTTTGACAACACATATTGCTCTTCTAGATTATTTCAAACAGATTAATACTTTAAGGAACAATTCTATGAAAAAAAAAAAAGTAAAGGAAAAACAACAACAAAAGCTACCTCTGTGTCAGTATGTGTCAGAATCTGAGTGTGTGTGTCTGCTCCACTTTGGATGGATTTTCTTCTGGGCATTCTACATGGTCCTTTATTTTAACAAGAGACTGCCTCATGGAAGAGCACATGTTGATTCTGCATGGCTTTTCCTGGGGAGATGTAGACCAATGACTACTCATCCTAGGTAGGGTACCAAGGAGACCAGAACAAACACAAGATTACAATAAAGTGGAGCTTAGCAAATCATGAGTTTATGGGGTTGTTTACAGGAGTATGGGTGGGGGGTTAGTTACAGGAACATGGGTGACTCAAAGGCAGCTATATTACCAAAGATCCCACTCATGTAGGGTTGATGGCTCAAGAAAGCTGCATCCACAGAACTGCTGACTAAATATGCAGGTGGCTCAGCACATTTAAACCCCCTCGGTAAAGGGAAGGACTCTTGTGAATCTTGTAGGCTTCAGGAACTTCTGAGACTTCCCAGTTCTTTTCTTCCTGAGTTTCAGCAGGTATGGTTACATTGTCCATTGCCATCAGCCTCCCTCTAGGATAGAAATGTTTTGTTTTAGAGGAAACCTCCTGACATTGACCAGCAGGCATTCACACTGTGTGTGTATGTGTGGGCATTTTGTAAAAATGTGCCTGCTGCTAGTATGTACATTCACTGCCTGCTATTTGCCAGAACCTGGCTGTTTTCTATGATATGGTTAACTTAACTTGGTCCTCAGCCTGTACACTGTTCAAGAGTCAAAGCCCATCAGCATCCTTGTGCTGTTTAGCTTGATGGTGTGTATACTTGTGAACAAGGGAACAAGAGCAGAGAACAGAGAGATTCCCATAACACCACCCCATGCAGCTTAACTCACAGTCTTTTTTCTACACCACCACCCTGGGGTTGACACCATCATCTGTAGGGTCCACATGAGTTCACTATTCACAAGTCCAAGCTGTGTGTCTATACTGCTACCCCCAGTTAACACTACTACTCTGCATCCTGCCTGCACTAGGAACCATACATTGACTATGTCCTCCTGGTCATCTTTCTAAATAGACCTTGGACTGAAGTGCTTCATGCACCCTTTGGAGGGACCAGGCTCACAGTTTGATCATAGATCTGGGTCTGGATTTGGGACAGGTGTACCCTTGAGGTCAGTGTGAACCTATCTGCAGGCACAGAGGTGGTTCATATAGAGAGGCTGGGGAACCAAGCTCTGGCTCCCAGGTTTGCTGGTGTGGCCAAGTTGGCCCCATTGTGCAGGCACAGAGGATCAAGCTAAGTGCCTTAGACAGGAACCAATTGGGTCTTGGCTGGAGACCTCTTTGTCCTTGTGACTTGTCAGTGGACCTTGGCTGTGGGAGTAGTAGTCAGGAGAAAGTCCTTAGGAGTTTGCAGTTGATAAATTCAAATATTTTTAAATGTCTTCAAATGCTATTTTTTAATATGAAAGGAAATAATTGTTGTCATTATCTTCGAAGAAAACCCCACTGCAAATAAAATTGAAAGTGAATGTTCCTGAGAAGGCGGTATAAGCAGGCATCTTCATCCTTATATGTCTGTGTTTGTGTGTGTGTATGTGTATGTGTGCGCATGTGTGTGTGTGATATGTCCCAAGCTACCCTCAAGCTCACTATGCAGGCAATGACACATTGGACTCCTAATTCTCAAACCTACTCCAACCCCTGTTAACTGAGCCACATCCTCAGCTCCCTCTGTATCTTTTATTTCTAGTAGTTCTTGATTGAGTTTAGAATCACCTGCTTACCCACACACTCATCTTAAAAATAAAAAGTATTGGTAATTCTGTTCCAGCTACTGGTATTTCTTGAAGACTTTCATTTCCACATAGTGAAGGTTTCTACAAAGGATCCTGTGTGTAGTAGTATACCTACTGTGGCTCTCCAGGTGGAACAGGGGCAAACAGTGATGCAAACCCTGCCAGACCTCAGCAGAGGGAGCCACCATCATGTCTGGTGCCATTCTGGACAGTGGAACCCTAAGTGTCTGAGCTCAGGTGTTTTCATCGATACAGAACTCCTCAGGTGTTCTATTGGTATCACATGTAGATCACGAGCAATCAAACACCCCACGAATAAACCCAACACCTGCAGACAGTATAAAATGCCAAGACCTAGCTAGCTCCTCAACCAACAATGCATAAAGCAATTATTTTATACATAACTAAAAATAAACTTCTGCAACATTGTTAGCTGGGAATATAGTGAAGATAACAAGTCTGTTCACCTCTTTTAAAATTGACTAAATTATATAAAAGCTGCCAGTGTAAAGATTCATCCAGTTTTAGTTCATTTTAAAACTAAGAAAAATAGCTTCCAGTCTTTGATTAATCAGATTTCCAGACAAACTTGACTGAGTCCAGCAGTGCTTCAGAAGGGTTACGGTCTTGAACCAAAGAGACAAAGTTCTCAGTTCTAGACAGGCAGATAAGAAATAAAACCATAGCTACAGGATACACTTTTAAATAGAGAGGTTGATCTACAAGCTAAAAAGAGAAGGGGCGAGAAGACAATGGAGTGTTAGGGGAGGGGCCATCACACTAACACAGCAGAGAGCTGTGTGCCTTGTAATAACCTGAAACTTTCCCAGTTTGGTGCTGATGTGAACTCACAGATCCAGGAAGCTTAGAGAAGGCAAAGCAGGGTAAATACCACCAAATCCTCACCTGGATATGTTGCATTTAACCTTTAAAAACGAGAGTTCAGAGAGAAAGGAAAGAATGAAAGAAAGCACCCTGTCCATGCAGACAAGGGGGGGTGGGGGTGTTCACTTTAGAAACCAGACATGTGGGAACGGAGCTGAGCAAAACATCCAAGCAGGAAAAGAGTGTGTGTTTGTGTGTACATGAATCCATCTTTCAGAGGCAGACAAAAACTGAAGACGTGTTCACACTCACACAGGATGGGGAGGGAGGTTTTTTTTTCAACAAAATGTAGTCAAATAAGACCATTGGTTTCAGAAACGGGAGACCACAGGGTGGGGGTGTGTGAAGCAAAGTCACCAATGGAGCAAGGCGAGAGATAAGTTGGGTACGGATTCATCTCCATCGGTATCACTGTCTGTGAACCACAGAAAATGCAAATGCGAATGTGACCGATGCACAGATACTGAGAGACTGAACTGGGCAGGCATTTGGGAGGTGATGGTGATGGTGATCCAAGGACTCTGCAGAGGAATAGAGTTTTCACATTTTTATTACATTTATTTATTTATCTACTCATTCAGTGTGTGTGCATGTGTCCGTGTGTGTCCGGGCAGGTTCACGCATGCCCGGTGTACACAGGCAATCAATGACCGCTGAGAGAGAGTCAATTTTGTCCAGGGAGGAGCTTCCTGGCAGATTATCCAATCCCAATTGTGTATCCACGTACACAGCAGCGACACTAAACGGACTCAGTCTGTGTGTGTAACAACAGTAATTGAAAAAGAGGTCATAAATTTGAGAGAGTTGGAAGAGGAGAAGGAGGGAAAGAAAAGATGTAAATACGGTACTAACGTATAGAGTTCTCAAAAAACAAAAACAAAACAAAGTTAATTAGAAAAAAGAAAAAGACGTGCAAGCAGCATGTACCCCGAGCAGGAGTTCTAAGCCAGAGCCCGAGATTAGGTGAGGGAAATAAAGACCTCCATCTGTCCAACAACCTGCAGGTTCATCACGTCAAGACAGCCCTGGGGAAGGAGCAGCTCCGTGGTGATGGCTGATGAAACACGGCTGCTCAGAAGAGGCAGGTTCAATAAATCATCACAAACATTTCCTGAACCGTAAACACAGTAGGATCCGGAGCCTGATACATCAACAGCTCCTAAATTAACAAGGCTGTCTCTTTCTTTGGCCTTTTACTGATAAGCACAATAAAATATCACCTAGATTTTAGAACTGTCTTTTTCTAATTCTCTCGAAGCGTATACTGAATTGCCACTATTGGACAAAATGTGTGCAAAGCCCTGAAGACTCAGATGTAAATAAGACACAACTCTTCTCCAGGAGTTTACCTACAACTAATTGAGACACACTGCATGAAAGTGCTGTGACAGAGGTCTACATGAAGCATCATGGGAGGGACGCGAGGTGGGACTCGGCATAGTGAGGGTGTTCAGGGAAAGATTACAGACAAGAGATGATGACCCCATACAGTGCAGGAAAAGGTCTGGAAGGAAACTGAATGTTGGAGAACGAGTTTTGCAATAACGAATAAGAGAAGGGAGAGCCGAGTGAAGGAAATGAGGGTGGTTCTCTATTTTGATTGACAGAAGATGGTGAGGGTGGTTCTGTGTTTTGACAGACAGATTATGTCATATTATTACTTTTCTGCGGTTAACTTTTTCTTCCCATAATGCACCTGACCTTTATCATATTCATACCCAATTATACAAAGATGGTAGACAGAGGTCTCCCTAAAAGTCTCACTCCTAACCAAAAAGTTATTTGCAATTGATACCTGCTGAGAAAGAGAAATCAGTTTTCTCCAATGGAGGTAACTGGATAGATCAATCACACACCCTAGGGTGCTCAGGAATAGTTGTCCAACACAAAATGAACTCAATGTTTTTCTGTATGCTTTTAAAAGAATTTGTTGGGGCCATCTGGGGAGGGGAAAGAATATCATGAAAATAAATTGAATAAAAGCAAAAGTTTTTAAATTTACTTGAGGATGCAATTTTGCCTTTCTGCTTACGTACTCAGAACCAGTTCAAGCTGGATCAACTCCCTACCCCCTACTACACCTGCTCCTCACCAAGATTTGAATATCCAATTTGCTGCTTCTTAAGAAAAGTGGGAGAACATATCCCATTGCTCAGAAAGGGGTGTGCATGATGCCTACAGGTGACAAATTTGCTGCCTAGTGCGTTGTTTAAAGAGGGGTATGCATAACCCAAAGCAGTTACATTCCCAGGTTACTAAATTTCCCTGTTCCTGCTGCCGCATTTTTAAAGATCATAAGGATCCATCTTATTTGGAAGCAAAGACTGAGAGAAGATTCGGTCATTGGCGAATGCTCTTTGGGATCTGGCTCAGATGAGCATGTGGTGGCTGATCCGCCTTTCCAGGAAGGGTTTCCATTAGCCTTGCTTCAGAGCAGAAATGCCCTTTTCAGTCCTGTGCTCAAGGCCTACAGCACCTGGAGCTTATGCTAATTCTGTTTCCCTGCATCTAAGCTCCTGTAGGTTTTGTGCATCGCCAGACATTTGAAGAATGGTTCCCATCTTTAAAAGTGAGTTGCTTTAGCCCACTGTGAGCCTTCTGGCTCTTGAGCTCACAGAGGGCTTACCTCTGTGAAGGGCCAGGTGGAATGGGGGCTCTCAGGGTTCCCTGTAGGTTCCCCATACCCACAGTGCCCCCTTCACCGATTTCTCTTGGATTTGGGGAAGATGTCACTTCAGGGTCCATGAGGAGATTCAGTTTCCCTTACATCATACGCACAATGCTTAGACACGTTTCTTCTCACATCTTGGATTCTGACTCTTCAGGAATTCCTCTTTGTCTTGACACTAGCTATGTGTTCTCATGTGGGAGTCAGAAAGGTTTTCACCTGTAATCCCAGCACTTGAAACACAGAGGCAGGAAGCTAACTATGAGTTCAAGAGCAGCCTGGGCTACAGAGGGAGTTATGGAGCAGCCTGGGAAGATCTTATCACCTTTTTAACAACAACAACAACAATAACGGACAAAAAGAAGCAAGAAAAGAAAGAAAGAAGGAAAGGAAAAGAGAGGGGGGGAAGAAAGGAAGGTCAAGAAAATCTAGCTTGTTTTTCATGATTCAAGTCTGAGTCTGGGATACCTTTTAACAAGTTCTTTCTGTAAACCAAGCCTCACTTTCTGAATAGCATATTTGAGATCAAGAAGTTCCTTCTACTTTGGACCCAGTGAAAATCTTCTTCCCTATGAGGCTCTGGCAGCATGGCATGCATGAAGGACCCTGTGGAGAAACCATTGAAAACTAGTTTTCACACTGGGAATCAATGAGGGGTGGGAGAAAAGGAGGGAGGGACAGGAACACACAGGGCCTTTGCTCCACAGGTTGGAAAAGACCCTTCTGTTCTCCCTGACAACTGTCATTCTCATGAGCCTTCCCTGAAGAAGGATTTGTGCCCTGCCCCCTTGAGTAAAATAACCAGACACTCTTGGGCATTGTTCTTCCTGAGAGTCTATTTGGTTTTCTGCTTTGTGTGTGTGTCAGTGTGGATCCATGAATATTTATTTTGAGACAACCTAACACCACTTATTTTGTTCCTTATTTATCAATATTATTTTTCCAACCTTTATCATTGTACAGTAACTCCCCCAGTTGACCCATTTATCTACTGTGATATTTCTTTAAAGATCTTTTAAAGATATCTTCATTTAAAGATGACCCAGGTTCATCTTATATATTCCATGTCTCAGTCCTGATTCATACATATTTCCAAGAATTCTTTATGAGAGAGAGAGAGAGGGCAGGGGGTGGGGGGAGACCTTCTATGCCATTCAGTGCAATAGGCTCATGGGAAATGAAATGCTCTCCGTTTCTAGAATTCATTTGCAAATTCTCTTTCTACAATTGTGAGTGTATCTGCATATATTTGTATATTAGATTACATTTGTGGTTGTATTTCCGTGGGTCAGAAGCCCAAGCAAGCCAGCCCAGCTGGGTTCTCTGCTCAGGGTCTTACAAGCCAGCATCAAGGTGGCTATCTGCCTTTGTTCTTTCAGTCTCCTGAAGTTTAAGGCTTTCTGCTCCCTCAACATCCCTCCCCACCCACCCCCACCCCCACCCCAGACTGATCTAGGGACTTTGTTCATGGGACAGCCTTGGGAGTGCTTCAGATGTGGCTTTGCTTCCGTGGTCAGGCATGTCCTGGGCTTTGTTGAATCCTTCTTGGATACAAGGTTGCATTTGACTGCACTAGTCACTGCCCTTGGGTCATCCAACTCAGTAGGTCTTTTCTGGACCATTAGTCAGGAACCTGAGAACCTGTGGCAGCATAGTTCTTTGGGGTTCTTCTTAGAACAACAGAGGACAGCATTCCCCATCCCACCCCCAACCCTGTGCCATTCTCTGAGAAAGACATCACAGGCCTGCCCCCAGTGGGGCTGTGGACACAAAGGTAAAGGATGATGGGAGTGGAGGCTGATACGGGACTCTTGTTAGGATCCATGGAGCAGCATACTCTCTGATTTCCATTTGCTGTTCTCTCAAGGACACAGAGTGCCTCCCAGTCTTATTAGGATGAGAGAATTATTACCTAATGGGCTAAAGAAAGTACCATTAACCCATTTGTTATGTGAGTATAAAATCAGTTTTAAAGAGTGGAGACAAAGAGAAGTGTGTATCTACATGATATTTAGGCAAAAGTGGGCTTTAGTATGGCTAAAAAAGAAAAGCTACATAAAAAAATTGTAAAGAGGAATTTCAGCCATATAACATTTTGGAGTTTCTGTTCATCACATTCAACCAAAAAGAAAAAAAAAAAAAAAGAAGAAGGTGAATGACATTTTGGGGGAAAATATTTGCAAAGCAGATAACGGGACTCAAGGCTGAGGATTTGTAAATTAATCAAGTTGAAAGCAAATTTGTCAACTAAATGAGTAAAGGGCATTAGCGAGGAAGTGAGATGGGAAATAAACGGAACGTTTGAGGAAGACACTCGGCTCCGTCGCTCATAAAACGACTCAAGGAGACAGAAGCGGTTGCTTTATTGATATCACCGGGACATGCCTTGTTGCGCCACTGTCCCGGTCTCCAGCTGTGTCGCGATGGGCACTTGAGTCATTACTGATGATTCTGCTTATTAGCGTCACCTTTCCGGAGGACGCTTCTGCAGTTAGAATTGAAAGGCTCATTTATAAACGACTATAGCATCGGATGCAATGATTTCCCTCCTAGGTGTTTCCTTGAAGCCAAGGATCGGAGATGAGTTTCCCACTTTAGGGGGAGGCTGACCACTGTGGAGAAAAGAGAATTTCCTAAAGAGGACTGGTTCCGTGAACAATCCTGACAACTCCATGTTTGAGATTTTATTGCCCAATCGCCTTTGGACAGAACATAACATTCAAAGACTATAATGATGTCATAAGCTTGATATTCATTACCTTGATAGAAAGAGCAGCTGGAGTTTAACACTTGTTTGGTACCTGACACCGTTAGAGGAACGTAATATGCACTAGCTTTGCTAC